>CM057337.1:961696871-962296871 GCA_030015575.1 Agapanthus africanus | reverse complement strand
GCACTTCCCTAAGTGTGCACCTCACTAAACCTTTGGGTCCATTCGGGACCCTTTGTGTAACGACCGTATGCTCTAAATACGTAATAAAAACGTCTTATAATTTTTTTCAAGATCAAAACAATTATTTTATTGATTTTATTGGTAGAAAACACTTTAAAAACATTTTTCTATAATTATAATGAATTAATATGATTTTTTTGGAAATTTTAAGGAATTTTTATGAATTTTCGGGAATTTTAAGAATTTAAATGGAATTTTTATTGAAGAGAAAAGTTAATAAAACCGACGAAGAGAGTTATTTTGGACCAAATTTGGTTGAAAATGGAAGAAAACATTAAAATATATTTTCTAAAATTTTCCTAAATTTTCAAAAAAATTTAAAACTATTTTAAAATAATTTTTAAAAGCCAAAAAATAATTTTAAAACATTTTATAAATATTAAAAACATATTTTTATTTATTTTTAAAGTGGAAACGATTCTAGGACGTCTGATCAAAAGATCAATGCCCCAGATCTCCACGCCGTTAAAATAAGAAAAGAAAAACAAAAAGAAAAGAAAATCAAAATCGCCTCTGATCTGGGCCGTTGGATCAATGATCCAACGGCCAAAAACAGCCCGTGCCAGTGAGCGGGGGGGGGGGGGGGCGCGTCAGCTCACGACCCCTCGACCGACGGTGCGTATTTGTTCGGATTTGTGGGGCCAGCTCTTGTAGCGATTGGGAAAAAAATAGGGATTTAAAAACTCTATAAATAGACGCCTTAGCCCGTAAAAATCCCCCAAAAATATTCCTTCGACAAAAAAATCATAAATTTTTTTTAGAGCTTCCCTTTTGAGTTTTCTACATATTGGGTCTAGTCCTAAGGGCCAAATAATTCTTTTTTTCAAGATATATCTATTCTCGTACAACCCGACGCTCACCGACTTTCATTTTCCTAACTTATTTCAGATAAGATCTCTCAACACTTGACCCTCTATTATCTTCATTATGATAATATATACCCGTGAAAAAAATTTCCAAGACCTAATTATGAGGTTTTAACTAGATTATCTATTTTACGGGTTATGATGATTAAAAACGACATTAAACCCTAATTAAGTAATGAACTTTTAGCAGCTATCCTTCACGATAAAATCACGAGGTAATGGACATCCCCCTTTTCATGATTGGACATATGGAACTAAGTTTTCAAGCGACTATCAGAAACGCGATAACTTTTACGTGAATAAATATAATTATTCTACGGTATTAAATAAGGGTAATCAATAATTTTTCCCTAATTGTTAAAAATGTGGAAAAATCGTAGTAAATTTTTATATATTGGTTATTTTAAAATAAAATTGATGGTAAACTTGGAAAACCATATTTTCACTAAAATCGCTATTTCACAAAATTAGCACCAACTCCTAAGAATTTATATTTTCAATATAATACCACGAACTTTGGAAAAATAGTATTTTTCTTAAATATCCTAAACTTTTCTAAGTGATATTTTATTAAAATACCAAGAACCTTTCTGAATCATAATTTTAACTAAAATACCACAAACTTGGTAGACTAATTATTTTATTAAAATACTATGAACTTTTAAAAATTATGGTTTTCATTTAAAATTAATAATAATTCTAAAACTAAATTTTTACTACACAACTTTAAGAAGTTAAACCTTACCAAAAATACCTCTAATTTTGAAAGTGAAGATTTTAAATTAGAATTTTACTAAAATAACTTTACCTTTTTATAAAAGAGATTCTTTTATTAAAATATCACAACCTTTATAATAAAAGATAATTTTCGTTAATATACCATATAAATACCATACTCTTTTTATAAGGAGATATTTTTATTAACTATCATAATCTTTATTAAAAGATAATTACCCTAAAACACCGTGGTACTTCATAAAACTATATTTCCCCCTAAAATACCACGTTTCTTTATATAAACAATAATTAAGATAAAATATCATAGTCCATTATAAATTAAGGTTTGTATAAAATATTGTGTTTACTTTACAAAGTATAATGGAATGAGATATAACCAACGCTCGTAGAAGTCCATATCGACTGAGATGTCATCTACTTGCATCCAACTTTTGATATATCACACGACATGACTTACGATACGGTTATGGTTAGAATGCACGAATCTAGGTATGAAATACTATTACAAATAAACATCCCTGCAGGCAGGGTGAATAGTCCCAATATGAACGACTACTAACCTAATATTCGGGCGAATGATATGAACAGTCCCAATATGGACGACTACTAACCCGATATTCTGGCGAATGATATAAACAGTCCCAACATAAACAACTACTAACCCGATATTCGGGCAAATTCTATTTCATGCCTAGATGATATACACACTAATTCTAATTCGTAAAACTTTTACATTGAATAAAACGGGGCTGGATAGTTTGATTAGGTAAGGTAGTATACGGACTCAGATTCCCCTATTACTCAATTAGATCCGGGAAACTGGAACAGTATATTTCACTTTCCCCAACTGTTATTTTATCATGCAACGGAATAATCTCGAGAACTCGGTACTCTTGTCTAACAAACTAAACAAACATATTACCTATAGTTAGCTTACACATTATACCATATTTTACCTGATGCCTACAATACATACATGATACCTTTACACACATATGACGCCATACATTACACACACTGTTTTCTTTATTGTTACTTTCTGTTGAGAAAATTCTATCAGAGTGTAACTCGCCAACGGACTTCCTTTTCCTTTCTTTATTCCTGGAATGTCCGTTAGATGAGAACAAAGTTGATGAAAAAGGAGACGATAAAGTGGAGCCCACTAATGAAGGCTCCACAGATTTGACGCAAGAGCACTAAGATAGCTTTTCTATTTCCCACTAGTTTGGGGCTTGCTTTTTTTCATCAATGTAATCAAATTATTTTTTTGCTTTCAGTAGTTTCGGATGTAATAATTTTAGTTAATGGAAATAAATGCTTCGGCTTTTATTATCAGTTTTGGTACATTGCTTGCATGATACACACACACGCTTAACGTAACTGTATCGAGAAAGACCACTCTCGACACAGTTAGGTTGCAAACCGTGCCACATCACCTCTTCAGTTTTATTTGGGAAGCGGGGCATTATATGTTCGCTCGAGAGCGCGTCGTGCTTTAAGAAGGTTATGGTTCAATATCAGATATGTCGGTTTTGTTTAAAAAGATAGCACGATGTGATTCTCAAGTTATAAAATACCGCAAGTGCACGGTGCGTTGAAACAATCCGGAAATTACGGGTCGATCCATAGGGAATGGATATCACGATGTTTTTTTTAGTTAGGAACAATTGTTTTGAATTTGGTTCCGTGTCACATTTAATAAAAAAAGAATGCGATGTAAGAGGAAAAAACGATATATACAGAATAATTAGTCTAAGATTTGGTAACTTGACTTGTGGTGCTACCCTCAACTCTTATTTTTGATTCAACCAGACATTTCTAGTTTCTATTTAAATTCAAAAAGCATGCTGTGTCTAAATCGATTACAAAGAATCGTTTAGGATATGATATCAAATCGAAACAAAAGAAACTCCAAGTGTAAGGAATTTAGATGAAATGAGGATGAAATAAACTAAATGAGCTTAGCAAGTATAGAACATATGCTTTTGTGGCAACATACCCTATCTAGCTAGTTCATTACACTTAGTTAAATTTAACCATTCTTTCTATTTCAATCTTAATATAAAAAAGTGATATGTAAAGAAACAATATGATATGTGTTAAATGTTGATTTGCAACCATTCAAAACTCATATCCTATCAAATAATAACACAATATATTGTAATATTAAGAGAAGAAATTCAATAAGTGCAAAGAATTAAGAATGTGAGGTTGGAAGGCATGCCATTCATCAATCTACCCCACCATTGCCTAAGTAAATAGACCACTCACATATCATAATAAAGAGATCACAAATAAACAAAAAAACACAAGAATAATTGCAAGAATAGTAAAGAAGAGAATACAAGGAACCAAATGAGCAAAAATGAAGCTTTATTGAAGTTTGAATCCAAGTACATGCTAATGAGTTCAACCGCCAAAATCTGACCTTACAAGCTCTTAAGAGAAGTTAGAAGATAAAAGAAAGGTAAAGAACTCAACTATCTCTAAAACTACAAAGTTTTATCAAGAGTTATACAAAGTATGGAAATATACCCTTTCTCTCAAAAATGATCTGCTATTTATAGATATTGTAAAAACAAAAGTTGCATATAAAAATGAGTTGATGTGACCAAGATAGATGCTCAAAAAAAATTTCACACCATTTGGAGAATTGGGGCCCGCAAATTGCAGCCAAATGAATTAAACTGGCGGCCAAAGTGAAGGAGGTGAGGCCCGTCTTGGCTATGTGATTTTCTATCATCAATGTCATCTCCATGTATTTGCAATTTCCTCTAATTATCAAGAAGATGAAATCTAAAGTTTTGAAGAAAAAAAGTTTGGCTTGAAATCAATCACATCAACACTTTAACTCTACTTATCATTTGAGCCCACTTCATGCCCACTTGTTTAAGTGTGTTCACACCAAATCATTACTAGCCACCAAGTTCATGCATCTAAAAAATCACTTGTGTTCACACTTATAAATATGTTGGACCATTTGTATGATAATATTTGTGCACTTTTGATTTGTTGCAAAACTCTTTTATGTTTTGATCGGCTTTCTCAATCCGGTTGCAGTGTCGGCTCATAAATATCGTATCTATACAATTTGAGTGTGTTTTCAGTGTTTTGTGATGAATACATGTATTCTGTACTTATTGAGCAGACATGAGTCAATAACACCGATATATCGCAAAAAATGGTAACGAATGAGTGATATGAAAGTGCAGTTTTATGTGATGAACATGATACTTTGGCCCTCTCACTCTCTTACACCTAGCCAGGTGCGTACCTCGTTATGTCTGCACTTTACCATGCGCTCACTTTGCAATGGCGCACGTGGCATACATGGATCCTTCACTTATGTCTTTCTTGTAAATATTTTGTAGGAATTTTTTTTTGAATAAAATAGACATGCCCCACCTTGTCATGATAAACTCTGTGAGGCCCCTGATATGCCCAAAACACGTTCAAGACACACACATACGCATATTGCACATTGAGTTTACATGATCCATTTGACCTGTTAATCGGAGATTCTCTCGCTCCCAAGAGCAAGGGGTAACTAACGACAGCTTAGTCTGTGGCTGCCTGAGATTTGGATCTCTACAATCAATAAACCCCAGCATGCCCCAGATATGGGGAATCTGTATACGCCTGACGAGCGACGCGCATTCTATCTCAATAGGGTGACGAAAAACATTTTACACTTATTACTAGATCCATTCAACACATCTCTTTTTCTTATTTTTCTTAAATCTCTTTCTCTCTTTTATATACATTTTTCACTTTTTCATTTCTACTTTCAAAATTTTCTAATATTTTTTTTTCAAAAGAAAGCCTAAAAAGAAAATAAAAAGAAACTACGTGATGAAGGTACTTTTCAGATCTCCCTCAGATGTTGTCTTCCATCGATTTCCCGGTGGACTCCGGAGGGGACCCCCCGTTGAATGTAGGTCTCAGTGGGTCTTGAGGAGATTTGGTAGTTGGAGGAGTTTGACGCCAGGTACCTGCAAAGAAATCCCGGGTTGGTTTGTCACCACCGAGGACCCTCCGACGATCAAATTAGTACTAGATTCGAGCAGCGTAACGGCTAGGTGGAGTAAAAATGGCTTACTTGACCCTTCTATGATGGGAGTTTATATAGCGGTGGTGGCATGCAACAACAGGCGCGAGGATCTTGCCAGCAGTTACGCTCCTGACGCAACGCCCGCGTAGAGAGCGGATCGCTAATAAATGGAGATCGTGGAGGCGTGGAACGCGGGATGTTCCTGGCGGAGAATCCGCGCATGGCGAGATTCGCGGAGCTGCGGTTACGCCTGTGAGTGGCAGAACTGGTCGGAGGGCCGAGGGATACAGCCTCGGCAAAGGGGCTCGGGGACGGGCGAGAAGGACGAGGAGACTTGGTCTGGCGGCTGCCCGGGACGAGCTGAGGGGTCGAGGAGGCTAATATGCGGGGAGCCCCGAGGAGGGCTAGCATGCGCTGGCCGGATGCGTACAGGGGTGGCATGGCCTGTCTTTGTGGGCCATTCCTTCTGAGTTCAGGGACGTGCCGTCCGCCACGTGTCCTGATCTTGAGGGTCGCCAATATCGAGCATTATCACTACGAAAATCTAAAATAAATGAAAAAGAAAGAAAAATGAAAAACTATGTACACCCCCACCACACATACTTAAACTTGACAGTGACCTCACTGTCTACCGTGGTCCCTCCCCTACTCATGATTTCGTCTTTAAAGTAATCCCCATATGGTTTTAAATTAAAAACACCAGCAAAATTCCTTTCCATATTCAAAGCTAGGATTTCCATGATTTCAGATCTAAAATCCAGAAAAGTACAAAGTTTAAAGAATATGAGTTCAGAGAGTACCAGCGTGGAAATCTAAGGGGCTAACTGGAAAAAATTTCTTCCGAAATGGTGGTTTTTGCACTTAAACCCTTCAAAAACTAAAAATTATCTAATAAAAGTGAAAATAAAAAGTTAGTGCTTTATATAATATACATAATATATAAATGCGGGGTTAAAAATATGTCATATGTATTCCGGCTCATGGAGAAATTACCGAAATTCTAAAAATGGCTTTAATCGTTGTCTGTTACTGTAAAATTTCGACCATCTTTAGGATTTGTTATTTCAATTGCTCCATGAGAGAATTTATTTTAATAATATAAAGACCAGCAAATCTAGATTTTAATTTTTTAGGAAATAAGTGTAATCTAGAGTCATATAATAAAACTTTTAGCCTATATGAAAATCTTTTCTTAAAATCTTTTTTTCATGAATTTTTTTGTTTTCTCCTTAAAAATTTTGGTATTGTCGTATGAATCGTTCCTAATTTCCTCTAATCCATTCAGTTAGAGCTTTCTATATTTACCGGCCTCTTCTATGTCCATATTAAGCCATTTAATGGCCCACATGGCCCGGCGTTCTAACTCTTCTGGTAAATGACAGGGTTTCCCAAATACAAGCTTATAAGGAGACATGCCAATGATGATTTTATACGTGGTTCGATAAGCCCATAGTGCGTCATGAAGCTTAATTGATCAATACTTGCGGTTCTTATTAACCGTTTTTTTCAAAATTTGTTTAATTTGTCTATTTGAAAATTCTACCTGCCCACTAGTTTGCAGATGATATGAGATAGATAATTTGTGGTGGATCAAGTATTTTCTTATTAAGGGCTCAAAAGACCTTATGCAAAAATGTGTTTCATTATCATTAATAATGGGGCGTGGGATGCCAAACCGAAAAATAATATTATTTGTCAAGAACTTGACAACAACCTTGTTGTCATTGGTTTTTGTAACCTCTGAAGCCTAATGTACATGTATTGGAATTTCTAAATATATAAATTAAAAATACTTGTGTTTGTATTTACAGAATTTTCGATAACCGTGTTTTGATAAATAAAAGTGTTTTGATAAATAAAAACACTTAAATTCTAAATGAAAATTTATTTTATATATTTTGACAAAAAAAATTAATATGCAAACTTGAGAAGGGTTATGTGCAATTATTAGATTTTGAAGGGCCAAGATATAAATTAACCTAACCTAGATATTTCTTCCAAATTCTTTTCTTTTCTTTACTTTTCTTCCGAGTTTTGTTTACTTTTCTCCCAAGTTTCTTTTCTTTCTTTCATAAGTTTCTTTCCTTTTCTTTTCTTCTCATTTTTCTTCTCTCTTCCACTTTATAATCATTTCTTCTCTTTTCTTTCTTCTTTCTTCTCCTTTCCAAAATAATTCAATACAAGTTTTTACAATATTCACCAAGAAGTGAATGAAGAGAACTTTGGAGAAAATAAAAACAAGTGTTTTATATTAGTTTCATTTGTCTGATTGTTGTTTTATATTCATTGATAACTGTAAATTTGATTACTTGATAATTTGATAAAATAATAACTTGCATGGTTTATATAAATTATTACCTTAATATAGAAGTGGAGATTTTGGTGACCAAAGCATGTGTTTTTCATTGTTCTGTTTTAATATTTGTTAGTTATATAGTTTATCAAATAATTTAATTCTTGTATTGATATTGATGGAGGTCTTAATCTCCTTCAGATGTTGTCTTCCGTTGATCTGTCGCAAGCGGTGATGAATGACTGAGATTGGATTTGAGGGTTGCCTTCTGAAGCGTGTGGATCTCAGTGGACTTGGTTTGGGATGAGGCCGAGCTACTTGCAAGGAAGTCCCGGGGTGGTTGCACCACCGTGGACCTTCCGACGATCAAGTTAGTCGAGCTATTTGGGCAGAGTAGCGGCCTATTCAGATAGAATTGCCTTACCTGAGTCGTCTGAGATGGGGTTTATATAGTGGCAGCCATAGGCCGGCGGGTGCGGGATTTACGCCGGCCGTTACGCCCTTGGAGCCACGTCTGCGCAAATGGCGGGATCCTCCATTAATGGCAAGATACGCCCGTTAACGGGGGAACGCGATGGCGTGGGGCGGCGGATATCTCGCGTATGGCGAGATTCGCGGAGCCATGGCGGGGACGCCTATGATCCGTGCTTTGGGTCGGTCGGTGAGACCGAGGAAGCTGAGCTCTGCGGGAGGCCGAGCAAGCTTGGTTTTGTGATAGCTCGAAGGCGAGCTGGGAGGGCTGAGGAAGCCCAGCCTGCAGGAGGGCTCGGAGGTGAGCCAATGGTTATTTGTAGGACGAGCACATGAGTGTTATGGGAGGTCATCGAAGGTCGAGAACATACTCGGGTCGAAGGCCTAGGTTATGCCTTCAGTGTACCATTCTTGCTCCTTTCCCGTAAGCCTTGGAACACGTCATCTGCCACGTGTCATGATCTGTGCAGTTTTCAGTACCGAGCATCTTCAAATATCTTGTTAAGTTTAATTATTAGTTTATTTAATTTCTCAACTAGTTCTAGGATTATTTTCGATAAGAATGAAATAAGCAATTCTAAATTACCCTCATACACACACAAACACAAAACACTAACTCTACACCAATTATGTAAAAACCTTCACCATTAAATTTTAACTCTTTCCAAATTTCTCAAGTAAATTAACTAATTAAACCTAGAAACCTCCTACAAACATGTATCGTTTCCTTTTACCGTTAATTAAGATAAAGATACAATCTTTGATGGTTGATGACTTGGTGTACATGGATAACTAAGGTTTTTATTAGAATTTTAGAGTTTAGCATAAAACTGGAACAAGTTGGAATCTCTAGAAAATATTTAAAATATCCTAATGAGCTAAATGGACCTATATGAGATCACCCTAGAAATCCGAGTCCCTATCTCAACACCTCGGCCGCTAGAAAATTCCTTGGAGCTACCCCTGGTGGCCAGATCATTAAGTTAGGGTTTGGGATTTTTGCAAAGTGTTGTTCTTGCGTTAATTTTTCTAATTTTATACTTTAAAATTTTTCAGAAACTATATTTTAAAATCTGGAAACATGTTAATATCAGCTCGGCAAAGGTTTAGGGTTTTAAACTCTGATGATCGTAATTGTGTTACTATCAGCTTGACATTACACAACATTAATCTATTTCATAACATGATATGAATTATATACTCATCTGTACCGTTGTATGATGTGTGCATATATATATATATATATATATATATATATATATATATATATATGATCTAGTTGAAGACATGATTTTACTAGTTTCATGATATTACAAGGTTACTGGAACTTTGATACAAATACTAGTAAAATTCATGAAATTCCATACACATAGATACTCACGACTTGATCGATATTTTTACCTGTTGCATAACAAGACATGTGTTCGTGATATTGATACAATTCTTGATAAATTCCAAGTAGTTATATAGATATGGAATCATGTTTTAACCCATTGAATTCCAGTAATAAAATTGATACAACCGGGGGATGGGGAAAGGACTTGGTAAACTCGGTTAATTGTTTTGGAAAGCCTTATTTATGACACCACATGTTAAGACCCAACCATGGGGGTCCGGGTAGTGGTTGAACTACCATATGTCACTGTGATTATTACCGCTTGTTAGGGCCAGCCTTGGTGGTCCGGGTAGTTTGCTAACATATGTTCATATGGTACTGTTTTTCTACTCTATGGAAATGTTTTTACATATTTTCCGAGCTGTAATACAATGTTCAATATTCATGAGTGCTTAGCGGTGTGTCCTGGGTCAGCACCAGGAATATGGGGCTGTGGTTCCGGGTATGTACGAGACGCTTTCCATTGTTATTCTACTGGGAATTTAGGCACACTAGCAAGATAATTTTCGAAGATGGCAATATATATTTCAAAAATTTCTAGTTTGCTAAAGTTCTGAAACCAAGAATCTAACTAAAGAGTTATGACTTGTATATAAAACCTAGTGAGCTAAACTAATCTACTATGTATAGAATACTCACATCCTCAAACTTTCTTCAAGTGCTCTGGATCGCGCTTGCAAGCCGGTCCTCCTTCACCGAAGATGATCCACCTGAGAGAAACGATCCAAGCTCCATCTTCGCCTAGCGAAGTAACCGACACTCCAAGATCGCTAGCAATAGAGAGTGGGAATGTAGGAATTTTACACTACCATTTTCTCTCATTTCCAAAGCTCAAGTGAGTAACTAAAGAAGAAGGAGGAGGAGGTGAGGAAAACATAGGCTTGAACAACTCAAGAAAGAAAAAAAGAGTGTTAGTAGTATGTAGAATAGAATGGCTTGCCATTTTAGAACCATGAAAAATATCTCACATCATTTACAATAAACAAATAATGGCCCATTCCTCTCTACATACCTCCAACCATGTTCATGCCATCTTACCCTTCACCTCATTTGCAAATGATTTTCTTTTAGTATCCATCTTCTAGAAGATATTCTGTATAAATACGGAATACAACCCGATATACGTATCGAAATACATATACGCGCATTCATATTAAAATACGAATAACCAAGAGAGAAAATGAATAGTGAACAATAATACTAGAATACATACATATATATATATATATATAAATTATTAAATCAAAACTTGATTTAATAATCCGGCTTAATCCTAAGCCGCTTGTATTATCAACCGTCCGATTAAAATCCGTGTAGCCTGTACACATATTTAATCGGACACCTGTATGTACCGACATATTTCATCTACATCATATCGTCTGAACCAAAACCCCCCCTCTGTATAGGACTCTAAAGACTCGTCAATACGCTGGCAGTGGGTTTAACCACAAATACGTCAGCGACACTAGCTGTACGTAATGGCTATCCAGGTATTGAGCCGACGAGCAAACTCATCTGTATCCCTACAGAACCGGTCCGTGACAATTTCCGTACAGTCCGGTCTGTTCGTCTAAGAGTGTCGCATATCGAGTCTAGGGGATAGATAAAGTCAGACCCCTAATAACGCGATATTTCGTGTCGGTATGAAGCCCATCACCCACTGAGAAACTAATAGCCAAGGATTTCTGGTGATGGCCACCCGTGCATAGCGCGACATCTACCCCCAATACCGGGAGAGATGAATCCCCGACGATCTACTCACTGCCTCCATGTGGCTCAGAACTGTACCTAACTAAAACCTGTTTGCACGACTCTTTTGAGCTGTGGTAGGGTAGTAAACAAAGTACAGTAGGAATTCACACGAGACATATGACGATCTCAGGTCGACGGACTAACCTGTACTTATGTCACATGAGAACTGCTATCTGACAATAGATATAATACCATCTAGAATGTTCCCGGCGAGTCCGTCCAGTGTAACTCATAACCCAATGAGCACCTGTATACTATCTTAGGTGACTAACTGACACAATGGCTTGTGAGACCGGCCACCGCCCCTCGTCGGGGTCTCGAAAAGTATACACTAGTATACTCCAGAGTATCGATGGCCAGTCCCGATACTCTCTCGGCTAGGGAAATTTAAGGATGTGCTTATGGACTACCCATCTCCCACGTATATGATCGCCATCATAATGCTGGTAGTCAAGCAAGAATCCTATAGGCTCTATCAACATGTAATAGTGATCTGTAATACCATATAATGCATGTACATGATGATAAAGACAAACCGGATAGCATACTATCATCTTAAGTAAGACTGTTCTACCCGTATAGGTCCCTCCTCAATCATCATAATCGCTTGCCTGCGATTACAATAATTGCCTTGAGGGCACTATATCCAAAAATCTTCCACTTGTACTTAAGGCTAATTATTGCGATGTCGCATACTCACAGCCCGTGTGATACCGAACGCCTAACTTCTCTACTAATTAGTCTCGGAAAGTTTGTTGCGAAACTATAGCGTTCGAGAAATAGCCTTAGTGAGTGAATCCGCTCCAATGTTTTTATTTTTATCTCTTTATATCTCAATTTTGCAAAGAAAGACTATCTCCCGAAATGAGTGATACCTGTCTTAGAATTTGTCTGGATATCTGATGGGACCAAGTTCATAAATGAACTCTAAATCCAACAAACTTCTTAGACCATATCTTCCACTGAATTTAATCAGTATCCTGCGCCATGCCTTCCTTAGTATCCGCTTGGGCCACCTGTCCAACATACTGCACCTCAGAAGAGGGTAAACTTTAATTCTGACAGTCACTCTGTCATCCAGGTCACCATGAAAGCCTGAAATGATAACCGCCTCCTAAAGGAGGCTATTGTTACCATATACCAAGAACATCCTCTTATGTTCATAATTGCTTCATAATATTTCTCCAGGATTGGATTAATATATGCTTATTGCAGCTAGTGCAAAATTAATATCTAGTGTGGTACTTGACATCTCATGATTGACTCAATTGCCTAAGTAAGTGATATGTCAATCATGCAATTCTCTCTCCTCATCAGTCTAGAAAAAATCTCTTTAAAGAGGGTGACTCCATCACCTGCGGGTACACCACCACGCCAGGAGTCGTCCATTCTAAACACTTTAGAATATTGTCAAAATACCCGAGTTGGGACACTTCCAAATCTAGATCTAAAACCATAGATCCAGTCACCAGAATCCATGATATTTTATCCGGATCCTATGTGGAAAAACATCTTATGAAAACCACAGTATAACCAATCTTAGTATAGGAAGATCACTTCCTATCTGGAGTACGTCATCCAAATACCAGGACATCACTCCCTACTACTTTCTTACCAGGTCCATCTGTTATTCTGATGAAGTCAAACTCTATGACTGTCACATCAAAAATAGATGATCTATCTTCGCTATACTTGCTTTAGTCTATAAATAGACATAAGCTACTTGCCCACCACGCTTCTGCTGCATCCACTGACTACAACAACCCTCTGGCAGATTTATATACACGTGCACTTCTAAAGCTAATTTAGAACGACGTTGTAGTCATCTACCTTCCAGATCTCATAATCTAGGACAACAGTAGTGGCAAGCTTGGGTCATCAGAACCTCCCTGTCACCGTCTTTGAGGAGACCGAAGTCCCTCTCGGGTGGCTGAGGTTACCCACCAAATTTACGGAGTGACTAATGGATTGTCGAATCCAATTGAATTCTTAGGTTCTACTAAATTTTCAGTAACCGTTTGTGGTTCTGGAATCACTTCCAGTTCTACCAAACACCCACTAATATTTTTTGAAAAGAATTCATTTTACTAAAACGGGTGGCGAGTTAAGAACAATATAACTATTGATCTTCCAATTGGTAGAATGTTAACCCCGTCAATGCCCGGGATAACCCACAAGCTGCAATTGCTGAAACGTGCCTTGAGTTTATCCGGACTCTGGTTTTAAGCATAACCCGGATTACTCTATATACCTTAACATCGTTAAGATATGAATCCATTCTATATCCTATATAGAAACAATGGTATTAATTTAATTTGAACCATATTCAAAATACGTCCAGCCGTTTCCAGTGCATCTCGACTAAATGGAAGAAGGCCATGCAACATTACTCATCAAAGAGCGTACCCACGGATGAGTAACCAGAAAGAGAAGCAAGTTCTCAAATATATTACTTACGATGGAATAGCTAGAATAAGTATCTACATCTTTGATCACCTCGAAGAATCCTGATACTTCCAACATATGGTTCTCTACTTTATTCTTATACCTATAATTTCTCAAAATTTAGACCTTGTATTTCAACGAAATACTTGTCTAAACCTAGAGAAGTCATAAATAAACAGAATATAGTACGAGTATCAACCCCCTTGTCCTAATGGACATCAGACAACATACAATACTTTATATGAGTCCTCTGAGTTTAATAACTTAAACCTTGTGCATTGTAAGTTGAAAATTGTGTTATGGTTAAGAAGAATTACACTGTTGCCGAATGCAGTTTACCTAATCATCAACTGACAAAGGTAATTGTCATAAACATAATTTCAAAAATTTATATCTCACTTTATAAAATAAACGTACGGATATATCAGTTTGAAATTGGTGCATAACAACGGATATTCAAAACCAAATATTTGCCATTGGGAAAAACCCAAGTGATTCCTCTAATATCACCAATTACAAAGAATTCAGATATTGAGGATCTAATCACCCGATTCCCAATATCTTACTCCCACTTAGCATCTGTAATGCCATACAGATGTGAGAATCAAGTCTGATAAATACATACCCTAGAGTAAAAATCTAATTAGGAAAATAGTTTTCAATTAACACCGTACAGTAAAACTGAAACATGAAAATGTTTTGAAGGGGTGACCGAGCATTCCTAGTAATGCCTCTTCCACTATTCAGATTCATGACAGTAGTCGCAATTTCCTTGTCATCACTCCAATCCCTTTATATATCTTTACTTCTTACCTTCTGTACACCATACTTAGGCTAATTGGTTTTCTTCTTTCCCTACGTTTCAGCACTAGCCCAAGGTTTGGAAGAAGACTATCCAATAAGCGTAATGGTATACTCTCCTAATACTAGGAGCTCTTGCAACCTGAGAGAAATGAAAAAGAAAAGACAACCGAATAATCCTATTCAATTTCTTCAAAACCGGAATCCATCCTCGAACAGAAACAAGTTTCTTTGAATTCGTATGCAACTATACGACGTCATACCCAAGCAATATGGATTTTCGTAGTGATACAGAGTGTTCTTGAGAAATGCAAAGAGGAAGTGGAGTAGCAGGGATATATGCGGTTTTGTCGTGAAACATAACAGTAGTCGCAATTTCCTTTGCCCCCACTCTAATCACTTTATATATCTTTACTTCTTACCTTCTGCACACCACACTTAGGCTAATTGGTTTTCTACTTTCCCTACTGTTCGGTCGAAAATATTGCACATTTGATGGAACATTTTTCTTACTTTTGTTAAGTACTTAAACGTGTTTATTGTAGTTATGGAACATATATGGGTTTATCTGCAAAATACTCTTTATCATATGTTTATATATTATAATTAACATTATAAAGGAAAATATATGCATATAATATTTATATGATATTTTGATAATTTAAAATATGCGTATCATATCAAATAATCCTAATCAATATTCCTAAAATATTGTATCATATAAAATGATTAGGATAATATCTCAAATATAACAAATATTACTAATACTATGCATTGAGATATTGTGCAGATTTAGCTCAGGTCTGGAGATCAGGAGATCCGAGATGTCGGAAATAAAATCTGCCGATAAAGTTGAACCAAATCGTAAAATCATGAATGTCAGAGACTCAGAGGAAGATTTGAAGAATCCAGACATCACAAAGATCTCCACGTGTCAACACTAAACAGCAGAAGAAGTTTCAAACCCTAATCTCTCCACACCACCGCCCAACCGCACCCAAATATACCTAAATGCGACGGAACCGCGACAATATTAGTGTTGTGGGATTTGGGATTTTTTAGGTATAATCGTAACAACCAGTCCTCACCTATGGAAACTAGGGTTTGTATCTTCTGTACTATTTAAAAAACCGAGAGCCACTCTTGGAAAAACACCACCTAATAGATCAAAATCGAAGAGATCAAGAGGTCCAAGACAATCCACACATCCAGGTTGATCATCAGCTGTTCATCCACTTCCAATGAGAACAGAGATCGGGAGCATAAACTAGGGTTCTTGTATTCTAAATTCGACGGATTTGTAAATGATAGTTGATTAATAAAAAGGTAGATCTTTAGTTTAGTTCTTTGCATTCTGCATTTAATTTCTGCATTATTTTATGCATTTACATTATGATCTCCTTCATCTTCTCTTATATCTCAACCATACGTGAGTAATTCCTCGCTTAATAGGGTTCGTAGAATTAGAGTAGATTAATGGATGATAAAATCTCTTAACTTCTTTTACATCTTTTAAAGTTTATAAACTTTAGCAAAGTAATTGTTAACATCCTAATCGGGCGCGCTATCAATTTATTGATAGTCTCGACCGCGATTTGAGATTAGATTAACAATTGTTTTGGTAAATGCTAGACATGAATAGAGGTCAATAAAAAGATAAGGGTTAAGAGTGGGAACCTTATTCTCTCCAAAAACCCTAATCTTCATTCATCACTAGCGATCTAGTTTTAAATCTATTAAAAAATAAAACGAGTCATCTTTAATTAATTATCCATTACTACTAAATTCTATGAACCCTACAAGCCGCTTCTTCATAAATTCTACATCCGTATATCATAGATCTAGAACAAACCATCCATATTTCAATCAATTCGTTTAAAGCAAGTAAAAGGTTCGATGTTTCCCTGAGGACGACCTGTACTCATCTCGGCTAGCTAAAAGCGACACCGTTATTGATTATGGTAATTTTACTTACGACACACTTCTTTAAAACTGAACAACTAAATGGCGCCGTTGCCGGGAAAACGGCTGTAATTTTTTTCTTGCTATTCGTGTTGAATTCTTATATAATCCAGCAAGCATATGATAAAAGAGAACCAAAACCGCATCTTATATTTAACGATTAGTGTGCGATTTTGTTTTTGCGAGGGAATCCGAAGTAACAGGAGCGAGGAAATAAAGATTCAGATACTTTCAGCAAGGACTAAAGGATTATAGGAGGGCACTGAATTTTTTTTGTCAAAGGCTCTCTCATTTCCGCAGCGGAACCGTGGCAATAGTGTGCTTTTGGCCGCGGTTGGACGACGGTTCTTTGGATTTGTGCCCCCAAAATCTTCTGGTATATTCTTCATATCTTCCTCTCTTCTCTAGAAATCCAGTAATATAATTTTCTGCAGGATTCTTTGCAAAATATCGCTGCTCAAAAATCTTTTTGCGTGTTTTGATATTGGTTTGTTTGTGCATATTTCTAAAAATGACTTTAAGGGGCAAAACCAAAATTAAGATTAGGTGGGGATTTCATCACCTTCCTAGTCTCCACAAATCACAAAACGAGCATCTGCATAACCCTACATTAATTAAAAAAATATCTAGACCAAGACTCTAAGGACCGTCGCGCTCAATTAAGACAGAGAAGGGTTGTGGGTAATCTATTGCTTATCCGCATCTCTCTTGTGGTGTCTAGGCAAGTGTGACTAAGGAAAGATGTTACTTAATTAGGCCCGCTATTTTCGGTGATTCGTATAGCGGATACCTCCCACTTACTTGGCACTTACTTGGCCACAAGAGCAATAAAGAGGTGGTAGAGGATTGATCCTGCGACTTATCCTTTGGAAGTCTAGGAGCGGTCTAGTGCTTGACCTAGGTGACCTTGGTTCTAGGGTTGATTGTATATTTTGTGATTTGTTGAGTCAAGCCTCACGTCTGACACTTTTTCAAAACAAACCTTTTTAAATCGTTCTCACATACGCTGCCACGTGCACTAAACCTGCTTAGTGCATGATCGGCTGGACACGGGATTCTTGTGCCCATCTTGTTCGCGTTTCTGCTATCGACTCCGAAGTCGGTACTTCTTCATTTTCTATTTCCTCTCCACCCACAATATCGACTGAGATGGATGGTTCTCCATCAGATTTTACCAACACACCCCTTCCACCACCCGAAGGTGCGCAGAATCCACCGCGCATCTCTTTTCAAGAAAGATGTTACCCGCTACGCGGTCCCCTTCCTACTTGTCTATCTATTCCACCAGCCAATGGGGATAATTTCGAAATTAAACCCCACTAAGTCAACTTGTTGTCCAAATTTCACGGGCTTGAATCCGAAGACGCATACGTTTTTATAACCAAATTCGAAAACGTATGCGCAATGATGGGCACTACACAACTTTCTGTGGATGTTATGAGATTGCGTCTTCTCCCTTTTACCTTGTGCGACCTAGCAGAAAAATGTCTTTATAACACTGCCACACACTCTATTACCAAATGGGATGAATTCGTTATAGCATTTCTTAAGAAATTTTATCCAAATCATAAGACCGCCCGTGTTCGAAGCGAGATTAACCACTTTACCCAACTTTCCAACGAACCATTTTGGAAATGCTTTGAACGGTTTAAAGATCTTCTTGTCTAATTCCCTCATCACGGAATCAATAGATGACATTTTTGCCGAATTATATATGAGGGTGTTAATCCAGTGACAAAACTGATGCTTGAAACTATTTGTCAAAGCCATTTCATGTCTAAAGACGATAGTGAAGCTTGGCAATTTCTGGAAGATCTCGCCGAACAAACTTTGCAGTGGGAAAGCGTTAGACCAAAATCGTCTAGGAGAGGTATCCATCAGCTTGACATTTCCATCGCAGTGAAAGCTGAAATGGCCGCTATGCAAAAGAAACTCGAAGTTATAGAAAAAAAATTTCGCCAGCCTCCCTAAACCAAGTTACGCTCCCCAAAACTGTGTGTGGTTGCTGTTCTAACCCATCACATTTAACGGAAAAATATCCTTTTAATCCTCCATTTTAAGGTCATGAACAAACTAATGGTGCTTTTCAGCAACGACCAAGAAACGATTCTTATTCTTCTACATACAATCAGGGATGGAGGAATCATCCTAATTTTGCTTGGAACCAAAACCAAACTCAAAATCAAAACCAGTTCCCAAGCAATTATCAAAGGCCTCCCCCACAGCAACAACAGCCACCTCAACAAAATCAGCACCTCTTTCAATCGCAAACTTTTCAAAGCCCGGCTAACAACTTTGATCCTTATAATAATATTTCAACGGCCGGTACCGATAAAACCTTTGTGCTCGAACGTAACTTAGAAACGTTCATTAAAAAATCCACGCAAACGACGGCTAATTTTACGTCTTCTATCCAAACGTTGGTGCAGCACACCGCTTCCCACGGTGAAAGCATAAAATCGATAGAAGCACAACTTATACAGTTAAATGCTGCGATGAGTGAGAGGGAGAAAGGGAAGCTTCCATCTCAACCTCTACCGAATCCTGGCCACTCACAAAATCATAATGTGAGTGCCGTAACCACATTGAGATCGGGAAGAGTGCTGAACAATCAAGTTGGTGAACAGGTTGATGATGTTAAATCAGATAAAACCCCGGCTTCTTCGTTTAATCCTAATTCTTCTAGCCCACCATCTTCTTCTGAGCCTATTCTCCGTTTTCCACTAGGATTGAACCCCCATCCCACTTCCTTGAAGGAATTACCATCTAAAACGATTCCAACTCTAATTCTAGGATCCATTCCATCCCCACAAACTTCTTCTCCAAAGTTGGACCCAACCCTTATTGATAAAGCTCCTTATCTACATAGGTTAAGGGGTAACAGACAAAGTCCCCAAATAGAGAAGATTGTGGATATTTTAAAGCAAGTTAACATAAATATCCCTTTCCTAGATGCTATCAAACAAGTTCCGTCCTATGCAAAAATTTTAAAGGACCTGTGCATTGGGAAGAGGAAAACTCAAGTACCTAAAAAGGTTTTCTTAGCGAGTAATATGAGCAATTCTCTTACCCAATTGGTGCCCACGAAATGTAAGGACCATGGTTGTCCTACAATATCTATAACCATTGGGGGTAAAAATATCAATCGTGCTCTACTCGATTTAGGTGTTAGTGTTAACTTGCTTCCATATTCTGTTTATGAGCAATTAGGTATTGGAGAGTTGAAACCTGCACACTGCACTCTCCAGATGGACGATCGATCCATCACCCAGCCTAGGGGTGAGCCAGAGGACGTGTTAATCAAAGTCGGGGAATTTATATTCCATGTGGACTTTATTGTTTTAGATACACAGTCTGTGGCGAACCCACGAAACCAAATTCCGGTGATTCTCGGTCGGCCTTTTCTAGTAACTTCCAATGCTGTAATTAATTGTCGTAACGGTTCTATGAACTTATCCTTCGCGAAGATGACAATTGAGCTTAATATTTACAAGCTAGGAAGTCAACCATCTGAACCTTCTGCTCATCTAATCGATATCTGTTCTATCAACGAGATAGTTTCCGACAACTGCGAAGATGAGGGACTTTGCGACAATGATCTCGATGACACTAGTGCGTCATTATTTGATCTAGAAAATTACTGTACTAGTGAGGAGACCTTTGACGAGTCCACCCCCGAGTTCGAATCCTTTGACTCGTTGCAAAAGTCAGTTGAGCTTTCCGAGTCAATATCCTACGCTAGTTATGAACCTCTTAGGGAGTCCGAGTATAATTCCCTTACCCTACCTTCTATCGTCTCTCCACCGACACTAGATCTCAAGCCGCTACCTTCTCATCTTAAATATGCATATTTATGTGAGAATGAGTCTTTACCCGTGATCATATCCGCTTCTCTAGCTTTAGAGCAAGAGAGCACTCTTTTGTCGGTCTCGAGATCAAATCGGCAAGCTTTTGGTTGGACAATGGCGGACATCAAAGGGATTAGTCTCTTGATTGTTGAACATCATATATATTTGATGGATGAAGCCAAACCAATCCGAGACCCACAAAGACGGTTGAATCCCGTCATGAAGGAGACGGTAAAGAAAGAAATCGTCAAGAGCCCAGATAGTGGCATAATTTACCCAATATCTGATAGGCAATGGGTAAGTCCTATTCATGTGGTCCCTAAAAAGTCTAGCATCACGGTCATAACTAATGAGGCTAATGAGTTTATCCAAACACGCATCCAAACTGGGTGGCCGGTATATATTGATTATAGAAAACTCAATACCGCAACGAGAAAAGATCACTTCTACCTTTCATTGACCAAATGTTAGAATGATTAGCCGGGCATGAATACTACTGTTTCTTGGAAGGATACTCCGGCTATAACCAGATCCCCATCTCCGAAAAGGATCAAGATAAGACAACATTTACTTGTCCTTACGGTACTTTTTCATATAAACGCATGCCCTTTGGGTTATGCAATGCTCCCACTATATTTCAGCGGTGCATGATGGGGATATTCTTGGACATGGCTGAGAATTTTCTAGAGATATTTATGGACGATTTCTATATATTTGGGGACTCTTTTGAGGAATGCTTCGTCATCTTGACGCTGTTCTTACCCGCTGTAAGGATACGAATTTAACTTTGAATTAGGAAAAATACCATTTCATGGTTCAAGAAGGTACAGTTTTTGGGCATGTCATTTCATGAAAAGGCATGGAGGTAGACAGAGCTAAAATAGATGTCATCCATAACCTTCCTCCTTCCAAATGCGTCAAAGATGTACGATTCTTCCTTGATTATGCAGGATTTTATAGGAGATTCATTAAGGATTTTAGCAAAATTGCTAGACCCTTCACTCTTCTCTTGGCCAAGAATACAACATTTCACTTCAATTCGGATTGCGAGGCTGCTTCTGAATCACTTAAAAGCTCCCTCACTACAGCCCCCGTTCTGTCATCTCCGGACTGGAATCACCCGTTTGAGCTTATGTGTGATGCATCCGATTTTTCTATTGATGCAGTTTTAGGACATCCCATTGTTAAGATGCCACATATAATTTACTATGCAAGTAAGACCTTGAACGATACCCAAATGAATTTTACAACTACCGAGAAAGAACTCTTGGCAGTTATATTTGCATTAGAAAAATTCAGTCCCTACTTGATTGGCTCTCCTGTTGTTGTTTACACCGATCAATCCTCCTTAAAACATCTTTTATCGAAGAAGGATGCTAAAACCAGGCTAATACGTTGGATCCTGTTGTTATAAGAATTTAATCTTGTCATACGAGACAAGAGTGGATGTAAAAACGTAGTAGCCGATGATCTTTGACGCCTTTCTTCTTTGCCAACGTTGACCGTGCCAATAAACGAGTTCTTTCTCGAAGAACATCTCTTGACCATATCCTGCGAACTTTGGTTCATGGATATTGTGAATTATTTAGCTACGGGACTTATACCTAGCGAATGGTCGAAACAAGACAATCACCAATTTCTATCATAAGTAAAACACTTTTACTGGGATGGACCTTATTTGTTTAAGCATTGTGCCGATCAAATCATTCGCCGATGTGTCCCTAATGATGAATTCAACAGTGTTTTGTCTTTCTGCCATGATCAGGCATGTGGTGGTCACTTTGGTCCACAGGCGGAGAAAGTTTTGGAATGTGGATTTTATTGGAAAACATTATTTAAAGATGCATATGATCATTGCAAAACTTGTCCTCGGTGTCAACAAATGGGTCGGATTTCACGGAGAAATGAGATGCCGCTCCAACCTATCTTGGTTGCGAAGATATTTGACGTTTGGGAAATTGATTTTATGGGCCCTTTTCCCAACTCTTTTGGGAATTTATACATCTTATTTGCGGTTGATTATGTCTATAAATGGGTGGAAGCAGTACCGTGTCGCACTAATGACAACAAGGTCGTTATTAAGTTCCTTAAAGAAAATATCTTTTCGCGATTCGGACACCTTCATGCTATAATTAGCGACAACGGGGCGCATTTCTGTAATCGGTCTTTCGAGGATCTGATGCGGAAATATTCAATCAACCACAAGCTTTCTATACCCTATCATCCCCAAACGAGCGGGCAAGCTGAGATCTCCAATCGACAGATCAAACAAATTTTGGAGAAAACGGTTTCTAAGAACCGTAATGATTGGTCCACCAAATTGATGGATGCTCTTTGGGAATTCCGCACCGTTTATAAGACCGATCTTGATATGTCTTCATACCGACTTTTGTTTGGGAAGGCTTGCCATCTTCCTGTCGAGATCGAACATAAAGCAATGTGGGCTATTAAAGAGCTTAACTTTGATTTTGATCAAACCTGCAGCTATCAGAAACTGCAATTAAATGAGCTAAGCGAACTCCGCGATGAAGCATATGATAATGCGACTATAGTAAAAAACAGGACTAAAGTGTTCCATGACAAAATCCTTTTTAGAAAATCTTTCACACCCGGACAACAAGTCCTTCTTTACGATTCCAGTCTCCACCTTCATCCGGGTAAGCTTAAATCTTGTTGGAAAGGACCTTTCGTGGTGCGGTATGTGCACCCGCACGGGGCAGTGGATATTGAAAATGTTAAAACCGGTTCTATTTTTAAAGTAAATGGGCATAGATTAAAACCGTATTTTTCCGCTGACCCAGCGGAGGAGCTCCTGTTTTTACAGGAGCCACTTTATCATTACTAACTCTCTTCCGCCTCACCTCCATGTTTCGGTAACATTGTTTCATATAATAATAGAGGTGAGTGAACTAAGATATAACTAAAACACTGTTTCATATAAGAGTGGAGGTGGGTGAACTAAGATATAACTGAATATCTGTGCGTGCCATAAAACAAGTTTGGGGGTAGTATTTCATTATTATTTTACCCCTATTATTCTCCTCCCAAGTCTACAGGTCTTTGCGCTCAAAGAACAACATCCATGAGCACACTGCTGAAAACAGGTTTGGGGGGAGGTTTGTATTTACTGAAATATCATTTGGCACTAGGTACTATATAAATTATTTGGCTAGCAAAATTTTTTTTGATAATAAAAGATTAGAAAGTGAATAAATTATATAAGAAAGATAGGAAAAGTTTAAGAAAAGCAAGAAAATTAGATGTTTTATAACGAAGCTAGTAATAGGTAGTCATGAGCTGTTGTCCCAAGGTTTAGTAAGATGAAGGGAATCACTAATCTGAGAATAGAATTAAGTCTGAAAAATAATCCCTATTCTTGAGTCCAAAATTTTTGAACGTTGATACCCTACTATATGCACTTGCACACATCTTGAAACTTGGGATAGTAGAGAATACCTTGAAATGCTCTTGTCTAAAAGCCTTAGTATGAAGATAAAAAAAAGTGAAACATAAAAAAAATGGTGAAGAAAAATGAACATTGGTTTTGCAATTACTTAAGGCAGCATAAAAAAATATAGCATGGATACTTTATCACCTAGTGTCTTAGACTAACTGGTTTAGGAGCCACTGCTAAGCTTTAGGTGTTACAAGACGAGAAAATTTCTAATTACGCCTAAATAAATGAGCACGTTTAGTAATCGGTCTGTTAGTATCTCAAGAAGTATTAACGGTCGCATGAAGAATGTGTGAGCAATTCCATCTAAAATATTCACCGACTAAAAAGTACTAAGGAAAATAGATAAGAGTATGATAGCTTGAATTGAATTCTCTAAGTGTATGGATGTCTTTTACACACACGTAGGGGGTATATGATCGATTTTTGGAAGAAAGATAGGGAGGAAGACTAAAGGCGATGTTTTATTGAGAGATGATGTGATTTCTGATATCTTTTCATGACCATTAAGATAAGGCTCATGGCAACTGAAAATCTAGTGTAGTTGGAAACTCTTCTTTTCAAGTTTTTTCTTTTATATGATCCTTATCTTTGTATGTAACTTTCATCTTCATTCTTTTATTATGGGATTTTGTGGGTGTAATCCACTGAAAACTCTCAGGAGACAACACTCCTCTTACTAGGGACACCTAGAGGTTTAACAGCTTATTGCACGTTGTGCAATCGTGTTGCCTACGAAAGAGTGCTGGGTTTTTCTTTTCCTTTTTTCTCCCTCTCTTGAATAACTAGTTTGCTCGAGATGATCAAAGTTAAGTTTAAGGGTATTTGTTCAGTTGATAATATTGCACATTTGATAGAACATTTTTCTTATTTTTGTTAAGTACTTAAAGGTGTTTATTGTAATTATGGAACATATGTGAGTTTATTTGCAAAATACTCTTTATCATATATTTATATATTATAATTAACATTATGAAGGAAAATATATGCATATAATATTTATATGATATTTTGATAATTTAAAATATGCGTATCATATCAAATAATCCTAATCAATATTCCTAAAATATTGTATCATATAAAATGATTAGGATAATATCTCAAATATAACAAATATTACCAATACTATGAATTGAGATATTGTGCAGATTTAGCTTAGGTCTGGAGATCCGAGATGTCAGGAATAAAATCTTCCGATAAAGTTGAACCAAATCGTAAAATCGTGAATGACAGAGACTCAGAAGAAGATTTGAAGAATCCAGACATCACAAAGATCTCCACGTGTCAACACCAAACAGCAGATGAAGTTTCAAACCCTAATCTCTCCAAACCACCGCCCAACCGCAGCCAAATATACCTAAACGCGGCGGAACCGCAACAATATTAGGGTTGTGGGATTTGGGATTTTTTTGGTATAATCGTAACAACCAATCCTCACCTATGGAAACTAGGGTTTGTATCTTTTGTACTATTTAAAGGACCGAGAGCTACTCTTAGAAAAACATCACCTAATAGATCAAAACCGAAGAGATCAAGAGGTTCAAGACGATCTACGCATCCAGGTTGATCATCATCTTTTCATCTACTTCCAACGAGAACAGAGATCGGGAGCATAAACTAGAGTTCTTGTACTCTAAATTCGAAGGATTTGTAAATGATAGTTGATTAATAAAAAGGTAAATCTTTAATTTAGTTCTTTGCATTCTGCATTTAATTTTTGCATTACTTTCTGCATTTACATTATGATCTCCTTCTTCATCTTCTCTTCTATTTCAACTATGCGTGAGTAATTCCTCGCTTGATAGGGTTCGTAGAATTATGGTAGATCAATGGATGCTAAAATCTCTTAATTTCTTTTACATATTTTAAAGTTTATAAACTTTAGCAAAGTAATTTCTAACATCCTAATCGGGCGCGCTATCAATTTATTGATAGTCTCGACCGCGATTTGAGATTAAATTAACAATTGTTTTGGTAAAGGCTAAACATGAATAGAGGTCAATGAAAAGATAAGGGTTAAGAGTGGGAACCCTATTCCATCCAATAGCCCTAATCTTCATTCATCACTAGCGATCTAGTTTTAAATCTATTAAAAAAATAAAAGGAGTCATATTTAATTAATTATCCATTACTACTAAATTCTATGAACCCTACAAGCCGCTTCTTCATAAATTCTACATCCGTATATCATAGATCTAGAACAAACCATCCATATTTCAATCAACTCGTCTAAAGCAAGTAAAAGGTTCGACGTTTCCCTGAGGACGACCCTTACTCATCTCGGCTAGCTACAAGCGACACCGCTATTGATTGCGGTTACTTTACTTACGACACACTTCTTTAAAACTGAACAATCACCTACCTTTCGGCACCTGCCTAAGGTTAAGACTATCTAATAAGCATAATAGGTGTACTCTCCTAATACTAGAAGCTCTCGCAACCTTAGAGAATTTAAAGAGAAAATACAACCGAATAATCCTATTCAATTTCTCCAGAACCGGAATCTATCCTCGAACCGAAACAAGTTTTTTCGAGTTCGTATGTAATTATACGATGGAATACCCATGAAATATGGATCTTCCTAGTGATACGGAGTGTTCTGGAGAAATGCAAAGGGGAAGTAGCAGTGGAAATGATATATGCGACTTCATCGTGAATAATGACAATCCAAAGGCAAAGTGTGTAAGAAAGTTCGGTTAAGTTGGTTCATGAGTTTTAGTTTAAGGCCAGGTCATGGTCGCTGCCACAGAGAGAGAGAGAGAGAGAGAGAGAGAGAGAGAGAGAGAGAGAGAGAACACTCAGCATGCACTCTGTTAAGATTAGATTGGATAATCACTTTATCTAATCACGATGGCTCCTACAGTTTTCTCGAATTCTCCTTCAAACCCTAAAAGGAGAACTAGTCGGGATCATCTGAAAATCATCCGAGGAGTAACACCTACTCATCAGTGGGAATCGGGATCCAACTATCATCGCGTGATAACCTGACAGAAGCCACTTAAGTCACCATACTCCAGAAGGTATGCGCATGCCTGGCAAATTTCCTTTATGTTTGAAACTCCCAATATGGTTTTTACCCCTAGGACCCCAGCGACCTTAACAATGCCAACATATCAAAGGGTCCTAGTCAAGTTCAACCCGTCATTATCTTGATTGCGTTAAACCCACCCGTACGTGTCCTTGACAATGCCAACATGACCGTATGACTGTCCTAACCAATCACATCTAATGTTACAAACAAGCAATACCTAGTTACCGCAGACTACGCCTTAACAATGCCAACATACGCAGCACGAATACTGAGCACTACTCGTAGAAATGACGGAGGGCTACAGCTGGTTTTTAGAAAAAAACCATTAACGTAATGAACTTGATATCGTTGAAGGAACCCAAACAGTTTTTGAAAAAGGAGTGGTTTAGGCTCAACATTTTTAAAACGAGTGGTTTTGTAGAAAACCGATGGTTTTGAAGAAAACTGAGTAGTTTATAGTCACGTAAACTTTTGCCAAAGTTGTCACTCCCTGTGAAGGGATCTAGCCTCTTTCCTCATCGAATGAGGTGTAGGATATTCTTAACCGAATACCACGATGCAAAGCAAAAGAATGGACTATAGCGAAGTTATTACAATGACGCAAACTTTTACCCAAGAGGTCACTCACCGTGAAGGGATCTAGGCACTTGCCTCGTCGAATGAGGTGCTGGATATTCATAACCGAATACCATTGTGCAAAGTAAAAGGAAATGCCTGTAATGGCAGTTTTCAAAAATTGGTTCCAACAACATCATATAGGTTTGTTTTTCTTGCATTAATCAGAATTAATGCAGTCCCATCAATTAATCATATCGTACCAGAAAGAAACGAAAATAATCACGCACATATATGCCATCCGCATTCGCCACAGGGTTCCGGGTCTTCACTGTAATATCATATAAGCATCACATAGAATCATAGCAGAAGCAAACACAATATGGAAATGCGGATAAATAAGGAAAAGTACATTTCAATGGAGCCAAATATGAAATACAATTTCCCGGTAGTGTGGATAGCCCGTAGTTTTAGACCCGAGACCCCTACGAGTGCGGCAAGCCACCCACCAATCCCAGAAGCGAGGCAATCCCAATCAACGAAGTGAGTGGGCCACCCAGCACTTCCGAAATCCGGTGACTTGGGCACCCCTCCGCGGGTCAATCCTATACCCCCTACGAGTGAGACGAATAGCCCACCAATTCCAAAGTAAAGCACCCCGGTCTCAACGCCATGAGATGGAGGCCCGTTACCCTCTAGAACCCGTCTATTCAAGCACTTCACCGCATGGTAATCCTAGTGCATGTAATGAAAAACTGAATATACAACAGTGACTACGTTCGCAACTTGGACGCACCCCAAAGAATAATACAAGCCGTGATGATGGCAGTCCACATGTCGGACGCTCGCCATGCAATATGAATTTACATTACATCACAGAGAACTACATCTAATACTACGTACACCGGGCTATCCATCACTACAAATCCAACATAACCATAATCACAGAGCAACACAGAATATCAACGCGAATACCATGTTCGTAAACCCGTCTGATTGTGCATATAGTAACCAGCCGGATTATACCGCGCTATAATATTCACGGTCGTAGAAATAGATGATCAGAAAAACAAAAATTTAAAATTTCGATCGATTAAAACTTTCTGCATTGGATCCCCAAGTACAAACCAGTACACAAATAAATCTGGACCAAAACCAAATATTCCAAAAATCATATTTCCATGTATTAGAGCCGAAGAAAAAATTTGGGGCACTGTAGCCAAAATTGGACCGGGGTTTAGCGGTCAAATGGCATATTTGACTTCTGTTCCATGGTCGAATTTTGGGTTTAGATGCCCATATTTTTTTCCGAGCTTTAATTATACTTGCACATAATTTTAATGCAACCATAAATTTTTTTTGAACAACTTTAAAATTCGAACAACAAGCAATATTTTTGGAAACGCGAATCGGAAAATCCCTTCGATCGAAACTCTAAATTAGAGAAAACAAGTCTATCTTTTAGCATGTCTCTGATATCACTGCTGGGAACTTAGGCACACTAGCAAGATAATTTTCGAAAATAGCAACATGGATTTCAAAAATTTCTAGTTTGCTAAATTTCTAAAACCAAGAATCGAAATAAAGAGCTAGGACTTGTATAAAAAACCTAGTGAGCTAAACTAATCTACTATGTGTAGAATACTCATAATCCTCAAGCTTTTTTCAAGTGCTCCGGATCACGCTTGCAAGCCGGTCCTCCTACGCCGAAGATGATCCACCTGAGGGAAACGATCCAAGCTCCAGTTTTGCCTAGCGAAGCAACCGATACTCCAAGATCGCTAGCAATGGAGAGTGGGGATGTAGGAATTTTCCACTATCTTTTTCTCTCATTTTCAAAGCTCAAGTGAGTAACTAAAGAAGACGGAGAAGGAGGCGAGGAAAACATATTCTTGAGCAACTCAAAAAAGAATGAGCCAAGTGTTGAAAGAAAAAAGTGTGTTAGTAGTATGCAGAATAGAATGGCTTGCCATTTTACAACCATGCAAAATATCTCACATCATTTTACAATAAACAAATAATGGCCCATTCCTCTCTACATACCTCCAGCCATGCTCATGCCACCTCACCCTCCACCTCATTTGCAAATGATTTTCTAAAAAGAAAATCATATAATGAGGTGTCCATCTTTTAGAAAATATTCCGTATAAATACGGAATACAACCCGGTATACGTATCGAAATATATATACGCGTATTCATATAAAAATATGAATAGCCAAGAGATAAAATGAATAGTGAACAATAATACTAGAATATATATATATATATATATATATATATATTATTAAATCAAAACTTGATTTAATAATTCGGCTTAATCCTATACCGCCAGTATTATCAACCGTCCGATTAAAATCCGTGTAGCCTGTACAAATATTTAATTGGACATCTGTATGTACCAATATACGTCTGTAGGGTGTTTTTCGTCACCCCATTGAGATGGGAATACGCATCGCTTGTCAGGCGCGTTACAGATTCCCTCTGCCTAGGGTAGGCCGGGATTTATTGATGTGGGGATCCGAATCTTCGGCAGCCGCGGACTAAGCTGTCGTTAATTACCCATCGTCTTTGGAGCGAAGGAACCTCTGATTGACGGGTCAAACTGGTCATGCGAACTCAATGTGCAGTGTGCGTGTGTTGTGTTTTGAGGGGTCTTAGGTATATCGAGGGCCTCGCAGAGTTTACGGGGGTCCAGCTATCCGGATAGCGGGCTGGGGGTCAAGGAGGCTAGCATCCCCCTTGAAGGGTGCGGGGTAGCTCCCCGTTAGAAATTTTTTCTAACGGGGGAAGTGTTGTCGAGTTTATATATAAAAAAAGAAAAATAGTGTCCAAAGGACGCATGGGTGCCAGCGCCTTACATGCTCGGCACGCGGGCGCTGGGCACCGGCGCCTCACGTGCCCGACACGTGGGCGCTGTGTGCCAGCGGGAAAAAAAGGCTTAGCTCCTATACTGGGAGTTGTACTCCCAATTAACTTTTGGAGTTAAACTCCTAAAAGAAAAGGACAAAGAGGTTTAGCCCCTGCACTGGGTGTTGTACTCCCGATTGACTTCTGGAGTTGAACTCCTAAAAGAAAGATTTATTATTTTATTTATATATATATATATTTTGTGGAATTAAACTCTCAAGAGATTTTTGGAGATGATGAAAGGGTACCCCTTTCTTCTCTCTTGAGCCATGGGTTTTCTCTTGAGCCTTAGATATTTTCCAAAGTGGTGTTTTTGGAGATGGGTCTCCTTCTTCCTCCTCTCTGTTGGCTGGATCTTGGAGGTAGGGGGTGAGGCTTAAAAATCACCCCTTTTGGGGGTTTGATGGGAGATCTGAGTTCCCCTTCAAGCGTTTTATGGTGAAAAACGGTTTCTTTTTGGAAAAAGAAGAGATAAACTCTTGATTTAATTCAAAAAAGGAAAGAAGGTTTAGAACCTTGAGGAAGGAGAAGGAGGCACAAAAACCCTAATTTTTTAGGGGAATCAATTATTCCTTTCATTTCATCATCATGTTGCCTTTTATAGGCTTACAAATTTACACGTAACCCCTTGGGCTTTACAAAATGGCGTTTTGCTCATCTCATGCCTTATGTGCTCATTTCTTTTGAACATGAGCTATGGGTTTTACAAAAATTATGCTTTATGCCCATTTTTCTTATATTTATTCATAAATATTATATCAAAATTATTTATTACATGATTTTCATTTTGGCATGGGAAAGGCCAGCCGCTTCATGTTCGGGCTTGACTTGGGCATGTGCCCACTTGGCCTGGGCTTGGGCCCATTTGGCTTGGGTTGACTTTGATTTTGACTTGGTCAACCGGGGTGTAAATTTTGGCCCCAACAACATCATCTGCATCATATCGCCTGAACCAGAAAAACCCTCAGTGTGGGATTCTAAAGACTCGTCAATATGCTGGTAGTGGGTTTAACCATAAGCACGTCAGCGGCACTAGATGTACGTAACGACTATCCATGTATTGAACGAAAGGAAGGCCGACGAGCAAACTCATCTGTACCCCTACCGAGTCTGTCTGTGACAATATTCGTACTGGTTGGTCTGTTCGTCTAAGAGTATCACATATCGGGTCTAGAGGGTGGATAAAATCAGACCCCTAATAACGCGATATTTCGTGTCGGTGTGAATCCCATCACCCACTGAGAAACTACTGATCCAAAATAGTAATTCTCGTCCTCCTTGGCTTTCTGGTGATGGCCACTCGTGCACATCTACCCCCAATACCGGGAGAGACGAATCCCCGACGATCCGCCCATTGCCTCCAAGTGTCACAGGACTGTACCCAACTAAAATCTGTTTGCACGACTCTTTTGAGCCGTGGTAGGGTAGTAATCAAAGCACGGTGGGAATTCACATGAGAAAAATGATGATCTCAGGTCGACAGACTAACCTATACTCATGTCACCTGAGAACTGCTATCTGACAATAGGTATAATACCATCTAGTATGTTCCCGGCGAATCCGTCCAGTGAAACTTATAACCCAATGAGCACCTGTATACTATCTTAGGTGACTAATTGACACTAGTGCTTGTGAGACCGACCGCCGCCTCTCGTCGGGGCCTCGAAAAATATACATTAGTCTATTCTAAAGCATCGATGTCCAGTCCTGATACTCCCTCGACTAGGGACATTTAAGGATGTGCTTATGGACCACCCAGCTCCCACGTATATGATCGCCATCATAATGCTGGTAGTCAAGAAAGAATCCTATGGGCTCTATCAACATGTAATAGTGATATGTAATACCACATAATACATGTACATGATGATAGAGACAAACCAGATAGTATACTATCATCTCGAGTAATACCACATAATACCCTTATAGGTCCTCCCTCAATCATCATAATCGCTTGCTTGCGATTACAATACTTGTCTTGAGGGCACTATGTCCAACATATTCGCTGGATAAGGGGTTTTCACAAATATAAGGACAGGTTTTGTAAGAACTTGACGTGAGCTACTACGTATAGTCGGATGCTGGAATAAGATAGTACCGGGATATATGTGAGGCAATTCATGATCAAAAACTAAACAAAAACAATCTAAACAACAAACTAAATGTTGAACTATTTAATCTTAACATGAGCAACTACTTATATTCAGGTGCTGGAATGGGACAGTACCGGGGTATATGCGAGTCCGTTCATGTTCACATTCTATTAAGTACTAAAATCTATATTATTAATTGATACCCATTAATTAAAATTTATGCAACACTCATACTATCACTGGATACATAATGGTACTTGGAAAGTGTGATTTCATGTTACATGTTAATGATTTAATATCAGTTTATTACTACATATTGATACTTATTACCGACATGATCCTTCTGTGGATTGACTAGTGGTTTATTGGTGAATGGAAAGTAAGAATACTCGTACTTTGGGATAATATCCACGCTACGCCTATTGTTACCATCATTATCGTGATTACTGGATCACTGAATAAAAGATACTGTTTTATTGAATATTGATCACGGAGTACTGATTGCTGAATACAGACTTCCGGATACTGATTACCGGATACCATTTATCTTGTTTACTGGATACCATTTATCATGTTTACTGAATACTGATTACACTTGACATGGGCGTGCCAACTAGTCATGGGATATCCCAAGATATGAGTACTTTACCGTTCATTTCCACAATACTCCACTAACCATGTCCCAACTTATCCTGACATTCATTTTACCTATTTCTGATAACTTGATTATTACTTGATATTATTCCGACATTCTCGTCTTGGTTGAAAGTCTATTATTTCACATATTACATTTTAATCTATATTCATATGCATTTTTTAAAAATATTACATCCTAGTAGACACACCTGTGCACGATTTCTTTCATTTTACCACCTGTTAGGTCTCTTTCTGACGACCCTGGGCTTGCATGTCCAGATATCGTAGATCATACGACCGACGTTCGAAAGTACAGATTATGATTTTCATCAGAGTTAATCAAAGATAGATTACCAGGTATCTATCTGGTCCCTTTGAATATTGATATTCTTGTATCATCTATGGTTATCAATTCCATCTTATTGTTTCTTTAGCATGTGACATTTGACGTACGGATCTATACAGCTATTCACATGTGTTAATTGTATTTTTAAGATTAATTTTTGAGCCGCTCAAGTTGATATCGGCGGTATTAGCGTATATGACAGGTATATATCCTCTTTCTGAATATACATGTCTGCCACCCGTTACATACTTTATCCCGAATTCTGCTGTGGATCCACTATTACCTGTATTCCGGGATAAGGGCGTGAAAGTTTTGCATGCCATGGCTTCCACCCATTTTGATACGTAATCGACCGCCACCAATATATACACATTCCCAAAAGAATTAGGGAATGGCCCACAAAATCGATGCCCCATACATCAAAGATCTCAACTATAAGAATAAAATTGAGAGGCATCATATTTCGTCTAGTGATTTTACCTAACTGTTGACAGCGATCATAGGTTTTACAAAATTCATATGCATCTTTAAATAATGTGGGCCAATAAAACCCACTTTGTAAAACCTTCTCAGCTTTCTTTTTCGCCCCCAAAGTGCCCGCCACTTGCATGATCGTGAAAAAAAATGAAAGAACACTCCTAATCTCATTATTAGGCACACACCGTCGTATGATTTGGTCATTAAATTGTTTAAACAAATAAGGATCATCCCAATAGGAGCGTTTCACTTGGGAATTAGACTTATAACGATCTTGTTTAGACTAATCGGACGGTGTCATTTTTGTGACAATAAAATTAATTATATCGGCGAACCATGGTTTCCCTGAAACTACATATAGCTGCTCATCAGGAAAATGGTCATTTATATGAGGTTCTTGTGTGGATGCAAGGGAGATACGTGATTAGTGAGCTGCCACAACGTTCTCGGGTTCTTTTTTGTCTTTTATTTCAAGGTCAAATTCTTCTAATAAAAGGATCTATCTAAGTAATCGAGCCTTAGCATTTTTCTAAGAAATAAAATGTATAATGGTTGAATGATTCGTGTATATCGTAATGTGTGAACCGATGAGATAGGATCTAAACTTTTCAAGTGCAAATACAACAGCTAAAAATTCTTTTTCTGTGGTAGAATACTTTAACTGTTCATCATTAAGGGTCCTACTTGCGTAACGAATCACATATGGCATCTTATTAATTTGCTGTCCTAAAATAGCTCTTATCACATAATCGAATGCATCACACATGATTTTGAAGGCTGGCTCCAATCGGGAATGTGAATAATCGGAGTGGAAGTAAGCTCCTTTCTCAATTTCTCGAAAGATTTGAGGCAATCAGAACTTAACTCGAAAGGTATATCCTTGGCTAGAAGTGAAGTCAAGGGCCTAGCAATCTTGCTAAAATTCTTGATAAAGCGTCTATAAAAACCCGCGTGCCCAAAGAATGACCTAATGTCCTTAATGGTTTTGGGAGGAGGTAGATTAGAAATTATATCTATTTTGAATTTATCAACCTAAATACCTTTGCGTGAAATAATAGTTAGGATGCTGGGCACCTGTAGTAGGGTTTAAAGCGCAGTAGAAGCGGTAATTTTAAAAATCTAGATTGCATTAGCATACCCAAATGTTCATCTCAGAAAACTGTATTTTAATACCGCTCATTCATTATCTATTTTGTTATATATCGGTGCTATTAACCAATGACTGCTCAGTAATTACAGATTACAGGTGTTCGTGATAAAATACTGAAAACACATTCAAAATCACGGATATAACGTTTGGGAGCCGACACTGCAAGCAGACCAGGAAACCGACCGATATCCAAAGAGTTCTTTTGCAAATAAATGTGTGCACACAATTTTGGTCCAACACAACACAAGTGTACACACAACTTTTTAGTATGGACCATGATGGGGCTGCCTATGGCACACACAAATGATAACTTTGTGCAAAGGGGGGACATGGATAATAAATGCTAAAAGTTTTGATGTGATATATGGCATCATGTTCCCTCCAAATGTCTGAATGCAAACTAGGCTTAAACAGAGAAAACAAACAGAACCAGGATGATATTAGAGTTGACAAGAGGCCACCACATCAATACGAGACTCTATGCTCGGATTTTGGCCGGCCACACACTCATGAAATCTGAGCTCCTCGGCCCCCCTTGCCCCATTTGTCCCCATCTTTTCCCCGTCCCTTCCTTGCAGTCACATCACCTCATTCTTATTACTTGTTTAATCGTTTTTGGTGCCTATAAAAGCCAGTTCAGTGAGCAAGGGAAGGGCTCTCACATACTTACACATATATCCATTTTTGATTGTTTCTTTTGTTTTTGGTTTAGGCTTGAGAGTGAGTGGGTTTTAACTTGGTCTCTTCTTCTTCTTTTTCCCTCTTGAAGCTTTCTCTTGAGAGCTTCATTATGGAGGTTGAACAAGTTACCAATATCTTGTACCTCTTCTTCAAGTGTTAATAATATTATTGTTTCTTTTATTAATTTCTTCTTGTTCTTGCTTTGCTTTTCTTTTTATCATTCTTAACTAATCTCTTTGGTTGTGGTAATGGTAAGGAAGTGAGATGAAAGGCTTTGCCTCCTCCTCCTCCTGTTAATATTTAATGTGCTTATATATATGATTCTAACTTAAAGATTGTTTATGTATTGACGTGATATGGTATTTTGAAACATGTTTACTTTGTAACCTCCTCATATACCATATTCACTCCCTTTTCCCATTTCAATATTTAAGTTAAAATCAATTTAGTGTTAAGGTTGCTAGGTTTAGATATGGTATTTTGTGATCGAGTGCTTAACAATCTCTTAGTTTCATATATTATATACTATCACAAGCACTTAGCAAACTCAACACTAAAATCATTTTCTCTCATTAACTAATTTGTGTTTTTGATGTTGTGGTAAGCTTGCTAACCCTCGTGTTTAGTGTTGATACCCCAAGCTCGGACATACAAAACGGTAAGTGAACAAAACGGACTCATTTCGTCTTTTGTGGCGAATATCGGAATTTGATGATTTGTGTTTCGCAACTGCCTTGACAAGTCATGCTTCATGTCGTGATTGACGTAAGGACGGACAACTAATGATCAAGGGAGCGTCGAAGGAATCGTCGCGATTTGATCTTCCGAACCAAGCCCAAAACTACTTCTTTCTTATCTTCTTTGCTTGCTTTTCTTGTTTTCGTATTCTTTCTATTCTTTGTGACAAACCAACCATTCGTTATTTGTTGAACCTTAAATCACAAGACCTAATACACAATTTCCTGCGGATCGATCCGTACTTTCCGGCTTGCTACAACGCGCCGTGCACTTGCGGTTTATAAATTTTAAAACGAGAACGATCTCGCGTGCGCATTCTATTTCCTTAAAATCATATCCGTTTTCAAAACATACATGTTTGCACGCGCGGGTGAATTCCCAACACCAAACCAAGAATCAAACCAAACTACTAAATTTTTCACTAAACCAGTAAGCCAAAAATAAGAGTTGGCGGACTACAAGCTTTGTAGCGCGTTAATCACCTCTCCCTAGACTTCGGCTAGCCTCCACGAAACCCGAAACTTGCTTGCTCGATAATCTTCGCGTCGAAAATGATCCACCTTCAGATTACTCCAAAACAGGCTATAGTTTCAAATTGATCTCATCAAAATGAAATAACCCACTAATTAAACTTGCTAAGAATGATTAGTAGGGGATGTAGAACAATTAGCTCACTTAATTTTTCTCTTTTCTTTTCCATTGCCCACTTGAAGAAAAATCAAGAGAGAAGAAGAAGTATGGAAGAGAAGTGTGTGTAGAAGATAAGCATGGCTAAAACAAAAATGAAAAAAAAATCAAGAATGAGTCATAACCATGAGTCATCGAAGATAAACCATCTTATGTATTCTATAACTCTCTTATTTTTATGACTCATTTTTACTTATAAGTGTTCTCATTTTACATATAATATTCATACACACATCTCCAATGTATCATCATACATGACACAATATTTTTATCAAATATAAATATAATTAAAGAGAAGAAAATAATTAAGTGAGCATGATATTAGTTAATATATAAATATACATTTAATTATTAAATCAACACTTGATTTAATAATCCGGTTATATCATATATATACCGGATAATATCAATAAACACCCGATTAAAATATGTATCAAATACACATGTTTAATCGAACTACTGCACGTATCCCTATACGTGCCCTACATCGTTTCTCATATGCTGGGAAACCTTTATGCGGGACTCTAAAAACTCAACAATACACCTGCAGTAGGTTAGGATCACATCCATATCCCACAAGCACGTCAGCGGTACTAGCTGCATGTAACGGCTATTCAGGTATTGAACGAAAGAAGGTCAATGACCAAGCTCATCTGAACCCTGCAAAGTCTATCAGTGACATTTCCGTACATTCCGGTTTCTTCATCTACGAGTACCGCATATCGGGTCTATGGTTTGGAATCCGTCTGATCCAAATAACTCGATAAGTCGTGCGACAGAGGACTCATAACCAACCGGAGATACAACTGATAACACCTATAAGTTTATCTCCACTGCGATGGCCATCGACTTGTGGTTGTAGTCATGTCCTGCACAGTGCGACATTAACTCTCAATACCGGGAGAGACGAATCCCCTTAACCGCTCACCGCCTCCACGTGCTTCGGGACTATACCCAACAAAAACCTGTTTGCATGACTCTTTTGAGCCGTGGTAGGATAGAAGTCTAAGTATAGTGGAAACACATATGAGACACTATGGCGATCTCAGGTCCTAGAGACTACCCTATAGCCATGTCACAATAGAACTGCTACCTGATATTGGTATATGACCAACTAGAAGTTCTCGGCGAGTCCGTCCAGTGTAAGTCATCCAATGAGCACCTGTATACAATCCTCGGTCAAACACCAATAGCTGCAGGATCAGCTATCGCCTTCCAATCGGATCAAGAATCGCACACCCTAGTCTAAACTGTAGTATCGATGCCCAGTCTTGATACTTCTACGCCTATGAACATTTAAGGACGTGCTTATCGACTACCCAGGCACCACTAGTATGATTTCCATCATCGGCCTGGTAGTCAAGCAAAATCCTAGGGCTTTATCTCATGTTTAAACGATACGTGATAGTAAATAAAATGCATCACATGAAAGATAAAGGCAAACCAGATAGCATACTATCATCTCGAGTAAGATTGTTCTCTCATATAGGTCCTCCTTCAATTACAATAATTGACTTGATGGCACCTATATCCAACAATAACGTGGCCTGTATTGTATGTATGCCCCAGAGGCCTGTATTGTATAGGATGCTAGGCATATATATATATATATGTACAGAAACAATGTTTGCTCGAAATGATAGTATGCTATCTGGTTTATCTTCATCTTGACATGTGATGTGTTGTATTTCATATCAATATATATATGTTGATGAAGCCCTTAGGATTATGCTTGACTACCGGAATTATGATGGAGATCATACTAGTGGGGCCTGGGCAGTCTATAAGCATATCCTTTAATAGTTCCTAGTCGAGGGTATATCGAGACAGGGCATCGATATTACCAGAGTAGACTAGTGTGTACGTTTCTTAACCCTGGGGGCGATGGTTGATCCCACAACCATTGGTGTTTGACATCAAAGATTGTACACATGTGCTCATTGGAGAATGGGTATACCGAACAGGACTCGCCGAGAACTCCTAGCTGGTATATATACCTATTGTCAGATAGCAGTTATCTGGTGACACTTGTACAGGTTAGTCTGCAGACCCGAGATCGTCATAGTGTCTTGTGTGATTCCCACTGTACTTTGATTTCCTCCCTACCACGGCTCTACTGAGTCATGCAAACAGGTGGATTTTGGATACAATCCCAAATTGCATGAAGGCAGTGAGTGATAGGAGGGGTTTCGTCTCTCCCAGTATAAGGAGTTGATGTCGCGCTATGCTTGATCGGCCATAACAGCAAATCCCTGATCAGGGTTCTCGAGATTTACTGATAAGAGTTATCAGTAGTTTCTTGAACCGTTATGGGCCGTAAATCAGCATGACTTATAAAGTTACTGGGTGTGATATTTACCACCCCTAGACTTCATATGCGACGTATCAGATGAAGAGACCGGACTGCACGGTAAGTGTTGCTTACAGGCTCGTTAGGGTTGGGATGAGTTCGCTCGTCGGCCACCTCTTTTTCGTCATGTACCTGGGTAGCCGTTACGCACAGCTAGTGCCGCTGACATGGTTGTGGTTAAACCCACTGCCAGCGTACTGTCGAGTCTTTAGAGTCCCACACAGAAAGTTCCCTGGTTCAGGCAAAAGATGTAGAGGCCGTAAGTTGTTACGACAGGGTTTCGATCATGCTCATGTAATCGTTATAGGAATAATGATCGGAATGTTAATACCGGTAGGCTTTGGTTTAAGCCACATGCCGGTATTATATTATTGGATTATTTGTATTCGTATTTTTCGGAATTCGGATATGGGTATACTTATACGGTATACGGTGGAGGGGAATTATTGTAATTGTTACAAGAATACTTTCTAGAAGGAGACACCTCATAAATGGATATTTATTTTGTGAAAATAAATAAATGAGGTGGAATTTTGGAAAGTCTAAGCATGGATGAAGGAATGACTTCTTTCATATTTTATTCATTTGGATTACTATTGAATCATGGTGCAATTTTTTATTACATGCTTCAATTATTTCGTTTTGAGCCATATGATATTTTTCCATACTTGAACTTTTCATTATCACTTTGACATTCTCTCTCTTCATTCTCTCCTTCTTCCTCCTCTTTGTTTTAACCTCACATGAGTTGTGAATCAAAAGGATAGAGCAAAAATCATAATCCAATACTTAATCTCTACATCATCTTAGCGATCACTTTTAGCAAACTTGATCTCTGAGTTGAACTCTTGTGAAGAGTTTGTAGCTTGTTCGATAGCTCTCGGGTGGATCGTCTTGGATCTTGAGGTGGCCGGAGATTAAGCTCATTGCAACCACAAGTAGCCTAGGAGTCACATTCAAGTGAAGACCCGAAGGACCGGTTCCATTAGATATAAATACTATCATAGTAGATTAGATCTCTTGATGGTTTTTGCTAGTTAGGGTTTAAGCACTAGTCTTGGGTTATGTGGGTGTTGCATGCAAGAAAATTATTGTTTATCGCTTCCGCGTCCTCACAAGTGTTGTGAGGGTGTGCAACATCCACTAACAGCACAATACCTTGCTTGACCATAAAATAGCATTTTTTCCAATTGAGTGTTAAGATTTTTCTCTTTACATCGTCGGAGTACTAACTCCAAATGATGTAAACACTCATCAAATGTATCCCCCAAGACAAAAAAGGCATCCATAAAGATATTAAGAAAGCGCTCCACCATATCAGAAAATAAGCTCATCATGCATCGCTGAAATGTAGCAAGTGCATTACATAGTCCGAATGGCATACGTCTATAAGCAAAGGTGACAAATGGACATGTAAAGGTTATCTTGTCTTGTCTTGATCTTCAGGTGCAACAGGAATCTGATTATAACCGGAGTATCCGTCTAGAAAACAATAATACTTATGTGCGGCTAACCGTTCCAACATTTGATCGATAAAAAGCAACGGAAAGTGGTCTTTCCTCGTTGCAGCGTTAAGCTTGCAATAGTCTATACACACATGCCATACAGTCTGCGTGCGAATGGGGACAAACTCATTCTTGTGGTTTTCAACCACTGTAATGCCCGACTTCTTAGTTACCACATGAATCAGGCTGACCCAAGTACTATCCGAGATAGGGTATATGATACCGCTATCAAGATATTTTATTATGTCCTTTCTCTCCGCCTCTTTCATAATCAGATTTAAACGGCGTTGAGGGTCTCTAACCGACTTGGTGCTTTTTATCGAGTGAATTCTATGTTGCACAATAGTTGGACCAATTCTCTTGATATCCACCATAGTCCATCCAATAGCCTCCTTATTATCTCTAAGAATAGATAATAAAGCCTCCTCATACTCCTTTATAAGATTTGCGGAGATAATAACAGGGAGCGTGTCATTCAAACCTAAATATGAATATTTTAGGTTGGATGGGAGGTTCTTGAGTTCTAACTGTGGTTCCTCCTCTATTGATGGTCGCAAAAGAGGTTTAGGCTCGAGACAAAACACATAAATTGACTCGTCTTGATTTACTTGATCCTGTGGCTGAGATTGTCCCCGCTACACCTACACTACAGGATATATGCTATCCTGTGTGTACATCACCACCATCTTGCATAGTCATAAATGAATTTTTATTTTCATAAAAAGAACTAAAAATCTAAGAACTCTAACAAGTCACAAACAAAGATGCACACGCAACCTTAGATCTAGGGTCATCAAGATCAAGTCACTAAACCCGCTGCTATACTTTTAAGGGACAAGTTGAAAGATAGATCTTCTACTGTCTCTTTACCAATCTTGCAGCCAGGTAAGTGGGAGGTATCCTCTATACAAATCACCGAAATAGCGGGTTTAATAAACTGAACCACTAGTTTTAAACACACTTGCCTTGGGCACCACAAGAAAGATGCAGATAAACAATAAATTACCCAAAACCTTCTCTTGTCCTATATGAGTGTGAATGTGCTTAGAGGCCGAGTCTAGATATTTTTTTAAATTAATTTAGGTGAATGCGTATGCTCGATTGTGATTTGTGGGGCCTAGAAAGGGTGATGAAATCCCTCCCTAATGTTAATTTGGGTTGTTTCCCCTTAAAATCTTTTTAAATATGCAAAATAAAATAAAATCAAACAAAATCTAAAACAATGTTTAAAAAATCTAAAACTAATTTTTTAAAAAAAGATTAGCGGCGCAAAGAAATCTGCAAAAACTGTTCGATGGAAAAAAGAAAAAAAATTAGGGAAAAACGAAAACATACCTAAAACCTAGACCTAAGATCTGTCTGAGGGCGAGCAACAGCGAGGATCCTAGACCAAAAATGTTGGATGCATGTATCACTGCAAACAGGTAGATGAAAGCGTTGGGGATTAGCCTCGTTTCTGTTGCAAGCTTGACACTTCATCAAAATCAGAACAAACTTTTAAAAAGTAGATCAAAAGTGCTTCTGCCTGCAACAAACTCTAACTGTATAATTTTAAAAATTTCTGCTGTTTTTATCCTAGGAGTAGTTTCGACTGAAATTTTGTTATTGTTGTTCCCCTGGAAAATTTCTTCATGTTTTGCACGATTCAAACTCCCAGGAAGTTTGTCTCATTTCCTGAAATTAAACAAAGAATTTGCAGAATCAAATAAACTAAAATAAATCTAAATTAAACTAGAATTAAAAACTAAAAATTGAATTAAAATTAATTAAAATACTATGCCTCCCCGGCAACGGCGCCAAAACTTATTAGTGATAAATTTTAATACCGCAAGTGCATGGTTTATCGTAGTATGCGTTTATGGGTCGATCTATAGAGAAGTGTTATTTAATCAATTTTAAAGACAAGTTTATGAGATTGTTGATTTCGATTAAGAACTAAAAAGTAAGGAATTAATAAGGTGGTTTTTTTTATGAAGAGAAGAATCTAAAGTTTTGTATTGCTTTATCTTCTAGGGTTGGTTTAAGAGATCCTACTTCTTTGCTAGATCTATATTTAATATGTTTTCTATTAATTTAAATAAAAGCATATGTTATATTAATTTGATTAAAAATAGCCAATCAATTATAAAATATCATTTAGAATCTATATTAAACATCTTTAGCCCTAGTTAATTAAGAATACCTAAGTTTAATATTCGATTAACAGTAATAGGTGATCAATCTATACTATTATATTATCGATTTAACTTAGAACCCTTTAATTACTTAGGTTGAATTTATTTTAATTAAAACCTTTTTTACCGTTCCTTATTAGGTTTCTAGTTTTTCGAACCTTCATTATCCTAATTATTTTTTAGGTGTATCACCGATCCCTAAATCTATTCAAAGCATCAATCATCCCTATATGATCTAATTTATGAGATGATAACATAAAAGAAAGGAATTAAATTAAAAGAAACTCATCATTAAAGCATAAGAAAAGAAGAGAACAAAAATATCCAACCACAAGAATTAAAGCAATACAATCCCTAGAAAGAAATTAAGTACTCATAATTAAAGAGAATAGAAATTTTACTGATTATAAATACTTACAATTGTTGATCTCTCTCTAGAAAACCTTAAGTTGAAAAACAATGAGAGAAATAATTAAACCTTAATCTATACAGAGCTTTGTATAGTACTTCGGGAGAATTAAAACAAACTCTATAAAGTAATCAGAAAATAGAAAATAACCCTAAAAATCTCAACTTCATTGCCCATAAAATTTCTTTCGATTTAGCCTATCTGATGAATTCGGCTGATTTTTTTAGGCTAATCCATATTTTGTTTGTTACGTCTTCTGTTGTTTTGCGATGAGATTCCCAAACTTTGTTCCAATTTTATGAACCGTTTCTCTATTTTTCTGATTATCTCCATGAAGTAAATTCCACACACATGATCTTCATTTTAGCGCACTTTTCGTCTTTTTGCGTTTAAGCCATGTTATCTGCATTTATTCATAAGAACACCCAAGATAGCATAAAATCTAAAATATAAACGAAAAATGTGATATAATAATATATTGTGTGTGAACATGTGTTTGTGTGAAAGAGAATTAACGTTTGAATTAAAATGAATTAAAGTGTTTTTTTGTAAAGAATTAATATTTGAAAATCAAACAGCACCTCTTACGTAAATTTTGAATAAAATTCATGTAAAAGAATAGTAAAATAATAGCATCCGCAGACGGAGCTAACTCAATGCTTAAACGACAGAGACACAATCCATGCAAAATATAGGACGTCCACACGGCGAAGACCAATAAGCTGAAAATAATAAACACTGTAAAATAAATAAAGTTAAGCCGACTCCACCCGAGTTCGACTACAACACAATACAACACAATACTTCGTGCAATCTAATGAAGTCTTTGCTACATCCTTGGTGTCCTCTTCTTCTTTGCTACAGGACGTCGAGGCTATTACGGTCCGGCATCGTCTACGACAGGTGGCTGAGACGGCTCTGGCTGTGATGGTTCATGCTAGTACTCATCGGGATGCTGAGACGGCTCTGGCTGTGCTTGTCTAAGTCTTTCTCGTCCATATGTGACAGGAATGGCTGGTGCGGACATAAGTGGTGGTGGCACGGGTGGTGGAAGAATGACTGATGCAGACACAAGTGGTGGACATATGAATTTATGCCTCCTCATTACACTCCTGATGAGGGACTTGATGTTCATAAAGCAAATCGCTGAGTCACTAGTGCCACTAATCCCCTCATCGTACATGGTCTGGACCTATATTGATGGTAAATAAGATGGTGAATTTCATGAAAATAAGATTATAATTTTATAAGATTTGATATAAAATTATCAAATATCTCTCTATCGGTTATCGAGGCGTATATGAGGTCAGTGGAGGGGCGACTGTGAGATGAATCTGCTGGTAATCATCCAATATCAGGAAAGGTAATAGTCTATCAGTATACCTAACTTATCTTATCGGCTATATGGTTTACCCGATCGTACCATCGACCTACCTAAATATGATACTCCACGAGCCAAGAATCTCCAGTTACCATTCCACCTTGACGTGGTGTCTTCTCCACCACGCATGGTATGTGCTGCCTCAAGACAAATTGGCGAGGGACACGGTTTGGCACGTGCATCTGAATAACATCAGTGCAGATGATCGGCGTCCGCGCACGCCAAAAGCCGGTGCCTGCCAAGTATAATTGATGCAGAGTGCCCAATAGGTCAGGTGTGTACGGTTTCCACGTAACAAATGACTCCTCCATGACGTCGAATTTGTTGCGGTAGAAACGGAGGCTGCGATCCGGTGTCACATCCTATGACCTGGCCATATTCTACCTGCATATAGATTATACACAAAAATTTAATAATCCAAAAAACTTGAAATTTGAAATATGCGCATATGTTCAATTACTTACTGGTAACCATATGGCCTTTGGCCATCTAAAGTGAACTGGGTCGTAATGGTCGGGTGACCAATAAAAAGATAAGTCCATGACCATATCTAAAATAAAATATGATTTACAATGAATATCAATTTGATTACGCAAAATTAGTAGGCTGCGATACTATTTTAAGTATTTTATACGTGAAGAAGCGTCAAACAGCCCCCAAAACTCTTCTGCTCCATCAATGCAGCCATCCTCAGTTCATTATAGAGGAATGATAGAACTGCACCCTCCACGATAAAGTGGCACACTGGTCAAGATCAGCTAAAAGCGCCAGCCATAAAAGACTAACTTTTCTCTTACTCCTATCCGGGAATAAGCGAACCCCTATCTGATGTAAAATATAGGCGCTTGCGTGCTGCTTGATCGCCGCAGGAGTAGCATCCATGGTAGGCTCAGCACTAAACATCTCTCACAGCTAAATCAAGTTAATACTACCACCTCTCCTCTGCCCAACAGGCAGAATCCTACCCAACAAGCAGGGACATAAATCTGATAAATCGTGGCTGTACTCCACAACAACCACCTGTCTGTTTATAGGTAGATCACCAGCACAGTGAAGTCGCAGGGTGATTGTCACGCCCCGCTTCCTAAAAGAGTGGTAACGGCACGTGACGAGGACCGCGACGTATTTATTCCGAGAAGGTCATTTCTAAAAATAAATACGCTAAGCGTCTATAAGCAACATAAACTAATAAGAATAAACAAAAGAATGAAATCCAATTTTAATTTATTACATTCAAGATTCAAAATTGACAAAATATCTGAATACAAGATGCGATAATAGACGTCCGGTTGTGAAGCGAACTGGTTGTACTCCTTTTCGACTGCTTCTATCTCCTCTGTCTGAATACCACATGACGAACATTCCAAAAAATAAAGAAAGATGGGTGGAATGCCCGTCAGCGAACTAACGCTCGGTAAGTCTCCAAAAGGATGGTGTGATGTATATAAATGAAATGCAATGTGTAATGTGATATATGGTATAACATGGAGATAAATCATGAACATATAAACAAGTATAGTAGCGTACATGATAATGTGTATGTCAACTATATCAGTATGGAAAATAAGTATAACATGGCCGTGGAGTTTAGGTATAGTGAATATGAAGTGAATGCAAGTGTCCTAAAAGGTCTCTAACATGGTAAAAATAACTAATGTGAGTTCAAGTGTGAATATCAACCAATCTCAAGAGTATTCTCGAACCCAGGGCTATCGTCCAGAGGCAAAGACTCACGGGCCTAAAATAGCGGGATTTCAATTATTATTGAAGTATTCCAAACCCAACAGACCGGCATCCACGAGCTTGGAAACACGGGCCCTCATTCGTGAATTCATGATTTGTACCGTTTCAGCCCGGTACCATTGCAACATGATTTGTACCGTTTCAGCCTGGTACCACAGCAACATGATTTGTATTAATGGGACTCATGAGATTCCGTTGGATTCATACTCAAACTACCCCAAAAACCCGTGTATATTATTCTATGATTAGTGGTACGGGTCTTGATCGAATCCATGAATACAAAAGCTGATGTATGATATCAAGTTTTCAAGATTGAGTTCATGTAGTCATGTCAAGTGCAAATCATGCTAATTGTATTTATGGTTCGAGTTAAGTTGGTTCAAATGTACATACTGGGTTCATGTATTCATGATTGGGTCGTGTCAAGATCAAGTCAATTCTAGCATGTAATGGTTTAATCACAAGTCATATAGATAAAAATAAATAAGCAATCACAGAACATGATATACGTATACAAGTAATGTCCAAAAACAATGTTGTAAATAAGTGTTGTGTACGACTAATCAATCAAGTCAATCAATTTCAGAATATAAACATAAATATATATCTATGTGTTGTGCATGCGTGAGTTCCAGTCTTGCCTAAATACGATTACTGGTTTGGGAGATATACCCATTTTCGTATCGTCGAGCAAAACAGATCAGAATCTGTTCAATACCGTCATATATTTTCAAAACGCAGTTTGAGTTAATTTCCATCAAATTTCAGGTTACAAAAATTATTAGAAAATTGTAGGTATTTTGATTTAATTATCCAAAATACTAACATTCACGCGATTTGGATTTCTGAAACTGTAGTAATGATCATTTTAACATCAGCGTTTAAAACAAAAATTCAGATTTCTTGACAGCAACTATATGTTATATTGCAAAGCCTATATCGGGTTGTTTCATGCGTTTCTAAGTAATTTAATATACAGAAAATTATAGTTATTTCAATTGTGCATCTACACATCTAAAGTTTTTCATGAACGGACATCGGGAGTTCGAGTTATGTCTTATATAAAAACAGTGTGTGAATCAGGACAGATTCTTTCCAGATTCGTCGCTTAATATTATAACGTAGTTTTCTATTTTTATGTCGGTTTTAAATAAAAACTTAAAACTAAGAAAATCTATATCTTTCGATGTAGATGTTCAAAAAATCTGAAAAAACTTAATTTGGATCCAATGATTATAGAGTTATGGTCTTTCGAAAAATACCCTTATTGGCAGTTTTCTGGTTTTAAAAACAGTGAATAAAAAACTACGTAACTCCTAAACCGTTATTCGGTTTGATTTGAATTTTTTACTGTAAACCTGAAATTATATCTAGAATATAATCTAGTTTTTCTAGAACTTCCAGAAGTCAAGATTTATTTTCTAAATTTTTTTTGAAAGTAAAGGTATTTCTTCAAGGCGGTATTTGAGATTAATAAGGTCATGGTATTTATTTGAAATCTCATTTTCTTTTAAAACTAAACATAAATAAAATAAAATAAAAATAGCGAGCAATAAATTATGAAAGGCATACGGACAAGCATACGAATCGTTCATGATATATATACTAACATCGATATAAAAGATTAATAAAGATTCTACACAAAAATTATTAAACGCTTTTATTTTGTTTTGAATAAACGACCGCGTTATGTGATGGTATGCAATATAGGATGATACGATTCACATATTTTCATAACTACTAAAATTTAAAACAAAATAATCACTACTGTTTTGAAAATGTGTCATATTTTTGAAGGTAAATAAGTTTAAAAAATAATTAACTATTATATTATCTATTTATTTTATGTGTGTTTTCCAAACAAGGAGTTTACAGACGAAATGAGCAAATATAGAAATTAGGAAACCCTTGCGAGAACTTCTCGATTCGTCTCGACTCGTGAGGAAATTAGTGTCCTTGCGAGAACTCCTCGATTCGTCTCGACTCGTAGGGAAAAGCCTTAGGCAATGGGGATAAGGACCTGTTTCCTAAGAACTGGGGTCCTGCAAGTCGGTCCAAGATGGACTATTGCATACTATTCACGAGCCACACTCTCCAATGTCAAATCTCGACAAGGAGGGAAACAACCACTTACAAGTCCTCTCGACTTGTAAGCAGGAAAAATTCTCTTGTGAGATCCTTACGACTCTCAAGAGAAAACACACTTAGAAGTCCTCACGACTCGTAGGGAGAAAATAAACCTACGGGATCCTCTCAACTCATAGGGAGATAAGTCTTTATGAGACCCTCACGGCTCATAAAATTTGAAAAGTCTTAGGCGGCAGATCTGAACCTGTTTCCTAAGTCATTGCTGCCCTACAAGAAGATCAAGATAGACTATCTACAAGACACATTTGCTAAGAGGGACACGCCAGTATGAAATAAAATATGTCTTTTATTCATGAATTCAAGTGAATACAAGATACATTCCACAAAGGAATCAAAATGAATACATGTTATTCATAAATCGCAAGTTTACACTAAAAAGAAAAAAGAGGGGGTACAAAGACGGTTATTGAGGAGGAGGCGTCTTCAATAAATCAGCAGGCCGCTCGCGCGCTCCTCTGAATACTTTCTCACGATCAGCCGCCGCAGCCAACTCCGCTTCCACTTAAGCCCATTACCGTAAACAGGATGGAAGCTTCCCGTCGGCCTCTAGCATAGAATCTTCGCAGTCCTGCACGACCCGATCGGTAGAGTCAAGCGTTCGCCTCAGCGTCAACCCATCCAAAATACATCTCTGGAGACTGTCAAAAACAGCTTCACCAACCATGCAAAGCAGCAAAGAGAGTATTTGATTCACACCCGACTAAGCGCTCATTTACAACTGCATATGTACTTAAATGGAACTAGTGTTCAAAGTGTGTTGATTTATGTACCTGTAAGAAGGATTAGCGCACGACACAACAATGGCGCTCGCACTTCGCAGAAAAGTCGTAAGGGTAAAGTATAAAAGCTTATGTACAGAGGTGCAATACACGTACGAATATATGATGAACAGGAAACATTCAACAGTTAATGATAAGAGAAATACATCGATATAAATATACTACTCTATAGGGAATAGATCACCAAATATGGGATCAAAGATACAGGGGTTACAAAAACAAAATACAAAGTTCTCTAATTCCCTCTCTGCCCTCTCCACCATGTCGAAGTGACGGTCTTCGCGAGGAGTCACTCCCCACCGATTAGCACCGTGTTCATCAGCGAAAGCGGACATGATAGCCCGCCGGACTCTTATCTGACTCGGTAAATGAACTGATCGATCCCTCAAAGACTGATTAATCAAGCATGCCTTGTGAAAGAACTCGATCTTGTCCTCCGCCACGTCGAGAATCGCCAGAGTCATCTCTGTCGGATGAGGGGGGATGTCGGCAATCACGGATAGAAAGATCATCCGGAGCCAAATGGAGCCCATAGGAAGAGGAGATCCCCTACGAGTCCGGAGCTCATACATCACTGCGTCATATTGAGCGTCGGTGAGAAGGGGATCTACTAGCCGCGCAGCAAAACGAGGAATCGTTTTCTCGATGGGCACCTCCCATGGTTGCCGACAAGCGTGAGGGCGATTGCAGGCCCTAACTCTTAGTTTGTTTGAGTTCTGTTAATAAAAGATGTGTTTCTCTGTGAAGAAAGAGGAAGATGTAGCCTCGGCTTATAAAGAGACGCATTCAAAGCCATGCATAGAAAATGATGTGCATGGTGGAGCTATTCCCAAGGCCGAAAAATGGGGGGCATGGGAAAAGAAAAGGGTAACTCATTGGAATCAGAATAGGGAGGAGAAACGACCTCATCAGCAGAGCCTCACGTGGATGGCATGTGAGCACCCGCATTGATCCCTTTTGAAAACTAAAATGCCACCGCACGTGCATAACACGTGAGCGTCGGCACTGGTTCAAGATTAAACTCCCTAGCAGCACCTCATGCGCAAAACATGTGAACACCGATAACAGTATAGCGACACTTCATGAAGAATACACGTGAGCAAAAATAAAGGGGGAAAGGGAAAGTTTTGTCATTCATACTCAAAGAACTTATACATGGTCTAAAAACAAAAGAAAATGTTTACAATGGTAAAACACTTGATCCCGTACATGGATTGAGGAATTCAGAAGCAAGGCTGAGTAAAATGTTTCTGGCTTCTCTGACCATTCTCGTGTGCATCTTCTAACGAATGCAAGCGTCAAGATTCTCGCTAATGTCATCCGTCCTCTGATAGGCAGAGATTATCGTCGTCTGTTGGAAAACTTGATGCAAGATATCAACAAGTCCATCTCGCCGCCTTTTCGAGATCAGGCCCATCAGATATACTGAGTGCACCTTGTCTTCGACATCATCAAGCGTCTCAAGCGGCATAGCTTCGTAAAATCCAGGATGTGCTTCCCAAATCGCTCCCACGATGATCTTTAATAAAGCACAACGACGAGGGAGTAGTCGACCGTCGTATTCATCGAAGCGGCGCATAACCTCAGCGCATTGAGCATCCAAAAACTCCTGGTTTTAACAGCGGCCTTGGACGTGAATGTCTTCAAAGGAGATAATTTCGTCAAGATCATACAAATAAACAGGCCATAGCATCTAAAAAGAAAATTCAGTGAGAGTTTAATAATAAAAATGATCAAGAAAATACTTATTATGAGAATCCAAAAAGATTCTCATTAAACGGACACGGGAGTTTTAACAACTTTTGACATCCGCATAGAGAAAGCAAGTTCTGTTAAAATACCCAACAAATTTAAATTTATGCAAGTAAGGAAAAACCTTGTGAAAATGTGCTCAAGACCATCAAGGAACGAAATTCCTGAGGGGCCCTTTTGATCTTCAGAGCAGAGCTCTTTGGCAAGGAATTAAGTTCCTTTTATGCAATGGAATTAAATTCCAGAAACCCCTATGAAGAGGAAATGAAAAATCAAATTGTTAGTTATGTATATGCCCTAGAGGCCATTGTTGTACATATGATGTATATTATAATGGATGCTTGGATATATATATAGAGGACTTTCTTGTTCGTCATGATAGTATGCTATTTGGTTTTCCTTTATCTTAACATGTTGACTTGTATATGTTTACTGTCTTACTCTCACATGTTGATAAAGCCCTTAGGATATGTACTCGACTACTGGGACTATGATAAGATCATACTAGTGGGGCCAGAGTAGTCGATGAGTACATCTTATAACTGTTACTAGTCGAGGGTGTGTCAAGACAGGGCATCGATACACCAGAGTAGACTAGCGTATACGCATCTTAACCCATATGATGGGCGATGGATGATCCCATATCCATCGGTGTTTTGACATCAAAGATGGGGTACGGGTGCTCAGTGGAGACTGGGTACACTGGACGGACTCGCCGAGAACTCCCAGATGGTGATATACCTCACGTCAGATGGCAGTTCTCCGGTGACACTGGTACAGGGTAGTCTGTAGACCCGAGATCGTCATAGATTCTTGTGTGATTCCCACTGTGCTTTGATTTCCACCTTACCACGTCCAAGAGGGCGTGCAAAACAGTGGCTTTTGGGTGCAGTCCCGAATCACATGGAGGCAATGAGCGATAGGAGGGGATTCGTCTCTTCCGGTATAGGGAGTTGATGTTATGGTGTGTTCGATTGGCTATAACTGGAAGTCCCTGGCCAAGGCTGATATAGAGATTTACTGGTAAGTGTTACCAGTAGTTTCTCGACCCGTTGTGAGCCTCACATCGACATGACTTATCGGTTACTGGGGTCTGACGTACACCACCCCTAGACTAGATATGCAACATATCAGACGAAGAGACCGGACTGTACGGGAGTGTTACTGATTGGATTCACAGGAGAATGTACATGCTTGCTTGTTGATCTTCTGATTGCTCAATACCTGGGTGGCTGTTACGTTTAGCTGACCGCTTGCAGCTTGTGGGTGTTTGATGTGATCATCACCTACTGCCGGCGTATTGACGATTCTTTAGAGTCCTACATAGAGGTTTTTTGACTCAGGCAAAACGGAGTAGGGGCACATATGTGATATGTGCAGGACCGAGGATAATGCGATATGAGATACCGTATTATATTCTCGCGATATTTTGATATGAGCCGGGTCATCGGATCAAGTATTGATTCGATGAATCGGTACATGATATATTAGTCGGTTATATTCGATATAGCCGGATTGTCGGATTAAGTGTTGATTCGATAATTTAATGTATAATAATATATATGATATATTGCATTACATTATCTAATATTGGCTCGCTTAATTATTTCATTTTCTCACCGGGTAATACATTGATGTATATGCGATATATATTAATTGTATTATTTTCTTTTGTTACAAATAAATAATATATATGTGATATATATTATTGTAATATGATATGATTACTAATGCAACATGTTTAGTGGAGATTAAATAAGGTTAGGGTTTGAATTGGGTTAGTTCTTTAATGAACCTTCTAGAAGGTTTCTTTTTGTTTTGAGCTAAGATATTATGGTTGATATTTTCTAGTGACTCATTCTTAACCAAACCCAAACTCTTAGTCTTAGTTAATTCTCTACATGGGTTAGCCTTGTCATAGTTAACCATGGTTGCATTATTAATCATATATCATTTCATTATTGATCACAAAAGGAATTAATTCATTTTTCTTCTTCTTCTTCAACCTTGAGCTTTGAGAAAGCTTGCTAGGTTTCATTTTGTGATGATTAAGAGTGAGAATTTGATAAGAAAAGAGAGCACAAATACTACTCCATCATCCTCATCTAATCTAGCCAATTAGATTAGGGTGTTCACCTCATTAGAGAGAGAGAGAGCTTGAGTTATAGAAACTTCGAGGTAGATCATCTGAGAAAAGGAAGACTACAAGCTAGCATGGATCGTTCGAGTTGTGGAGCCTCTCTTGAGTCCTGGAGATCGTGGATCGCGGCGAAGGGACTTCTACTCGGAGCTTATGAAGCGAAGGAGTAGACTACAAAGGTTGTAATCCCTCACTCTTAGTTGTAAAGATGTTTACTTGCATGTTAAACCCTAATAATCTAGCAAAGATCCCGGTTTTGGGTTGTTTCGGCACGTCTAAATTTTAAATCGGGCATGGTTGATGCCTTATAGACCCTTGTATGACTTCCTAGGAACCCTACAGTGGTATCAGAGCCAAGCTAGAGCATTAGGCGACATGTATACGAAGTTAAAACTCCGATCGAACCCCGAAACATCGAAAATGACCCCCTCTCTGGAAATTTTTTTAAAATGTGATTTTTTCTGCATTAAAAACACTCAAAAAAATCAGCATGGAAATATAAGCATTACTGTGGAAAACGAGATAGTAAGTCGTACGGACCGCCGCGGAACCGCGGCAATACCTTGCTTGTGCCGCGGATCCGTGGCCGTACTGGAGTATTATCTTTTGTTTTTGGCACAGTAATATCAGTAGGTGCTCGTATATGATTCTGGGTATTTTTAATCTTACTCAAGTGTTGAGTGTTCTGGGGATTATTTTGAATTCTTTGATTCGATCAGAAAATTTAATTTTGTTCTGTTTTCCGGATAATTTAGAAACTGTTAAAATGTTCGAACGGATATCATTAACTCATTTTTTCCCGGCACGAAAAACTTTCAAGTGTTGAATTTTTCTTGAGTTTAAATCTTTCGGAAAAACGTGCAAGTAACGTGGTGGGCCCTCTAAAAGAACACAAACCTTAACTCGATTATGTGACCGTCTGAACTGCCTCTAAACCTTAGGGTTTGGGGCAGTACGGCGTGCCACATGTGAGGCCTTGGCTTGACCCTTCTACGGATGGACCATTGGTACTGTGACATATTCTGGAATTTTTTGAACTCCGCTCAAGTGTTGAGCTATTTAGGAAATCTTGGGTATTTGATTATTCAATCGGAAAGTTTAATATTGTCTATTTATCTGGAATGTGATACAATATGTGGAATTCACGTAGTTAGGCATGAAATGCGAAGTATGTGATATTTCGGATTTACGATGTCTAAAGAGATTGTGGATTCCAAATGTTGTAGTTTTACACTTTCTTTTCTGTGACCGTAAGTGTAGTATGTAGTTGTATTGCCGGTTTTCGTTGCTATACATCAACGACGATCGGTGTATGCATACTTACTTACGTTGATGATATGAGATATTATGTGTTGCTGTGATATGTTATATTGGATCGTCGTGTTCTGAATAGCCGGGGTTTTTATGTGAGATGAGGGTTTTTATTTTCATTTATGTAAAATTCATTTGTATGTAATATTCTTTTATTGGGGCACTTCCGGGATGAGCTTGATGTCACCAGTGTATATTATTTACTTTTCCGCATTAGGTAGACCCAAGGAAGGGAGCACAAGTAACCGGGTTCTAGGGTCCAGTGGGAGGCCATCTCGAGGAGTCGAGACCGGGTATCCTAACCCTAGAATTGGCAGTGTTGCTTTCCGCTCTCGTAGGGTTCTAGGGATGTAGGTTTGGCTATTCATCGCGACCGTGGAATCCGTGTTTTATACAGGCTCGTATTAAAAACACGGACATCCTAGTATATCCAATATTTCATATATGTTCTTCTGCTGCAATGTTCTGTGATGAGATCATATTACTGCCTGAGACGAATGCTTATACTATATATATATATATATGCTGATATATAAATATTACTGCTTTTGTTTCTTCTATGATACCTAGGAAGCATTAATTGATGGGATTTTTATTAATGAGATTAATAAAATAAAAGAAACCTAAAAGATGTTGTAGAATCAAAACTTTATAAAAAGGTAGCTACGGTCTTGCTTTGCACATCGGTATATATGATATACCCTGCACCTTATTCGATGGGGAAAGAGCCGAGATCCCTTCACCGGGAGTGACCTCTTTAGCAAAATTGGCAGATGCTACAAACTCGCGGTTTAGTTTTTGACAGCTTTTATAGTTCTTGCTTTGCACAGCGGTATATATGATATACCATGCACCTTATTCGATGGGGAAAGAGCCGAGATCCCTTCACCGGGAGTGACCTCTTTAGCGAAACTAGAAAAGCCTAAAAAACACTCCTTTTCAAAATCACTTGTTTCTACAACGATATCAAGTTCATTACGCTCATGGTTTTCTGAAAAACCTGCGTAGCCCTCCGTCATTTCAGATAAAGACTATTTAGTATTCGTGTTGCGTTTGTTAGCCTTTGTCAAGGCGTAGTGTGCGGTAGCTGACTAGTACTTATCTGATTATGCATGTGATGCGATTGGATTAGGGTAGTCGTACGACCTTGTTGGCCTTTGTCAAGGGTCGTGCGGGTGGGTTTATTTCAATCAAGAAATGACGGGTTGAACTTGACTAGCTTCTTATGGTTTGTTGGCCTTTGTCAAGGTCATAGGGGGTTAGGGGTAAAAGTATTATCAGGAATTTCAAGTGTTGAAATTTGCAATGAGATTGCATACCTTCTATGAGATAGATGGATCCTGATACCCACTACGAGTAAGAGTTACTCCTGGGGAGAGTTTTTACACAGGACAATTAGCCGATCAAGTAGGTGTCTAGAAAGGTGTTAACGGGGTTATGCCTCTGGGAAGACGAGGTTTATTTTAATTAGGTCCGTGCGAAAGCACGGGGAACCTTCCTCAAGTACCAACACTGATTTGGCTGAAAGATTGACAAAATTGTAGGGTGTGATTATCCCGGCTAATATTACCTTTTAGGGTTTGAAGGAAGATTTGATAAAAACAGTGGGAGATATCCTGATTAGATAAGATAATAACCAATCTAATCTTGTAAGAGCATACGCTAAAGTGTTTCCTTCTCTCTCTCTCCAGGTAGCGATCGTGTCAGGACTTAATCAAGATAATAATATGGATGTATTGACTAAACCCGCTTATTATACTGAGCAGGGGATCGTTGGTCCCGTTCTTTCTTATAAGAGTTATAAGACTGAGCAGAAAACAGGAGAATATCTAGATTCTCATGCCGCCCAAACAAAGAATAAGCATACTGATGCATCTTCTTCGGGTGTGTTAGTTATTGAGAACTGTTTCTCAGTTCACCCTATGTCCTGGGTATTAGATACCGGATCGGGATCCCACATATGTAAATTGTTACGTGGGCTACGTAAAGGTAGAAAACTGGGAAAGAGTGATCATTCCGTACAAGTAGGGAATGGTGCAAGTATTGCAGCCAAAGCAGTTGGCGAATATCACCTTGTATTACCAAGTAGTAATACATTGATTCTGAACAAGTGCTATTATATACCGAACATGATGTGCAACGTTATATCAGTTTCTTTATTAAGTAAAGAAGGATATAATTTTGTACTACAGGATAATGTTATGAACATATTCTTAGATCAAAAGTTGATTGGATCAGGCTCGTTACATAATGGCATATACGTTTTCAATCAAAATACAGTCCTTAATATACAAAACACAAATAAGAGGAAAAGTTCAGAAATGAACGAATCCTTCTTATGGCATTGTAGACTTGGTCATATCAATGCGAGACGGCTAGCCAAGTTACATAACGATGGATATTTGAATCCGTTCGAATTATCATCTTATGATACTTGTCATTCATGTCTCAGAGGCAAAATGACTAAAGCTCCGTTTAGTGGACACGGAGAAAGAGTTACCGAACTCTCAGGGCTGGTACATAGTGATGATGCGGTCCCATGTCTACACATGCCAGGAACGGTTCTTCCTACTTTATTACATTCACTGACGATCCCTCAAGATTCGGATATGTGTTCCTTATGAAACACAAGTCTGAAGCTTTTGAGAAATTCAGAGAATATAAGCACGAAGTAGAGAACCAAACGGGCAAAAGTATTAAGATTCTTCGATCTGATCGAGGAGGTGAATACTTAAGCAATGAGTTCCTAGATTATCTAAAAGAGAATGGGATTCTCTCTCAGCTTACTCCTCCTTATACACCACAGCACAACGGTGTATCGTAACGGAGGAATCGCACCCTATTAGATATGGTGCGCTCGATGATGAGTACAGCTGAGTTACCTATTTCCTTCTGGGGGTATGCGCTGGAGACAGCAGCATACCTATTAAATCAAGTTCCAACTAAATCTGTACCTACCACACCGTATGAGATATGGAGTGGGAAGAGACCATGTCTTAAACGAGTTAAGATATGGGGTTGTCTGGCCTATATCAAAAGGCAAAATCCGGACAAACTCGAGGCACGGTCAGTTCTATGCAAGTTTGTGAGATATCCCAAACATTCACATAGATATCTTTTCTACCATCGCGAGGAACAAAAGGTGTTTGTTTCTCGACATGCCACCTTTTTAGAAAAGGAATTTCTTGCAAAAGAGATTAGTGGCTTTGAAGTAGAACTGGAAGAAGTTCCAACAACACAAACTGCAACTGAAGATTTAGTGGAACAAGAGAATTCAGTAGTACCCGACGAACCCCAGCCTCTCCGCCGATCTAGTAGGGTTTCTCATCCACCTAAGAGATACTACGGTTTTCTCATTGATGGTGGAAGCGAGGATTGCATCATGGAAGATGATGACCCGACTAGTTTCGAGCAGGCCATCACGAGTGGTGACTCTGTGAAATGGCTGGATGCAATGCGATCTGAGATGGAATCCATATACACCAACAAAGTATGGACTTTGGAAAATGCTCCTGAAGGGGTAAAACCCATTGGGAGCAAGTGGATATTTAAAAAGAAAATTGGTGTAGATGGAAAAGTTGAGACTTTCAAAGCTAGACTTGTTGCAAAGGGTTTTCGTCAACGACCAGGTATGGATTATGACAAAACCTTTTCTCCAGTGGCTATGCTTAAGTCCATCCGGATCTTACTTGCCATTGCTGCATACCATGACTACGAAATCTGGCAAATGGATGTTAAGACCGCCTTTCTAAACGGTGATTTAGAAGAGTGCGTATACATGACTCAGCCGGAGGGCTTCGTAGATAGTGGGAGCAGCGGAAATGTGTGCAAACTGCTTAAATCCATTTATGGGTTAAAGCAAGTATCGCGGAGTTGGAACATCTGCTTTGATGTTGTAGTCAAAGAGTTTGACTTCATCAAAAATATAGATGAACCTTTTATCTATAAGAAGGTTGCAGAGAGTAAGATAGTCTTCCTTGTATTGTACGTCGATGACATACTCTTGATAGAAAATGATGTTCCTATGCTGCAATCATTCAAGCTCTTCTTATCACAAAGATTCTCAATGAAAGATCTAGGTGATTCCTCCTGCATACTGGGAATTATGATTTATAGAGATAGATCTAAACGGATACTGGGATTGTCCCAATCCAGGTACATTGGCACCATACTAAAGAGGTTTAGTATGGAAGAATCCAAGCGTGGGAACCTACCCACGATCTCTGGACTCACTCTTTCCAAAGAGATGTCTTCCAAGACTGATTTGGAAAGAGCTCGCATGCAAGGGATACCCTATGCTTCGGCAGTAGGCTCTATCATGTATACGATGCTATGTACGAGACCCGATGTAGCATACTCACTAAGTATAGTGAGTAGGTATCAAGCAGATCCTGGAGAGAGTCACTGGATAGCTGTGAAGAACATTCTCAAGTACTTGAGAAGAACTAAAGAGTTGTTCTTGGTGTATGGTAACGGAGAATTCCAGGTGGAGTCCTTTACCGATTCAAGCTTCCAAAGTGATAAGGACGACTCTAAGTCGCACTCAGGATTTGTCTTTACCCTCAATGGAGGGGCGGTATGTTGGAAGAGTTCCAAACAGGATGCCGTTGCAGACTTGACGATGGAGGCTGAATACATCGCTGCCAATGATGCTGCCAAAGAGGCTGTCTAGATAAAGAAGTTCATTAGTGAACTTGGTGTGGTTCCATCCATTGAGCATCCAATACCTCTGTATTGTGATAACAATGGAGTTGTGGCTTTGGCCAAGGAACCCAGGTCCCATCAGAAGTCCAGACATATTCTGAGGCGGTATCACCTGATCAGGGAGATAGTTGATCGCCGGGAGATCGAGGTCAGGAGAGTAGACAGGAAGGACAACACTGTGGATCTACTCACGAAGGCCATTCCCCAGATACAGTTTGAGAGATTATTCGGGATGCTAGGTATGAGATACTACAGCTGCTGGCCTTAGTGCAAGTGGGAGATTGTTAGTTATGTATATGCCCTAGAGGCCATTGTTGTACATATGATGTATATTATAATGGATGCTTGGATATATATAGAGAGGACTTTCTTGCTCGTCATGATAGTATGCTATTTGGTTTTCCTTTATCTTAATATGTTGACTTGTATATGTTTACTGTCTTACTCTCACATGTTGATAAAGCCCTTAGGATATGTACTCGACTACTGGGACTATGATGAGATCATACTAGTGAGGCCATAGTAGTCGATGAGTACATCCTATAACTGTTCCTAGTCGAGGGCGTGTCGAGACAGGGCATCGATACAAGAGAGTAGACTAGCGTATACGCATCTTGACCCATATGATGGGCAATGGATGATCCCATATCTATCGGTGTTTTCACATCAGAGATGGTGTACGGGTGCTCAGTGGAGACTGGGTACACTGGATGGACTCGCCGAGAACTCCCAGATGGTGATATACCTCACGTCAGATGGCAGTTCTCCGGTGACAATGGTACAGGGTAGCCTGTAGACCCGAGATCGTCATAGAGTCTTGTGTGATTCCCACTGTGCTTTGATTTCCACCTTACCACGTCCAAGAGGGCGTGCAAAACAGTGGCTTTTGGGTGCATTCCCGAATCACATGGAGGCAATGAGCGATAGGAGGGGATTCTTCTCTCCCGGTATAGGGAGTTGATGTTGTGCTGTGTTCGATTGGCTATAACTGGAAGTCCCTAGCCAGGGCTGATATAGAGATTTATTGGTAAGTGTTACCAGTAGTTTCTCGACCCGTTGTGAGCCTCACAACGACACGACTTATCGGTCACTGGGGTCTGACGTACACCACCCCTAGACTAGATATGCAACATATCAGACGAAGAGACCGGACTGTACGGGAGTATTACAGATTGGATTCACAGGAGAATGTACAGGTTTGCTTGTTGATCTTCTGATTGCTCAATACCTGGGTGGCTGTTACGTTTAGCTGACCGCTTGAAGCTTGTGGGTGTTTGATGTGATCATCACCTACTGCCGACGTATTGACGATTCTTTAGAGTCCTACATAGAGGTTTCTTGACTCAGGCAAAACGGAGTAGGGGCACATATGTGATATGTGCAGGACCGAGGATAATGCGATATGAGATACCATATTATATTCTCGCGATATTTTGATATGAGCCGAGTCATCGGATCAAGTGTTGATTCGATGAATCGGTACATGATATATTAGTCGGTTATATTCGATATAGCCGGATTGTCGGATCAAGTGTTGATTCGATAATTTAATGTATAATAATATATATGATATATTGCATTAAATTATCTAATATTGGCTCGCTTAATTATTTCATTTTCTCACTGGGTAATACATTGATATATGTGCGATATATATTAATTGTATTATTTTCTTTTGTTACAAATAAATAATATATATGTGATATATATTATTGTAACATGATATGATTACTAATGCAACATGTTTAGTGGAGATTAAACAAGGTTAGGGTTTGAATTGGATTAGTTCTTTCATGAACCTTCTAGAAGGTTTCTTTTTGTTTTGAGCTAAGATATTATGGTTGATATTTTCTTGTGACTCATTCTTAACCCAACCCAAACCCTTAGCCTTAGTTAATTCTCTACATGGGTTAGCCTTGTCATAGTTAATCATGGTTGCATTATTAATCATATATCATTTTATTATTCATCACAAAAGGAATTAATTCATTTTTCTTCTTCTTCTTCAACCTTGAGCTTTGAGAAAGCTTGCTAGGTTTTCATTTTGTGATGATTAAGAGTGAGAATTTGATAAGAAAATAGAGCACAAATACTACTCCGTCATCCTCATCTAATCTAGCCAATTTGATTAGGGTGTTCATCTCATTAGAGAGAGAGAGCTTGAGTTATAGAAACTTCGAGGTAGATCATCATAGAAAAGGAATACTACAAGCTAGCATGGATCGTTCGAGTTGTGGAGCCTCTCTTGAGTCCGGGAGATCGTGGATCGCGGCGAAGGGACTTCTACTCGGAGCTTATGAAGCGAAAGAGCAGACTACAAAGGTTGTAATCCCTCACTCTTAGTTGTAAAGATGTTTACTTGCATGTTAAACCCTAATAATCTAGCAAAGATCCCGGCTTTGGGTTGTTTCGGCACGTCTAAATTTTAAATCGGGCATGGTTGATGCCTTATAGACCCTTGTATGACTGCCTAGGAACCCTACACAAATGACATGAGTCCTTAGAGGTCGGAGGAGGAATGCCCAAGGCATTGAGGGTTACTACTCAAAGATCACGTCTTTGGATCTCTGAAAGATGGGTTTCAGAGGAGAGCAAAGCTCTCATAATGGATTTAAAATCCAGAGGTTTTCTTTAAGAAAAGGGTTCTCTGATGTTCAAGATCTTTACCTAGAAAAGGTTTATTTTTCTAATAGAGTTTAACTCTGGAATTGCAATGAATAGAGAACTAAGCTCTGAAGAGGAGAATTAAATTCTCAAAAAAGACAAACAAGGAAGAAGATGAAAGAACAGTGGCTTCCCAAAGGCCAAACCCTTCCATTTATAAGACGTGACAAGGGTGGTTCATCTCCCCGTTCCTGTAACACTTTAGATTGCGATTAGTGTTAATTAAGCGATAATAAGGATTTTTAGTAAAAATTTTACCAAAATAGTTTTCAAATATTTTATAAAAATTAATTAATATTTTATTAATATTTATTTTGGGCTTGCGCACACATGTGCATGTTAACCTAGAGTTAATTAGGGTTAACCATGGTTAAGTAGCCATGGCACCTTAACCTTATTTCATTATGTTATATGTAATTAATTAATTATTTAGTTTTTAAAAAATATAAAAGGTTTTTTTTTAAATTAGTTGACTTGAGAAGACAGAGAGAGGGTGGCATGGCATCATGAGGCATGGGTAAGCATGCCATGCATTAAATAAAGAAAGAGAAGGGCATGGCTCTCTCTAAACTCACCCCTCATTCCCTCATCCCTCACCCTCACCCTCACTCATACACGCCCTCACACTCTCTCACATTCTCTCATTTCCCTCATCCCTCACCCTCACCCTCACTCATACACGCCCTCACACTCTCTCACATTCTCTCATTTCCCTCATTGTTTTCTCCTCCTCATTTTTCATCATCCTCACCTCCCTCAAACTGAAACCCTAACTCAACCCTCACAAACCCAAACAAAATCTTCATTTAACCCCACTAAAACCCTTCATAAGTCAAGATCAAGCCACTAGGATCACTTGGAGCATGGGAAGCTAGGGTTTTGAGCAAGTTTGGAAAGGTAGTGCTCTCTACTGTTAACTAGGATTGTATAATGTTGTGTTGCTATTTAGTTTCAGTTGAGAACACCAACAGATATAGTTTAGTGCATGTATCGTGTTTTTTGTGTCGTTTTAGGATGTCTGTGATCTGCTGTGACTACGAATGTTTACTGTGAAATCTAGCAGTGTAGTAGTGTAGTGTTAGTTTCCTTGAGTGTACACCTGAAGCCCGAACCCCACCCGACCGATTTTGGCCGGCGACCTTTGACGAAATTCCGGCAAGCTCGGCCGTGAGGGAGACTGGGATGTTGTGGTTGTGTGGGTAGCTGTCTGCAGTTGTTTTAGGGTGTTTGTTACTACTAGATTTTTGTATATTGACAGTATGTAAAATCTGGGATCAAATTGCTAGTTTTTGGTGTTTCGACGACGCGCGTTACGATTGATCCGACGTAGTTTTAGTGTTTCGGGTAGCTTGCTGTCGTGGGTCTGTTTTGGTAATGTCGCCACACACGTTAGCCACTAAGCGAACACTTGAGAGGTTGTTGGAGTCGGTGTGTCGATTTAAACGTAATTATACGTATTATAGGTTGATTTCTAAGTGCACTTCCTATATTTGTGTGATTTTAGGGGCAAGTACGGGGACTTCAGACGCTGCGAAGAAAGAGAAGAAGGTGGTCGGATTTACTTAGCTCGAGATCACCGGTGAGTATATTTAACATCTACGGGAAAATCGCCCGTATGGTGTTATGCATCAGGGCTAGATATGATATTATAGCCGCATGATTATATTCATATATGTTGATTGTGCATGAGCATCATTGCATACCATTACTTGTTGTGCCTTGACTTAGTACCTAGTGGACACTGCACCATTACTGGCGGTTCATGTTGCACGAGCACTAAATTATATGCTACACCTACATCGTCGGTAATTGCCATGACACACACAACCTACACACATATGCAGTATTGTATTGTTATCGATATTGATACATTGATTCTTGTTCTATTGCGCTTATGAAATGCATCGTGCATGCATAGCTACATGTACACCCTTATATGATGTTGTATTTGATTTTAAAGGAATTGGGAACCGCATGATATATTTAAAAACTGGATTCATTTAAAAGAGCGGTTTTCCCTTGATGTGCTCATATTACTGTTTTATGTTGCATATATCATATTTCATGGATTTACGCATTGAGATACGGATTTCATGTGATTTATAGATTTGAGAACCGTGGTATTATTTCAAGAAAGTATGCATTGTTTTGAAAACCCGGTTTCTCTTGATATGATATTTCAGTGCGTCCACCATGAGTTTTCTCGGTGCTGAGACTTGTGATAGAAACTCGATTCGAGGAGCTGGATGATCCGTTTGCGGGTTCATGGTGGACCCCGTATGGTATCCCGGGGCAAGAAAGGGATGTTGTACAGTAAACGATGAGCATGGAAGAGGGGCTACTACCTACCGGTGATTGGTTGGACCTGGCGGTTATCCGGAGGATACCGACCAGAGTCGAGAGATGGATATGGGTCGATCCGAACTGACGGAGCCCGATATATGTGAATTTACGTGTCAATATTGGACACGCGTATTTCATGATGTTTTCGAGTGCCGATGTTGGGCACTCAGGTTCCATGGGATTTACAGGATATGAGGGCCGATCAGAGTGACAGCGCCTAAGGTATTGGGATTTGGGGTGTCGTTGATGGACACCGGTTTTTCCACGATGATGATTCATTGATGATGACATGTTTTATCCCATACTCAGCATTCATTTGATATACATTGCTTCATGTATTTGTAGCACCTGATAGAGTACCTTTCATGATTGTTGCATATCCATATTAGCATATTGATACTATCAGATTGCATGTGATAGAGTATCGCAGTACGTGCATACCTGCGATTATCTGTACGATGTTACCTACTACTCACGAGTTGTCAACTCACCCCCGTTGTGCCACAATGTTTTGTAGGTTTGACCCTTAGAGTAGTCGCGGCAGGGCTTCTTATCGTATCTTTTTGCGGCGGATACCGCTACGGTTGGCTGTGAGTCATTTTGCTATAGGTGGGTTTTGCAGTTATCCGTTTATATTCATTGTACATCTTCTTGTATCTAGTACTCTCCATCTATCATTTCATTTATTGACTTAGAGACGAGTTGTGAGGACAATATTGTATATTTTGTGACTCTGGGTGTTGAGCTCGTGTGAGCCGGCTTTTATTATGCAGTTTTATCTCTTATGTTCTTTTCACTTCATATCGTCTATTTCTTCGCTACGGCGTCGTATACTATACTTGTGGTGGTTGTTTCTGCCTTAGGGCGTGATTTTCTCCTGTTTGGGGATGCTTTATTTATATCATAAGTTGCTTTACTTATATCTTATATTTGTACCCGTTTCGGGGCTAGTTTTTACAAAGGAGGTGCTGCCGAAATTTTTAAGAAAATAAAATTAAGTTTAAAGATTTTTACATGAGATTTCTAAATGTTTTTAAAAATGTTTTTATCACTTATTACTTTTGATGGTTTAGATTTCTGGATTTTTTGCTTACTTAAATTGCGTTACGCATGTTGACGTTACGTGGTTTAAGTGTCGGTCACGTACCAAATTTTGGGTCGTGACAAAGTTGGTATCAGAGCGTTAGATTTTACCTTTCAGAGTGTAGGATACGACACGGTACTCCGCCTAAGTGACCTTAGGGCTTGTTGGATGAAATTCTTTCCGTGATTATATAAATCCTTGTGATTCGATTTCCGTGTTCTTATCGAATCATGTTTTCATTTCCAGCCATTATGCCGCCGAAGACTACGAGGGCGCAGAGAGCGGCCGCGAGAGCCGAGGTCAGAGTTGGCTCATCTAAGACGAGGACTAACCAGGGCGGTACGCCCGTTGTTCAGGACCAGATTGATCCACCTTTGCTTGATCGTATTACTAGGCTAGAGGCCGGTATACAGGATTTGCGCCAGATGATGGGATCGTTGGTCGAGGCTAGTCGAGCGCTTATCCCACCTGTTATGGGGACCGCGATGGTGCCTACTATTCCGGCAGTTTTACCTGCAGCTACGGAGGTTATCACCATATCGTTATCTGAGTTCATGAGGCTGAAGCCTCCGGTTTTCACCGGCACGGATACAGCTGAGGAACCGTAGTCATTTATCGATCGGATGGCCAGAATATGTCGTTCGCTGAGATGCTCCGACGTGAGATGGGTAGAGTTCGCGAGTTTTCGTCTGGAAGGCCTTGCCCAGAAGTGGTGCGAGTCTTTAGAGAGGGGAAGAGCCGCGGGTCTTTCTCCTATGACCTGGGCTGAGTTCGTGGCGGTGTTTCTTACCTGTTTTCTTCCGCAGAGCATCAAGGATGCTCGAGCTCGCAGTTTCGAGTCGTTACGCCAGACTCCGGGTATGACGGTGGCAGAGCACGATGTGCAGTTTACCCAGCTATCTGTGTATGCTCCGTATTTGGTGGACACTGAGGAGTTGTGAATCAAGAGATTTGTACGAGGCCTGCTTACCTAGTTGTTCCTCGCTATCAATGCCCAGCATTGTGACACATATGTAGCCGCGGTGGACTCAACCCTACTAGTTGAGGAGCGTCTTTCCGAGACTTCGGTAGTTCTGGAACCGAAGAGGGTTCGTACTGGTATATCAGCCCGGAGAAAGATGTTTAGACGCCGCGACAGATTTCGTTCAGGTAGCAGAGGCTTGGGACGAAGCCAGTTGTTTAGCTCTTATCCCCAGGAGGTCAGCAGTCATCATCTAGATGTTTCCGGTGCGGGAGTTTCTATCATTGTATTCGAGATTGTACTGAGCCACGTGAAGACGAGGCAGCCGTATCGCATGTTACCTTACCACCTTCTCCACCTCAGAGAGCGTTACCTCTTGCGCCTGTTGTTGCTCCGCGTCAGACTTATGCTCAGAGAGGTCGTGGTCGGGGAGGGTTTGTTCAGAGAGGACGGGGTGGCAGAGGCGGAGGATAACTAGTTGCAGGTAGATGGCAGGCACGAGTATTTTCTTTGACTCATCAGGACGCACAAGCATCCAATGCAGTGGTTTCAGATACTCTTTTAGTATGTTCTTTTGATGCACACGTGTTGTTTGATCCGGGATATACACACTTGTATGTTTCTACACACTTCGTGCCGAGCTTGGGTCGAGAGTCGTGTTTGCTAGATCAGCCAATTGTCATGACTACTCCTATGGGAGAGTCATTTGTTGCACGACACGTGTTTCGATCGTGTTCCGTTCGGATAGGAGATAGAGAGTCGTCCGTCGACTTGATTCTTCTTGAGATGTTGGACTTCGACGTTCTCCTGGGCATAGACTGGTTAGCTACTTGCTACGCGTCTTTGGAATGCCGCGAGAAGACAGTCAGGTTTTGTTTTCCCGACGAGTCAGTTCTTATTGTGCAGGGGGACCGTGGTGCCACCCTCACAGTTTGATTTCAGCCCTTTGCGCTAGTTGGCTTTTGAGGAGAGGATGTCGGGGATTCTTAGCTTTCATTCGTGATACCGTAGCCACAGTAGATTCGTTGGACCGGGTTCCTATCGTGCGAGAGTTTCCCGACGTTTTTCCCGATGAGTTACCTGGATTGCCGCCAGAGCGTAAGATTGAGTTTTGCATTGATCTGATCCCCGGCACGGGGCCTATTTCTATACCGCCTTACCAGATGGCCCCGGCGGAGCTTAGGGAGCTTAAGGATCAGCTGCAAGAGTTGCTTGATAGGGGACTTGTACGTCCGAGTGTTTTGCATTGGGGAGCTCCTATTCTGTTCGTCAAGAAGAAGGACGGTAGTTTGAGGTTGTGCATTGATTATCGTCAATTGAACCGAGTTACGGTGCGGAATAGGTATCCTTTATCTCGCATTGACGATTTGTTTGATCAGCTCCAGGGTGCGGGACATTTTTCTAAGATTGATTTGAGATCAGGTTATCATCAGTTGCGGGTTCGGAATGATGACGTTCCGAAGACTGCTTTTCGTATGCACTACGGGCATTATGAGTTTTTGGTGATGTCGTTCGGACTCACCAATGCCCGAGCAGCGTTCATGGATTTGATGGACCAGATTTTTAGGCCGTTCCTCGACCAATTTATTATTGTGTTTATTGATGACATTCTGGTTTATTCCAAGAGTCGTGAGAAGCATGAGCAGCACTTGAGAATTGCTTTGCAGACATTGAGCGAGCGCCAGCTGTTTGCTAAATTCTCGAAGTGTGCCTTCTCGCTTGATAGTGTTGACTTCCTTGGTCATATAGTTACGGGAGACGGTATTCGTGTGGACCCGAGGAAGATCGAGGTCGTACAGCTTTGGCCCAGACCTGTATCAGTGACAGAGGTCCGCAGCTTTTTGGGCTTAGCCGGTTATTACCGCCGTTTCATGCAGGACTTCTCGAGTATCGTTGCACCACTGACCGGACTGACCAGGAAGGGAGTTCCTTTTCTTTGGACTGAGGCATGCGAGCAGAGTTTTCAGCAGTTGAAGACTCAGTTGACGACTGCACTAGTTTTATCTTTGCCTTCTGGATCAGGCGGCTTTGTCGTTTACTGTGATGCTTCTCGAGTGGGGATCGGTTGTGTATTGATATAGCATGATAGAGTTATCGCTTATGCTTCCCGGCAGTTGAAGAAGCACGAGTAGAATTATCCCACTCATGATCTTGAGATGGCCACGGTGGTCATTGCGCTTAAGATTTGGAGACACTACTTGTACGGGGAGTCGTGTCAGATTTTCACAGACCACCAGAGCTTAATGTACATCTTCCAGCAGCGGGATCAGAATTTGATACAGCGCCGTTGGATGGAGCTTGTAAAGGATTATGATTGTGAGATCCTTTATCACCCGGCCAAGGCGAATGCGGTAGTCGATGCTTTGAGTCGTAGGCCCGGGGGTAGCTTGTCCTAGTTGAGCGCAGTTCAGAGACAATCTTCTGCAGATTGGCAGATCTTGTGCGATAGCAGAGTACAGTTTGAGTTCACTTCCACTGGGGGACATCTTGCTCATGTCCGCTGTTTACCCCAATCAGAGCAAAGCTCTGTTCAAATTCCAAGGCGGGAGATGAAGCAACGCTTCATCTTCCCCCAATCAGAAACAAAGCTTTGCTTTGAAAATTTAAACTTTAATAAATGAAGCAACGCTTCAGATCCTCTGCGCTGAGCGCAAGGCGCCACGTGTCTGGCGCAGACGCATTAGCGCAGCGCCCAAGGCAGCGCAACCAATCAGAGCAAAGCTCTGTTAAAGGAAGCGCCGCGCCGCGCTCTGCGCTGCGCGACACGTGTCAGCGCAGTTGCGCTGCGCGACACGTGTCAGCGCAGTTGCGCTGCGCGACACGTGTCAGCGCAGTTGCGCTGCGCGACACGTGTCAGCGCAGAAGAAGGGGCTAAGTGCCAAAGGCAATTTATCCATGCAAAATTACATGCACTTGATAATAACAAATTAAAATCATACGATGCACAAGCACAACAGAGAGCTAAAATAAAAGAACCCTTAACAGACAATGAAGTACTTGATTAAAAAAGAAAAATACTTATTCATTCTTATTGTTATTACATTTAAAAAAGATCACCGAATACGGGATCAGAGAGACAAGAGTTCACAAAAAGAAAAAGAAGATTATTCAGCTCCCTCTCCGTCTTCTCCATCACGTCGAAGCGGCGATCTTCCCGAGGGGTAGCCATCCAACGGTCGACGCCGCACTCCTGGGAAAAAGTGGCGATGACGACCCGACGAGCCCGTATCTGGCTCAGCAAGTAGAAGGAGAAGTCCCTCAGGGCTTTGGTGATCAAGAGCGCTTTGAAAAAGCTCTCGATCTTATCCTCGGCCACATCAAGCATTGCCGAGGACATCTCCGCCGGAGGAGGGGGAATGTCGGCGAGCACTGAGGCAAGGATCATCCGAAGCCAAATGGAACCCGGGGGAAGAGGAGACCCCACACGAGTCGAAAGCTCGTACATTGCGGCATCGCACTGCTCGTCCGAAAGCGAGGAGTCCACCAAGCGCGCAGCAAAGCGGGGAACAATGTCCCGAATCGGCACCTCCCATGGTTGTCGGCGGGCATGAGGGCGATTGCAAGCCATGATCGAAGAAGTTCTCTGAAAATGAGAGAAGAAAAGGCTCAACCTCGAATTATATATATAGACCCAGGTGCAGAAGATTCTGTGCATAATGAAATCATTTCCAAGGCCCGGGAAATCAGAATTTTGGAAATACGAGTTTGACTTGAAAAAAGGAGATGAAAAGATATCTCAGGAGAAGCGACGCTTCCGATTTGCCCAAAATCTAAGTTTCAATAAATGAAGCAACGCTTCAGATCCTCTGCGCTGAGCGCAAGGCGACACGTGTCTGGCGCAGACGCATCAGCGCAGCGCCCGAGGCAGCGCAACCAATCAGAGCAAAGCTCTGTTTAAAACAAAAAAGTAAAGGAAGCAACGTTTCAGTTGCGTAAGCGCTGCACTGCGCGACACGTGTCTGCGCAGTTGCGCAAGCCAACTGCGCAAGCACAGCTGCGCAAGCGCTGCGCTGCGCGACACGTGTCAAGCACTGGAGAGTTGCGCAAAACAGAATGGAGATTTAAAGAAATCTTTCTGTTCTTGTTAAAACAAGAAGATTTTCTTCTGTAAAACAGAAACCCTTGGATCAAAGATCCAACGGTGGGGAAAATTCCCCAAATCACTCAGAGAGAGATCTCTTTAACAAATTTAACTAATTTATGAGCACTATAAAAAGGACCTCAGACTTCAATTCAGGGGCAGGAATATCTTTCTAAAAAAAAGAGAGAAGAGAATTCTCGAGAACTTCTCAAGAACAACAGAAGGTAAAAACCTTTGAGAGAAGCGGAAATTCTCTTATGAACAGATCAGTGATCTAAAAACAAGATCATTGATCTTTAAAACATAACTAAATAAAGGAATAAAATAAAATAGTGCTCGGCACTTTTTATGAACCTTTGGTTCCTGAATAAAAAGAAAAACTTGTTTCTCTTTGATCTAGATTAGATCAAGGAAACGAATAGTGCTTTGCACTTCTTTTATGAACCATTGGTTCTTAAATCTAAAAGATTCCTAAATTATAGTGCCTTGCACTTGTAAACTGCGCTGTTGCGCTCCTGGATTGGCGCAAGCCACCAGAGCGCGCCACATGTCAGCAGCGCAGGCACAGCGCATTAGCACAGCGCACTACGCTTACGCGATACGTGTCAACACTATAAGAGCTTGCGCTCTCTGATTGGCGCAAAGCACCTGATAAATGCAATGCATTTCCTAAAAAAGGGCCAGGCCCAAATCAAAAAGACCAAGCAGGCCAAAATAAATTGCAAAGCAATAAAAGGGCAGAGCCCAAATAAAATTGATGCTCTGCATCATTTATAAAATGCAGAGCCCAAAACAAGTTGATGCTCTGCATCCTTTCTAGGCAAAGCCCAGATAAAAATAAGAAGAAATACGATGCAAAAGCAAATAAAATGTTGAACCTTTTTAACTGGACTTAGCCCAATTTTGGCCGTAAGTCCTTAAATTGACTGAGCAAGATTGCTCTCTTAAATCAATTTACTACTGGTTCGAGGGTACATCTCCGAACTCCTCTGACACCTGTCGTTGTAATCCTTCAACGACGTCAGAGAGGTGACGGGTCCCAACGACCACACGTATATGGACTGCGGGGTCCTTAAACTCGTGGACCGAGACGTCCTTAAACTAATATTGGACCGAGACGTCCTTAAACTAATATCGGACCGAGACGTCCCTAAACTAATATCGGACCGAGACGTTCTTAAACTAATAACGGACCACCACGTCTTTAAACTAGAATACGGACCACCACGTCTTTAAACTGAAATATGGACCACCACGTCCCTAAACTGGAACATGGACCACCATGTCCCTAAACTGGAATACGGACCACCACATCCTTAAACTGGAATATGGACCACCATGTCCCTAAACTGGAGCATGGACCACTATGTCCCTAAACTGGAACAATAGAGCCTCCAAATGCTCTTTTTCCAGATCTAAACGGTCCCGTTTAAGTTGATCTTAGCCCCAAATACGGCTAACGTATCCTTAGACATTTAAATGAATGATAAAACTCAATATCAACTTTGGTTCAAGGGTACATCTATGGACTCCTCTGATATCCATCGTTGTAATCCTTCAACGACGTCAGAGAGGTGATGAGTCCCGACGGCCATATATTGAATGGATCACCACGTCAAGTTGATCTTAGTCTAAAACAGGACTAACGTATCCTTGACGAACGTTTAAGTCGATCTTAGTCTCAATACGACTAACGTATCCTTAAACTAAAAACACCAAACCCAAATCTAAGTAGATACGGATTTGGACTAATCCACGTCCTACGGGCGACGGCATTACTCAGTCTCCGTATACAATCCACGGGCAACCACAAACAAAACAAACACACACGACACGAAGTGAAATTCTGGAGAAGGAGAAAGTTGTTACCGCAATGCGGTAGCGTAATTAACTGCAGGGGCTTGCGCCTGCAGGGACGAGCGTCCCCACAATAAAAAACCCCTCAAGTGAGGGGGAATCTGACGAAGTCTGCTACATCGGCCGCATCTGTCTAAACCTTCGATACCCGGTGCCATAAATCAACTTGGCATCTTCGGAGAGGTGGACGGATAAAACCAAATAGCATATGTCCCGAATCGCCAGCGTCAGGACATCGCGGTCCTGTGCGCCGCCCTTCGGAGGGGAACAGATTCTGGCACGCCCGGTGGGACCTCTTCCTCTTTCCACTCCACACTTCGTGTGTCGTCTTCGCGAACAAATCGCGGTTTGTTAAATGGTTGCCTTCGGATTTCAAGTTACTAAGATTTGGTCTCTTGCCTGGCGCAGAACTCAAGATTCAATGGCCTCTAACTACACCAACTGCTCGAAGTGCCCCTGCAATGGACGCTCCACCTCCCCCGGAGGTGTAGCATATAGGCCCCAAGCGGCTTCCTTCCTCGCTCTGTCGGTAGATCAGGTGACCCAAGCCACCACTGGCCTGTTCTTCGGGACCATGATCCCACCTACAAGCTTCTCTGCGCCAATACCTGCACCGGAAGTGAACAAAAAGTCGGTCTTCGACCGGCTCACTGCTACGACGGCCCCTGTCAACGGGTCGCCCACTGCCGAACCAACAGCCTCTGTTTTCACCAGGCTAAATCAGAACTCTAAACTGGCTGTCCCAAGGAAGGCAATGACTGCTGCTTCAGAAGTCGTCAAGGCGGCTTTCCCTGTCAAAGAGTCAGTCTTTTCAAGACTGACGATTCCTGCTCCTGTCCCTGCTCGAGGATCTGTCTTCGATAGGTTGGATATCACACCTCAGAAGACAACCTCAGTCTTTAAGAGGTTAACACCGGCGGCGCCTCATTCAGACAGGGGGCAAAAAGAAGTTGTCTCAATCTCCGAGCCAGTCCCAACGGCTCGTCATGCTCGACGTCACCATTGGCAACGAGTGAGGAAGGCAGGGGGCAACTCCCCCTCAGGGCTAACTCCACCGGCTCCAGTGGTGGAAGTCAACGCTGCTGTTCCAACTGGGAACAGCTTTGAACTGCTGAGGAGGGTACGTAAGAATTCTCCAACTGCTACACTGAAAAGATCTCCTCCGCCTGCGGAGAGAGTTCCGTAAACAAAACAAGAACAGCCCCCTCAACGGCTGTCTTCAAAAATTTATAAAGTTTGGCGGAGGGTTTAAGACTCCGTGATTGACCCAGGTCACTCTCGTCGCCAGAAAAAGGCGAAGGTGGAAAAAGACAAGGACTGTCCCATTAAACAGCAGGGGACAGCAGCTGCTAGGGTGCCCCCTTCAACGGTTCCTTCAACCTCAACGGCCCACAAAAGAAGGAGGCCAGAGAAAACTCCCGCGTCAGCGGCAAAAGTTAAAAATGGTGAACCTAAACGCCCCAAGTCAGGGGGCATAACAGTTCATACGGTTTACATAGCATCGGGAAAAGAAGACAGCCGTGCATCCACGGGTCATAGACCGCTTACACGGTCAGTGACCAAGGCTCAGGAGCAGCAACAGAAGCTCCAGGAGATGATGAATGCTATGGCTGCACTTACCGGACCAAAAGAAAGCCCTGAAACGTCCTCGGACGAACGTCAGGAGGAAGAAACCGACACTGAATTCCTTCATCGGATATTGGAGAAGAAGGACAAAGAGGCTGCTGAACAAGCAGCCAACATACAGCGTATGGGCCTCCTCTTTTAAGACATGAGAGGGATGATGATACAACAAGATCCTCCGGCTGAAGAGCCCACGATCGTCCTTGGAGACGATAGGGGAGAGACATCAAATCCTCCACCAGCTCTATCGACAGCTAAAGAGGATACAGTCTCCAAAGCTGATTTAGATGAGTACATCGCCCAACAAATTCGGGTTCATCATGCCACCGAAGCGGCCGGTCAAGTCGTAAAAATGGGGCGGCCATATCCAAGTTGGTACGATCAAATCAAGTACCCACCCGGTTACACAATTCCCAAGTTCCATGTCTACAAAGGGACGGGCAATTCTCATCAGCATGTTTCCCAGTTCAGGGCACTCTGCGGCAACATCGGCTGTGATGACAAGCTGTTGCTTCGCCAGTTTGTTGGAAGCTTATCAGATACGGCATTCGAATGGTACTCTGAGCTCCCGAACGACTCTATTAAAACCTTCACGGAGATGGAGCTACTGTTTACTCAGCGTTTTGCAAGCGCCAGTGAACGTACCCCGATGACAGCACTGATTAACGCCAGGGTAAAGCCAGGCGAGACGTGGGTTCAATATGCTATACGGTGGCGGAACTTGTGGTCGAAGTGCGAGCAGCGCATTGAAGAAGCTCCCGCGGTGGGTATGTTTGTGGAGACCCTTGATCCGCAAGCAACCATCTCGCAATTTATTCTGTTTTTCAAGCCAACGACCTTCCAGGCCTTGATTGACAAGCTAGCGCAGATGGATCAGATGGGCCATAAACCCCCTCTTCCAAGGCCGGACTCCCGAAATAACAAAGGGAAGGAAAAAGCGATCGTCGTCGCTAATGCTCAACAACGACCGAGCGTCCCGAAACCGGTTGCTCGTCAAAATAATATGCGCCCGTACGTACCCCTTGAGGATAGGATGGGACGTCCTTATTCCTTTCCCCGCGATAAAACGAGGAGGTTATTTGAGCTGGCGTTGCGCAACAGACTCATAAATCTGCCGGATCCAAAACGTCCGTTGCAACCAAGTGACGTCAACGAGCCCAACTACTGTTCTTATCATCGAATACTAGGCCATACGATCGAAGATTGCTACGTTTTCAAGAATTGGTTTAAAAACCAGTACCGACAGGGCAAGTTCGCGTTATCTGACAAATGGAAGGTGAATCCCCCGCAGCCCCACACCTCTAAAGGGACGAATACGCCGGGGGCAACATGCTCCGTCATTGAAGAAGCTCCTTGGGAGGTTGTATTATCAGCCAAGACAAAGAGGATGCTAAACGATCTTCAGACATGTCCAGCAATCAAGTGGAAGAACCCGTTGGAACCGCAGGTCATTGAGGGGATGTTTAAGCCACGTCCAACTCCAAAGACCGATGATGGTGGTTCAAGCACTTGCAGCCAGCCGTCAAAATCTTCAAAAAAGAAGAAGAAGAAATCTAAGAAGCCCGTGAAGCCTGGCGACAAGCGCACGGACTTACAAAAGCAAATTGACGCGCTGGATGAATACAACCAAAAGGCACGGACTCCCATTACGCTCCAAGAGTTCCTCAATCACGTCTTTCAAGAAGAAGATGAGGGAGAAAGTTCATCGGATGAATCCGAGGAATATGTGGCGCGCTGTCATATGATTTCCCATTCTATCACGAACGATGAGGAGACTCCTTGCACTGAAACGCTGGGGGTAGATCTTGAACCAAAATTTCCGGAGTTATCAGATGAAATGATTGACGCGTTCCTTAACGAAGCTCGATTGAAAAGTAAAGCTGATCGAGAACGCGAGACGGCTATATTTGAAAGGGCCAAGCGCCAGCGACTTGATGGAAGAGCTGAGACGTCCCGCTGGAGCAAAACACCTCCGTTACCGACAAAAGCCAATTCAAGATGAGGAAAAAGTTTGCTAAGGCCATATCAATGGGCATGAAGCTGCCATCCTCTGAAGGAAACATCACTGGTGAAATGGAAACGCACCCCTCCTATTGCTTATATCATCAAAAGATTTCGCACCCCACTCAAGAGTGTAAAGCTTTCGATAAATGGTGGCAAGGATACGTGGCTCATCGACAATGCTTTAAGCGGGAAAAGCGTAAAACTCGTCGAGAGCAAAGAAATACGACCGAAGGGATTAAAAGAACTACCGGCAATTGTCGCATGGTTAACACTGGCGGGCCACAAATGCCTACATTCGGGAGTGATTCTGATGAAGAGCTAGAACTTGCCCCTCTCTTTAAGGAGTCCGCTTCGAGAAAAGAAGAAGAACCGAAGGTCTGCGAAAATATTCGACTGCGGAATCGGACGCTGCCTGAAAAGAACCTCGGACCCTCAAGCAGAAAAGATAAAGGGAAAGAAAAGGTCTCTGAAGATATCGTCTTAGATGACCAAGTTCTGGAAGAGCTAAACGCCAACAACCCGCCGAAGAAGAATAAGGTGGATTACAACGTCTTAGCACATCTGAGGAAGCTGCCCTCACAGCTCAGCATTCTTGACGCCCTGTTGCTATCAAAAGAGGCGAGAGATGCGTTGATTAAGGCACTACAGAAACCGGAGCAATTCCAAGCTTTCCTGGCTGAAGAAAAGATGAAGGATGAATTGGAGGAAGTACACACGGCCGATGTCACTTTCGGCAACGAGGACCTTCTCCTCGGGACTTGCGAACACAATCGCCCCCTTTATGTCTCAGGATACTGCCACGATATTAAGATAAGCAAAATCCTGATCGACAATGGATCCTCCGTTAATCTCCTCAATGTGCGGGTGTTAAAAGAAATCTGCATGAGCGTCCAACACCTTGCTCGTGACAAGATCACCATCTCCGGGTTCGACTCCCAGTCATCAAGAACTCTTGGGTCTGTGATACTGACGCTACGCTTCGGGCTACTCGTCATGGGCATTAAGTTCCATGTCATAGACGCCGAGACATACTACAACGCTTTGCTCGGCCGACCATGGTTACACGAGTACAACATCATCCCTTCTACACAACATCAGTGTATGAAGTATTTTAAGGATGGTTTCGAGTATACCGTGACGGGAGAACTAAACCCGTTCTCTGTGAACGAGGTCCGCAAATATGAAGACGCCAAATATTTCTTACCGGATTTCGAAGATACGGAGAAGTGTCACAAACCGGAGAATAAAACTAACGCTACCATCCCTGTCTTCGGCAGTGATACTGAGGAGGAAGAGGAGATAGTGTATTCGGGTCCGCCCCAACACAACAAGCCGGGACCGTCCGCTCCTACGTTGATCTTTAGTAGTGACTCGGAAGATGAGATCCGTGTTGTACTTTCTGCTCGACCTTCAATACGAATGTCTGCTGACGAAGAGCAAAGTTTACAAGTCGCTATAGTGCCGCTTAAACACCATAAAGAACTGGACGCACTTAATATTTACAATGTAGAAGAGCTACAAACATTCTACATCCCTCCCAGGCGAGAGAGCGAGAAAGCAATTTTGTTCTACCGCTCTGAAGAAACCAAGGTGGAAAAAGAAATTTGGTATGGCGCGGATCCTACGCTCGACAGGCTTCAGCCTATCCGTCTTCCCAGATATTATACAGAGGGTTTGAAAAAGATGCTGAAACGCCTGGGGATATCCTTCAAGCAGACCGTTCGGAAAGCCAAGTTCTATGACAAAGTCTGGAACTTTCCCGGGACTCAACGCAAACTGCCTAATGGGAAAATGGAGACAATCAGACTTGGATACATCCGGTCAAAGAAGCGAGAGCTACTAAACAGCTGCTATATCGTGTATGACTTCGATGAAGAAGCGGATGCTCAATGGGAGGACGCTAATCCTAAGCCAGTGAAAGTTCCGGATGCAAAAGTGCCCAGTCCGTCGTTCGAAGAACAAATGGACAAGCTTATATGGGAAGCGGGTCAAAAAGTCCGAGACGATCATAACCGCGAAATGGTCATCTACGAGAAAGCCAGAACGCAACGCCTTCTCAAGTAGGCCGTGAAAGATGAAAAGGCTGCTCCCTGTCAACTTGTTATAAACAAGGCTTGACGCAAAAGCAGAAATAAGTCGAAAGGCCGAAAAGGCGCTCAACAGCAACAAAGAAGGGCTAAGAAGCCACGCAAACGGGAGTCAAGTGCTATTGATCTATCCCTCATGAAGAAAATGGGTCGTGCGTACTCGTTTCCTCGGGACAAGACGAAGAAGATACTTGATCTTGTTCTAAAACATCAAATGCTTACACTGCCGGAGTCCAAAAACCCCGAACGAGCAGGTGAAGTCTCTGACCCAAATTATTGCACTTATCACCGAGTGATAGGGCACCCTCTAGAAGATTGCTTCACCTTCAAAAATTGGGTTGAAGATCAGTACCAGCTCGGCAAGTTCGCTCTGTCTGACAACTGGAGGGTAGCGCCGCCACAGAAGCACGAGCCCAAGGCCACGAAAGAAGAACCAGTTCCGCATTGGGATTGAAAGTGAATCCGTACTTGTCACGTGATAATGATATCAAAAGAAGAGCCCAAGAACATGGATGACCTTCCCTGGTGTTTCGAAAACAGCAACGATGAGGTGATCTCAGAATTCCCGCCAGCGCCCAAAGAGCTGGAAGATGGAATCCATACCACTGCAGATAATCTCAAGAAAATTGAGTTGGGGACGGCAAATGACCCGCGACCGACATTCATCAGCGAGCTACTATCTGAAGAAAGGGTGGCTGCGTTAAAGGATGTACTTCTACAGCATAAAGATTGCTTCGCGTGGAACTATTCCGAAATGCCGGGACTAGATCCAAAAATTGCTGTACACAGATTGGAGATATCCCCGGACATCAAGCCAGTCAAACAGGCGCCGAGGAGAATGCGGCTCGAGCTTGAAATGAGTATCAATGCTGAAGTCAAAAAGCTGATCGACTCTGGCTTCATCCAGGAGGTTCAATATCCGGAGTGGATCGCCAACATCGTCCCGGTGATGAAGAAAAATGGGACAGTGCGTATATGCGTAGACTTCCGGGATCTTAATAAAGCTTGTCCGAAGGACGATTTTCCAGTGCCAGTCACCGAACTGATGATTGACAATACGTCCACTCATGAGATTTTCTCCTTCATGGACGGCTCGTCAGGATATAATCAGATAAAAATGCATCCAGAAGACCAGAAGCACACAGCCTTCAGGACCCCTTTAAGAATATTCTGTTACAAGGTGATGCCCTTCGGTTTAAAGAACGCCGGTGCCACCTACCAAAGGGCCATGACGAAGATCTTCGACGACCTTATACACGAAATCGTCGAATGCTATATCGACGATCTCGTGGTTAAAAGCAAATCATACGAGGAACATTTCGAGCATCTGAAGACCGTATTTCAACGCCTTTGACAATACAACTTGAAAATGAACCCGCTCAAGTGTGCATTCGGAGTTTCCTCAGGCAAATTCCTGGGATTCATTGTTCGACACCGAGGTATTGAAATAGATCCGTCAAAGATCAAAGCGATCATGGAAATGCCTCCGCCGAGAACTCTCAAACAGTTGCGATCTCTCCAAGGGAAGCTCGCATACATACGGCGATTTATAGCCAATCTTTCAGGAAAGTGTCGTCCCTACAGCCACCTGATGAAGAAGGGGACCCCGTTCGTCTGGGACCAAAAATGCCAAAGCGCACTAGACGAGATCAAGCAATACCTGCAGAACCCGCCGGTGTTGGCCGCTCCAGTTAAGGGAAAGCCTCTCATTCTCTACACGACCGCCCTCGAAGGTTCCTTAGGCGCATTATGGGCACAAGAGAATGATCAAGGGAAAGAGAGAGCACTCTACTACTTAAGTCGAGTTCTGCTGGGGGCAGAAAGCAACTACTCCCCCATTGAAAAACACTGCCTGGCATTGATCTTTGCGATAACAAAGCTCAGGCACTATGCGTTGGCGCATGAAGTCCGTCTCATTTCAAAGGTGGACCCCCTTAAATACTTGATGTCAAAGGCCATATTGACGGGACGACTCGCTAAATGGGCCCTGCTATTGATGGAGTTCTCGATAACGTATCAACCTCTCAAGGCAGTGAAAGGCCAGGTCATCGCCGACTTCCTCGCTGAGCATCCGATACCCGCCGATTCTCCTCTGAATTGCGATCTTCCAGACGAACATGCGTTTGATGCGATCGACGGTGATAATATCCGATGGGAGCTTTATTTCGACGGAGCATCTTCCGTGAAGAAGCGCAAACAAAGTACCCCTATAATTAAATCGGGGGTAGGACTCATCTTTATAACTCCACAAGGAGGGATAATGCGCTACGCGTTCTCCCTAACAGAGCCGAGGACAAATAACGAAGCCGAATATGAAGCTCTGATAGCAGGCCTCAAGATCGCCATTGACATGGGAATTGAAAACCTCCTTATATACGGAGATTCTCAACTGGTCGTTAGTCAAGTAAACGGCGACTACCAAACGTGCAAACCGAAATTGGTGAAATACGGTGAAAATGTGCAACAACTGTTGACCCAAATTCCCTCTTATACTTTGGAGAATATACCGCGTGCGGAAAATAGCAAAGCAGACGCGTTGGCCAAGCTTGCTAAAGAACTGGCTGACAAGAACCTCGACGACGTTAGAATCATGGTACAAAGCCGTCGAGTTCTTGCCCCAGCAGAAAGATCTTCGGAATCATCCGAAGAAAAAGGAGCGAGCGAGCAGACGACCCTGCAAGTAAAAGATTGGGAAAATGCCGAGGATTGGAAAGAAGTCTTCATGGACTACTTTAAATCCCACCGAATGCCTGAAGAAGCATCCACGAGACATCAGCTCATGAAACGAGCTCTGTCTTTCGCCTTCGTCAATGATACTCTGTACAAGAGGTCATTTGATTCTTTGTGGCTGAGATGCTTAAGACCCGACGAAGCGAAAAGGGTCGTCCAGGAAGTTCACGACGGACTCTGCGGTTCTCACCAAGCAGGCCCAAAGATGAAGTTGAAGATCAAACGGATGGGCTACTACTGGCCCACGATGATCCAGGACTGCCTCGAATATGCGAAGCAATGCCACTCATGCCAAATTCATGGGGACTTCATCCACCAGCATCCAAATCCACTACACCCAACGGTGGCTAGCTGGCCATTCGAAATGTAGGGGACTGATATAGTCGGCCCCATCGAACCAGCATCGTCTAGAGGACATCGTTTCATCCTAGCAACGACTGACTACTTCTCTAAATGGGCAGAAGCAGTATCGTTAAGAGAAGTTAAGACGGAGAATATCCTCCATTTCTTCAAAACACATGTCATATATCGGTTTGGAACTCCGCGACGGATCATCTCCGATAACGGGCCAGCTTACAGAAGCCACAAGATCAGTCGCTTCGCGCAACAGCATAATATAGACTGGAGATATTCCTCGGTTTATAATCCGCGAGCCAACGGACTAGCTGAAGCCTTCAACAAGACCTTGACAAAAATCATAAAGAAAACGGTGTCCCGAAATAAGAAAGACTGGCACGAAAGACTGCAAGAAGCTCTTTGGGCATATCGAACTACGTTCAAGACGGCCACGAACACAACGCCGTACGCGTTGGTGTTCGGTACAGAAGCAGTACTCCCCCTTGAGATAGAGTTACCCTCTCTACGAGTGGCAGTCCACTACGAGCTGACGGACGAAGAAAATGCTCACCTTCGGCTTGAGGAGCTTGACGCCCTTGATGAAACCCGGCTCATAGCGCAACAAAATTTGGAGGCCTATAAAGCAAAGATGACGCGCTCATATGAAAGATTGATCCGGCCAAGGACATTCCGCCAAGGCGAACTTGTGTTAGTGGTCAAAAGGCTTATGATCCCCAATCGCGCCAAGCGAGGAAAATTCGAGCCAAACTATGAAGGCCCATACATCATAGATAAGGTTTATCAGGGTGGGGCCTATCTACTCATGGACATGCACGGCGAAAGGCCTTTCAGGACAATAAACGGTCGCTTCCTAAAGAAATACTATGCTTAATGAGCCACAGCCTAGGTCAATGGTAGATGACGACGACTATGTCCGCTCGCTATCTTCCTAAGCTCAAACTCTATCAGCAATACCCAGCCTTCTCAAACGTCGGACCGAAATGTCCTTAAACTAATAGTAGACCGAAACGTCTTTAAACTAATACCGCAGCATCTTTTAGGCTGATGAGATATAAAAAAAATAAATATATAAAAATAAAATAATAAAAAAACGGTATGTCCATAAGCAAAAAGGGCACGGATGAAAACCTGAAAGGGCTCCGTGAGTAAAAACAGCAGGGCTACCGGCGAGTGTTCGTGAAAACCCGAAAGGGCGCGACCTCGTAAAAAAAAGAGAGAAAAAGAAAATAAAAAGAATAATAAAAAAACGGTATGTCCATGAGAAAAATGGGCACGGATGAAAACCCGAAAGGGCTCCGTAAGTAAAAACAGCAGGACTACCGGCGAGTGTTTGTGAAAACCCGAAAGGGCGCAACCTCGTCAAAAGACACTTACAGGGTCCCCTCGACCTTGTAAGGAGAAACCACCCGCGTGAGATCCTTACGACTTACAAGGGAGCAGCACACTTAGGGATCCCCACGATTCCTAAGGAGAAAATACACTTACGAGATCCTCGCGACTCGTGAGGAGAACTCTCTTATGGGACCCTCACGGCTCATAAGATTTGAAAGTCTTAAGTTACAGAGACCAAAACCTGTGCTTAAGCAAACCCCCACAAACTTCCAATATTGCCCTACAAGTGGCTCAATACTAACCCTTGTATACAATCCACGAGCGCGAATAAAACATTTCCCTAACCAAGTCCCATCCATAACTGGGGATATGTTCGCATGGTACGCAATCCTTGTAAATCCTCTCGACTTACAAGGAGAAAACCCTCTTGTAGGATCCTTACGACTTACAGAGAAACATACACTTAGGAATCCTCATGATTCTTAAGGAGAAAATGCACCTACAAGATCCTCACGACTTGTAGGAAGAAATACCTTTATGAGACCCTTGCGGCTCATGAAGTCAAAAGCCTTAGTCGACAGGACCTTAACCCTGGTCGCTAAGCCACCTTTGTTCGACATCGACAGAGGCAGATGATGATTCGCTCCTGGCAATATCCCAGTTGTAGCGGTGCTGATGCGGAAATCGGCGTCTGATTCCAGGTTTACGGTGAAAAACCAGTAGGCCGCACATGCATACGAAATAGCCGAAATGATGGGGCAGCTTGCAATAAAAAGCAGCAAGTAAAATGTATGCATGCAAAATAGCCGAAATGATTGGGCAACTCGCAATAAAAAGCAGCGAGTAAAAATAAATAAAACAAAAAGCCGAAATGATTGGGCAACTCGCAATAAAAAGCAGCGAGTAAAAATAAATAAAATAAAAGGCCGAAATGATTGGGCAACTCGCAATAAAAAGCAGCGATTAAAATAAATAAAATAAATAGCCGAAATGATTGGGCACCGCGAAAAAATAGCCGAAATGATGGGGCAATCGCGACCTTCGCGATATAAAAGCTGAAATGATAGAGTATCGCGGAAATAAAACAAAAAAAATGATGATAAAACTTTGGCCCTACAGTTAAGATCACATCGATCCCTGTATACAATCCAAGGGCGTAAACAAAGAGGGAACCATACTTTCCCAACAGACTCCGCCAGAAGACGAAGACAAACCTCGACGGTTCATTCCAACTCCGAAGAAACCAGTGTCTTCAGCCAATTCTTCGACTTACGGATACAAACACTCCTTGACGAGAGCCTCCTGATTCGCGTCGACTCGCAGAGCCACCAGTGCCTCCGTGGGAAATCCTCGACTCGTTTCAAACCCCAAGGAAACAAATAATCCTTGGTGCTTGGGAAACAAATAATCCCTAGCAAACTCCTCGACTCACGGATACAAACAATCCTTGACGAGAGCCTCCTGATTCGCGTCGACTCCCAGAGCCACCAGTGCCTCCGTGGGAAATCCTCGACTCATTTCAAACCCCAAGGAAACAAATAATCCTTGGCGCTTGGGAAACAAATAATCCCTAGCAAACTTCTCGACTCACGGATACAAACACTCCTTGACGAGAGCCTCCTGATTCACGTCGACTCGCAGAGCCACCAGTGCCTCCGTGGGAAATTCTCGACTCGTTTCAAACCCCAAGGAAACAAATAATCCTTGGCGCTTGGGAAACAAATAATCCCTAGCAAACTCCTCGACTCACGGATACAAACACTCCTTGACGAGAGCCTCCTGATCCGCGTCGACTCGCAGAGCCACTAGTGCCTCCGTGGGAAATTCTCGACTCGTTTCAAACCTCAAGGAAACAAATAATCCTTGGCACTTGGGAAACAAATAATCCCTAGAAAATTCCTCGACTCACGGATACAAACACTCCTTGACGAGAGCCTCCTGATCCGCGTTGACTCGCAGAGCCACCAGTGCCTCCGTGGGAAATCCTCGACTCGTTTCAAACCCTAAGGAAACAAATAATCCTTGGCGCTTGGGAAACAAATAATCCCTAGCAAATTCCTCGACTCACGGATACAAACACTCCTTGACGAGAGCCTCCTGATTCGCGTCGGCTCGCAGAGAAACCAGTGTCTCTGCGGGAAATTCCCGATTCGTCTCAACTTGCAAATGAAACCTCAGGAAGCAGGGACTAAAAAACTTGCTTCCTGAACAATGGGACCCTGCAAGTCAATCCAAAATGGTCTCTTGCATACTATTCACGGGTCTCACTCTCCAAGGTCGAGTTTTGACAAGGAGGGAAACAACCGCTTACGAGTCCTCTCGACTCATAAGAGGGAAAATTCTCTTATAGGATCCTTACGACTTATAAGAGGAAACCACACTTAGGAATCCTCACGATTCCTAAGGAGAAAAACCACTTACGAGATCCTCTCGATCCGTAGGGAGAAAAGTCTCTATGAGACCCTCACGGCTCATAGAGTTGAAAAGTCTTAGGCAGCAGATCTGAACCTGCGGCCTAAACCATCGCTATTTCTTAAGAAAGTCAAGATGCATGCTCTATTATCCGCCGGCCATGTTTATTAAGATAGCATGCCGATAATAAGAGAAAGAAGAAAGCTACAGAAGGAACATCCAATTTATGTTTGATCAAGCGTTCGAGACACACTCATTCATGCACAAGCAAAAGACTCAAAAACGAAAAATAAAGACAAGCTGGGATAAAAATTTTCCATTAATATGGCCAATAGTTCTTATATTCATAAAAGCAATAAATGAAAAACATTATTACAAGGGAATAACCTCGAACCGAGGACATGGATTGAGGAACTCGAAAGCAACCCTATCTATGACTTTCCAGGCCTTGCGGACCATCCTAGTATGCTTTCTTTCGCGAGCACAAGCGTCAGGGTCCCCCCTGATGTCTTCCACCCTCCGGTAAGCAGCAAGTATGGCGGACTGTTGAAAGACCTCGTGCAAGAGTTCGATAAGACTGTCTCGCTGTCTCTTCGAGATAAAGTTCAACAGGTACACCGAGTGCACCTTGTCCTCAGCAGCATCCAACGCCCTAAGCGGCACGCCGGAACAGAAGAGGGGAAGCGCTTCCTAGATGGCTCCCACGATAAGCTTAAGAAAGGAGGAACGTCGGGGGAGCAGTGGACCATTGTACGCATCGAAGCGACTCATTATTTCAGCGCACTCCTCATTTGTGAACTCCCGATTTTGAGAACGGCCAAGTCGGCGGATGTCCCCGTACGAGATGATCTCGTTAAGGGCATACATGTGGGCGTTCATGGTTCCTGTGAAAGAAGATCAACGGAATTGGCAGACCGACTGATTAAGCGAATTCTTGTTAAAAACGAGCACAGACAGTTAAACTCCTCGAGAGCAATGTTCTACGAACATGAGTGACTATCAAAATCCTAATAAGGGAAATTTAAAGAAGTCCCCCAAGATTTTGAGATCACTATTATTAAAAGATGATATGGTCCATTAAAATACAAAACTCCATTTTTGATTTTCATTATTCATATTCAAACTCTTAAAAGTTCATCATTTTTTAGATCAAAGAGATCTATGTTTTGACAAAGATGCAAGGTTCTGTTCATGGGTCAAGAAACCTTGGAACAGATTCTTGAGAGCAAGGCTCTATTGGTGAAACACCAGAAGGGTTTCTTCAGATCAAAGATCTATAAGAGCAAAGCTCTATTAATTGAAATTGATTTAATTCAAGACTAATTCTTACCAAAATAGTTCCTTTTAAAGAAAATCTAAGAGTTCTTAAAAACAAGAGCAGGGCTCTGAGGTTCTGAAAATAAAATTTTTGGAGATGATAATCATCTGTGAAGGACCAAAGGCCCTATTTATAGGTATCGAGTGCCTCTTCAACTTCCAAAAGGTGCCGCGACGGTTGGGATTCTGCCACCGTTGCGCTTGCGTTTGGAGGCCACGTAAGCGCAGCGGTGGGGGGGGCATGTGTTTACCACAATCAGAGCAAAGCTCTGTTCAAATTCCAATGAGGGAGATGAAGCAACGCTTCATCTTCCGCCAATCAGAAACAAATCTTTGCTTTGAAAATTTAAACTTTAATAAATGAAGCAACGCTTCAGATCCTCTGCGCTGAGCGCAAGGCGCCACGTGTCTGGCGCAGACGCATTAACGCAGCGCCCGAGGCAGCGCAACCAATCAGAGCAAAGCTCTGTTAAAGGAAGCGCCGCGCTGCGCTCTGCGCTGTGTGACACGTGGCAGCGCAGTTGCGCTGCGCTGTGCGCTGCGCGACACGTGTCAGCGCAGATGCGCTAGCGCAGAAGAAGGGGCTAAGTGCCAAAGGCAATTTATCCATGCAAAATTACATGCACTTGATAATAACAAATTAAAATCATACGATGCACAAGCACAATAGAGAGCTAAAATAAAAGAACCCTTAACAGACAATGAAATACATGATTAAAAAAGAAAAATACTTATTCATTCTTATTGTTATTACATTTAAAAAAGATCACCGAATACGGGATCAGAGAGACAAGGGTTCACAAAAAGAAAAAGAAGATTATTCAGCTCCCTCTCCGTCTTCTCCATCACGTCGAAGCGGCGATCTTCCCGAGGGGTAGCCATCCAACGGTCGATGCCGCACTCCTGGGAAAAAGTGGCGATGACGACCCGACGAGCCCGTATCTGGCTCAGCAAGTAGAAGGAGAAGTCCCTCAGGGCTTTGGTGATCAAGAGCGCTTTGAAAAAGCTCTCGATCTTATCCTCGGCCACATCAAGCATTGCCGAGGACATCTCCGCCGGAGGAGGGGGAATGTCGGCGAGCACTGAGGCAAGGATCATCCGAAGCCAAATGGAACCCGAGGGAAGAGGAGACCCCACACGAGTCGAAAGCTCGTACATTGCGGCATCGCACTGCTCGTCCGAAAGAGAGGAGTCCACCAAGCGCGCAGCAAAGCGGGGAACAATGTCCCGAATCGGCACCTCCCATTGTTGCCGGCGGGCATGAGGGCGATTGCAAGCCATGATCGAAGAAGTTCTCTGAAAATGAGAGAAGAAAAGGCTCAACCTCGAATTATATATATAGACCCAGGCGCAGAAGATTCTGTGCATAATGAAATCATTTCCAAGGCCCGGGAAATCAGAATTTTGGAAATACGAGTTTGACTTGAAAAAAGGAGATGAAAGGATATCTCAGGAGAAGCGACGCTTCCGATTTGCCCAAAATCTAAGTTTCAATAAATGAAGCAACGCTTCAGATCCTCTGTGCTGAGCGCAAGGCGCCACGTGTCTGGCGCAGACGCATCAGCGCAGCGCCCGAGGCAGAATTTTGGAAATACGAGTTTGACTTGAAAAAAGGAGATGAAAGGATATCTCAGGAGAAGCGACGCTTCCGATTTGCCCAAAATCTAAGTTTCAATAAATGAAGCAACGCTTCAGATCCTCTGTGCTGAGCGCAAGGCGCCACGTGTCTGGCGCAGACGCATCAGCGCAGCGCCCGAGGCAGCGCAACCAATCAGAGCAAAGCTCTGTTTAAAACAAAAAAGTAAAGGAAGCAACATTTCAGTTGCGTAAGCGCTGCACTGCGTGACACGTGTCTGCGCAGTTGCGCAAGCCAACTGCGCAAGCATAGCTGCGCAAGCGCTGCACTGCGCGACACGTGTCTGCGCAGTTGCGCAAGCCAACTGCGCAAGCACAGCTGCGCAAGCGCTGCGCTGCGCGACACGTGTCAAGCGCTGGAGAGTTGCGCAAAACAGAATGGAGATTTAAAGAAATCTTTCTGTTCTTGTTAAAACAAGAAGATTTTCTTCTGTAAAACAGAAGCCCTTGGATCAAAGATCCAACGGTGGGGAAAATTCTCCAAATCACTCAGAGAGAGATCTTTTTAACATATTTAACTAATTTATGAGTACTATAAAAAGGACCCCAGACTTCAATTCAGGGGCAGGAACATCTTTCTAAAAAAAAAAGAGAGAAGAGAATTCTCGAGAACTCCTCAAGAACAACAGAAGGTAAAAACCTTTGAGAGAAGAGGAAATTCTCTTATGAACAGATCAGTGATCTAAAAACAAGATCATTGATCTTTAAAAAATAACTAAATAAAGGAATAAAATAAAATAGTGCTCAGCACTTTTTATGAACCTTTGGTTCCTGAAATAAAAAGGAAAACTTGTTTTTCTTTGATCTAGATTAGATCAAGGAAACGAATAGTGCTTTGCACTTCTTTTATGAACCATTGATTCTTAAATCTAAAAGATTCCTAAATCATAGTGTCTTGCACTTGCAAACTGCGCTGTTGCGCTCCTGGATTGGCGCAAGCCACCAGAGCGCGCCACATGTCAGCAGCGCAGGCGCAGCGCATTAGCACAGCGCACTGCGCTTACGCGATACGTGTCAACACTACAAGCGCCTGCGCTCTCTGATTGGCGCAAAGCGCCTGATAAATGCAATGCATTTCCTAAAAAAGGGCCAGGCCCAAATCAAAAAGACTAAGCAGGCTAAAATAAATTGCAAAGTAATAAAAGGGCAGAGCCCAAATAAAATTGATGCTCTGCATCATTTATAAAGGGCAGAGCCCAAAACAAGTTGATGCTCTGCATCTTTTCTGGGCAAAGCCCAGATAAAAATAAGAAGAAATGCGATGCAAAAGAAAATAAAATGTTGAACATTTTCAACTGGACTTAGCCCAATTTTGGCCGTAAGTCCTTAAATTGACTGAGCAAGATTGCTCTCTTAAATCAATTTACTACCGGTTCGAGGGTACATCTCCGAACTCTTCTGACACCTGTCGTTGTAATCCTTCAACGACGTCAGAGAGGTGACGGGTCCCAACGACCACACGTATATGGACTGCGGGGTCCTTAAACTCGTGGACCGAGACGTCCTTAAAATTAATATTGGACCGAGACGTCCCTAAACTAATATTGGACCGAGACGTCCCTAAACTAATAACGGACCACCACGTCTTTAAACTGGAATACGGACCACCACGTCTTTAAACTGGAATATGGACCACCACGTCCCTAAACTGGAACATGGACCACCATGTCCCTAAACTGGAATACAGACCACCACGTCCTTAAACTGGAGCATGGACCACCATGTCCCTAAACTGGAGCATGGACCACTATGTCCCTAAACTGGAACAATAGAGCCTCCAAATGCTCTTTTTCCAGATCTAAACGGTCCTGTTTAAGTTGATCTTAGCCCCAAATACGGCTAACGTATCCTTAGACATTTAAATGAATGATAAAACTCCAAATCAACTTTGGTTCAAGGGTACATCTCTGAACTCCTCTGATATCCATCTTTGTAATCCTTCAACGACGTCAGAGAGGTGATGAGTCCCGACGGCCATATATTGAATGGATCACCACGTCAAGTTGATCTTAGTCTAAAACAGGACTAACGTATCCTTGACGAACGTTTAAGTCGATCTTAGTCTCAATACTACTAACGTATCCTTAAACTAAAAACACCAAACCCAAATCTAAGTAGATACGGATTTGGACTAATCCACGTCCTACGGGCGACGACATTACTCAGTCTCCGTATACAATCCACGGGCAACCACAAACAAAACAAACACACACGACACGAAGTGAAATTCTGGAGAAGGAGAAAGTTGTTACCGCAATGCGGTAGCGTAATTAACTGCAGGGGCTTGCGCCTGCAGGGAAGAGCGTCCCCACAATCAAAAACTCCTCAAGTGAGGGGGGATCTGACGAAGTCTGCTACATCGGCCGCATCCGTCTAAACCTCCGATACCCGGTGCCATAAATCAACTTGGCATCTTCGGAGAGGTGGACGGATAAAACCAAATAGCATCTGCCCCGAATCGCCAGCATCAGGACATCGCGGTCCTGTGCGCCGCCCTTCGGAGGGGAACATCCGCGCCCGTCCACTTCTACTTGATCGTATTCGTAAGGCACAGCCCGCCGATGCCCGTTTGTCTGAGATTCTGGTGCATGTTCGGTAGGGTAGAGATTCGGAGTTCTTGATTGATGACTAGAGTGTGCTACGTTTTGGGACTCGTTTGTGTGTACCTGATACCGATGGGTTGAAACACGAGATCCTAGAGCAGGCACATCAGTCAGCTTTTAGTGTTCACCTAGATTCCACCAAGATGTATCGTGACTTGAGAGATATCTACTGGTGGGCAGGGATGAAGAGTGATGTTTCGGATTTCGTTTCGAGGTGCCTGACTTGTCAGCAAGTTAAGGCTGAGCATCAGAGACCGGCAGGAGAGTTGCAGCCTTTACCCGTTCCAGAGTGGAAATGGGAGCAGATTTCCATGGACTTCGTTGTGGGTCTACCCAGGTCCAGTCGAGGGTATAACTCCATTTGGGTGATTGTTGACCGGTTGACGAAAGCGGCTCACTTCCATCCAGTGAAGACCACTTTCGGTTATGCTCAGTTGTACATTGATGAAATTGTGTGTTTGCACGGCGTACCCACATGCATCGTATCCGACAGGGGCACCCAGTTCACTAGACGTCTTTGGTAGAAGCTTCAGGAAGCCTTGGGTACCCGTTTGAGCTTTAGTACCGCTTTCCACCCACAGACTGATGGTCAGTCAGAGCGGACTATACAGAATCTGGAGGATATGCTTCATGCGTGCGTACTTGATTTTGGTGGCAGTTGGAATAGTCACTTGCCATTGATAGAGTTCTCCTACAATAACAGTTATCGGGAGATGATTCAGATGGCATCTTTTGAGGCTTTGTATGGTAGAAAGTGTCGATCGCCAGTCTGTTGGACCGAACTCAGCGAAAGCAGGATTTTGGGACCCCAGCTAGTTCAAGAGACTACGGAGAAGATCCAGTTGATTCAGGATAGGATGAGAGTAGCCCAGTGCAGACAAAGTCTTATGCCGACTGTCGTCGTCGCAGGCTCGAGTTCGTAGTGGGGGATCATGTATTCCTACGGATTTCTCCGATGAAGGGAGTGATGAGATTTGGGAAGAAAGGGAAGCTTAGTCCCAGATTCGTAGGTCATTTTGAGATCCTTGAGCGAGTTGGTACCGTTGCCTATCGTTTGGCACTTCCACCCAGTTTTTCGGATGTTCACCCCGTATTCCATATGTCGATACTTCGCAAATACCTTCATGACCCTTCTCACATGATTCAGCACCAGACCGTTCAGCTAGAGCGTGATCTTTCGTTCACCGAGCAGCCGGTAGTTATATTGGATCGGCAGGTGAAGAAACTTCGGTCAAAGGTCTTGCCATCTGTGAAGGTTCTTTGGCGTGGCCCGAACAGTGAAGAAGTCACTTTGGAGGCCGAAAGCGAGATGCGGAAGAAAATCCCTCATCTCTTTGAAGGTACGCATAGTAAGATTTTTTAATTCGGGGACGAATTTCTTTAAGGGGGGAAAATTGTAACACTTTAGAATACGATTAGTGTTAATTAAGCGATAATGCAGATTTTTAGTAAAAACCTTACCAAAATAGTTTTCAAATATTTAATAAAAATTAATTAATATTTTATTAATATTTATTTTGGGCTTGCGCACACATGTGCATGTTAACCTAGGGTTGATTAGGGTTAACCATGCTTAAGTAGCCATGGCACCTTAACCTCATTTCATTATGTTATATGTAATTAGATAATTATTTAGTTTTAAAAAAATAAAAAAGAGTTTTTTTTAAATTAGTTGACTTGAGAAGAGAGAGAAAGGGTGGCATGGAATCATGAGACATGGGCAAGCATGTCATGCATTAAATGAAGAGAGAGAAGGGCATGGTTCTCTAAACTCACCCCTCATTTCCTCATCCCTCACCCTCACTCATACACTCCCTCACTTTCTCTCACATTCTCTCATTTCCCTTATTGTTTTCTCCTCCTCATTTCTCATCATCCTTACCTCCCTCAAACTGAAACCTAACCCAACCCTCACAAACCCAAACAAAATCTTCATTTAACCCCACTAAAACCCTCCACAAGTCGAGATCAAGCCACTAGGATCACTTGGAGCATGTGAAGCTAGGATTTTGAGCAAGTTTGGAAAGGTAGTGCTCTTTACTGTTAACTAGGATTGTATAATGTTGTGTTGCTAATTAGTTTTAGTTTAGAACACTAAAAGATATAGTTCGGTGCATGTATCGTGTTTTTAGTGTCATTTTAGGATGTCTGTGATCTGCTGTGATTATGAGTGTTTACTGTGAAATCTAGCAGTGTAGTAGTGTAGTGTTAGTTGCCTTGAGTGTACACCTGAAGCCTGAACCCCACCCGACCGGTTTTAGCCGGCGACCTTTGACGAAATTCCGGCGAGCTCGGCCGTGAGGGGGACTGTGATGTTGTGGTTGTGTGGGTAGCTGTCTGCAGTTGTTTTAGGGTTTTTGGTACTACTAGATTTTTGTATATTGACAGTATGTAAAATCTGGGATCAAATTCCTAGTTTTTGGTGTTTCGACGACGCGCGTTACGATTGATCCGACGTAGTTTAGTATTTCGGGTAGCTTGCTGTCATGGGTCTGTTTTGGTGATGTCGCCACACACGTTAGCCACTAAGCGAACACTTGAGAGGTTGTTGGAGTTGGTGCGTCGATTTAAACGTAATTGTACGTAATATGGGTCGATTTCTTAGTGCACTTCCTATGTTTGTGTGATTTTAGAGGCAAGTGCGGGGACTTCGGACGCTGCGAAGAAAAGAAAGCAGGTGGTCGGGTTTACTTAGCTCGAGATCACCGGTGAGTAGATTTAACATCTACGGGAAATCGCTCGTATGGCGTTATGCGTCAGGGATAGATATGATATTATAGCCGCATGATTATATTCATATATGTTGATTGTGCATGAGCATCATTGCATACCATTATTTGTTGTGCCTTGACTTAGTACCTAGTGGACACTGCACCATTACTGACGGTTCATGTTGCACGAGCACTAAATTGTATGCTACACCCACATCGTCGGTAATTGCCATGACACGCACAACCTATACACATATGCAGTATTGTATTGTTATCGATATTGATACATTGATTCTTGTTCTATTGCGCTTATGTAATGCATCATGCATGTATAGCTACATGTACACCCTTATATGATGTTACATTTGATTTTGGAGGAATTGGAAACTGCATGATATATTTAAAAACCAGATTCATTTAAAAGAGTGGTTTTCCCTTGATATGCTTATATTACTGTTTTATGTTGCATATATCATATTTCATGGATTTACGTATTGAGATATGGATTTCATGTGATTTATGGATTTGAGAACCGTGGTATTATTTCAAGAAAGTATGCATTGTTTTGAAAACCCGGTTTCTCTTGATATGATATTTTAGTGCGTCCACCATGAGTTTTCTCGGTGCTGAGACCTGTGATAGAAACCCGATTCGAGGAGCTGGATGATCCGTTTGCGGGTTCATGGTGGACCCGGTATGGTATCCGGGGCAAGAAAGGGATGTTGTGCAATAGATGATGAGCCTGGTAGAGGGACTACTACCTACCGGTGATTGGTTGGACCTAGCGGTTATCCGGAGAATACTGACCGGAGTCGAGAGATGGATATGGGCCGATCCGGACTGACGGAGCCCATGGGCCGATCCGGACTGACGGAGCCCGATATATGTGGATTTGTTTGTTGATGTTGGACACGAGTATTTCATGATGTTTTCGAATGCCGATATTAGGCACTCAGGTTCCATGAGATTTACAGGATATGAGGGCCGATCAGAGTGACGGCGCCTGAGGTATTGGGATTTAGGATGTCCTTGATGGATATCGGTTTTTCCACGATGATGATTAATTGATGATGATATATTTTATCCCATACTCAGCATTCATTTGATATGCATTGCTTCGTGTATTTGTAGTACTTGATAGAGTATCTTTCATGATTGTTACATATCCATATTAGCATATTGATACTATCAGATTGCATGTGATAGAGTATCGCTGTACGTGCATACCTGCAATTATCTGTACTATATTAATTACTACTCACGAGTTGGCAACTCACCCCCGTTGTGACACAGTGTTTTGCAGGTTTGACCCTTAGAGTAGTCGCGGCAGGGGTTCTTATCGTATCTTTTTGCAGCGGATACCGCTACGGTTGGCTGTGAGTCGTTTTGCTATAGGTGGGTTTTGCGGTTATCCATTTATATTCATTGTACATCTTCTTGTATCTAGTACTCTCCATCTACCATTTCATGTATTGACTTAGAGACAAGTTGTGAGGACGATATTGTATATTTTGTGACTCTGGGTATCGAGCTCGTGTGAGCCGGCTTTTATTATGCAGTTTTATCTCATATGCTATTTTCATTTCATATCGTCTTTTTCTTCGCTACGACGTCGTATATTGTGCTTGTGGTGGTTGTTTTCGCCTTTGGGCGAGATTTGCTCCTATTTGGGGATGCTTTATTTATATCATATGTTGCTTTACTTATATTTTATGTTTTACCCGTTTCGGGGCTGGTTTTTACAAAGGAGGTGCTACCGAAATTTTTAAGAAAATAAACTTAAGTTTAAAGATTTTTACTTGAGATTTTCAAATGTTTTTAATAATGTTTTTATCACTTATTACTTTTGATGGTTTAGATTTCTAGGTTTTCGGCTTACTTAAATTGCGTTATGCGTGTTGACGTTACGTGGTTTAAGTGCCGGTCACGTGCCAAATTTTGGGTCATGACAGTTCCCCTAGGCAATCCAACGGCTGTAAAGATGACAGTGTTGCACCCAAGTGAAAGCTATGTGAGAACAACCTTGTGGGGGCATTTGTTCCCTTATAAAAAATAAATAAATAATGAATCAAAGGCGATGGAAAATTTACCCAAATGGAGCATCACGTGCCCTCACGTGATGCGCCTTGGAGCAAAATTACAGGCAGTACGCTTAACAAATAAGGCTGAAATTGAGCCTCACGTGTAGGCACGTGAGCATCTATATACAAAGTATATAGGCGCCTTCCTAAAATAAATAACAGGCTAGAAGGCGCATCACGTGCCAACACATGATGCTTTTCTTTGGGACTGCTGCATATAAGCAAACCGGCTTAGTGCTCTTGGGTCACGTGCTACACGTGAGAATTCCTAAATACCTTCTGACCCAATAGAATTAAATTCTAAATAAGAGGGATCAGAACCCTATTTTGGAAATATTTCCCCCAATCTTTCTAAACAAGAAAGGTTGTGCTCTGTAAATCAGAGCACCGTTGGATTAAAGATCTAATGGTGATTAAAAATTATCGAGATACAGAATAAGCTCTGTATGGGAAAATATTTTCCCAATCTTTCTAAATAAGAAAGATTGTGCTCTGTAAATCAGAGCACCGTTGGATTAAAGATCCAATGGTGATTAAAAATCACCAAGATACAGAATAAGCTCTGTATAGGAAAATATTTTCCCAATCTTTCTAAATAAGAAAGATTGTGCTCTGTAAATCAGAGCACCGTTAGATTAAAAATCCAATGGTGATTAAAAATCACCAAGATACAGAATAAGCTCTGTATGGGAAAATATTTTCCAAATCTTGTTAAAAACAAAAAAAATGTCTTCTGTAAAACAGGAGTCCCTGGATCAAAGATCCAACGGTGGATAAAATCTCCGAATTAATCAAAAATATCTCAATGAGAGATTTCCTTAACAAAAATTAACAAACTTGTCTCTGCTATATAAAGGACTCAAGACTGAAGAGAGAAACAGATGAGACCACCCCCCCATAAGATTTGAGAAAACAAAAAAAAGAGAGGAGAGGAGATCCCTTTAGAGAAAAAGAAACCCTAGGTGAGGAAAAGGCTTAGAGATCATTATACCTCCTTTTACAAGAGTTTAACTCTTCCAAAAAAGAACTTAGTTCTACCTTTGGTTGAGGTCTGCAGAAACAGATCTCCCCACAAGTTGAGAATTTAATTCTCATCGGAGAGGTTCTGTTATGCAGTCCCAAAACTTAGAGGAAAGGACTAGGTTTGAAGAATTTAATTCTTCCAAAGATATAGGAATTTAATTCCTCTGATAGAAATACGGTTTAACCCTGCGTAAGAATTTAATTCTTATAAAATAAAGGACTTGAAATTCCCAAGACTAAGATCAAGAGCCTCCATGCATATTAGCGTTTAACGCTATAACGCAGATCACGTGTTCTCACCTGAGCACCTCTGAGGAACAAAAAGGAACAACTGAGATCGAGTCACGTGACCCCACGTGATCTCTAAGAGTGTTTAGCGCTTAGAAAAGAATAAGAAGATAAATTCAAAGGAAGCAATGCCCAACTTGGTGGTGCCTCACGTGTCTACACGTGATGGTGGGAAGATTTAAGTGTTTAACACTTACATGTATAGAACGAGGGAATAAGCCCAAAGAAATAGTGCTCAATATTCAGGCGCCTCATGTGCCACACGTGAGCGCTCCGAATTTCAGTGTTTAATACTGCTTAAGAGCCTCACGTGGGAGCACGTGAGCGCCAAACATCTATCAATGTTTAACACTATCAGAGGCAAACCTTAGCCTAAGTTAGCCATGTCTCCCGAGGCCGAAAAACTTTTTGACTATCAATCAACCGAGCCTTCTTATACTCAGGTCCCTCCAAAATCGATCTTAGTTCCAGAGATGGCCAATGTTATCCTGACACGTGGCATTTAAAATAATGTTCGTTCCACCATGATCTCTCCCTTCAATCTGGAGTTCGGTTCAAGGGTGCATCTCTCCACACCTCTGATATATGTCGTTGTAATTCTTCAACGATATCAGAGAGGTGGAGGGTCCCGACAACCAACAGCTCTTGGATGCACTTCAAACCCATAAGCATATCCCATGGACCGTAATGTCCTTAAACTAGTTGCAGACTGCAACGTTCTTAAACTAAACCCTCATATCAAAAATGGTGATCTACGGACCGTAACGTCCTTAAACTAAAGCAATAGAGCCCAAATGCTCTTTTGTTGGATCAGAATGATCCTAAAATCATGCTGAGTAGATCTTAGTATAAAATTAGACTAACGTATCCTCAACAAACATTTAAGTTGATCTTAATCCCAAACAAGATTAACGATCCTTGAATCAAACCAAACCCAAATCTAAGAAAATACAGATTTGGACTAATCCACGCCCTACGGGCGACAACACAAATTAGTCTCCATATACAATCCACGGGAAACCAAAAATAAAACAAACACACACGACACGAAGTAACCTTCTGGAGCAAGAGAAAGTGGTTACCGCGATGCGGTAACGTAATTAACTGCAGGGGCTTGCGCCTGCAGGGAAGAGCGTCCCCACAATCAAAAAAACCCTCACAACGAGGGAGAATCTGACGAAGTCTGCTACAACGGCCGCATCCGTCCAAACCCCCGATACACGGTGCCATAAATCAACTTGGCATATTTGGAGAGATGGACGGATAAAACCAAATAGCATCTGCCCCCAAAATTTAGGCCAGACGTCCTAACGTCCCGGTCGCGTCTTTCGGCGGTAAACAGGGTAGCTTCCTTCCCTACAAAGAAGTGGATCCGAAGCCTTCATGACGAGGCCGCCGAGTAGATTCCTACTCGGTTCATCCACAACGGGTAGCTTCCTGCCCTATAAAGAAGTAGATCCAAAGCCCTCATCACGAGGACACCGAGTAGATTCCTGCTCGGCTTATCCGCAGCGGGTAGATTCCTGCTCAACAATGCTGTGGATCTAAAGCCCTCATCACGAGGTGGCCGGGTAGCTTCCTGCTCGGCTCATCCACAATGGTTTGCTCCTACACCTGGCCAACGCTCGATCCATACACGACTTCGGGGAAAGGGAGGATACCGACTTTCCTACACTTGGCTATCATTCTACTCCTACTCGTTGTGAAATCGTCACCCCGACTCTGGGGAAATGGAGGATACCGACCTTCCTACACTTGGCTATCGTTTGACTCATACCCGATGCGTGATCGTCGCCTAGAAAGGGTGGACACCGGTCTAACACTAGCAAGATAAAAACAAAAAAAGAAGGACTTGTGAGCTAAAAGCACTTGCAGAATGAAGACAATTGTGCAAAAAAAAATATCTGTGCTTTATTTAAAATCAAAATTATATACAAGGTATTGTAGGCTCCTCAGCTTTACAAAATTGCCCGGAGGCTTACAAAAATCAAAATTTTATACAAGGTATTGTGGGCTCCTCAGCCTTACGAAAAAACCCGGAGGCTTTCAAAAATTCTAAAAGGAGAAAAAGATGAAGGGAGAATAGCTCAGGCTGCCCGCTCGGTAGCCACCTCTCCTGGCTCTGCGCCACCACCGAGGACCACAACGGTAACCTCAGGCTCGACACTTCCACCGGCCACCACGGCTTCCGCGACCAGCTCGACGCCGCCCTGTTGTGCTTCCTCGGCGAGGGGAAACCTTTCCCAGAGCTCACGGTCGATGAACTCGAGCATAACCTCTTTTACGGCGTCGCGGGCATTGTGCCACCCGACGGCCGCGAAGTCAGCGAGATCAAGGTAAAACCGATCAGACGCCTTGTACTTCTCCACGGCCCACTCTGCCCTACTCTCAGCAAGCTTCGCCGCCTCATAAGCCGCCTGGGAATCCTTCTTGATGGCGTCCCTCAACATTTTCATGGCGTTGAAATGGTCGTTCGACTCCTCCATTTAGGTCTGGATAGCCCGGTTGGATTCTGTTAAGAGCCAATGGGACTCTTTCAGCTTGGAGACCGTCAGCCCCTCGGTGACCAATCTCGAGTCGAGGAGGGCCGCCTTCTTTTCTTCTTGCTGTAATTGAAGAAGGAGTTCTTCCTCTCGCGAGGAGGATTCAGCAGCCTTCTTCATTGCCGGGGCTATCTCCTCGGACTCTATGGCGACGAAGAGAGCGCGGTGCTGGAGGACCTGAGGAAAACAACAAACATGTTAAAAAGAACTGAAACCGAGGAAATAAAACTTAAGAATTTTTTTCTAGAGAAAGCTACCGACATAAATCGCCTCCTGAACTATGGCGGACACTTGGGCCTTCATGGTGCCCCGGGGGATCTGGGCCTCGGCCGCCTTCTTCATGTCCTCCAGCAAGCTATCGGCCACAGATAGCCCCAAGGGCACCTCGATGCAGAAGTTGCCCTCCTGCACTTGAATCCAGGTGGGGTTGGCTGAGAAACCACCCACTTCTGTCTCTTAAGGAGGGATTCGGTGGGGGGGAGTCACCTCCGCCCTGACCCGAGGCGCCGGGTCCCGCGCTTGTTTTTGTCCCCCCCCAGGCGGCGTTCCTCCGGGATAGGGGGCGCTACGAGAGTCTTGGCTGGAGGAGCCTACCTTGAAGCAGCGTTTGAACCTGGTCGGGACAAGCTAGCGCCACCGATCTTTTTTCCCTGGGCCTCGGCGGTCATGGCAGCCATGATTTTTGATCGATCCATAGCTCTGCAAAAATGATAAAAAGATCAGCAACACTGAAACGGCGAATGAATTTTGGCGAAGTCTAAACAGGTTGTCAAGAGCCCTAACTTACCCAAAAAAACGTGCAGGACTAAGCCCAGCCTAGCTCAGTACCTGCTCGGAGAGCAAGACATCAGCCCCCTGAATCGGTTCTCACTGGGACACCACCTTTGCCTCGGGGGCGTTCGACTGCCTCACTCTCAGGCAGTCGGTCCTGTGCTACTGGGTGGGCGGTCGGCCCTGTGCCACTGGGTGGGCACAAGCCAATCCTTACCCTCCGGAGGACCGACGAAAATGAACTTCTCCTTCCATTCATGGATGGAAGAAGGGATGACCACTACCCTCGACCCGGCCTCCCTACCCTTGCATTTTTTAAACGAAAAGTACACCCAACTCTGCTCTTCCTTACTGGTACCGGGGTGATTTTTATAATAATTAAAAGATAAAAGAAGGCTCAAGTCGAAGGGGATCCGATCAATTTGTAACCGGACCAGAAACCTGAGGAGGATCTTCCACGAGTTTGGAGCTAGCAAGCCCAGGGCAAGACGGAAACAATGGAGCACCGCACAAACCTCGGATGAGAAAAGAAGACGCATCCCTGCCCGGAATGCTTCCAGATACAGGACAATCTCCTTGCCCTGCACCTGCCCTGCCTGCTCACCCTCTCTAGCCAGACGAAGTGAGTAGCCAGAGGGGATATGGAATCGAGTCCAGATGTCGGAAAGCTCGTCCATACGATTCAAGACTGTAACAACCGAGTTCAGTTATACCAATTTCTGTTGTCGTATTTGTGTGTTTGTGGTGTTTTATTGATATATCATGTTTGGATGCGAATGGTAGTTTATTTTACATTGCATTCGACCCGACCCGCTTGCCTGAACTGGTTGATTCATATTCTTAAACTACCATGTCCAGTTAATTAGACACGTGCATCTCATGTATCCTGCATTTTAACATTCATCTAGCATCGCGTATTTTACATATAATAATTTAAGTCACGTAAAATAATTTAAAAATACATAACATGGCCTGCATGATACCCCTAACCCTGTGGTAGCATCCGTACATCTCGTTTTCGTCCCGTTTAGTGAAACAGACGTGTTTGGATGGCTACGCGCACGTACGTGCGTCCGTTCTTGGGGATATGCTTTTTCGTTACATAATCTTTCATTTTAAATTTTGGAACTTACAAATAATTTTCGTATTTCAAATCCGAAATTTTAGACCCGACCCGGACACGTTTTGGACTAAATTTGTATTTACCGGGAAAATCTAATTTTTGTTTAATTTAATATAATAGTAGAGTTTTTTTATCAACAGTTTAAATTTTTCTGAACTAACAAATCTTTTAAAAAAATTAAAATATTTTAAATCTCTCCAGCTCTCTCCCGCTGTGGGTGGGTCCCCCCAATTTCTCTCTCTCCCTTTCTCTTTTTCCTTTCTCTCTTTTCTCCCTCTCTATCTCAGCCACCGATCTCTCTCTCCCCCCATCTCACAATCTCTCTCTCTTCTCTCTTTCTCTCTCCTGCAGAAAAAAACAAATTTCTCTCTCGTTACTGTTCTTCTATCTCTCCTCTCGATCTCCCCTCTCTCTCCTCTCGATTCTCTCTCTCTCTCTCTCTTCCGTATCTCTCTCTCCCCCCTTTTATATCATACTCCCTTTTTCATATTTGTACCCACGAACCCTAGCCTCCTGCGTCCGTTGCCGTCGTCCCCTCGCTGACCTCGTCGCCGCCGTCGCCACCATCGTCGTTTCGTCGCCGCCTCCTTATCTTCATCGCCTCCACCTCCATCTCTTTCTTTCCGAGCCTGCACACCTCCAGACCCAGGCCCGAGCACCCCTGCACGCCATTGCACCGCCGGGGTTGATCGCTTCCGGTGCTTCTCGTCCTCGTTTCCCCGGCTCCATGCACCCCAGTAAACCCCCACACCTCTTCTTCCTCTTTCTTTTTCCTTTCTTTTTCCTTTCTTTTCTTTTTTTCTCGGTTCTCTGTTTTATGCGGATGTCCTCTGCAGATCGTTCGCCGGAGAACATTTGAAGATCGCACTGCAGACGCTGAGACAAGAAAAATTATATGCAAAGATGAGCAAGTGCGAGTTTTGGCTTGAAGAAGTAAAGTTTTTGGGGCATGTCGTGTCTGGCGATGGAATCGCCGTTGATCTCGAAAAGATTGCAGCAGTTCGAGATTGGCCGATTCCGAAGAATATTGCGGAGATAAGAAGCTTTCTTGGACTCGCCGCGTATTACAGAAGGTTCGTGGAGAACTTTGCTCGTCTGGCGGAGCCGTTGACCAGGCTTACGCGCAAGGAGGTACCATTTGTGTGGACGGATAGGTGTGCGTCGGCTTTTGAGGCGTTGAAGCAGAAATTGATAACCGCTCCTATTCTGACCGTGCCAGACAATTCCGGAGGATTGGTGATTCACAGTGACGCATCTGGGAAAGGATTGGGATGAGTTTTGATGCAGCATGGGAAGGTTATAGCATATGCATCAAGACAGTTGAAGGCCCATGAGAAAAATTACCCAACTCATGATTTGGAGCTTGCAGCTGTGATCTTCGCTTTGAAGATTTGGAGACACTACCCTTTGGGCGAAAGGGTCGAGGTTTTCACCGATCATAAAAACTTGAAGTATGTGATCACGCAGAAGGAGCTTAATATGAGGCAACGTAGATGGTTGGAGTTGATGGCTGATTACGATCTTGATCTTAAGTACCATCCGGGGAAAGTTAATGTTGTGCCGGATGCGCTCAGTCGGTTACCAGCAATTCGGATGTTGACTGAACAGAAGGAACTCATTGAAGACTTTCGAAGATTTAATTTGGAGGTTGTGCTACCGCATTCTTCGGGACAGTTGATGCAGCTGCAGGTACATTCGTCATTGATCGAGAATATTAAAGCAGCGCAATCGCTGGACCCTAGATTGCGGAAGTTTCGAGAACAGGTTGAAGCTGGACTTCGAACAGATTTATTGATCCATGAAAATGGTTCGTTGAGATATGGTAGCCGGTTGTGTGTTCCAAAGGGAGATATTCGCGAAGAACTTATGAAGGGGCACACAGTTCAGCATATTCCGTACATCCAGGAGGCACGAAGATGTACCGAGATATACGACAGCATTTCTGGTGGGAAGGCATGAAACGGGAGATTGCCCGCTTTGTGGAAAAGTGCTTGGTGTGTCAGCAAGTTAAAGATGAACATCAAAGGGTTGCTGGTTTATTGCAACCACTTCCGATTCCTCAGTGGAAGTGGGAGCATATAACCATGGATTTCGTGACAGCTCTACCGCGGAGTCCAAAAGGCAACAATGCAGTTTGGGTGATTATTGATCGTTTGACCAAGGCAGCTCATTTCATTCCTTTTCGGGTTGGTCAATCAATAGAAACTTTGGCAGAACGGTACATGCAGGAGATTGTAAGATTGCATGGTATACCAGTGAGCATCGTGTCCGACCGTGACACCCGTTTCTTATCACACTTTTTGAGGAGCTTACAGGAAAGTTTGGGGACTCGTTTGAAGTTTAGCACCGCTTATCATCCTCAAACAGATGGCCAGTCGGAGAGAACGATCCAAACTCTTGAAGATATATTGAGAGCTTGCATGTTGGACTTCAAGGGTTCATGGGAGGATCATCTACATTTGGTGGAGTTTTCTTACAACAACAGTTTCCAGGAGACTATTCAGATGGCTCCATTCGAAGCTTTATATGGTCGCAAGTGTCGTTCACCTGTTTGTTGGGACGATATTGGTGAACGAAGATTGTTGGGACCAGATTTGGTAGTGCAAACAGTTGAGAAGGTTAATACTATCCGAAATCATATGAAAGCAGCACAAGACTGACAGAAGAGTTGGGCAGATACGTCGAGAAGACCTCTAGAGTTCGCCGTGGGTGATTTGGTATTCTTGAAGATATCACCGACTAGGGGGGTGATTCGTTTCGGAAGTCGAGGAAAGCTCAGTCCTCGATTCGTCGGACCTTTTGAGATTTTGGAGCGTGTTGGTGAGGTAGCGTATCGATTGGCGTTGCCTCAATCCTTGGCGAATGTTCATGACGTGTTTCACGTATCTCAACTCCGTAAATATGTTCGAGATGAAACACATGTGTTGGATCATTCGGAGCTTACTGTACGAGAAGATTTGACTTTCGAGGAGCGACCGATGTCGATTATGGATTGAAGGGAAAAGGTTCTTAAGAACAAAGTTATCCCTCTTGTACTTGTTTCTTGGGGTAATAGCTCACATGGAGAGTCAACTTGGGAATGAGAAGATGAAATCCGGCAGAAGTTTCCGCATCTATTCTTGTAGTTTGATGGATTGTTTGTCCTTTCTTGTTCTTGGAATTTCGAGGACGAAATTCTTTTTGTAGTTGGGTATAATGTAACAACCGAGTTCAGTTATACCAATTTCTGTTGCCGTATTTGTGTGTTTGTGGTGTTTTATTGTATATCATGTTTGGATGCGAATGGTAGTTTATTTTACATTGCATTCGACCCGACCCGCTTGCCTGAACTGGTTGATTCATATTCCTAAACTACCCTGTCCTGTTAATTAGACGCGTGCATCTCATGTATCCTGCATTTTAACATTCACCTGGCATCGCGTATTTTACATATAATAATTTAAGTCACGTAAAATAATTTAAAAATACATAACATGGCCTGCATGATACCCCTAACCCTGTGGTAGCGTCCGTACATCTCGTTTTCGTCCCGTTTAGTGAAACGGACGTGTTTAGATGGCTACACGCACGTACGTGCGTCCGTTCTTGGGGGTATGCTTTTTCGTTACATAATCTTTCATTTTAAATTTTGGAACTTACAAATAATTTTCGTATTTCAAATCCGAAATTTTAGACCCGGCCCGGGCACGTTTTGGACTAAATTTGTATTTACCGGGAAAATCTAATTTTTGTTTAATTTAATATAATAGTAGAGTTTTTTATCAACAGTTTAAATTTTTCTGAACTAACAAATCTTTTAAAAAAACTAAAATCTTTTAAATCTCTCCAGCTCTCTCCCGCTGTGGGTGGGTCTCCCCAATTTCTCTCTCTCCCTTTCTCTTTTTCCTTTTTCTCTTTTCTCCCTCTCTATCTCAGCTACCGATCTCTCTCTCTCCCCCCATCTCACAATCTCTCTCTCTTCTCTCTTTCTCTCTCCTGCAAAAAAAACAAATTTCTCTCTCGTTACTGTTCCTCTCTCTCTCTCTCCTCTCGATCTCCCCTCTCTCTCCTCTCGATTCTCTCTCTCTCTCTCTCTCTCTCTCTTCCGTATCTCTCTCTCCCCCCTTTTATATCATACACCCGTTTTCATATTTTTACCCACGAACCTTAGCCGCCTGCATCCGCTGCCGTCGTCCCCTCGCCGACCTCGTCGCCGCCGTCGCCACCATCGTCGTTTCGTCGTCGCCTCCTCATCTTCATCGCCTCCACCTCCATTTCTTTCTTTCCGAGCCTGCACACCTCCAGACCCAGGCCCGAGCACCCCTGCACGCCATTGCACCGCCGGGGTTGATCACCGCCGGTGCTTCTCGTCCTCGTTTCCCCGGCTCCGTGCACCCCAGTAAACCCCCACACCTCTTCTTCCTTCTTCTTTCTTTATTTTTCCTTTCTTTTCTTTTCTTCTCGGTTCTCTGTTTTATGCGGCTGTCCTCTGCAGATCGTTCGCCGGAGCTCCGTCGACGTCGTCGACACCCTCGCAACCTTCTCCTAAACCCCAGTGAGCTACCTCTTCTTTCTCCTTCATCCTCTTCTTCTTTTCTTTCTTTCTTTCTTCTTTCTTTCCTTTCTTTCTTTTCTTTATTTTCTTTAAATGTTATCTGTCTTTGTCTAGATCGCCGGAGCGGGCCGTGACGTCGACGATCCCGACGACCCAGCGAGTATATCTGACCCGTGTGATCCCATTGTGCGTTGTTTGGATTCGTTCCGTATACCCGTTTCTTGATCCGTCGAGGCAAGTGAAACTTGCTACATGCTATTCATAATACTTTATACTTATTTAATTACATGTTAAACCTATAGATTTAATCCAATGTCTCATGTTACATTTTAACATTCGATGTCCATTTTATCATTTTAGATTCATAACTTGGAACGTATCATGTTGCATTTTGTTTTACTATACCTAGTACCCACATCCGTATTTAAATCACATAATAATTATTTACATAGCTCATAGTACCCTTTTTTAGTTTCTACCCTATCGGACACCCATTTGCATCCTTTTAACCTATTTTAAATACATTTGCATCCCTAGATCTTTTAACCCATAATAACGAGATTTTAACAATCCATATTTGTTAAAGTGTATTTTACTAATGTTTGAACCATAACCCTAACTCTAATCATAACTGTGCATCTGTATGCCTTAATATGTACCTGATTGCATATCACATTACAATGTTCCATTTTATTGTTCCATTAGTACTTCATGCTTGTTTTGTTTACCCATACTTATGTTAGTTTGATTTTGAGCACCCACATGACATTGTGTGCACCCCTGACATGATTTTTCACACCCATTACTTGACACGACATGGTACCGTGCAACTCTTGACATGACATGACACCTATATACACTACCTGATATGACCTGAGGTACCATTGCTTTACCTGTTACCTGATTTTGTTACTAATGCCAACAAACCTGACCTGTTGTCCCTACGGACATTTCCTATTGTCTATCCAGACAAACCTGTACCTGCCTGATCCTGGGTTGGTATTAACTCCAGATTATTTTAATACCCGACTTGAACATATATAACTTAGGGGTATGGGGAAATCAACGATGAAACCTGACTTGTAACTCGACAGTTCGCTACCTTTACTGATCAGTTTTAGAGGTTAGGCCAGCCTTGGGATGATGTTGCTGACATCATCCATTACCCACTATCTTTTTAGAGGCTAGGCCAGCCTTGGGATGATGCTATTGACATCATTCATCGTTACCCCTTTTCCTTTTAGTGCCTAGCGGCATGTCTCGGTTTCAACCCGAGAATCTTCACCATGATCCCGGGCATGCACGGGATACTATTAAGTTACATCGATGATTCATCAAAATGATTTCAATGACTTGAGAGTAGTTAACCCAATAGACCAGTTTAGATTACTCACTGCACACTACCTTTCACTGCCCTGATTTATATTGTCGTTACACCTGTTTTACCATTTATGATCATACCTGCATGTTTTGCTATCCTGTTTATATATTATTGCTTGATGTTATGACGCGCTGACGTCTGGGTTTTGCATGGCCCAGATTCCTTACCTTTGCTGCAGTCCGAGCAGGAGTACTTCAGTCAGCAGGCTGAGCAGTGAGGACTCGTTAGTAGTTAGTTCTTTTATTTTCAGTATTTCCATTCCTGATGTGAGCCCGTATTATGGGACATACATTCCAGTTATTCTTGTATTGGATCTTTTGCTTCCGCATTATTTTTATTCTTGACTCATTTTATTTTGGCTTATGGACATGTGTTAGATAGTTTATTATTGTTCTTGATATCTCTACAGCCATAATGTGACTGTGGAAGGATAATTTCTATCCACAGGTAGCATGGTTGGCTATGTTACGTGCCTACCTTAGCGTACTTTGGGAAGCGGGGCGTGACAAAGACGGACGGCGCATCGCGGGTATTCCCGATGCGCACCTTGGGAGGCCTTATCGCCGCCCGACGGCGAGTGACAAGGGCAGCCCCGACTCTTGGAGGCGAGCCCGGTAAACAAGACGCTGTAGAAGAAGAACCCTCTTGGCTATCTGAAGTTGAGGTGGAGGAAGACCCGATGGACTCGGCCCCAGAAACTGGGGCCTCATCGCCCGACTCTACCCCTACTACATCTACAGACATATCGTAGGAAGACATCTAACCTGATTCAAGGAAATGGATTGCCGAGGAAAATTCAGATCCAAACGAAAGTGCGCCGGGCAATCTTCAAATGATGAAAAACAACTAAGGCAAAGTGTCGGCCCTAGGATAGTCCCCTCCTATTTATACATTCCAAAGAAACATCCTACGGCACAGATCGATTCCCGCCAAAACGAAGCGTCGCACCTCACGACCGTCAAGGCTCCACGTGGCAATCGACCATTAGGGGCATCTCTTCGTGACAGGAGTCAGAGACAGCCTATCGCACCCCGCCAACCAACGTCAGACACGTGGCCAGTAGCCCAACTGATGATCAAGTGAAACGTCGCCCCCTCTTTAAAGCGCAATCATTTCATCGATCCGCTGACGTCGTCGGGGATACACGCGAAAACTTAGGCGCACGGTGATACGCCACGTGGACTCGAAGGTCGAAAGGCGCAGCTACCAAACGCCCTATCATCCCCGGACAATCCACCATGAAGAAATCTCGGCACCAAGCTGAGCAAAAAAGCCAAGCAGACCACTCTCAACCCGACCCATAAATAGGTCGGAACGAGAGTGGGGGGCTAATGATGATGCTCACAAGTGGGAATTCCCTAGATCACAACACGTAGCTCATGACGTGTCCCGGGGGATACGGAGCTTGAATGGGCCTGATGCATTGGAGACATTCCTCGGCCTCCCGGCTCGTCTCCGAGCCATCTGACAGGCCGAGCTTCCTCGGCCTTCCAGCTCATCTCCGAGCCTTCTGACAGACCGAGTTCCTCGGCCTCCCAGCTCATCTTCGAGCCATCTGAAAGGCCAAGCTTCCTTGGCCTCCCGGCTCGTCTCCGAGCTTTCTGACAGACCGAGCTTTCTCGGCTCCCCCGATCAACCTAGAGCGCGGAGCCCAAACACCCCCGCAATGGCTCCGCATATCTCAATAAAGCGAGATATCCGTCACCCCACGTTCTGCGTCCCACGTAGACGCGTTCCCTCATTAATGAGTGGATTCCCGCCATCAACACGGGCGTAACAAGGGGGTGTAACTGAAGGCGGGAATCTCGCGCCGGCTCGCTCTACGTGACCACTATATAAACCCCTCTTTCAGATGACTAAGGTGACGGGAATTCATTCCAATACGCCGTTACTCTGCTCTTATTCCACGATACTAACTTGATCGTCGGAGGGTCCTACGGTGGTCAACCACCCCGGAACTTTCTTTGCAGATAGCCCGGCGTCAATACCAACCCATTGAAATCCACACACACTTAACTCTTAAATAAAATCTCAACTGCACTAAACCGCTCTCCTCATATCGATGGAGGACAACATCTGAGGGATATCACAACCTCCATCCATAAGGGATTGTCAAATGGCTCCAAGAAAGAGTGCAATTGACTTCTTTAGTTACTTTATGAATTAGACTGTAACCCAATGCAAGCATGGTTTAAACCGAGACCTATTTCTCAATTACAACAGGTTTTACCATTAGGATATAGTGGCACTTGCGACTTTAATGTATGAAAGTGCGTCGATTCGATGGTAAGGCCTAAAATAAGAGGGTTGGTATTGACCGTACTGTTCATTTTGATTTTCCTGGCCTAAAACATGATTACACCAATTTCATGTACTTTCGCTAAGTTTTATATTTTAAATTGGATAGTAAATTAACAAAAAAACATTGCAATAGATATTTACAAACCTCGATCAATAAGTTATAGTCATAGCAATCAAGCAAAAATTGATGTGGCCATGTTTCATGTTTTAGATCATGAAAATTGAAAGTAAAATAAGTTTCTCAACACTCAACAATAGTTCATGACTTTAGTGCAATGGAATAGATATTTAGCATTGTATTTGATCAACTCAAGATCTATTCTCATGGGACTCATATTAAAAACAATGTTTATAATTTAATAATAAACATTGTTATGTAAAAGTCTAGATTTCGGCCCTCGGTCTTCAAAAACCTGTTAGAATCAAAAATTAAAATTTTCAACCATTATCACAAATTTCAAAGTTTTGGTACAGCGATAATCACATTTAAAACCAAAGCCATATCCAAGCCTAATTTTGCTTCCATGTTCTCATGTATCTGCAAATTGATATAGAGTTTATTGATGAGATTTCATCATCCAATACTTGGAAAAACGAACTCTCTTATATTCATCAAGTCGATAGACTATTGGGTCTATACGAGTCGATCATGGAATCTCTTCACCCATATCTACTGTTAAAGCAGAACTCAATAGATATAATTCTTCTTTTTTTTTTACTAAAAAATAATTCCATAGAGTTTGGAAAAAAAGATTCTTTTAAGAACAAGAAAGGTCCACCTCATGGTGGCCCCTCTCAAATTTAAAATGGTAACCCTATCAATATTTATTATTCTGTACCTAACTTTTTTCTATTAATGTCTTCTTATTTTATCTATCACGTGCATCGCACGTGTTTAAAAATCTGCCTTTACGAAAAAAATCCCTCAAACTCTCAATTCCAACATTGATTAAGCCAGTCACATGCATCCCTTGTTGTTCCCTCATCAAAGCATGTGGACATCAATTTTCTTCCTAATTTTTCCCATTACATTTCCCTTTCATTTGTTTGCATTTTTCCTCCTTGGTTGGGATCCCATTGGGACACGTGTCGAGTAAAAGAGAAAGGAGAGGCTGCCAAGGTGCTGACGTGGTGAAAAAGCGCACTGAAAAGTTCACCCCCATCTATGGAATTCTTTTTTGAGGCTCTAAGATATTTTTTTTCTCTCAAAATATCCTACAAAAATTAAGCTTGGTCCCTATATTTCCTTTTTTTTTGTGTGTGTTTTTTTTTTGAGCTGTCTAGACAATGAAACGGCAGTTGTGATAGATTAACCACCGACGTGTTAGTTTTGGCCATAACAATTTTCATTTTATATATATATATATATATAGTGGAGGGCTTATTTAATGTAAACTCCCAACAGATTTGAGTCATTTTAACAAAACTACTAGTACCTTTGAAATGATTAAGAAACTACCATGACTTGACGGTCAACGTTACTGTTCATGTTAAATGACCATTTTGTTACTTAATTATAAATCACAATTTTTTTTAATAATTATTAAATATTAATTAAATAATTAATTTTTTAGAGAGGAAAGTCGAGGGAGGAGCCGAGCCGGAGTGGGACGTCGCCGGCGGTGAGAGAAGGGTACCGGAAAAGGAAATGAAAGGAGAAGAAAGATGATGGGTTGATGATGGTGATGAAGGTCGGGGTCAAGGAAGGGAGTGGGCTAGGGGTGGGTGAGCAGGAGGTTGGGGTCGGGGGAAGGGAAGGTCTGGGTCAAGGGGTTGGGGTCGGGGAAAGGAGGGGGGAGCCGGCGGCGGCGGCGACGAAGGTTGTGATGAAGATGATGGTGAAGGAGATGATGAAGCAGATGGTGATGAAGAAGTTGAATGCTGGTGATGATGAAGAAGAAGATGCTGATGGTTGTAGGGGGCGGGGCCGGAATCGGTAGAGGGGTCGATGGTGAGATGGTCGTTGCCGGTGAGGGTTAGGGTTTTCGTTTTTAGTTTTATATTTTATTTTTTGAAATTAGGGTAACCGTCATAAAATATGTATTTTGGGGTTTTAAAATAAAAATTAAAGACGTGGCAGTGACGTGACATAAATGGTGCTGATATGTCACCATTAAGTTTGGTAGTTTATTGATCATTTAAAAAATAAATGATAGTTTTATTAAAATAACCTAAATTGAGCTGTTAGGAGTTTTGAGTTAATAAGCATGTATGTATTTTTAAATAACCTTCAAATATGAGTTCTTTCATGCTGATTCTAAGAATACGAGAGTCAGTATATTACAGCTACGACATGATATGTGTGGAGCAGGACCTTTAATGGGTGTTCAGTTGTAAGAACCAAGATCTTTGAAACATGCCAACCTTTGACCAGACTTTAGAGAAATGGATACAAAATCTTCTTATGAATAAGTTTTGTTCATTAGCATTATGCACGTGTATGAAATTCATATTATGTTGTTTTAAAGTTGAAAACTTACAAATCTCTCAAAATATCCTTAGTTTTATATTCGTGCTCAAAACACCAATAAAATCATTGAGCATTAAACATTGTTATTCTTAAACAAGTAGACAAGTTACTAGCTCATGACTTAGGAATAAATGAGCATGTTCACAATCCCATTAGCTACGGTGCAAAGACATTGCCGAGAAAGAACGGAGGGCAAGATGTGTCCGTCCAATTTATACCATATAAATCATGTCTTCCGTTTTATCCTGTACCGCAGCTGTGTAGTACTCACCACCTGCATGTTATTTCTAATCACAGATGAGGAGATATTAATGCATGTTTTTGTCTCATCACAAAATGCTATGATTATCCATTCTTTGCTTGAGTTGCTCTTTATCCAGATATTTTTCCAGCTGACCTCTCACAATTTTCAGACTTTTAAAAAATAGACAAATTAAAACAAAACAAAAAATAAACACTTAATTAAAATAAATAAACAAATAAATTGAAATATCCAATCTCTACGCTTTTTGTGGGAAAAAGCGAAGAGAGGTGCACGACAAGTAACGCCACGTGGATGGGTCACATACAGTCTCAGCCACAAGAATCAACCACCATCTCGAGTTAAACTTCAAGTTACCTAAATGCCCCTGCCTACGTGGCTTACCCTTTTGCTTCCCCTCCTCCTCAAATATCTCACTTTTTTTCTCCCTCTCTCTAACTTTTTTTCTCCCTCTCTCTAAGTTTCTTTGAAGTTTCGAGTTTTAAGCCAGAAGTCTCACCTTTAAAGCTCGGGATTCGATCGACCAAGGTATTTTGAAGAACCCCTCTCGATTTCTTCGTTTTAAGTGTTGTTTTTTGCGATTTCTGCATCATTTGATGATGACGATGAGAATATGTAATATGTAAAGATGATTTCTTGTTGTATTTGAGGATTTAATTGTTAGATTTTGGTTAAATATTTCGAGATCTAAGTTAATTGAAGCCTTTGAATTGTTTGATTTCTGTTTTGTTTTATGATTTGTATAAAGGAAAAGCTTTGTTTGCAGAAAAGAAGTTTTTTTAAAAAAAATAAATTTGATTAATTAAAGCTATAATTTGTAGAAAAAGAAAGGATTTTGGCTAAAAGCTCTTCATATTTCATTGCAATTTTGTTGACTTTGATCATTTGGGGTTCAATAAAGTTGGTTCTGTTGCCTGTTTCTTAAATTTGAGGGTACTTAGTATTTATTTCTGTTGAATTCTAATTTTTGATGTGTTGAATTTTTGTCTGCTTGCTGAAATCAAATTCTGGGTAGATGAAAAATATAATCGATTGAATTTTATATATTTATTTTTGAGACTATGAGCCTAAGTTTTTTTTTCTTCTCATAGTTTCTCCTTGGATTAAGCTTGTTATATTTCATGCTTAATAATTATTATTCATTCATGATCTATCAGGGCCTCTGATTTGAGTTCCATAGCATCCCACTGATCTGCAAAAATATCAAACAAGAAGATGGCGTCTTCAGTTTTGGAGCATACTATCAAGGTAAAAAAAAATTAAATGAAATTTCTTATATACAATTCAGTAATCATATCTTGTCTAATGAATATTTTTCATATTAGTTTCCTTTATACATCTCACTTTCATTTCTCTTGCAGGTAAGGAAACCTTACATGATTTCAAAACAACGAGAGAGGTGGTCTGAAGAAGAGCACAACAAGTTTCTCGAGGCATTGAAACTGCACGGTCGAGCCTGGCGCCAAATTGAGGGTATATTTCCGACCAAAATGAGATTGTTCCCCTGGATTGTTGGAATATATAATTTTATCTGTCAACTCTCACCACAACTTTGCAGTTTTGGTGTAACGACGGAGATGTTAATATAGTAAATAGTAGAGCAACCAATGTTCATATACCATCCTGGCGTGCATTTGTGAAGGAAATTAGTAAAATTACTGATATGCAAAAACCAACATTTGGACCTACAAGGTTGTGTTCAAGTATAAATATATATCCTGTAACCCTCACCACAACTTTGGAGTTTCGGTGCAGCGATAAATATTTTTTTGAGTTGTTTCTTACGAAGAGTTCACATACAGACCATGTGGGCACAAAGACCGCAGTTCAAATTCGAAGCCATGCCCAAAAGTTTTTCACAAAGGTTTTATATCTCTATCTTACCCTAGTCATGGGTGATCTTACTTAATCTAAAGTGAGTAAAATCATTCATGGACTTTAATTTGTGTAACTATAACTATTAGTTATATCTTTACCACATTAATACTTATATTGTGTCAATTTTGCAGGTGGTTCGTGAATCGACTAGTGTGAATTCAAGCCAAGTGAAAAGTATGGAGATACCTCCTCCTCGACCTAAGAAGAAACCGATGCACCCATATCCTAGAAAACTGGGTAATATACCGAATAGCCTTCTTATGAAGAAGCCAGAATGGTCTTTGGTGCAGCAACTTTCCGCACCCGATCAAGAAGATAATTTGTCACCAACATCGATATTATCAAGAGTTGGATCGGATGCCTTTTGTTCTTCAACTTCTCAGGTTTCGTCAGTTGTGGGATCAGACCCAGCTGAGACTTTGATGAATGAGCAAGAAAATGGAAGCAATTCAACCACCACTACATCGGAACATAGATCTGACATGGTACTATTTCCGCTTTCAAGTAAAAGTGATGCTTTGATGCTATTATGCTTGTTCTGATTGTCAAGAACAATTTTACCCAAAAACTATATGATATAACTCTTAGCACCCCCACAGATGTTGGCCCTTGGCCCAGTCAGAATAAATGGGATAAATATATAACTTTTTGAATGAACTTTTCGAGGCTTGAAGCAAGGTTTTAAACTCTCAATAGGTCATTGTGCTGGATGGTCATTTTTTGGGATTGAAATTGGTCATTACCATGTATCAGCCATTCCGAATCGGAATATTGGCTTATTTACCATTTGACCACGAGAATATTTAATAATTAGTAAAATTTATAAATAAATAGTAAGAATTAACTGTAAGCAATTTAATATGTTAAATAATTAATGTTGGCTAGAGCGGTTTTTTAATATGTTGTAACAATAACCATAAGCTTTTTGACATTTTTTTTATATAGTAATTAATGATGTCACATAAACCGATAAACTGTTGATAATCGTAACAGTAAAATTCCACTAATAAATTGTTAAACCCAACACCAAAATAAAATTTACAGTATCAATCTCACAATTGGTACTCCCAACGGTCGCTGTTGGACCGTAAGCTGCAATCTTGGATATGTTTCGGCTGAGACTTAGATTTCCTGAATCACGACCTCCTGAAGCATGATGCGATGATACATGCCAATAACCATATTACCTAAAAGCTGAAGTTGTTGGGTCTCGGGTAACAATGTTGTCAAGCTATAACTAATTAGTCTGATCTTTATTTATTTTTTCAGGATCTAGATTTGGATACCAATGATAACATCCCCTGTAAAGAATCTTCGGCAGTGGAAGCACCAGCAACAAGCTTGAGGCTGTTTGGAAAGACAATGGTTGTCGCAGACCCACAAAAGCTTTTATGTTCAACCATCGAGGATACAGTGCAGTGCTATAACCCTTTCTCTGCTATTAACATCGAAAGGCAGCACCAGCAAAATGCTACAGATTGGAATTCATGGCAAAATAGCGTGACCCAAATGTTTTATCTTTTGCCTTATTATAGTAATATATCACATTTTGAAGCTGGTGTGGTTCCGACCCCCTTACCACCTTTTACTGCGCAAAAGGAAGATTCTTTTACCGAATCTGACGCTCTATCTAGTGGCGAGGCGAGCGTCGGCGATAATGGTACCCCCAAAGCCAGCGTTGAAGATCGCGATGATCATGATGCCGTGCCTAGCTTTAAGCTTAGGCGAAGCGAGAGATCAGCTTTTAGAAGTTTGAAATCAATCTCAAAAAAGCCCGAGAGAGGTTTCGTGCCATACAAAAGATGCGTATCGGACGATGGAGAAGTAGACAATCAAAGGATGGTGAGTAAGAATGGAGAGGGCCAAGGGGTACAGTTGTGTTAATAGTGTGAAGTGTTGTTCTTTTGCATTTTTAATTTTTTTTTATTTCAATTTTTTTTTTGCTCCAAGAGATCAGAGATTTGGTCTTTTTTTCCCACTCACTGTTAGGCGAGGTTGCAGAAAAAGAGATGCATTTTCTTTTTTGTTTGGGTTGTACTAATATGGTGTATGGATCTTGATGTAGTTGTAATTCAAGCAGCTTGATTTGTAAAATAGTCTTGGCTCATACATTTGGTTCTACTGTGATCTTAATGATCTTCTGCTGCATTAACCTGAACCTCTTTCATTTTATCCTATTTGCCTGAATGCAGAAGTGTTTGAAGGCATCAACAGTAACCTTATTCATTGAGTTCAAACTTTAGAAGTAGTGTGTAGTTTGGTGCGCAAATTTCCAGTATGCTGCGACGTGTGATTTGATCAAAATTTGTATTTTACAGATTCGAAATTAATAATTTGTCATCCCATTCTTTGATCGAAGTTTGTATTTTACAGATTCGGAATCTATCAAAGGTAGGCATTTATTGAGTGTGTTTGTAAATCATTTCTTTTCCACACTTGTTTTTCATGGTTTCATACAAGGCAAGCAGAAAAATGTTTACATGCTGGTAAATGGTGTGATAAAACTTAGGTGCTTGTCATTCCAAGAAGTTAGGACTTCTTGTCAATTGCCAAATAACACAAGTAATCTCTCTATGCTCCTAAAGACTTTCAACAACAAAAAATTGTTGGTGGCTTGAATCAGTCTTACTTTTCCCATGCGGATCCGGATCCTTTAATTGCATTGTACCCTGCAAGTAGATCCGACGGTCGGGAATGGAGATCTAACATGGGGCCCATGGATTGTGTGTGTGGGGTCAAAGAGAGATACTTTCATGCTATGCGTTCTCTCCTTTTCATGTCAAGTCAAAGGTAAAGCCTCAGAAACTAACTAAATACAATACCTCCCAACCCCACGTGCACACACGCGCACACACAAAACAACACACACGGGTCAAACACTATTAGGAGAATTTGCACGTGCCGTGCACATGCATCGAATTTTAAGGTACCAAATATTTTGATGATCATAAATGAAAATTTTTGAGGAATATTTTGCTGCTTGTCGTGATGAGAAATCAAATTGATATTTCAACTTGAAAAACACTAACTTTTTTGAATTAAAATAATAGAGAAAGATGATCTTGAGGTAGTATATATGAATAAATATGAAAAGTTCGGCAAAGTGTTTAAAATTTTCTATTATTATGTGTAGCAGCTCCCCCGGCCCACGTGAGAGCCCATCCCTCAAGGAATGGACACATGAGGAGGCATACAAAGTACAGAAAATATTCTTCTTTTTTCTAAAATTTCATTAAAACAAGAAAAAGATGTCGCATATACCTCAAATGTTACGGTTATAATAGTCTAGATAATTTGATACTATCATAATTTTCATTAATTTCTGTTGATGAGGTCCTCCAGAATAGCGTAAGTGTTGAGAATGTGGATAACATAAGAAGATTCTCCCACCTTTTGAACAGGTGTATGCACAGATTCAATTAAAAGAAGGTAAATACAGTTATGATCACTGTTGCCAATAAATATATAACCCATGTCGATGGCAAAAAAAATTTGAAGATAAAGATAGGTGGATGTGTTCTCGTTGGGGAAAGCAAGACATACAAAGGAGGCTTGTTGTGAGAGAGTTGGAAAACCAAATTGGTATCCAGAAAAATGAATTTAATTAAGAAGATCCCTTGAGCAAATTCTGTTACGCCATCATTATTGCTTACACCATATACAACATTATCTACTACAAAGATTGATGGGTTTGTCGCCATTTTACTTGTGATGGAGCTTCGGATCTCCTTCAGATACTGTTCTCCGTCGATTCTGCGATGGTGATTTTGGACGGTTGTGATTTGGTTTTGGAGTTGTTGGGTGTGGATCTCAATGAGTTGGTGTTGGACGCCGAGCTACCTGCAAAGAAGTCCCGGAATGGGTGACCACCGTAGAACCCTCCGACGATCAAGTTAGAGCTGAGGAATAGGAACAGAGTAGCGGTGTATTGAGATAATTCGAGTTACCTGAGTCATCTGAGAGAGGGGTTTTTGTAGTGGTCGCATGGAGCGAGCAAGTGCGAGATTTTCGCCGTCAGTTATGCCCCTGACGTTATGCCTATGTGAATGATGGGATCCCTCCATTAATGACGGGATACGCTCATTAACGGGGGGATGCGCCAGCGTGGGACACGGGACGTGGGGCGGCGGATATCTCTCCCTGGCGATATACGCGGAGCCGTTGCAGGACGCATGGGATCTGCGCCTCTGGTAGGTCGGGGGAGGCCGAGGAAGCTTGGCACGTCGAAGGCTCGGAGACGAGCTGGGAGGCCGAGAAAGCTCGGCACGCTAGACGGCTCGGAGACGAGCCGGGAGTCTGAGATAGCTCGGAGAAGAGCTGTTGGTAGTTTCCTGGATGAAGGTGGAATGTATTTAGGGATGTCTCCTGAAAGGTCAGACACGTTCCTCGAGACGAAGTCCCGAGGAATCCCCATAGTGCGACTCATTTATTCCACCCCCGTAGCTTTCGGGACACGTCATCGGCCACATGTCATAATCCTGAGGAAATACCACTCGTAAGCATCATCATTAGCCCCCCTCGTTCCAACCTATCCAAGGGTCAAGGCGTGAGGGGTCTGCTCAGTTTCTCTTCTGTTCAATTTGGTGCCAAGAATTATAATGCAAAACACCTGGGAACTGCACAGCGTTTGGCGGTCGTTTCGTTTCGATCTTTTGGGCTCACGTGTCGCCTCGTCGTGCGGCTGAATGTTCGCGCGTATTCTCGATGGCGTCGGCGGATCAAATGAAATGATCAGTCTTTAAAGACGGGGCGCCGTTTCAGTCGGTCGCCAGTTGGGATACGGGCCACGTGTCGGACATCGGTTGGCGGACGCGACAGGCTGTCGCTGTCACCTGCAACCGAAGGGACGTCCCCAATGGCCGATCGCCGGGTGGAGATCTGACAGCTGACAGGCGCGACGTTTCATTTTTGAGGGAATCGATTTGGGCCGTCGGATGCTTTCTTTAGAGTGTATAAATAGGAGAGGACCCCTTTAGGACCAACACTTCCACCATAATTTACTTTCATTGTCAAAAATTGCTCGGCGCTCCTTCCTTTTAGATCGGATCACCCGTGATTTTTCCTCGGCGAGCCCATTCTCTTGAATTAGGTTAGATGTCTTCATTTGAGGAGTCTGTAGAGATAGTTGGGGTTGAGTCGGACGATGGGGTTCCAGTTGTTGGAGCCAAGTTCAGCGGATCTTCCTCCCTCCCGGGCTTCAGATAGCCGAAAGGGTTCTTCTGCTGCGTCATCTGTGTCGGACTCGCTCCCTAGAGCCAGGGCCGCCCATGTCGTTCGCCGTCGGGTGGCGACAAGGGCCTCTAAGGCGTGCATCGGGAACGCCCGCGATGCGCCCTCTGTTTTGAGGAATGTGGACGAGCTTACCGAGATTCGGGCTCGATTCCATATTCCTTCCAATTATTCGCTTCTCTTAGCTAGAAAGGGTGAGCGGACGGATCAGGTGCAGGGCAATGAGATTGCCCTGTATTTGGAAGCATTCCGGACCGGAATGCATCTGCCCTTCTCAGCCAAGGTATGTAGGGTGCTTCACTGCTTCCATCTTGCCCCGGGCCAGCTAGCACCGAACTCGTGGAGAATCCTCTTCGGGTTTAAGGTCCAGTTGAAACTTGAAAACATCCCTTTTAGTTTGACTCTCCTCGTTTCCTTCTTTTGTTATAAGAATCACCCTGGCACCAGTAAGGATGAGCCGAGCTGGGTGTATTTTTCCTTCAAAAAACATAAGGGCGGGGTTGCCGGGATGGGTGTGGTAGCCATCCCTTCTTCCATCCATGAATGGAAGGAGAAGTTCATTTTCGTCGAGGCACCCGAGGGCGAGGATTGGCCCATGCCTACACAGTGGCACAGGGCCGACAGCCCGAGAGCGAAACAATCATCTTCACCCGAGGCAAGGGTGGTGTCATTGTGGGAGACGATCCAGCGGGCCGACGTCCTGCTTTCTGAGCAGGCCGACGTCCTGCTTTCTGAGCAGGCCCTGAGCTGGGCCGGGCTCAGCCCTGCGTGCTTTCTAGGTAAGTTAGGACCGTAGACGATTTATTTAGACTTTGATAAATTTTCTTTTCCCTTTTCAGCGTCACTAAATCTCTTTTGTGTATTCTCCTTTTTGCAGAGCAAGTGGACCGATCCAAGTTCTTAGCTGTTATGGCCGCGAAAGCTTAAAATAAGACGGGGGGCGGAAGCTTCTCCAGGCCTGGACCGAGCTCGGCCCCAAAGCCAACTCCATCGGCAAAGCCTTCCACTGCATCCCGAGCCCCGGAAGACAGCCACGGGGGAGCCAGAAGCATGCGTGGGACCCGGCGCCCCGGGTGAGGGAGGAGGAGGAGGAGGAACCCAGAGACGTTCCTTTCAAAAGGCAAAAAAGGACGGTCTCTCGGGCGCCCTCCACTGGAATTCCAGTGCAAGAGGGGGACTTCTGCTTTGGGGCTCTCCGTCGCCGACAGCCTGCTCTCCGACAAGGAGCAAGAAGCTGGGGGCAAGATTCCCCACGGGATCCTGAAGGCCTAGGTGGCTGCCATTGCTCAGGAGGCAGTTCAGATCGGTATCCGTTTCCCTTTAAGAATTTTCTTAAGTATATTTTTTTTAGTTTGAACACTGCTAACTCCTTTTGTTGCTTTCCTCAGGTTCTCTACCATTGCGCCCTCATTGTAAATATGGAATTCGAGGAGATAGCCTTGGCCATGAAGAAGGCGGACGAACCGTCCTCGTGGGAGGAGGATCTGTAGTTTTTGCTACAACAGGCGGAGGAGAAGATAGCCGCCCTCGAAACCCGGGTGGTCGACGAGGAGCTGACGAACTCCAAGTACAAGGAATCTAACCGACTTCTGAGTGAATCCAACCGAGCTGTCCAGGCCAAGTTGGCGGAGGTTGGTAACCTTTATAAAGCAATGAAGAAGTCTAGGGACGTCAGCAAGAAGGACACCGGAGTGGCGCTTGGGCCGTGAAGCTCGCCGAAGTCTGAGCGGTGAAGTCCGTGGAGAAGTGTAAGGTATCGGACCAGTTCTACACCGACCTCACCGAAGCCTCGACCATCGTTTGGCACGAGGCTCTCGATGCCATCAAGGTGTCAATGCCGGAGTTTGCCGATGGTGAGCTCCGCGCTAAGTACCCGCTCTCCGAGGATATGCCGCAGGGGACGGGCGCCGAGGTGCCCGCAGGGGGAGAAGCCGTCCAAAAGACCGAAGCTCCGGCCCCCAAGGGCAGAGTCGAGCGGGACGAGATCCCGGCGGAGCCCACGGCCTGAGCTTTCTTCCCTTGGGAGCTTTGTTTTTCTTTCCAAAAGTTTGTAAGCCTCCGGGCATTTTTTGTAAGGCTGAAGAGCCCATGATACCTTGTAAAATTTTGGGATATAAATAAAGTTGAGCTTATTTTCCTCTGCATGACTGTCTGCTTTCTGCATGAGTACTTTAGCTCGTCAGTCTTCTTCTTATTTGAATTTTCATTTTACTGCAAGTTTTAGGTCGTAGGTCGTTGCCCGATTTTTTAGATGACGATCGCGCGTCGAGTGTAAGTCGAATAATAGCCAAGTGTAGGAAGGTCGGTACCCTCCCGTTCCCTGGAGTCGAGGTGGCGGTCGTTCATTTAGCGCGAGTCAAAAAATACCCGAGCAGGAAGGTCGGTAGCAGTACATACCTCGGACTCGAGGTGATGACCACGTGTCTTAGCATGAGTTGAAAATCAGCCAAGCTAGAATAGGTCGACATTGACTGATTCCTCCTTGATGTGGGTCCTAGATCAGCGTCTTCGTAGGGTAGGAATCTACCCCTCGGAGATTAGCCATGTAGGAATCTACATGGTGGCCTCTGTAGGAGGGCTTTAGATCCTTAGCGTTGATAGGTAGGAAGCTACCCGTTAGGGATGGGCCGGGCAGGGAAGCTGCTCGGTGGCCTCAAGAGGAGGGCTTTAGATCCTTAGCATAGATGGGTATGAATATACCCTCTAGGGATAGACCGGATAGGGAAGCTGCTCAGTGGTCTCGAGAAGAGGGTTTTTAGATCCTTAGCGTAGATAGGTAGGAAGCTACCCGCTAGGGATGGACCTGGCAGGAAAGATGCTCGGTGGCCTCGAGAGGAGGGATTTAGATCCTTAGCGTAGATGGGTAGGAAGCTACCCACTAGGGATGGACCGGGCAGAGAAGCTGCTCGGTGACCTCGAGAGGAGGGCTTTTGATCCTTAGCATAGATGGGTAGGAAGCGACCCGCTAGGGATGACCGAGCAGGAAATTGCTTGGCGGCCTCGTGATGAGGGTTTTTGATCCTTAGCGTTGTTGGGTAGGAAGCTACCCGCTAGGGATGACCGAGCAGGAAGCTACTCGGTCGTCTCGGGAAGAGGGTTTTGGATTCTTAGCGTAGATGGGTAGGAATCTATCCGTTAGGGATAGACCGGGTAGGGAGTTGCTCGGCGGTCTCGTGATGAGGGCTTTTGATCCTTAGCGTTGTTGGATAGGAAACTACCCGCTAAGGATGACTGAGTAGGAAGTTACTCGGTCGCCTCGCAAGGAAGGCTTTAGATCCACAGCGTTGTTGGAAAGAAAGCTACCCGCTGCAGATGGGCTAGTAGGAAATTGCTCGGCGGCCTCGTGATGAGCGCTTTTGATCCACACCATTGTTGGGCAGGAGGCTACCCGCTGGTGGATGACCGAGAAGGAAACTACTCGGTTGCCTCGCGAGGAGGGTTTTAGATCTGCTACTTATACACGCATCCGAGCTTCCTTTACTTGAGTGAAGGGCATGCTCTTGCTTGCCGGACAGAAAGCTACCCACTAGCATTGCATGATGTTTTTAGCATGGAAACAAAAAGAAGCGGTTTAGATCGCAGGGAAGAAAGAATCTTTATTATTAAACAAAATACAGATTCATTGATGCAGTTTAAATTTTTCTGTGTTGAATGACCGGATTCGGTGGCAGTCCATGTTGCTTGGACTTGGGTCAGTCGGCGATGAACATGATCTGTCCGATCATCAGCTCTCCATCTTTAATTTGACTAGCTTGCCCATACTGGCTTTACATTTATCTCGCAGGTACTTTGCCAAGTGACCGGAGCAGATGAGCTCCTTGACGTAATCGCGCAGCTGTTTACAATCCTCGGTCAGATGTCCCTACGTCCGATGATAGGCACAATACGGGCCTCGAAGCCGTTTGGCCGTCCATCGGGTAGCTGGCGGGAGCCTGAAGAACTCTTCACCCTTAGCTTCCTCCAACAGCTCGGTCTGGGAAATGTTTAGAGGAGTGTACTCCTGGAACCTCGGGGAGTAAGGTTTCGGACGATCGTCTTTCCTTTCTCTTCCCTGTCCCTCTTCTTCCGGTTAGCTTGGTCGCTTCCGGGCATGTTGCAGTTCACCTCGGACTCGAGTTGGATTTCTCGCTCGATCTACGCTTTCATTTCGGCCATGATCTTAGGTTGCGCCAATGCGAAAGATCGGAGCCACTCTTTGTGTCTAAGACCCGACCTCAGCACAGTGGTGACCGTTTCGTTGCGGAGCTCGGGTACCTCCAGAAGAGCATTGTAGAAGCGGGTGACATACCCTTTGAAGGATTCCCTATCTCGACTCTTGACAGTGAATAAGTATTCGACTGTCTTCTTCTGCCGTTGGTTCCCACGAAATGGCCGAGGAATTAGGTAGCCAGCTCGTCAAAGGTGGAGATGGAGCACTGTGAAAGCCCCCAGAACCAGTCCCGGCCAACCCGGATTAGCGTAGTGGGAAAAGCTCGGCATTGGGCCGCATCCGAGTTATCTTGGAAGCTCATGCCCGCCGTAAATGCATCCAAGTGATCCTTTGGGTCGAATTTCCGGTCGAAGAGGCCCACTTTGGGCGGCTTGTTCTTGGACGAGACGTGCTCGGCCAGCAGCTCTTCTGTAAAGGGCTTTGTGAGAGAATCGGCGGAATATCGGGCTCCTTCGCCGGACTTTTGGCCATCTCGCTGTATGCCTTCGATTTTCTTTTCGAGGGTTGCGAGCCGGTGGTGGTACCCCGAGGATTCAGCACAGTCGGAGTGGTGTCTACCCCCGCTCCGTGTTGGCGCGACGGACCGTCTTCTATTCCGCTCTATTAGATTTCTCAAATCCTCGGGCATGGCTCTTCTTGAGTAGTCCCGACGTTCTCCGCATGCGTGGCCTCGGCGTGAGTAGGGGTGTCGGTTGTGCCTGAAAGCAGGCGAACTAACCGACATCTCCTCAGGCGATGTGAGCATGCTGCGAGTGTTGGAGTGACGACCTAGTCTCTCATGAGATCGGGCTGTGGAGCTGTCTGGCGCCTAGAGGGTCATAGAATCATTTGCCGCGAGAGGGCCGTGGTTGCCGGAGTTAGCACGTCGGCGCTCGGTGACGCTGAGGTGAGCATGATTGAGGGCCCGAGCATGGCCATCTGTCCTTCTTCAGGCGTTGTCATCCCGGGGAGGGGGAACTGCGGTCTGGTGGGTAGGGCCCGCCACTTGAACGTGGATGAGGGCATCCACCAGTGATTATGTGAGACTGTCTATCCGAGCGGATAAGGCATTAATGACTTTAGGAGGGGGAGAAGGGCCGCCCTCGCCTCTGTTGTGGGGGATCGTATTCGGATCGTTGCGGTCATCGCTCACTATTAGATCGAGGGCGGAAGATCGACTTTTTTTTGGTGGAACAAAATAAGTCTTTCGTTCCCACAGACGGCATTAACTGATGGAGCTTCAGATCTCTTCCAGATGCTGTCCTTCATCGATCCTGCGATGGCGATCTTGTACGGCTGTGATTTGGTTTTGGAGTTGTTGGGTGTGGATATCAATAGGTTGGTGTTGGACGCTGAGCTACCTACAAAGAAGTCCCGGGATGGGTGACCACCGTAGGACCCTCCGACGATCAAGTTAGAGCCGAGGAATAGGAGCTGAGCAGCGGCGTATTGAGATAATTTGAGTTACCCGAGTCGTCTGAGAGAGGGGTTTTTATAGTGGTCGCATGGAGCGAGCAGATGCAGGATCTTCGCCGTCAGTTACGCCCCTGACGTTACGTCTGCGTAAATGATGGGATCCCTCCATTAATGACAGGATACGCTCATTAATGGGAGGATGCGCCAGCGTGGGACGCGGGACGTGGGGCGGGGGATATCTCGCCCTGGCGATATATGTGGAGCCGTTGCGGGACGCTTGGATCCGCGCCCGTGGTAGGTCGGGGGAGGCCGAGGAAGCTTGGCACGTCGGAGGCTCGGAGACGAGCCGAGAGGCCGAGGAAGCTCGGCACGGCAGACGGCTCGAAAATGAGCCGGGAGTTTGAGATAGCTCGGAGACGAGCTATTGGTAGTTTCCTGGGTGAAGGTGGAATGTATTTAGGGAGGCCTCCTGGAAGGTCGGACACGTTCCTCGAGATGAAGTCCCGAGAAATCCCCATAGTGCGACTCATTTATTCCACCCCCGTAGCTTTCAGGACACATCATCGGCCACATGTCGTAATCTTAAGAAGATACCACTCGTGAGTATCATCAACTAAACTTGATGCCTCTGGTTCTTCCACAGCTTCTGCACATTCAGGCTACTTGGATTATAGATTCAAGTGCTTCAGATCATATGACCGGTAACTCCTCACTTTTTTTTATCTCATACTTTACAATCCGGAAAAGATAAAATTCGGATTGCTGATGGATTTTTCTCTTCAATTTCTGGTAAAGGAGACATAAACATCACACAAAATATTTCCCTCAAATCCGCTTTTCACGTCCCAAATCTTGATTCTAATTTACTTTAACACACCAGTTAAATTGTATCACGGTCTTTTTTCCAACATATTGTATTTTTCAGGATTTGGAGATGAGGAAAATGATTGGGAGCGGTCGTGAAGTTGATGAGTTGTATTTTCTTGATTTTGGAGGGTCAGTAGGCTTTGCTTCTAGCAGTAGCAAGTCCAGTGAAAAATTATTATCCGAAATTAGGCTTTGGCATGCTAGGCTAGCATATTTTTTTCTCATCGCTTAAAATTACATTTCCTAATTTATTTTCTAAGGTTTCCATTGAGTCTTTAAAATGTGATGTGTGCAAATTATCAAAGCATTGCATTGTAGAACTATTTTCCTTCTCACAATAAAAGATCTTCACATTTATTTGGCATTATTCATTCTGATATTTGGGGACATTTTTTTTGTGTTTGATATTTTATCATTTATGTATATGACTATTCTCGTTTTACATGGTTGTATATTATGAAAAGTGAAGATGAAGAGATGCGTGTTGCCGTTTTTGGCTTGAACATACCGGCTCCTCAAATCAACTTAACAACTTTCGAGCACAATATGCTTACTTTCAACCTCTCAAAATGTTTTTTTCAAATCATGCATGCAACAATTTACCATCCGATCGCATATTTTATCAAAATGACCAAGTCAACCAATTCGTAATGAATCAAATTGGGGACTATCAACTTCATAATTTTGAAGCAAGAAACAATACTAATCTCATGAATCAAGTAAAAGAGGGTCCTATTATGGTTAATTGCGGCGTCAACATTATGGCACCTTACGGTGCGCAGACAATATCCTTAGAAAACCTTAATAAAGTAGGAGTTATGACCAAATACAATGATCCTTGAGAGAGGAACATCCAAATCTTCAAATAGCCTCTGTGAAACCAGATGGTGAAAATTATTTGGAGTGGTCACATGCGGCTCAGATGTATATTTGTGGATAATGATGATCGGCCCAAACCGAGTTTTAACATGATATTAAAGCTCGGGTATTAGTTTGTCTGCGTTGCACATTGAGGTATGAGCTGAAGTTCTCTGTTGTACATAAGGTGGAGTTTGTTGCATGAGATGGAGAGTGTTGAGAATGTGGATAATATAGTCCAACATTGGAAACATTGAGAGATGCATATGTCTATAAGATATAAGATGAGATAAACATTCTATTAGATGGAGTTCTACTATATTAAAAGGGTGACGATATTGTCAAATCTTTATTTGATAAATCAACTTTAAAACTTTGTGTATAGAGAAAATTAACCCAGGCTAACTTAGATTATTTGGTATGGATCCTAAATTATAAAAAAGGCTTAATTCGAAAAAACCACCAAATATTTTGGCCTAATTAAGAGAAACCATCAAATTCTTGTTAAATATACAAGAAACTATCATAAAACTTTCGAAAATTACGTGAAACCATCACAAACTTTCAAAAACTACAAAAAAATTACAATGATTAAGGTGTTATGTCAGCAATAATTACAAGAGACTGCCATAAAACTTTCAAAGCATGATAATTTCTCATAATTTTGAGAGAATTTGGAACTTACTCATAACCGAGACAAAAAAATTGACAGTGTTTTTGAAATTAAGCCTTAAACAAAGAGAAATAAACTATATTAAAATAATATTTTTTTAAAAAAACCACTTTAAAAAATATTACAGAAATATGCCACTTTATGTCTCTTGGGTGCCATGTCAGCGCTGACGTCAATAAAAGTTTTTTAAAGAGATGCAGTTTGAAACTGCGCTCATTACAAATATACGAAACACACTTTCAAACTGTGCCCTTTACAATTGTACTGGGAATAGTTTCAAACCGCACCCATATATTTTAGTGCAAAATAATGGGACGCATTTTCAGAATGCGCCCCATTTCCCTACTTAAATAGATATTATCTATTAACATTCTCTATTCCTCACTATTCTCTCTCTCTCGATCTCCCCTCCCCCTGAGACCTCCTCTATTCCCTTCCCCCCGACCTCCCCCTCGACCTCTCTCCCTCTTTCACCAGCGATCTCTCTCTCTGGCATCTCTCCCCCTCTGTCTCTCTTTTATCTCACTGTCTCACCCTCGCTCTCTCGATCTCATATTTACTCGCTCGTGCAGCTTTAGGTGGAAATTTATGGACGAACAATCACCTTCATTCTCGCCATCGTCATCACAACTCTGAGCATCTAAAAGGTTAACTAAACCCTAATTTTATTTAAAAATAAATTGGTATGGATCCTAAATTTTAAAAAAGGATTAATTTGAAAAAACCACCAAATATTTTGGCCTATTTAAGAGAAACCATCAAATTCTTGTTAAATATACAAGAAACTATCATAAAACTTTCGAAAATTACGTGAAACCATCACAAACTTTCAAAAACTACAAAAAAATTACAATGATTAAGGTGTTATGTCAGCAATAATTACAAGAGACTGCCATAAAACTTTCAAAGCATGATAATTTCTCATAATTTTGAGAGAATTTGGTACTTTCTCATAACCGAGACAAAAAATTTGACAGTGTTTTTGAAATTAAGCCTTAAACAAAGAGAAATAAACTATATAAAAATAATATTTTTAAAAAAAAACCACTCTAAAAAATATTACAAAAATATGCCACTTTATGTCTCTTGGGTGCCATGTCAGCGCTGACGTCAATAAAAGTTTTTTTAAAGGGATGCAGTTTGAAACTGCGCTCATTACAAATAAACGAAACACAATTTGAAACTGTGCCCCTTACAATTGTACTGGGTATAGTTTCAAACCGCACACATATATTTTAGTGCAAAATAATGGGACACATTTTCAAAATGCGCCCCATTTCCGTACTTAAATAGATATTATCTATTAACATTCCCTATTCCTCACTATTCTCTCTCTCTCGATCTCCCCTCCCCCTAAGACCTCCTCTATTCCCTTCCCCCCGACCTCCCCCTCGACCTCTCTCTCTCTTTCACCAGCGATCTCTCTCTCTCTGGCATCTCTCTCCCTCTGTCTCTCTTTTATCTCTCTGTCTCACCCTCGCACTCTCGATCTCACATTTACTCGCTCGTGCCGCTTTAGGTGGAAATTTATGGACGAACAATCACCTTCATTCTCGCCATCGTCATCACTACTCTGAGCATCTAAAAGGTTAACTAAACCCTAATTTTATTTAAAAATAATTTGGTATGGATCCTAAATTTTAAAAAAGGCTTAATTCGAAAAAACCACCAAATATTTTGGCCTAATTAAGAGAAACCATCAAATTTTTGTTAAATATACAAGAAACTATCATAAAACTTTCGAAAATTACGTGAAACCATCACAAACTTTCAAAAACTACAAAAAAATTACAATGATTAAGGTGTTATGACAGCAATAATTACAAGAGACTGCCATAAAACTTTCAAAGCATGATAATTTCTCATAATTTTGAGAGAATTTGGTACTTTCTCATAACCGAGACAAAAAATTTGACAGTGTTTTTGAAATTAAGCCTTAAACAAAGAGAAATAAACTATATTAAAATAATATATTTTAAAAAAAACCACTTTAAAAAATATTACAAAAATATGCCACTTTATGTCTCTTGGGTGCCATGTCAGCGCAGACGTCAATAAAAGTTTTTTTAAAGGGATGTAGATTGAAACTGCGCTCATTACAAATATACGAAACACAATTTCAAACTGTGCCCCTTACAATTGTACTGGGTATAGTTTCAAACCACACCCATATATTTTAGTGCAAAATAATGGGACGCATTTTCAAAATGCGCCCCATTTCCCTACTTAAATAGATATTATCTATTAACATTCCCTATTCCACACTATTCTCTCTCTCTCGATCTCCCCTCCCGCTGAGACCTCCTCTATTCCCTTCCCCCCGACCCCCCCACGACCTCTCTCCCTCTTTCACCAGCGATCTCTCTCTGGCATCTCTCCCCCTCTGTCTCTCTTTTATCTCTCTGTCTCACCCTCGCTCTCTCGATCTCACATTTACTCGCTCGTGCAGCTTTAGGTGGAAATTTATGGACGAACAATCACCTTCATTCTCGCCATCGTCATCACTACTCTGAGCATCTAAAAGGTTAACTAAACCCTAATTTTATTTAAAAATAATTTGGTATGGATCCTAAATTTTAAAATAGGCTTAATTCGAAAAAACCACCAAATATTTTGGCCTAATTAAGAGAAACCATCAAATTATTGTTAAATATACAAGAAACTATCATAAAACTTTCGAAAATTACGTGAAACCATCACAAACTTTCAAAAACTACAAAAAAATTACAATGATTAAGGTGTTATGTCAGCAATAATTACAAGAGAATGCCATAAAACTTTCAAAGCATGATAATTTCTCATAATTTTTAGAGAATTTGGTACTTTCTCATAACCGAGACAAAAAATTTGACAGTGTTTTTGAAATTAAGCTTTAAACAAAGAGAAATAAACTATATTAAAATAATATTTTTTTAAAAAAACCACTTTAAAAAATATTACGAAAATATGCCACTTTATGTCTCTTGGGTGCCATGTCAACGCTGACGTCAATAAAAGTTTTTTTAAAGGGATGCAGTTTGAAACTGCGCTCATTACAAATATACGAAACACACTTTCAAACTGTGCCACTTACAATTGTACTGGGTATAGTATCAAACCGCACCCATATATTTTAGTGTAAAATAATGGGACGCATTTTCAAAATGCGCCACATTTCCCTACTTAAATAGATATTATCTATTAACATTCCCTATTTCTCACTATTCTCTCTCTCTCGATCTCCCCTCCCCCTGAGACCTCCTCTATTCCCTTCCCCCCGACCTCCCCCTTGACCTCTCTCCCTATTTCACTAACGATCTCTCTCTCTGGCATCTCTCTCCTTCTGTCTCTCTTTCATCTCTCTGTCTCACCCTCGCTCTCTCGATCTCACATTTACTCGCTCGTGCAGCTTTAGGTGGAAATTTATGGACGAACAATCACCTTCATTCTCGCCATCGTCATCACTACTCTGAGCATCTAAAAGGTTAACTAAACCCTAATTTTATTTAAAAATAATTTGGTATGGATCCTAAATTTTAAAAAAGGCTTAATTCGAAAAAACCACCAAATATTTTGGCCTAATTAAGAGAAACCATCAAATTCTTGTTAAATATACAAGAAACTATCATAAAACTTTCGAAAATTACATGAAACCATCACAAACTTTCAAAAACTACAATGATTAAGATGTTATGTCAGCAATAATTGCAAGAGACTGCCATAAAACTTTCAAAGCATGATAATTTCTCATAATTTTGAGAGAATTTGGTACTTTCTCATAACCGAGACAAAAAATTTGACTGTGTTTTTGAAATTAAGCCTTAAACAAAGAGAAATAAACTATATTAAAATAATATTTTTTTAAAAAAACCACTTTAAAAAATATTACAAAAATATGCCACTTTATGTCTCTTGGGTGCCATGTCAGCGCTGACGTCAATAAAAGTTTTTTTTAAAGGGATGCAGTTTGAAACTGCGCTCATTACAAATATACGAAACACACTTTCAAACTGTGCCCCTTACAATTGTACTGGGTATAGTATCAAACCGCACCCATATATTTTAGTGCAAAATAATGGGAGGCATTTTCAAAATGCGCCCCATTTCCCTACTTAAATAGATATTATCTATTAACATTCCATATTCCTCACTATTCTCTCTCTCGCGATCTCCCCTCCCCCTGAGACCTCCTCTATTCCCTTCCCCCCGACCTCCCCCTCGACCTCTCTCCCTCGTTCACCAGCGATCTCTCTCTCTGGCATCTCTCCCCCTCTGTCTCTCTTTTATCTCTCTGTCTCACCCTCGCTCTCTCGATCTCACATTTACTCGCTCGTGCAGCTTTAGGTGGAAATTTATGGACGAACAATCACCTTCATTCTCGCCATCGTCATCACTACTCTGAGCATCTAAAAGGTTAACTAAACCCTAATTTTATTTAAAAATAATTTGGTATGGATCCTAAATTTTAAAAAAGGCTTAATTCGAAAAAACCACGAAATATTTTGGCCAAATTAAGAGAAACCATCAAATTCTTGTTAAATATACAAGAAACTATCATAAAACGTTCGAAAATTACATGAAACCATCACAAACTTTCAAAAACTACAAAAAAATTACAATGATTAAGGTGTTATGTCAGCAATAATTACAAGAGACTGCCATAAAACTTTCAAAGCATGATAATTTCTCATAATTTTGAGAGAATTTGGTACTTTCTCATAACCGAGACAAAAAATTTGACAGTGTTTTTGAAATTAAGCCTTAAACAAAGAGAAATAAACTATTTTAAAATAATATTTTTTAAAAAAAACCACTTAAAAAAATATTACAAAAATATGCCACTTTATGTCTCTTGGGTGCCATGTCAGCGCTGACATCAATAAAAGTTTTTTTAAAGGGATGCAGTTTGAAACTGCGCTCATTACAAATATACGAAACACACTTTCAAACTGTGCACCTTACAATTGTACTGGGTATAGTATCAAACCGCCCCCATATATTTTAGTGCAAAATAATGGGACGCATTTTCAAAATGCGCCCCATTTCCCTACTTAAATAGATATTATCTATTAACATTCCCTATTCCTCACTATTCTCTCTCTCTCGATCTCCCCTCCCCCTGAGACCTCCTCTATTCCCTTCCCCCCGACCTCCCCCTTGACCTCTCTCCCTCTTTCACCAGCGATCTCTCTCTCGGGCATCTCTCCCCCTCTGTCTCTCTTTCATCTCTCTGTCTCACCCTCGCTCTCTCGATCTCACATTTACTCGCTCGTGCAGCTTTAGGTGGAAATTTATGGACGAACAATCACCTTCATTCTCGCCATCGTCATCACTACTTTGAGCATCTAAAAGGTTAACTAAACCCTAATTTTATTTAAAAATAATTTGGTATGGATCCTAAATTTTAAAAAAGGCTTAATTCGAAAAAACCACCAAATATTTTGGCCTAATTAAGAGAAACCATCAAATTCTTGTTAAATATACTAGAAACTATCATAAAACTTTCGAAAATTACATGAAACCATCACAAACTTTCAAAAACTACAAAAAAATTACAATGATTAAGGTGTTATGTCAGCAATAATTACAAGAGACTGCTATAAAACTTTCAAAGCATGATAATTTCTCATAATTTTGAGGGAATTTGGTACTTTCACATAACCGAGACAAAAAATTTGACAGTGTTTTTGAAATTAAGCCTTAAACAAAGAGAAATAAACTATATTAAAATAATATTTTTAAAAAAAAAACCACTTTAAAAAATATTACAAAAATATGCCACTTTATGTCTCTTAGGTGCCATGTCAGCGCTGACGTCAATAAAAGTTTTTTTAAAGGGATGCAGCTTGAAACTGCGCTCATTACAAATATACGAAACACACTTTCAAACTGTGCCCCTTACAATTGTACTGGGTATAGTTTCAAACCGCACACATATATTTTAGTGCAAAATAATGGGACGCATTGCAAAATGCGCCCCATTTCCATACTTAAATAGATATTATCTATTAACATTCCCTATTCCTCACTATTCTCTCTCTCTCGATCTCCCCTCCCCCTGAGACCTCCTCTATTCCCTTCCCCCCGACCTCCCCCTCGATCTCTCTCCCTCTTTCATCAGCGATCTCTCTCTCTGCCTTCTCCCCCTGTCTTTCTTTTATCTCTCTGTCTCACCCTCGCCCTCACGATCTCACATTTACTCGCTCGTGCAGCTTTAGGTGGAAATTTATGGACGAACAATCACCTTCATTCTCGCCATCGTTATCCCTACTCTGAGCATCTAAAAGGTTAACTAATCCCAAATTTTATTTAAAAATAATTTGGTATGGATCCTAAATTTTAAAAAAGGCTTGATTCGAAAAAACCACCAAATATTTTGGCCTAATTAAGAGAAACCATCAAATTATTGTTAAATATACAAGAAACTATCATAAAACTTTCGAAAATTACGTGAAACCATCACAAACTTTCAAAAACTACAAAAAAATTACAATGATTAAGGTGTTATGTCAGCAATAATTACAAGAGACTGCCATAAAACTTTCAAAGCATGATAATTTCTCATAATTTTGAGAGAATTTGGTACTTTCTCATTACCGAGACAAAAAATTTGACAGTGTTTTTGAAATTAAGCCTTAAACAAAGAGAAATAAACTATATTAAAATAATATTTTTTAAAAAAAACCACTTTAAAAAATATTACGAAAATATGCCACTTTATGTATCTTGGGTGCCATGTCAGCGCTGACGTCAATAAAAGTTTTTTTAAAGGGATGCAGTTTGAAACTGCGCTCATTACAAATATACGAAACACACTTTCAAACTGTGCCCCTTACAATTGTACTAGGTATAGTATCAAACCGCACCCATATATTTTAGTGCAAAATAATGGGTCTCATTTTCAAAATGCGCCCCATTTCCCTACTTAAATAGATATTATCTATTAACATTCCCTATTCCTCACTATTCTCTCTCTCTCGATCTCCCCTCCCCCTGAGACCTCCTATATTCCCTTCCCCCCGACCTCCCCCTCGACCTCTCTCCCTCTTTCACCAGCGATCTCTCTCTCTGGCATCTCTCTCCCTATGTCTCTCTTTCATCTCTCTGTCTCACCCTCGCTCTCTCGATCTCACATTTACTCGCTCGTGCAGCTTTAGGTGGAAATTTATGGACGAACAATCACCTTCATTCTCGCCATCATCATCACTACTCTGAGCATCTAAAAGGTTAACTAAACCCTAATTTTATTTAAAAATAATTTGGTATGGATCCTAAATTTTAAAAAAGGCTTAATTCGAAAAAACCACCAAATATTTTGGCCTAATTAAGAGAAACCATCAAATTCTTGTTAAATATACAAGAAACTATCATAAAACTTTCGAAAATTACGTGAAACCATCACAAACTTTCAAAAACTACAAAAAAATTACAATGATTAAGGTGTTATGTCAGCAATAATTACAAGAGACTGCCATAAAACTTTCAAAGCATGATAATTTCTCATAATTTTGAGAGAATTTGGTACTTTCTCATAACCGAGACAAAAAATTTGACAGTGTTTTTGAAATTAAGCCTTAAACAAAGAGAAATAAACTATACTAAAATAATATTTTTTTAAAAAAACCACTTTAAAAAATATTACAGAAATATGCCACTTTATGTCTCTTGGATGCCATGTCAGCGCTGACATCAATAAAAGTTTTTTTAAAGGGATGCAGTTTGAAACTGCGCTCATTACAAATATACGAAACACACTTTCAAACTGTGCCCCTTACAATTGTACTGGGTATAGTATCAAACCGCACCTATATATTTTAGTGCAAAATAATGGGACGTATTTTCAAAATGCGCCCCATTTCCCTACTTAAATAGATATTATCTATTAACATTCCCTATTCCTCACTATTCTCTCTCTCTCGATCTCCCCTCCCCCTGAGACCTCCTCTATTCCCTTCCCCCCGACCTCCCCCTCGACCTCTCTCCCTCTTTCACCAGCGATCTCTCTCTCGGGCATCTCTCTCCCTCTGTCTCTCTTTCATCTCTCTGTCTCACCCTCGCTCTCTCGATCTCACATTTACTCGCTCGTGCAGCTTTAGGTGGAAATTTATGGACGATCAATCACCTTCATTCTCGTCATCGTCATCACTATTTTGAGCATCTAAAAGGTTAACTAAACCCTAATTTTATTTAAAAATAATTTTGTATGGATCCTAAATTTTAAAAAAGGCTTAATTCGAAAAAACCACCAAATATTTTGGCCTAATTAAGCGAAACCATCAAATTCTTGTTAAATATACTAGAAACTATCATAAAACTTTCGAAAATTACATGAAACCATCACAAACTTTCAAAAACTACAAAAAAATTACAATGATTAAGGTGTTATGTCAGCAATAGTTACAAGAGACTGCCATAAAACTTTCAAAGCATGATAATTTCTCATAATTTTGAGAGAATTTGGTACTTTCTCATAACCGAGACAAAAAATTTGACAGTGTTTTTGAAATTAAGCCTTAAACAAAGAGAAATAAACTATATTAAATTAATATTTTTTAAAAAAAAACCACTTTAAAAAATATTACAAAAATATGCCACTTTATGTCTCTTGGGTGCTATGTCAGCGCTGACGTCAATAAAAGTTTTTTTAAAGGGATGCAGTTTGAAACTGCGCTCATTACAAATATACGAAACACACTTTCAAACTGTGCCCCTTACAATTGTACTGGGTATAGTTTCAAACCGCACACATATATTTTAGTGCAAAATAATGGGACGCATTTGCAAAATGCGCCCCATTTCCCTACTTAAATAGATATTATCTATTAACATTCCCTATTCCTCACTATTCTCTCTCTCTCGATCTCCCCTCCCCCTGAGACCTCCTCTATTCCCTTCCCCCTCGATCTCTCTCCCTCTTTCACCAGCGATCTCTCTCTCTGGCATCTCCCCCCTGTCTTTCTTTTATCTCTCTGTCTCACCCTCGCTTTCTCGATCTCACATTTACTCGCTCGTGCAGCTTTAGGTGGAAATTTATGGACGAACAATCACCTTCATTCTCGCCATCGTCATCCCTACTCTGAGCATCTAAAAGGTTAACTAAACCCTAATTTTATTTAAAAATAATTTGGTATGGACCCTAAATTTTAAAAAAGGCTTGATTCGAAAAAACCACCAAATATTTTGGCCTAATTAAGAGAAACCATCAAATTCTTGTTAAATATACAAGAAACTATCATAAAACTTTCGAAAATTACGTGAAACCATCACAAACTTTCAAAAACTACAAAAAAATTACAATGATTAAGGTGTTATGTCAGCAATAATTACAAGAGACTGCCATAAAACTTTCAAAGCATGATAATTTCTCATAATTTTGAGAGAATTTGGTACTTTCTCATTACCGAGACAAAAAATTTGACAGTGTTTTTGAAATTAAGCCTTAAACAAAGAGAAATAAACTATATTAAAATAATATTTTTTAAAAAAAACCACTTTAAAAAATATTACGAAAATATGCCACTTTATATCTCTTGGGTGCCATGTCAGCGCTGACGTCAATAAAAGTTTTTTTAAAGGGATGCAGTTTGAAACTGCGCTCATTACAAATATACGAAACACACTTTCAAACTGTGTCCCTTACAATTGTACTAGGTATAGTATCAAACCGCACCCATATATTTTAGTGCAAAATAATGGGTCGCATTTTCAAAATGCGCCCCATTTCCCTACTTAAATAGATATTATCTATTAACATTCCCTATTCCTCACTATTCTCTCTCTCTCGATCTCCCCTCCCCCTGAGACCTCCTCTATTCCCTTCCCCCCGACCTCCCCCTCGACCTCTCTCCCTCTTTCACCAGCGATCTCTCTCTCTGGCATCTCTCTCCCTCTGTCTCTCTTTCTTCTCTCTGTCTCACCCTCGCTCTCTCGATCTCACATTTACTCGCTCGTGCAGCTTTAGGTGGAAATTTATGGACGAACAATCACCTTCATTCTCGCCATCATCATCACTACTCTGAGCATCTAAAAGGTTAACTAAACCCTAATTTTATTTAAAAATAATTTGGTATGGATCGTAAATTTTAAAAAAGGCTTAATTCGAAAAAACCACCAAATATTTTGGCCTAATTAAGAGAAACCATCAAATTCTTGTTAAATATACAAGAAACTATCATAAAACTTTCGAAAATTACGTGAAACCATCACAAACTTTCAAAAACTACAAAAAAATTACAATGATTAAGGTGTTATGTCAGCAATAATTACAAGAGAATGCCATAAAACTTTCAAAGCATGATAATTTCTCATAATTTTGAGAGAATTTGGTACTTTCTCATAACCGAGACAAAAAATTTGACAGTGTTTTTGAAATTAAGCTTTAAACAAAGAGAAATAAGCTATATTAAAATAATATTTTTTTAAAAAAACCACTTTAAAAAATATTACAAAAATATGCCACTTTATGTCTCTTGGGTGCCATGTCAGCGCCGGTGTCAATAAAAGTTATTTTAAAGGGATGCAGTTTGAAACTGTGCTCATTACAAATATACGAAACACACATTCAAACTGTGCTCCTTACAATTGTACTGGATATAGTTTCATACCGCACCCATATATTTTAGTGCAAAATAATGGGACGCATTTTCAAAATGCGCCCCATTTCCCTACTTAAATAGATATTATCTATTAACATTCCCTATTCCTCACTATTCTCTCTCTCTCGATCTCCCCTCCCCCTGAGACCTCCTCTATTCCCTTCCCCCCGACGTCCCCCTCGATCTCTCTCCCTCTTTCACCAGCGATCTCTTTCTCTGGCATCTCTCCCCCTCTGTCTCTCTTTTATCTCTCCGTTTCACCCTCGCTCTCTCGATCTCACATTTACTCGCTCGTGCAGCTTTAGGTGGAAATTTATGGACGAACAATCACCTTCATTCTCGCCATCGTCATCCCTACTCTGAGCATCTAAAAGGTTAACTAAACCATAATTTTATTTAAAAATAATTTGGTATGGATCCTAAATTTTAAAAAAGGCTTAATTCGAAAAAACCACCAAATATTTTGGCCTAATTAAGAGAAACCATCAAATTCTTGTTAAATATACAAGAAACTATCATAAAACTTTCGAAAATTACGTGAAACCATCACAAACTTTCAAAAACTACAAAAAAATTACAATGATTAAGGTGTTATGTCAGCAATAATTACAAGAGACTGCCATAAAACTTTCAAAGCATGATAATTTCTCATAATTTTGAGAGAATTTGGTACTTTCTCATAACCGAGACAAAAAATTTGACAGTGTTTTTGAAATTAAGCTTTAAACAAAGAGAAATAAGCTATATTAAAATTATATTTTTTTAAAAAAACCACTTTAAAAAATATTACAAAAATATGCCACTTTATGTCTCTTGGGTGCCATGTCAGCGCTGGCGTCAATAAAAGTTTTTTTAAAGGGATGCAGTTTGAAACTGCGCTCATTACAAATATACGAAACACACTTTCAAACTGTGCCCCTTACAATTGTACTGGGTATAGTTTCAAACCGCACCCATATATTTTAGTGCAAAATAATGGGACGCATTTTCAAAATGCGCCCCATTTCCCTACTTAGATAGATATTATTTATTAACATTCCCTATTCCTCACTATTCTCTCTCTCTCGATCTCTCGATCTCCCCTCCCCCTGAGACCTCCTCTATTCCCTTCCCCCCGACCTCCCCCTCGACCTCTCTCCCTCTTTCACCAGCGATCTCTCTCGCTGGCATCTCTCTCCCTCTGTCTTTCTTTTATCTCTCTGTCTCACCCTCGCTCTCTCGATCTCACATTTACTCGCTCGTGCAGCTTTAGGTGGAAATTTATGGACGAACAATCACCTTCATTCTCGCCATCGTCATCACTACTCTGAGTATCTAAAAGGTTAACTAAACCCTAATTTTATTTAAAAATAATTTGGTTAAAATTTCGTATTGGGAAAATAATTCGAACAAATTGGGTACTTATTAGGTGTTTTCCCCGATTTTACTTATGATTGATCAATGAGTAGGATACAAGTTCTTGCAACTTATTACATGCTATAATTATGAATTTTATTTTTATTTTATATAATTATGTGAGTATAAATGTGAAGATAAATAAGTAGGTTGTTTAATGAGAATTCTCAAAGCATGCGTTAATATTTTTGGCAGGTGGGAAAATGACGGATAATTGCATCCATCTAGTTTGCTATTTCGATGGCCAATTATCGATTGGAAAAAATAATATTCTTGAATATTTCAGAGGAAAAACTAAGATGGCTAGAGTCAAGAAGTTTAACACATACACCGAGCTCTACTAAATAGTGTACAAAGCTACCAAAATCAATCCATTAGAGTTCATTATCTCCTTAATATGCAAATGGCCGACGAAGCATGAATATACCACCATTGAAGTATCCGATGACGAGGATACACAACTCATGCTTGTATCGGAATCGAAATCAATCAAGCTGTTTGTGAAAGAGATATTGACGTCTGCTCAACTGCCCGAACCTTATTTTGAAGTGCCTGATCTTTCATTTCGAGCATCCGAGTATTACCCGCAAGGAGAAATAACACGCATGCTCAATATGAATACCGATTCTACCGGCTTTATGTCTCCCACCAATGATGAACAATATAGAGATCAAAGTTACGTAGGTGAAGACACATCAAGAGGTACGCCAGTGAATTAGCAGTTTACGAAATAAGTATTATCTTGCATATCTTTATACCACATGTACTGTCACGCACCGCTTCCCAGAGTGCGCTAACTAAGGCACGTGAAAGAGCCAACCATGCTACATGTGGATAAGAATCATCCCTCCACAGTTACATTATGGCTGTTTATAGGATATCAAGAACAGTAAAATATAAAATTAACTAGTATATGTCCATTTGCCAAAATAAAAGAGAAAAAAAATGCATAGGCGGAAATGATATTATTATCCAATAAACAACATCTGAAAATACGTCTCAATATGGGTTCACATCAAGAAATAAAAGCTGCGGAAAAAACTAAACTAAACATCACTAAACTCAATTTCTCACTACTCGGCTTAATGACTAAAATACTGATGTTCAGCCTGTGATAAAGATAGAGGAACTGGGCCATACAAAACCCAAACGTCAGTGCGTCATAACATCAAAATAACAATAATAACCAGAATGTAACGATATAGGTAAACATGAATATAAATGAGAACACAGGTATGAAACAGTGAGGTGTAGGTATGCGACGTGTAACCTAAGGTCTGTGCCTCTAGGTTATCTATTCTAAAAGTCTTTGAAATTAATTTAATGGAATAATCGATATAACTCAATAGTATCCCGTGCGTGCCCGGGATCACGGTCAAGATTCTCGGGCTGAATCCAAGACATGCCGCTAGGCAGTAAATAGGTAACATGTACAGATGAATGATGTCAGCATCATCATCCCGGGGCTGGTCTAGCCCGTAAAGACTGATCAGTATAAGTATCGAACTGTTGAGTTACAAGTCAGGTTTCATTATTGATTTCCCCTTACCCCTAAGGTTATGTGTTCAAGTCAGGTGTTTATGATATGAATCTGATGCCAACACATGATCAAGCAGGTACGGGTTTTGTTTATGTAGACAACAGGTTATGTCCGTTAGGATAACAAGTCAGGATTGTCGAAATTAGTAACAAGATCAAAGTAACAAGTCAAGTAGTGTGTCATGACATGTCATGTGGTGCGTATGTATCAAATAGATACCCAAATGTGAAACCGTAACGAATATCTGACACGGTAAGCACTACGGATACCAGGATGTATATGCGTCTATCTGTAATAACCTGTTATACGTCCATGACTACTTATGATGCAATCTAGATAACACGTTATGATAATGTAATAATGAAATGATATCATGATGTTCCGACATGTAATCAGAGGTGTTATTATCAGTACGGATACGTACGGATATCGAAAAACGGTAAATCTATAATATTGGATGCATAATCAAATCACATGTATTATTTTTATTCATATGAATATAAATATATTAACATAGTATGTTGCAAGATAAACTTGCCTGATCGGATCTCATGACGGGGTACGTACGTCACGTTCGACGTCGGTTAAACGTCGTGATGCAACCACGCACGTGCAGGACTGGATCTGGCTAATCAAAGTCACGATGCAACCACGCACGCTGCACTACGGATACCAGTAATCTACAAGTTGTTTCTTGCTGTTCTTAAACAAAATTAACTTATAACTTATACTCAGGCTGTGAAACTCTATTCTGTATTTTAACAGAAGAATTTCCGTACTAAGGTTTCAGAGTCGTTACATCTTTACTCCTTGAATAAACCAGAATATCGTCAATAAACACCACTACGAACTGGTCCAAATATGGTGAAAAGATTCGGTTCATCAAGTTCATAAATATCGCCGGTGCGTTCGTAACTCCGAATGGCATCACCAAGTACTAGTAATGCCCGTATCGAGTTTGGAACGCTGTCTTGCAAATATCTTCTGATTTCACTCGAACTTGATGATATCCGGATCGCGAATCTAGCTTCGAGAATACCCTCGTGCCACTGAGTTGATCGAATAATTCTCCGATGCGAGGGATCAGACATTTGTTCTTAATATTCACCCGGTTTAATTCACGATAGTCGATGTACATCCTCCGCGTGCCATCCTTCTTCTTGACTAGAAGAACTGAAGCTCCCCAGGGTGAATTTCTGCTGCGAATCCAACCCTTCTCTAATAATTCAGCAACATGTTTCTTGACTTCTTCTAGCTCCACCGGTGCCATCGGATAATACGCCTTTGAAATCGGCGCTGCTCCAGGAATCAGATCAATCGCGAACTCTACATCTCGTTTTGGTGGTAAACCCGAGATGTCCTCGAACACATCCATAAACTCTCGAATTACTGCTAGGGCTTCATCCTTATTTGCTTCCATCGACGAAAGAACGACGCTTGTCGGCCTAGCCCTAAATTCGACTGGCCTGACAGATCTGCAACCTCCTGAAAATATAAAATCCGGATGTCCGAGAATCTGGAAGATCACTTTCGTTGCTCTATAATCAATGTGAGCGTGGAAAGTGGCAAGAAAGTCCATTCCCAAGACGACATCATAGCTGCCGGTATCAATCACCAAGAAATCCGTGAATAGCTCCCGTCCGCAAATAACAATCGGACAATCCTTGCACTGGCTACTGGATATAATTTTCCCATTCCCAGTGTGTATGTCCCAGCAACTAGACAGGGCCGCGTGTGGAATCGAGTGTGTGGTAATAAACTTCGACGACATAAAATAATAGGATGCACCTGAATCGAATAATTCTAATGCGGGAAAATCATTAACGGGAAGGATACCTGAAACGACTTCATTTGAAGCCTTGGCCTCCTCGGCCGTCAAAGTGAAGGCCTGCTCTTGATTATGTTAGTTATATGTATGCCCTAGAGGCCATTACTGTACATGAGATGTATATTGTAGTGGATGCTTGGACATATATAGGGAGGACTTTCTTGCTCGACATGATAGTATGCTATCTGGTTACTCTTTATCTTAACATGTACATTGATTGTCTCTCTGTTACATGTTGGTAAAGCCCTTAGGATGTGTACTTGACTACCTGGATTATGATGTGGATCATACTAGTGGGAAAAAGGTAGTCGGTAAGTACATCCTTTAATGTCCCTAGTCGTGGGTATATCGAGACGGGGCATCGATATACCAGAGTAGACTAGCGTATAGCTTCTCGACCCATGTAGATGGGCGATGGATGATCTCATATCCATTGGTGTTTGACATCATAGATCGTATACGGGTGCTCAGTGGAGACTGGGTATACTGGACGGACTCGTCGAGAACTCCTAGATGGTATTATACCTCACGTCAGATAGCAGTTCTCTGGTGACACTGGTACAGGTTAGTCTGTAGACCCGAGATCGTCATAGAGTCTTGTATGATTCCCACTGTGCTTTGATTTCCACCTTACCACGTTCAAGAGTACGTGCAAAATGGTGGTTTTTGGGTACAGTCCCGAGTCACATGGAGGCAATGAGCGATGGGAGGGGATTTCGTCTCTCCCGGTATTGGGGTAGATGTCGTGCTGTGCTCGATTGGATATAACTGGAAGTCCCTGACCAGGGTTGATTTAGAGATTTACTGGTAAGTGTTATCAGTAGTTTCTCGACCCGTTATGAGCCTCGTATCGGCATGACTTATCGAGTTATTGGGGTCTGACGTTTACCACCCCTAGACTTGATAGGCGACATCTCAGACGAAGAGACCGGACTGTATGGTAGTGTTACTGACAGGCTTTACAGGAGCTAGAGCGGGCTTGCTTGTTGATCTTCTGATCGCTCAATACCCGGGTAGCCGTTACGTCCAGCTAGTACCGCTGACGGCTTTTGGGTGCTTGATATGATCATCACCTACTGCCGGCGTATTGATGAGTCTTTAGAGTCCTACACAGAGGTTTTACTGGCTCAGGCAAAACGAAGTAGGAGCACATATGTGATATGTACGGGACCGAGATTAATACGAGTATGTGATACCGTATTTTATTCTCACGATATTTGTATCGGTCGGTTATATGTGATATAGACGGGTTATCGAATCAAGTATTGATTCGATAAGTTGGTACATATAATATTAGTCGGTTATATGTGATATAGCCGGATTATTAAATCAAGTGTTGATTTGATAATTTAGTGTATAATTGTATATTTGATATACTAGTTTACATTAACTAATATTAGCTCACTCAAGCATTTATTTTTCTCACATGTGCACACTTAATATATATGTGATATATATTAATTGTGTTTTATTTTTGTGTCATGGTTGATGATACACACTACATGGGTGTATGATACTTACATCATACTAATTATAATGGAGGGTTTAAAAATTTAAAGTAAATTCAAATTAGTGGATAATTAGTCACATGCATGAAGCTTGTAGAAGCTTGTGGGTGCATTGACTTGGTCCACTAATTTTATCTTACTAAACATATTTATTAACCTAACCATTATTACTTAGCCATGGTTATGTCTCTACATGAGTTAGATATATGATACAAACTCACCCATGGTTTCCATTCATTCTCACAACATAATCTCTCTTCATCTTCTTCTTTAAATCTCAAGAGCTCTCTAGGTTTTGTTCAAGTGAGAAATAAAAGTGAGAAAAATTAATTCTAAAGTGAGAAAAATCCTACTTCATCATCCTCTACTAGATTAACACTTTAGTATAGGGTGTTAGCTTCACTAATCTCTCATTAGTGAAGTGGTAGTTTGAGTCAGTGTCTCCTCGACGTAGATCATCTTCGGCCTCGAAGACTTCAAGCAAGTTCGTTCCTTTCACTTTGAGAAGCCATGCTAAAGTCCGGTAGATCACCACTTATAGCAAAGGGACTACTAAAAGGAGCTATTGAAGTGAAGGGCCGGTCTACAAAGATTGTATTCCGTTATCACTTAGAAGTAAAGTAGTTTACTTTATGTTTATGACCCTAATTCTCTAGTAAAGATCCTTGCTTAGGTTGTTTGGCACTTGAAAATTTAAAATACGGCATGTTTGATGCCTTGTAGAACCTTGTTCTAGTGCCTAAGAACCTTACAGTGGTATCAGAGCCTGGCTAGAGCATTAAGCGTTGCGTAGGCGAAATTAAAAGTCCGAATGAACTCCGAATAACAAAATTTTCCCACTTTCTGGAAAAATTTTCAAAAGTTGGAATTTTTCATGTTAAAAATACTCTAAAATCATGCAGGTAATTCTATGGACCCACCTGAAGAACGAGTCCCTAACTCTTCTAAGTGACCATGGAACCGCGACCAAAACATGGTTTTGGCGGCGGTTCTGCGGTGCCACTTGAGAGGCTTGGGACGGGCCTTCAGCTGCTGGTCCATTGGCACTGTGGTATGGTTCTGGGTACTTCTAACACTGCTCAAGTGTTGAGCTCTCTGGGAAATTTTGGGAATTCGTTGATTCGATCAAAACCTTTAACATCATCTAGCTATCTATGATTGTGATACAATATTTGGAATCCACAATAATTAGTTATATGATAACTAGTTTGAATTTTATAAATCTAGCAATTTAGTCTCAATTCATCGGTTGCCACGGAATTTTGATGTGGATCAAAAGTCCGTCGCAATTACGTAATGCACGCGGATACTCGCCGGGTAACCTTATTAGATAGCCACGCCCCATAGCCCCGACCAAGTGACTATAGGAGAACCCCGTTGCCAAAAGCATTCGTCTGGGTGCTCGTGGCCGCGTTGTTCCGCCTAAGTGCACTTCATCGTCGGCATCAGGGGTGCGGCCGTCTACTAAAGTTTCCGACGAGCATTCGATCAGGTTATTGGGAATCTTGTTGAATTACCCGAAAGAATATTGAAAAGTGTTTTCAATATCGAGACTAAAATGCGGGGTTTATAATTGTTAGGCATGTGATGTCTAAGGAATTCAATTGGTTAGGCATGAAATCCAAAGTATGTGATACATTGGGTTTATGATGTCTAAGATGGTCGCGGATTCCAATTGTTGTAGTTTTTCACTTTCTTTTCTGCGACCGTAAGTGTAATATATGGGGTATCGCCGGTTTCGTTGCTATATGTCAACGGCAATTGGGATACGTATATTTACTTACGTTGATGACATGCAATGTTATGTGTTACTGTGATATGTTATATTGGATCGTCGTGTTTTGAATAGCCGGGGGTTCTTATGTGAGATGAGAGTTTTCATTTTCATTCATGTAAAATTCAATGTATGTAATATTCTTTTATTGGGGCACTTCCGAGTTGAGGATGATGTCACCATTGTTGTATATTGTTTACTTTTCTGCATTGGGATAGACCTAAGGAGGGGAGCACAAGTAACCGGGTTCTAGAGTCCAGTGGGAGACCAACTCGAGGAGTCGAGTCCGGGTTTCTTAACTCTAGAATTGGTAGGGTTGCTTGCCGCTCTCGTAAGGGTCTAGGGATATGGGTTTGGCTATTCATCGCGACCATGGAATCCGTGTTTTATACAGGCTCAAAATAAAACACGGACCTCCTAATATATCCAATATTTCATATGTTTTTTCTGCTGCTCTGTGATGTGATCACTGTGAGTTCTGAGACGAATGGCTATATATTATATATGAGATATATAATAGACATTACTTATGTTTTACACCCGCGCTAGTCCCATCCCGGTATGCCGTTAGTTAAGTAACCTAACGGTGCATAACGGGACATTGTGGCGAATGCGGATGTCATAAGCGTACGTTGTATTTTTCGTTTCATTTTCTGTGATGCTTAGGAAGCATAAATGATGGGAATTCATTAATGAGATTAATGAAAGAAAATAAACATAAAAGATATTGTAGAATCAAATTTTTAAAAAGGGTAGCTCTAGTTTTTGCTTTGCATAGCGGTATTCCTTGTAGAATATCCAGCACCTTATTCGATAAGAAAAGAGCCGAGATCCCTTCACCGGGAGTGACCTCTTTAGCGAAACTAGAAGATGCTACAACTCACTCGGTTTTGTTTTTGATTACTTCTATAGTTTTTGCATTGCATAGTGGTATTTATGAAATATCCTGCACCTTATTCGATAAGGAAAGAGCGGAGATCCTTTCACCGGGAGTGACCTCTTTAGCAAAAATGTTAAAAGCCTAAAAAACACTCCTTTTCAAAAATCACTCGATTCTACAGCGATATCAAGTTCATTACGCAAAAGGTTTTCTTAAAAACCTGTCGTAGCCCTCCGACATTTCAGATAAGGACTATTTGGTATTCGTGCTGCGTTTGTTGCCCTTTGTCAAGGCGTAGTGTGTGGTAGCTGAATGGTGTTTATCTGTTTAAACATGTGATACGACTGGAGGGTAGTCATACGACCTTGTTGGCCTTTGTCAAGGGTCGTGCGGGTGGGTTTAATTCAATCAGGAAATAACGGGTTGAACTTGACTAGCGTCCTATGGTTTGTTGGCCTTTGTCAAGGTCATTGGGGTTAGGGGAAAAATATTATCGGGAATTTCAAGTGTTGAAATTTGCAATGAGATTGCATATCTTCTATGAGATAGTTGGATCCCGATACCCACTGCGAGTAAGAGTTACTCCTGGGAGTGTCTTACACTTTACTATTAGCCGATCAAGTAGGTGCCTAGAAAGGTGTCAACGAGGCTATACCTCTAGGAAAACGAGGTTTATTTTAATTAGGTCCGTGCGAAAGCACGGGGAACCTCCCTCAAAGTACCGGCACTGGCCTGGCTGAAAGATTGGCGAACTTGTAGGGTGTAATTAATCCCGGCTAGTCTTTTCTTTTAGGGTTTGAAGGAAGATTTGATAAAAACAGTGGGAGCCATCCTGATTAGATAAAATAATAATCAATCTGATCTTGCAATAGCATACGCTGAGTGTTTTCTTCTCACTCTCACCAGGTAGCGACCATGTCACGCCTTAATCAAGATAATAATATGGATGTACCGACCGAACCCGCTTGTTATACTGTGCTGGGGAACGTTGGTCCCGCTCCAACTTATAATTGTTATAAGACCGAGCAGAAAATAGGGGATTACCAGGATTCCCGTGCCGCCTAAATGAAGAAAGTGCATGATGATGCATCTTATTCGGGTGTGTTCATTACAGAGTTTCTCAGTATCCTCTACGTCCTGGGTATGAGATACCGGATCAGGATCCCACATATGTAAACTGTTACATATGCTACGATAGGTAGAGAGCTGAGAATGGGTGATAAGTTTTAAGAGTTAAAAATGGTGTAATTGTTGCAGCCAAGATGTTGGCAGTTATCACCCTGTATTACCAAATACATTGATTCCGAACGAATGTTATTAGATACCAAACCTGATATACAACATCATATCAGTCTCTTTATTAAGTAAAGAAGGATATAATTTTGTATTGTTGGATAATGTTTTGAACATTTCCTGTATCAAGAGTTGATCGGTTCAGGCACATTATCTAAAAGCATATACGTTATAAATCAAACTACAGTTCTCAACGTACAAAACACACACAAGAGGAAGAGTTCAGAAATAAACGAATCCTTCTTGAGGCATTGTAGACTAGGTCATATCAATGCAACCCGACTAGCTAAGTTACATTAAGATGCATATTTAAATCAGTTTGAATTTACATCTTGTGAAACTTGCTAGTCATGTTACAAAGATAAGATGACCATAACTCCGTTTATTGGAAACAGAGAAAGAGTTAGTGAACTTTTAAGATTGATACATGATGATGTATGTAGGTCCCCTGTCTACACATGCCAGGACTGTTTCTTTGTACTTCATTACATTCACCGATGATTTCTCAAGATTCGAACATAAGTTCCTATTGAAACACAAGTCTGAAGATTTTGAGAAATTCATAGAATATAAATCAGAAGTAGAAAACCAAAAAGGGTATAAGTATTATGTACTTTGATGTGATCAGGGAGGAGAATACTTGAGCATGGAGTTCCTGGACTATTCTAAAGAAGAATGTAATTCTCTCTCAGCATTACTCCTCTGTATACATCACAGCACAACGGTGTATCGGGGCGGAGCAATCGCACCCTATTAGATATGGTGCGCTCTATAATGAGTACTACTGAGTTGCCTATTTTCTTTTGGGAATTATGCACTTGAGAAGTTTCATACCTATTGATTGTTCGTGTTTTGCGTGCTTTTAATTTTAATTACCGCAATCAAGACGGTTTCACTTGGTAGCTAGCCGGTTGAGTACAGGTCGATCTACAAGGAGATGGAATCTTTTTCTTTATGTTTTAACGAGTTAAATCCAAAATATTTTGAGTTTTGTTTTAAGATCTACGAATGATATAAAGGATGATAAAATACTTGCTAGGGTTAGGATTAGGTTAGTTCGAGTTAGGAAATTCTAACTTTTTTCAATGACTTAGTTATTAATATCGGTGTTAAGGTAATCGGCAACAACGGAGATTAGCACGACTAGGAAGAGACTTACAAGTATAAGCTAGACTTTCCATGCTTAGTTTCTTCCTTTTGGTCCTTGTCCGTCCGTTCTTGGTTCTTAGCCCTAACCTCCGGTTAATTCAACCACAACCGGTCTAATTAGGGAATCACCGCTATCATGTAGGATAGGGTGCCGTAGTGCGGATTGTGGGTCAATTAAAGGGAGTCCGAATTTAAAGTGTTGGGCAAAGAAAAGAGTGAGAGAGATTTCCTTCTCTCAAACCTTCCTTCTCCTGCCCTAACAAGTGAGAATATTACTCACCCAATAAAAAAATATAAAATAAGAGCGAAGGTAGAAAGAATTTAGGTTAAGAAGAATTTTACAACTAGCTATTCGAGGCTTCACCTAGGCAAGGATCTTACTCAAGCATCATCGTTGTTAAAAAAAATAGAAAAGGAGATAACAAAAGAAAAACACTAATTTAATTCTACGACTAAGTTAACAAATGAAAATTGCAGATAATAAAAATGCGATAAACAAATGCGAGAAAAATAAAAAGAACTTAGTTTTATTGATAACCTCTCAAAAACTCACTACAATAGAGAATTTTAAATTTTAGATCTAAAAAAATAAAAAGAGGCATGCTAATTTGGTTTTGAGCTTTCCTATTTATAGATAGAAAAACCCTAGGTTTACATTCTGATCTATACACGAAATTACAAAACTACCCCAAGAAAGCCGAGTCAAAGCACCGCCACCGCCACCGACATGCGCAGAACGCGGCCACGGTTCTGCGGCAGAAGTGCCTGATTAGCCGCGGTTCCACGGCCAATTGGTGGAATCGTGGGGCCATCTTTTCAGGGCTTCTCCATGTTGCTTATATCTTCTATTTTATTCACTTGGTTTCTCAGAATCTCTTCAATTTCCTTCCAGATTTCCAACAGTGCAGAATGATATGGACTTTTGCCTCGAGCTCTGCATTGAAGTCTTGGATCTTGTGCTGCCCTTGCTTTGTGCATTGAAGTGCCTAATGATTTTCCATTTGTCCCTTGAACTGATAGGCGGCATCATACGGATGGTTAGCGGAGATCAGTATTCATCTGTTGTTGGTCGTAGTCCCGCATTTGTTGTGATTTTTCATGAATTTCACTGTAAAGAGCTGAGAACCTGTAAGCTGCAACTATTTAGCAGACATGGATCAAAAGTACCTACTTATATGCAATGTGATTAAGAATAGGCAATATAAAACTACAAAACTATGATATGAACAAATACCCCCAAACTTATCTTTTGCTCGTCCCGAGCAAAGCCAATTTTATTCTCAAAAAGTTCTAAACTTACTTTCGCAGGGAACGCGATTGCACTGAGCTCGTGCAACAAGCCGTTAAACCTCTAGGTGTCCCTAGTAGGAGGAGTGTTGTCTCCTGAGGGTTTTCAGCGGATACTACCCACAAAATCCGATCAATTTGGCCGTTGACTTTAATTCTTCAATTCAGTATTCTAGCAAGAAATTCTATTATCTTCAACTTAGAAATCACCAACCCGTATTTTTCACACTTCCTTTTCATTTATCTTAAGATCATATACGTTTTGCCAATTTATAAAGCTTTCAGCATCTCCTAAGTTTTCCTCCTAAGGAGCAATCTTAACTCAGGAATTTTTGTCATCTCTACTGAAGATATAAGCCCTATTTTTTTTATTCCTATCTCTCCTCCAAACACCAATTATATACCCCTATGTATGTGTAATTATCACCCCTACACTTGGAAATTCAATTCAAGCTATCATACTCTTGTCCATCTTCCAAAATACTTTTAGTTGGTGAATTTTAGATGAAATTACTCACACATCCTTAATGCGACCGTTAATACTTCTTGAGCTACTAACCGACCGATTACAAAACGTGCTTGCACATTTAGGCGTAATTCCTCGTCTTGCAATATCTAAGGCTTAGCAGTGACTCCCAAACCAGTTGGTCTAAGGCACTAGGTGATAAAGCACCCTCGCTATATTTTTTTATTTATGCTGCCTTAAGCAATTACAAAACCAGTGTTCATTTTTTTTATCTCTTTATTCAACACTTATACTTTTATTTTATTTTCCTTCATACTAAGGATTTTAGACAAGAGCATTTCAAGGTATCCTCTACTATCCCAAGTTTCAAGATGTGTGTGAGTGCGTGAAGTAGGGTATATATTTTCAGAATTTGGACTTAAGGTTCAGAATTAGTTTTCAAACTTATACTTCAAATAGTGCTTTCAATATTCTTCCCTTATTTCGACTTAGCCTAAGAACTGAACTCAAAATTTGTCTATTTCTAAATAAACTACAAGGACGTATATTTTCTACAGTTAAACTTTAAGAAAGGTTATTTTTAGGGTTTTTAATTTACTAAGTTTAGGAACTAGTTTTTCCTAACTAGTCAACCGTCATGTTGAACTTAAGTCAAATATGGACAAAATTGAACTTTTCAATTTTTATAATTTTTAAAATTTTTCAATTTTTCAATTTTTTATAATTTTTCAATTTTTATTTATTTATTTTTAATTTTTATATTTTATAAAGATGCAATGCGGAATTAAATATGCAAAGAAAAAAACAAATATGTACAAAAAAAATAAAAAATATGCAGATGCAATGCAAAGATAACTATTTACAATACCTTCACCCCAAACATAAACTCGACAGTGCCCTCACTGTCAGGCTACACCAAGAGGGTCAAAATTGTCGGCGCTCCCTAAAAGAACAAAAAGCAAACCAAAAAAAATATATACAAAAAAGGTCCCCCCAAACTTAAGTGAAACAGTATTTCCACTGTTTAAGTGTTAAAGTTCAGAGTTAGGGGGAGAAAACAGTATCAAGCTATACAGGGCCTTACAAAGGCCAAAAGTTAACACCAACCATTCAAAAATTTTATCGTTATAATGGTGTGGTTGGTGAAAGAATACGGAGAGGAAAGAAATAGAGAATACGCGAGACCGTATGCGGATAGAAGCGGGATATGGTCTCGGTAGAGGAGAAGAATGGCGGAAGGGAGAAAGAAGCGGAATACGAACTTGAGGGTGGAAATGGATTGAATAAATTAGTACAATCTGTAATGATCGATGTGAAAAGATGGATTGTACTAATCTATAAATATGTCGAGAAATTGGATCAAATCCCTCAAGAGTCGTGAGAAAACATGGGTAGACCGAACTTGGTAAACCAGACAAAGGATATGAAAGTGAGACGGTCTCTTGCAAGGTCGGAACGATGGAAAGGATGGAGGGGAGTGATCGAGGAAGGGTATTAGTTAAAGGTTCAGGAGGGTGTACACAGTCAATGAAAGGGACAAGATGAATTGGAAAATCCAACTCATCAAGTAAAACCGGTTCATCCTCACTACTATCCTCAAAATTCTTCTCAAAAATCTGCTCATCCATGCATTTATCATCATCAATATCAAGACGCATATGGAGTTCGGGAAACACAGTTAATGACTCGGGATGATGTCCACATGGAAGTGAAAGAACATGATGAATTGGAGAGAAAAACTCATCCAAAACTGTGGGTTCATCATCCAAAATATCCCCAGCGTCAATATTCTCAATCAAGTGAAAATCAAATTTCTCAGACACCTCATCAAAAGCATGGATTTCAATCAATTCAGGTTCTAGAGTGGAGGTGTAGAGGTCAAAAGTGTTGGGATTGGTTTCACTTGACAGGGTCCTTTCACAATCGGGTAAATCAAACACTACAAAGTCGCACAACCCATTAAACATCCTATTTTCAACTGGTGAATCATTTGGAACACTTGAAGGACATTCAAAACCGGATTTGTAGGATTCAAGTTGAAATGGGTAGGTTTGATTTGGAAGGGTATACAGCTCACTTTCTCCACTTAAATTCTCAACCTGTCCAACCGCCTCATCATACATTGGAAAATTTGGAGCTAGTTGGAAACTAACTACCGGGTCACTAGGTTGTATGAGGGCAGCCATGGACGCATTCAAATTCATCATCTGTTGGTATGACGCTACCCAAAAGTCGTCCAACGACTGTTCAAGACCAGACATGGGTTATGAAGGGGTTTCAGTAAAAGATTCAAAGTTATTTGGATATGTGAAACTCCCAAATGGCTGTGTAGAAGCAATGTCTAGGGAATGTGCAACAGTTGGGTAGGATGGATAGGAATTGAATGGCTGGACAGGAGTAGGATCAACATTTGGATATGAAGGTGAATGGAATTGTTGATCCCAAGAACTCGAAGTGTTGAAAGGAGTGAAAGATCGGCTACGAGATTGTTCAATACGTTCAGCAATAGACATGGGTTTCGGAGTTACAACCGGACTCTCAAAAGGGGTATCAACATGAGAAAGGGTGAATGTTTGAAACGGTTGATAAGAAGTGGATTGCTAAGTCCAATTGTTTGTCCTAGACGCGTATATTCAATCTTTCAAAGAGATTTTTGGCATGGAGGGATCGTTCGAAGTTCGACCAAAGCAAGAATCGTATAAAGAAATGTCTGGTTGTGGATACCAAAGTTCGGCAAGAGTTTTGTGAGGTGGGGTACCCATGTTAGAAGAGTGAAAAAGTAGGGGGGAAGGAAGTGCTTTTTTTAATTATTATTATTATTGTTATTATTATTATTATTATTATTATTTTTAAAAAAATGTTTGTTTTTGGAGTTTTGAAATTGTTTGTTTTTGAAAGAATACGGAATTATGGGACTAACTTTTTACAAACACAATCACAATCACAATATGCACAAACAATACCTAGAGCTAGGGTCTTCTAAGTCCACTAGACTGCTCCTAACTGTTCCAAAGTGACAAGTTGTGAGATATCCCTCAAATTGTCTTTTCACTGCCAATTATGGCCAGGTAAGCACAAATGAAGAAAGAAGGGTTCCGCTCACGAATCACCGTGAGACGGGCCTTTTAAAATTACCTTTCTCACTTGTCTAGCCTAGGCATCATAAAGTCAAGTTTAGATAAACGATTGAATGCCCACAACCCTCCTCTGTCCTATTGAGCACGACAGTCCTTAGTTGGCTGAGTCTAGATATTTTTTAATTAAGCTCAAGGGTGATGCATATGCTTTTAATAATTTTTGGGGTCTTAGGAAGGGTGATGAAATCCTCCCCAATCTGAATTGGTGTTATAGCCCCTTAAATTCCGTATTAATTATGCAAAGCAGGAACAACCAAAATATCTAAAACACTTTCAAAATTTTTATTTTGGCTGCGGCGCAAAGAATCCTGCACAAAAATCAGTTTATTGGAGAAGGGAAGAGAATCTGTGCAAAGAATCCTGCAGGAAAAATATTTCAGTGGAGTGCAGAGGAGAGGAGAGGAGAAAAGAGATACTCACAGAGAAAATTGGGTCGCTGACGTCAGCAGTTGACCACGGTTCCGCGGTTGAACAGTTGGTTTGGATCTTCAAATTTGGTCCCTTTGCTCAGTTGGTTCTCCACTTTCTGTTTAGATCCTCTGAATCTTGATTTGTTCACTGAGTTTGCTCCAGAACTGAAACAGATTTTGCTCCAAGCCTGCACACTTGCACAAAAACTAATAAAAAATAACAAGATGTTTTTTAATTTTTTTTTGTTTTTGTTTTTCAATTTTTCAATTTTTTAATTAACTCGAATTTGAAGTTGATCTTAGTCTCAAATGAGATTAACGATCCTTAAACCCAATCCAAAACCCAAATCTAAGAAAATACGGATTTGGACTAATCCACGCCCTACGGGCGACAACTAAAAGGATGCTGGAGCAGGCCCCTCAGCGGCTGGTGGAGTCAGTCCGGAAGGAGAGCGCTACAAAGGCGAAGCTGGAGCAGCCCCCTCAGCGGCTGTCCTCCAAAATTCACAAGGTCCGGCGACAGGTCCAAGACTCCGTGATTGATCAAGATTACTCCCGCCGACAGAAAAAGATGAAAGTTCGGCGAGAAAGGGATCACCCTGTCAAGCCACAGAAGGTGTCATCTGTTTGGGTGCCCGCTGCAACGACTCCCTCAACTTCGACCGTCCACAAAAGAAGGAGGCCAGAGAATATCCCTGCATCTTTGACAAATCGCAAGGACACTGAATCTAAACGCCCCAAGTCTGGGGGCATGGTGGTGTATACTATTTATATGGCTTCCGGAAAAGAGGATAGCCGTATCTCCACAGATCATCGACCGCTTACGCGATCAGTGACTAAGGCTCAGGAGCAACAACAACAAAAGCTCCAAGAGATGCTAACAGCCATGGCCGCACTCACTGGACCAAAAGCAGGCCCGGAGACATCTTCGAAGCAGCGTCATGAGCAGGAAACGGATGCCGAATTCCTTCGGAGAATGCTTGAGAAGAAGGACAAAGAGACTGCTAAACAAGCGGCCAACATAAAACAGATGACCCTTTTATTCCAAGACATGGTCGGGATGATGTTACTGCCGAATTCTCCAGCTGAAGAACCTCCGATTATCTTTGAAGACGATAGGGGAGAGACATTGAACCCTCTTCCGGCTTGTTCAGTAGCCAAAGAGGAGACCATTTCTAAAGCCGTCCTGAATGACTATATCGCATAACAGATACGAGCTCATTAGGCGAGCGAAGCGGCCGGCGAAATTGTTAAGACTGGACGACCCTATCCGGGTTGGTATGACTAAATAAAGTACCTGCCTGGATATACGATCCCTAAATTCCACGTATATAAGGGGACGGGAAATCCACACCAACACGTGGCTCAATTCAGGGCTCTGTGCGGCAACACCGGAGGTGACGATAAGCTGCTGCTTCGCCAATTCGTTGGCAGCTTGGCGGAGACGGCCTTCGAATGGTATTTGGAGCTTCCAAACGACTGCGTCAAAACATTCACGGAGATGGAGCTGTTATTCACCCAGCGTTTCGCAAGCGCCAGAGAATGCACCCCAATCACGGCGTTGATCAATGCCAGGGTGAAGCCAGGCGAAACATGGGTTCAGTATGCGATACGGTGGCACAACCAATGGTCGAAGTGCGAACAACACATAGAAGAGGCTCCTGCAGTAGGCCTGTTTGTGGGAACCCTCGATCCGCAGGCGACCATATCCCAATTCATGATGTTTTTCAAACCGACTAACTTTCAGGCCTTGATTGACAAGCTAGCCCAAATGGACCAGATGGGCCATAGGCCTTCCTCTGCAAAGTCGGAGCCTCGGAATGAAAAGGGCAAAGGGAAAGCAACCTTCGTCGCCAACGTTCAACAACAGACGAGTGGCCCAAGACCGGTTATTCGCCAAAGCAACAAGTGGCAATCCCTCGATGAGAAGTTGAGACATCCTTACTCGTTTCCCCGGGATAAAACAAGGAGACTGTTCAAAATAGCAGTGCGCAACGAGCTTGATCAGTCGAAAATATTGCATTTTTAACACATCAATTTCCCTACTCTTTGTAATCATCTAAACGTGTTTGGTATAAATATAACACATGTTAGCAATTTGTCTGCAAAATACCAAATAACATGTGTTATACATTATAACCGGCATTATAAGGGAAATTGTGTGTTTATTACTGCACGCATGATATTGTTTATCTCAACACTGTTTATCAAGATTGTGTGCAGAAAATCCTTCAGGTTAAAGAGCCGGAATTACAAAAGTGCCGATAAAATGCATCAAGTCTAAGACTTGAGATCTGGCAGCAACTAAGAAAGCAATATCAGATTCCAGGCATCAGAGAATAACCAAAAGACCAACAGAAAGATAACCCCAGAAAATGATGCAGAGAACCCACAATATGGCTGCGGATCCGCTGCCGAGTTGGCCGATCCGCCACGGTTCCTCGGCCTGGTTAGCTCCTTGGCGCTCCAAAATACTCTGGAATATTACCTGTAACAACCCTATCTTCCAGAAGACTCTCAATTACCACGTGGCTTCTTCCAGAAGGCTCTGCATAACAAACTTCTTCTAGAAGGCTCCTCGTAACCAACTCATTCTAGAATATTCCCTCTAACAACCTCATTCTAGAATATTCCCTCTAACAAACTCATTCTAGAAGGCTCTCTCTAACAACCTAGCTTTGGAGGGAAGATTCAAATGAGGTGGTTATAAAATGAGATCTAGATCTAGGGTTTTTGAGGTTACACAATTAGTGGTGAGTTAGTTACATATTTGGAGCCAAAATTCAAATTCAAGTTGAGTGACACAACTTGATACCAAAACCCTAGCCCAAATTCAAATCAAAAACCAAATCAAGATCATTTTGAGAAGCAAATCAAGCAAGCAACCATCGATCCTTTATCCGCGAAGCCAATCTTCATCCGAGCAAGAGATCCACGACGATCCGTGACTCATGGAGATCGAGCGGAGCGAAATTCGACGGATCTAGTTACCTCTTCAAAAGGAGTGATCGGGAGCAATATCTTGTAACCTCGAATTGAGTGAATGTGTAATTAGTCGTCGATTTAATAAAGGTGATAATTGAAATTCTTGTTTTCTTTACATTCTTGCGTTGTGAAATTTCTTGATCTTTGATTCATTTATTTTCATGATGCTTGAGTAAATCTCCGCTTGTTACGGAATCGAGAGATTTGGTAGATCTAGTGATGAAAAAATCATAATACTAATCTTAAGTCTTATGAGATTTGTGAACTTTAGGAAAAAGAATCATCAATGACCTAATTTGGATCTAGATCACATTCTTGCGAATCTCGTTGCAAATTAGGGATCAAACGATTGATGAATCTCTTTGCTAGAGGCTAGATCTGAATGATGATTAATGAAAAGACAAGAGATAGAGAAGGAGAAACCCTAGTTTCTTCAATAGATCCCTAATCTTCATTCATCGCCATCGATTTAGCTACAAATTATCCATAGATAAGATTAATCATTATTAGAATCATCATTGCTACCAATTCGATCGATTCCTACAAGCTATTCTACAAATCTTGATAACTAAATTGATTGGGACATTTCTTGATTCTTGATTCTAGATCTTTAGTTTCTTTATGTTTCTTGAAATTAAAATTCACAAATCTTAAATCAATTTTCTTGCATTTTCTTTTATCTTTTCATTTCGACCCATCTAAAACAGGATCGATCAAAACACACATCTCAGCGGACGATCCGTATTCATTAACGCGCTACATCGACACCGTTAATTAATTGCGGTATAAATTTCTTTGGTTGTGATTAAAACTTTTCCATACACACGAAGAATGATCCAATCAAATGGCGCCGTTGCCGAGGATGTGTGCTATTTTGTTTGTTTTTGTTATTTGAGTTGAAAAATTATTATTCCATCAGAATTTTTAGATCAAATTCGCATTAAGTGCTTAACGATTAGTTTTGAATTTTTTGCGAGGGAATCTGGAATCATTGTAGCAGTGTGATCAAGATTCAGAGAAGTTCCACAAATTCCAGAGGAGTATAGGAAGCTGCAGAAAAATTTTCACCACCTAATCCCTCCTTCCAACCGCGGATCCGCGGCCAAAGAGGCATTTTTGCGGCGGTTCCGCCGCCGTTTAGGAGCATCACTTCTTCATATTTCTGTGGTATACTCTCTGTTCTCTCTTCTTCTCTCTGATCTTCTTCAATAACCATTTTTGCAGAATTCTTTGCAAAATTCGCAGCGCCGCAAAAAGAAAAATTGTTGCGTGTTTGATCTTGGTTGTTTGCATATTTTAATACGGAAATTAAGGGGCAAAGACCAAATTCAGATTATGTGGGGAGTTCATTACCCTTCCTAAGCCCCAAAAATCACAAAATGAGCATCCGCATTACCCTTCATTAACTAAAAAAATATCTAGACAAGACTCTAAGGACCGTCGCGCTCACTTAGGACAGAAGGAGGTCGTGGGTAATCTATTGCTTATACGCGTTTCTTTTGTGGTGTCTAAGGCTAGTGTGTCTAAGGCAAGTGGTTACTTAATTAGGCCCACTACTTACGTAGTAGAGAACCTCCCACTTACCTGGCCACAGGAGGGGCAAAGAGGCAGTAGATGATCTATCTTGCGACTTGTCTTCTGGAAGTCGAGGAGCGGTCTAGAAACTTGACCTAGGTGACCATTAGAATTAGGGTTGCTTATGCATTGTTTGTGTGAATTTTTCAAAAAAAACCGTATTTTTCAAAACAAACACCAACCAACTTTTCCCCTAATTATCACAACGCTGCCACTTGTGCTAAACCCTTTAGTGCAAGATCGGTTGGACACGGGATTCTAGTGCCCGTCTTGTCTGCGTTTCCCCCATCGACCCCAAAGTCGGTATTTCTACATTTTCTTTTTCCCACCACCACCGCGATGGATGGATATCCATCACACTTTAACACCACTCTGCCACCGCCCGCAGGTGCGCAGAATCCTCCATGCATTTCTCTCCTAGAGAGATGCTATCCTTCACGTGTTCCCCTTCCCACCTGCCTTTTTATACCACCTGCCAACGGGGAAATTTTGAAATCAACCCCCAATTTATCAAACTGTTACCCAAATTTCATGGTCTTGAGTCTGAAGACGCATACGTTTTTATCTCCAAATTCGAAAATGTATACGCAATGATTGGAACGTCACAATTGTCTTTGGATGCTCTGCGTTTACGTCTTCTCCCATTCACTTTGTGCGATTTAGCCGAGAAGTGGGTTTATAATACAACCGCACATTCTATTTCAAAATAGGATGAATTTGTTGCAGCATTCCTTAAGAAATTTTATCCCAATCACAAGACCAGCCGTGTTCGGAGCGAAATCTTCAAATTTACCCAACTTCCCAATGAACCATTTTAGAAATGCTTTGAATGGTTCAAGAATCTTCTTATCCAATGTCCTCATCATGGAATCCTTAGATGGGATCTGTGTTGAATTATCTATGAGGGTATTGATTTCATAACAAAACAGATGCTTGAAACCATGTGTCATTGTCAATTCCTGTCTAAAGATGATGGTGAAGCTTGGAAATATCTAGAAGATTTAGCTCAAAACACTTTACAATGGGAAAGTGTTAGACCACCATCACCTAGGAAAGATATCAATCAGCTCGATGTTTCCGTCATAATGAGAGCCGAAATGGCCGCAATACAAAGGAAGCTCGACACTATAGAAAACAAAATCTCTTCAGCCTCCCTAAACTAATACACACTTCCCAAAACCGTGTGTGGCTGCTGTTCAAATCCATCACATTTGACGGAAGAATGTCCTTTGAATGTACCGTTTCAAGGTCACACTAATGCTGCATTTCAGCAAAGACCTGGAAACGATCCTTCTTCTTCCTCATATAATCAAGATTGGAGGAATCACCCTGATCTTTCTTGGATCCAACACCAAACTCAATACACGGATCTAAACCAGAATAACTTTCAATGGGTCCCTCCACCACAACAACAACCACCACAACCGAGTCAGCACCCCTTTCAATCACAACCTTTTCAAAACCCGGCCAACAATTTTGATCCTTTTTCTGCCGGTACCAATAACACCCCTGCACTTGAACAAACCATGAGTTTGCTTCTGACAAATTCTATTCAAATGACGGCTGATTTTAAGTCTTCTATCGATGATATAAATAAAACCACCGCTTCCCAAGGTGAGATTATTAAATCGATGGAAGCATAAATTGCACAGTTAACAGCCGAAATAAGTGCTAGAGAGAAAAGGAATCTTCCATCTCAACCTCTACTTGATCCTGGAACTTCATATTACACTAATGTGACTGCACTTACCACGTTGAGATCTGGAAGAGTGCTAGACAATCATGTGGGTGAACAGATTGATGTTGAGGAATCAATTGAACCCCAGGCTTCCACTTCCACTTCTACTTCTTACCCTATTTCGTCTAATTTACCTTCTTCTTCCGAGCTTATTCTTCATTTTCCCAAAGGCTCGAACCCTCCACCTACTTCATCCTTTCCACCCCCACAACCTTCTCCACAAATGTGGGACCCAACACTTATTGATAGAGCTCCATTTCCGGAAAGGTTGAGGCCCAACAAACCCAATGCCCAAATGGAGAAGCTTGTGGAAATGTTTAAGCAAGTTAATATCAACATCCCTCTCCTAGATGCTATACAACAAGTTCCGTCCTATGCGAAAATTCTTAAGAACTTGTGCACTAGGAAGAGGAAGTCTCAAGTGCCTAAAAAGTTTTCATGTCAAGTACTGTAGACACAACTTTTCCCCAACAATTACCAAGGAAATGTAAGGACCCTGGCTGTCCTACTATTTCTATTTCTATTGGGGATAAACACATTAACCGTGCATTACTTGACCTTGGCGCTAGTGTTAAATTATTTCCATATTCAGTCTATGAGCAACTAGGTATCGGAGTGTTAAAGCCCTCGAACATAACTCTCCAGATGGCCGACCAATCAATCACCAAACCTAGGGGTGAACTTGAGGATGTGTTGATAAAAATCGGGGAATTTGTAATCCCTATGGACTTTATTGTTCTTGATACACAGCCTGTAGCGAACCCACGGAACCAAATTCCGGTGATTCTAGGTCGTCCCTCTTTGGCTACTTCCAATGCTGTAATCAACTGTAGAAACGGCTCTATGAACCTATCTTTTAGGAATAGGTCAATTGAGCTCAACATTTACAAGCTGGGAAGTCAACCCTCCGATCCTCATGCTCGAGTATGTTCTGTCGAATTAATGGATGTCGACGGCAGCGAATTTGATCAGCCTCATGATACCGATCTAGACTCTTTTCATATGTTGTTGTTTGACCCAACTATGTATCATACATATACGGACTCTTCCACTGAGCTGTTCGGGTCAACATCTAACACTGATTATGAACCGTTTTTGGAGTCTGAAGATCACCCCGCGCTTTTTGATGACATTATTCTTCGGGGTATCGATGAGAGTTTTGAGGAAATCTTCGCTGATGAACTCGCATTTTTAAATGACACGGGTGTTGAGATGAATCACCCTCAATACAAAGAAATTGAACCTCCACCCCTTCTTCTGGGCTATAAAGAGAATGCGAGTAATCCATCACAATCACTGTGTCGTCTCTCCAAAAAGAGACACAAACACATTCTATCCCACCACTTATCTTTTCCCCACCTCTTCCTGGCTCCTTATAACATGTTCTTCCACCAACCAATACACTACACCGATAAAATCTTCGAATGGTTGGTATTGACGTTCGGTCTTTGCAAAGCTTGGCATTGACCAGTAATTTTGACCCCCTCTTGTGATTTTAACATTGTTTAACTAAAGTTTGGGGGGTAATTGTTTGCTCTTGAAAATAAAAGTTGTCATCAAAATTGTGAGCCAAAAATAAGTTTGGGGGAGATTTTCACGTCCATGTTTCTTGCCCCCGCTAATAAACTGTCCTTCTAAGCTTCCAGGTTTTTGAGCTTTAGCAGAAGACAACAGTGAGGACACTGTTGAAAACAAGTTTGGAGGAGGTTTGTGCTTATTTACGCATCACTTTGCATCATACTTTGCATAAGCACAAAACATATAATAAATAAAAAAAAATTCGTACATAAATAAGATAATAAAAGATTAGATAGTGAAAAATTACATCCAAAAGATTGGAAAAATTTAAGAAAACCTAGAAAATTAGAAGTTTTCTTAAACGAACTAGTAATAAGTAGTTATGAGCCGTTGTCTCAAGGGTTAGTAAGATGAATGAAGTCACTAATCTGAGGATAAAAATAAGTTTGAAAAATAGTTCATATTCTGAAAGCCAAACATTTGAACGTTGATACCCTACTATATGCACTTACACACGTCTTGAAGCTCGGGATAGTAGAGGATACCTTGAAATGCTCTTGTCTAAAATCCAAAGTATGAAGGAAATTATAAATGAAATATAAAATAGTGAAGAAAAATGAACACTGATTTTGTTATCACCAAGGCAGCAATAAAAAAATATAGCGAGGGTGCTTCATCACCTAGTGCCTTAGACCAACTGATTTGGGAGTCACTGCTAAGCCTTAGGTGGTGCAAGACGAGGAAAATACTAATACACCTAATAAGCAAGCACATGAGTAATCGTTCGGTTATTACCTCAAGAAGTATTAACGGTCGCATGAAAAATGTGTGAGCAAATCCATCTAAATATTCACCGATTAAAAAGTACTGAGGTAGATGTATAAGATTATGATAGCTTGAATTGAATTCTCCGAGTGTAGGGATGTTCTTTACACACATGTAGGGGTATATGATCAATGTTTGGAAGAAAGGTAGGAATGAAGAATAAAGGCGATGTTTTATTGAGAGATGATGTGATTTCTAGCATCTTTTCATGACTATTAAGATGGGGCTCATGACAACCGAAAAGATAGTATTAGTTGGAAACTCTAATTTTCAAAGTCTTTCTTTTAAAATTCTTATCTTTACATGTAACTTTCACGGTCTTCCTTTTATTATGGGATTTTGTGGGTGCAATCTGCTGAAAACTCTCAGGAGACAACACTCCTCCTACTAGGGACACCTAGAGCTTTAAAGGCTTGTTGCACGTGCTCAGTGCAATCGTGTTGCCTACGAAAGTGTGCTAGTTAGTTTTTCTTTTTCTTTATTTTCTTCTTCTCTTGAATAAAACAAGTTTGCTCGAGACGACCAAAAATTAAGTTTGGGGGTATTTGATCAGTCGAAAATATTGCATTTTTAATAGTAAAGGTGTTTGGTATAAATATAGCACATATTAGCAATTTGTCTGCAAAATACAAAATAACATGTGTTGTACATTATAACCGGCATTATGAGGGAAATTGTGTGTTTATTACTGCACGCATGATATTGTTTATCTCAACACTGTTTATCAAGATTGTGTGCAGAAAATGCTTCAGGATAAAGAGCCGGAATAAAAAAAGTGCCGATAAAATGCATCAAGTCTAAGACTTGAGATCTGGCAGCAACTAAGAAAGCAATATCAGATTCCAGGCATCAGAGAATAACCCAAAGACCAACAGAAAGATAACCCCAGAAAATGATGCAGAGAACCCACAATATGGCCGCGGATCTGCGGCCGAGTTGGCCGATCCGCCGTGGTTCCGCGGCCTGGTTAGCTCCTTGGCGCTCCAAAATCCTCTGGAATATTCCCTGTAACAACCCTATCTTCCAGAAGACTCTTAATTACCACGTGGTTTCTTCCAGAAGGCTCTGCATAACAAACTTCTTCTAGAAGGCTCCTCGTAACCAACTCATTCTAGAATATTCCCTCTAACAATCTCATTCTAGAATATTCCCTCTAACAAAATCATTCTAGAAGGCTCTCTCTAATAACCTAGCTTTGGAGGGAAGATTCAAATGAGGTGGTTATAAAATGAGATCTAGATCTAGGGTTTTTGAGGTTACACAATTAGTGGTGAGTTAGTTACATATTTGGAGCCAAAATTCAAATTCAAGTTGAGTGAAACATCTTGATACCAAAACCCTAGCCCAAATTCAAATCAAAATCCAAATCAAGATCATTTTGAGAAGCAAATCAAGCAAGCAACCATGGATCCTTTATCCGCGAAGCCAATCTTCATCCGAGCAAGTGATCCACGACGTTCCGCGACTCACGGAGATCGAGCGGAGCGAAATTCGACGGATCTAGTTACCTCTTCAAAAGGAGCGATCGAGAGCAACATCTTGTAATCTCGAATTGAGGGATGTGTAATTAGTCATTGATTTAATAAAGGTGATAATTGAAATTCTTGTTTTCTTTACATTCTTGCATTGTGAAATTTCTTGATCTTTGATTCATTTATTTTCATGATGCTTGAGTAAATCTCCGCTTGTTACGGAATCGAGAGATTTGGTAGATCTAGTGATGAAAAAATCATAATACAAATTTTAAGTCTTATGAGATTTGTGAAATTTAGGAAAAAGAATCATCAATAACCTAATTTGGATCGAGATCACATTCTTGTGAATCTCGTTGCAAATTAGGGATCAAACGATTGATGATTCTCTTTGCTAGAGGCTAGATCCGAATGATGATTAATGAAAAGACAAGGGATAGAGAAGGAGAAACCCTAGTTTCTTCAATAGATCCCTAATTTTCATTCATCTCCATCGATCTAGCTACAAATTATCCATAGATAAGATTAGTCAATATTAGAATCATCATTGCTACCAATTCGATCGATTCCTATAAGCTATTCTACAAATCTTGATAACTAAATTGATTGGGACATTTCTTGATTCTTGATTCTAGATCTTTAGTTTCTTTATGTTTCTTGAAAATCTTAAATCAGGGCCCATCACTCTACCAGAGCCGAGACACCCACTACAAACGAACGATGTCAACGATCCCAATTACTGCCCCTACCACCGAGTATTGGGCCATCCAATCGAAGACTGCTACGTCTTCAAAAATTGGGTTGAAGATGTAGGGTTACTAGGCACAGTCAGAAGGGTCTATAAGGCATCAACCATGCCCGATTTAAAATTTAGACGTGCCGAACAACCCTAACCAAGATCTTAGACTAGAGATTAGGTGAAACAAATAGCAAGTAAACAACTTTACTTCTAAGAGTTAGGGATTACAACCTTTGTAGTCCGTTCCTTCACTTCTAAATCTCCGTGTTGAGGTCCCTTCACTGCGATCATCGAGTACCGGGACTCGAGAGAGGCTCCATGAAGAGAAAGATTCAAGCTTGCTTCCGATTTTCGATAACAAAGATGATCTACCTTGAAGAAACTCAAACCCAAGCTTTTGCTTCACTAATCAAGTATTAGCAAAGCAAACACCCTAATCTAAGTGGCTAGAATAGATGAGGATGATGAAGTAGAAATTTAGCTCTCATTTGTTTTCTTTAGCTCACTTATTTTCATCACTTCATAAAAAGCTAGAAGCTTTTTCAAGCAAGAAGAAGAAGCTTTTTCAAGCAAGAAGAAGAAGCTATTTCTTTTGTGATGAATAATGAAACTCTAGTAAGGTTAGAAATGCAACCATGGGTTAAGTATGAAGACTTAACCCATCTAGAGAATTAACTATGGTGAAGGGTTGGGTTGGGTTAAGCAAATATCTACACAAAATATCCAAAGTCAAAGTCAAAGCTTTAAGAAGCTTCTTGAAAGCTTCATGCAAGCTTAACCCTAATCCAAACCTTAACCACATTTAAACTCCACAAAACATGTTTCATTTATAACCCTAACATGTTACAATATTATATATCACATATACAATATTTATTGTAACAAAATAAAATAATACAATTAACATATATCACATATATATCAATGTATTACCCGGGTGAGAAAAAGAATCTTTAAGTGAGCTTATACTAGTTAATGTAATTTAATATATCAAATATATAATTATATATTAAATTATCGAATCAACACTTGATCCGATAATCCGGCTATTTCACAAATAACCGACTAATATAATCTGTATCAGTTCATCGAATCAACACTTGATCCGATGATCCGGTTATATCACATATACCCGGCCGATATCACATATCGCGTGAATCTAGTACGGTATCATATACACGTATTGTTCTCGGTCCCGCGCATATCACATATGTGCTCCTACTCCGTTTTGCCTGAGCCAGGAAATCTCTGTGTAGGACTCTAAAGAATCGTCAATACGCCGGCAGTAGGTGATGATCATATCAAACACCCACAAGCTGCAAGCGGTCAGCTAAACGTAACAACCACCCAGGTATTGAGCAATCAGAAGATCAACAAGCAAGCCTGTACATTCTCCCGTGAATCCAACCAGTAACACTCCCGTACAGTCCGGTCTCTTCGTCTGATATGTCGCATATCTCGCCTAAGGGTGGTAAACGTCAGACCCCAGTAGCTTGATAAGTCGTATCGATATGAGGTCTATAACAGTTCGACAAACTACTGATAACACTTACCAGTAAATCTCAGCAACCCTGGCCAGGGATTTCCAGTTATAGCCAATCGAACACAGTGCAACATCAACTCCCTATACCGGGAGAGACGTAACCCCTCCTATCGCTCATTGCCTCCACGTGATTCGGGACTGTACCCAAAAGCCACATTTTTGCACGCCTTCTTGGATGTGGTATGATGGAAATCAAAGCACAGTGGGAATCACACAAGACTTTATGACGATCTCGGGTCTACAGACTAACTTGTACCAGTGTCACCAGAGAACTGCCATCTGACGTGAAGTATAAAACCATCTGGGAGTTCTCGGCGAGTCCGTCCAGTGTACCCAGTCTCCACTGAGCACCTGTATACCTTCTTTGATATCAAACACCAATGGATATGGGATCATCCATCGCCAATCATATGGGTCAAGAAGCGCATACGCTAGTCTACTCTGGAGTATCGATGCCCTGTCTCGGTACTCCCACGACTAGGAACATTTGAAGGATGTACTTGGCGACTACACTGTCCCCACTAGTATGATCCACATCATAGTCCTGGTAGTCAAGTACTCATCCTAAGGGCTTTATCAACATGTAATATAGAGACAATCGGAGTACATGTTAAGATAAAGTGTAACCAGATAGCATATTATCATGTCGAGCAAGAAAGTCCTCCCTATATATGTCCAAGCATCCACTACAATATACATCGTATGTACAGTAATGTCCTCTAGGGCATACATATAACTAACAATCTCCTACTTGCACTAGGGCCATCTGTTGTGGTATCGCATACCCAACAATCAGCTGTGGTTGAAGTATCTCATACTCAACCATCCCATAAAAGTCTCTACTGAGAAATAGGCCTTTGTGAGTGGATCCGCGCTGTTGTCCTCTGTGTCTACTCTCCTAATCTCGATCTCCCTGGAGATCAACCATCTCCATGATCAGGCGATACTGCCTAAGAATATGTCTGGATCTCTGATGGGACGGGGGTTCCTTGGCATAAGCCATAACTCCATTGTCATACAATGGTAGGAACGAAGTTCATCTCATGAACAAAAATATATCCAGACCTTCTCTTTGGTAGCATCCTTGGTAACGATGTATCTTGCCTTTAATCGTCTAGTAAGTCATGGTATCTAGCTTGGAACTCTTCCAACATACCGTCCCTCCACTGAGGGTTAAAGAAAATGCCTGCGACTGAAATTCAGTCGTCCTTATCACCCTGGAACCTTTCCAGTGATTCTCCCCAGGATCGATTGATACCATCTCACTACAACTAGTGAGAATCCTAACATCCAGTTACATATATCTCATAGATCCAAAACCCAGGATTTAGGAGGTATCAGTTTGATCCTTATGGAGAATCCTTGTGATAAGAGGAGATTGATCGATCGTAGCATAGGAAACTCCTTCCCTATCAAGAGTATGTCATCCACGTGCTCTACGAGGATTACCACCATACTCTCTACTACCTTTTTGTATATACAAGGTTCATCTACCATTTTGATGAAGTCAAACTCTTTGACTACTACATCAAAACAGACGTTCTAACTCCGCGATGCCTGATTTATCACATAAAACAACTTGCACACGTTTCCGCTGCTCCCACTATTTACGAAGCCCTCTGGCTGTGTACTTATAGACGCTCTCTTCCAAATCATCATTTAGAAAAGCAGTCATGACACCCAACCGCCAGATATCGTAGTCATGGTATGTAGCAGTGGCAAGTAGGATCTGGATGGAGTTAAGCATAGCTTTGAAAGTCTCAACTTTTCCATGTACACCAAGTAATCTTCTCAAGATATACTTGCTCCTGATGAGGATTTAACCCTTCAGATAAAGCAACCAAAGTCCATACTTTGTTGGTGTATAAGGATTCCATCTCAGATCGCTAAGCATCCAGCCATTCTTACAGAGTCCCACTCCTGATGTCCAGCTCGAAACTAGTTGGGTCATCATCTCATGATGTAATTCTCGCTCCCACTGTCATAGAGAAACCGAAGTATCTCTCAGGTGGGTGAGGAACCCTACTAGATTGGCGGAGAGGCAGAGGTTCGCTGGAAACTATTGAATCCTTCGGGTTTACCAAATCATCAGCTGCAGATTGTATAGCTGGAACTCTTTCCAGTTCTACCTCATGACCACTAATTTCTTCACAAGAAATTCCCTTTCACAAAGGTGGCATGCTGAGAAACAAAAATACCTTTTGTTCCCCAGTTTGGTAGAAGATATTCCCTTACGAATGCTTGGGATATCCAACAAACTTCCACAGAACTGACTTTGCCTCGAGCTTGTTCGGATTTTGCTTTTGACATAGGCCGGACAACCCCAAATCTTTAACATCTTTAAGAGATGGGCTCTTTCCATACCATATCACATATGGAGTGGTAGGCATCTGATTTGGTTGGAACCCTATTCAATAGGTTTGCAACTTCGCAAGTGCATAACTCCCAAAAGGAAATAGTAACTCAGTAGTACTCATCATAGAGCACACCATATCTAATAGGGTGCGATTGCTCTGCCCCGATACACCGAGGTGCTGTGGTGTATACGGAGGAGTAATGCTGAGAAAGAATCTCATTCTCATTTAGAATAGTCTAGGAATTCCGTGCTCAAGTATTCTCCTCCTTGATAACATCAAAGGACATAATAGTTATACCCGTTTTTGGTTCTCTACTTATAACTTATATTCATTGAATTTCTCAAAAGTTCCAGACTTTTGTTTCAACAGGAACATATATCCGGATCTTGAGAGATAAACAGTGAATGTAATGAAGTACAAAGAACCGGTCTTGGCATGTGTAGACAGGGGATCTTCATACATCAGCATGTATCAATCCCAAGAGTTCACTAACTCTTTCTCTATTTCCAATAAACGGAGCTGTGGTCATCTTATCTTAGTGACATGACTGGCAAGTTTTACAAGATGTAAATCCAAACTAATTTAAATATGCATCTTTATGTAACTTTAGCTAGTCGGGTCGCATCGATATGACCTAGTCTACAATACCTCAAGAAGGATTCATTCATTTCTGAACTCTTCCTCTTGTGTGTGTTCTGTACGTTAAGAACTGTGGTTTAATTTAGAACGTTTATGCTTTTAGATAACGTGCCTGAACCGATCAACTCTTGATATAAGAAATGTTCAAAACATTATCCAACAATACAAAATTATATCCTTCTTTACTAATAAAGAGACTGATATGATATTGTATATCAGGTTCGGTATCTAATAACATTCGTTCAGAATCAATGTATTCTGGTAATACAGAGTGATAACTGCCAACAGACTTAGCTGCAACACTTGCATCATTTCCAACTCTTGAAACTTATCACTCATTCTCAGTTCTCTACCTTTCTATAGCCCATGTAACAAATTACATTTGTGGGATCCTGATCTGGTATCTCATACCCAGGACCTAAAGGATACTTAGAAACAGTTCTCGGTAATGAACATACCCGAAGATGATGCATCAACATGCACTTTTTTCGTTTGGGCGGCACGGGAAATCTGGTAATCCCCTATTTCCTGCTCTGTCTTATAACAATTATAAGTTGGAGCGGGACCAACATTCCCTAGCGCAGTATAACAAGCGGGTTCGGTGAATAGATCCGTATTATTATCTTGATTAAGGCGTGACATGGTCGCTACCTGGAGAGAGATAGAAGAAAACACTCAGCGTGCTCTTTTACAAGATTAGATTGGTTATCAATATATCTAATCAGGATGTCTTCCACTGTTTTAGTCAAATCTTCCTTCAAACCCTAAAAGGAAAGACTAGCCGGGATTAATTACATTCTACAATTTCGCCAATCTTTCAGCCAGGCTGGTGCCGATACTTTGAGGGAGGTTCCCCGTGCTTTCGCACGGAACTAATTAAAATAAACCTCATTTTCCCAGAGGCATAACCCCGTTGACACCTTTCTAGACACCTACTTGATCGGCTAATTGTAATGTGTAAAACTCTCCCAGGAGTAACTCTTACTCGCAGCGGGTATCGGGATCCAACCATTTCATAGAAGGTATGCAATCTCATTGCAAATTTCAACTCTTGAAATTCCTAATAATATTTTAAGCTATATGACCTTAAACTGGTCAACAAATCATAAGTGCTGGTCAAGTTCAACCCGTCATTTTCCGATTGAATTAAACCCACCCGCACGACCCTTAACATGGTCAACAAAGTCGTACGACTACCCTAATCCAATCGCATCATATGCTTATACAGATAAGCACTAATCAGCTACCGCACACTACGCCTTAACATGGTCAATAAACGTAGCACGAATACAAACTAGTACTTATCTGAAATGACGGAGGGCTACGACAGGTTTTTAAGAAAACCCTTTGCGTAATGAACTTGATATCGTTGTAGAATCGAGTGATTTTGAATGGAATGTTTTTGAGGCCTTTTCTAGTTTTGCTAAAGAGGTCACTCCCGGTGAAGGGATCTCAGCTCTTTCCTCATCGAATAAGGTGCAGGATATTTCATAAATATCACTATGCATAGCAAAAACTATAAAAACAATCGAAAGACAAACCGAGTTTGTAGCATCTGCTAGTTTCGCTAAAGAGGTCACTCCCGGTGAAGGGGTCTCGGCTCTTTCCTTATCGAATAAGGTGCTGGATGTTGTACAAGGAACACCGCTATGCAAAGCAAGAACTAGATCTATCAGTTTTTAAACAAGTTTCTACAACATCTTTAGGTTTCTTTTAGTTCATTAATCTCATTAATGAAGTCCCATTTTATTATGCTTTACAAGCATCACATTTGAAACGAAATCTGCAATATAACATATATCTCATATATATAATATAAACATTCATCTTAGGAAGTAATATGATCTCATCACAGAACATTGCAGCAGAAGATAAGATATATGAAATATTGGATATAATAGGAGGTCCGTGTTTTATGCGAGCCAGTATAAAGCACGGATTCCACGGTCGCGATGAATAGCCAAACCCACATCCCTAGACCCCTACGCGAGCGGCAAGTAACCCTGCCAATTCTAGGGTTAGGAGACCCGGTCTCGACTCCTCGAGATGGTCTCCCACTGGACCCTAAAACCCGGTTACTTGTGCTCCCCGCCTTGGGTCTACCTAATGCGGAAAAATAAATAATATACAATGGTGACATCATCCTCAGCCCGGAAGTGCCCCAATAAAAGAATATTACATACAATGAATTTTACATGAATGAAAAAGAAAAAACTCTCATCTCACATAAAACCCCCGGCTATTCAGAAACGCGAGGATCCAATATAACATATCACAGCAACACATAATATCTTATATCATCAATGTAAGCAAGTATGCGTATCCCGATTATCGTTGATGTATAGCAACGAAGCCGGCGATACACCACATACTACGCTTACGGTCGCAGAAAAGAAAGTGTAAAACTACAACAGTTGGAATCCGCAACCTCCTTAGACATCGCATGCCTAACCAAATGAATTCCTTAGACATCGCATGCCTAACAATTATAAACCCCGCATTTTAGTCTCAATATTGAAAACACTTTTCAATATCAAGTCGGGCAATTCAACAAGATTCCCGACATCCTGATCAAATGCTCATTGCAAACTTTAGTAGACGGCCGCACCCCCGGATGCCGTCGACGAAGTGCACTAAGGTGGAACACCGCTGCCGCGAGCACCCGAACGGATGCTTTTGGCGACGGGGTTCTCCTACAGTCACTTGGTCGGGGCTATGGGGCGTGGCTATCTATTAAGTTTACCCAGCGAGTATCCGCGTACGCTACGTGATTGCAACGGACTTTTGATCACATCAAAATCCCGTGGCAACCGATCATCTGAGACTGAACTGCTAGATTTATAACATTCAAATTAGTTATCTCATAACTACTTGTGGATTCTAAATATTGTATCACATTTCAGATAAATAGACAATGTTAAACTTTCCGATCGAATAACAAACACCCAAGATTTCCCAAATAGCTCAACACTTGAGCGGAGTTCAAAAAATATCCATCACATGCCACAGTACCAATGGTCCAGCCGTAGAAGGGTCAAACCAACGCCTCACATGTGGCAACGCCGTACTGCCCCAAACCCTAAGGTTTAGAGGCGGTTCAGACGGTCACATAATCGAGTTAAGGTTTGTGTTCTTCTAGAGGGTCCACCGCGTTACTTGCATGACTTAGAACATTCTTAAACTACGGAAAAATCCAATACTTGGAAATTTTCCGGCAGGGGAAAAAGTGAGTTATTGATATCCATTCAAACTTTTTAACACGTTCTAAAATTATCCGGAAAATACATAAACGAAGCTAAACTTTCCGATCGAATCAACGAGTTCCTAATACATCCCAGAAAACTCAAAACTTGAGTATAATTAAAAATTCCCAGAAGCATTCAAAATTACCTACGGATCAACTATCCAAAAACTATCCCTCAATCCTCAATACTTGCCGCGGAACCGCCGCCAATACCCTGTTTGGTCGCGGTTCCGCGGCGCTTTGATGGGTTTAGGGTGTCGTTTTTCACACATGTCCATAAAATCACCTGCTTAATTTTCTGAGTATTTTTAATATGAAAAATGTCAACTTTTGAATTTTTTTCCAGAAACTAGGTTTTATCGGGTATTCGGAGTTCGATCGGACTTTAAATTTCGCCTAAAGCTCTAGCTTGGCTCTGATACCACTGTAGGGTTACTAGGCACAGTCAGAAGGGTCTATAAAACATCAACCATGCCCGATTTAAAATTTAGACGTGCCGAACAAACCTAACCAAGATCTTAGACTAGAGATTAGGTGAAACAAATAGCAAGTAAACAACTTTACTTCTAAGAGTTAGGGATTACAAACTTTGTAGTCCGTTCCTTCACTTCTAAAGCTCCGTGTTGAGGTCCCTTCGCTGCGATCATCGAGTACCCGGACTCGAGAGAGGCTCCATGAAGAGAAAGATGCAAGCTTGCTTCCGATCTTCGATAATAAAGATGATCTACCTTGAAGAAACTCAAGCCCAAGCTTTTGCTTCACTAATCAAGTATTAGCAAAGAAAACACCCTAATCTAAGTGGCTAGAATAGATGAGGATGATGAAGTAGGAATTTATTTCTCATTTTTTTTCTTTAACTCACTCATTTTCATCACTTCATAAAAAGCTAGAAAGCTTTTTCAAGCAAGAAGAAGGAAGAAGAAGATGCTATTTCTTTTGTGATGAATAATGAAACTCTAGTAAGGTTAGAAATGCAACCATGGGTTAAGTATGAAGACTTAACCCATGTAGAGAATTAACTATGGTGAAGGATTGGGTTGGGTTAAACAAATATCTACACAAAATATCCAAAGTCAAAGTCAAAACTTCAAGAAGTTTCTTGAAAGCTTCATGCAAGCTTAACCCTAATCCAAACCTTAACCACATTTAAACTCCACAAAACATGTTGCATTTATAACCCTAACATGTTACAATATTATATATCACATATACAATATTTATTGTAACAAAATAAAATAATACAATTAACATATATCACATATATATCAAAGTATTACCCGAGTGAGAAAAAGAATCTTTAAGTGAGCTTATACTAGTTAATGTAATTTAATATATCAAATATATAATTATACATTAATTTATCGAATCAACACTTGATCCGATAATCCGGCTATTTCACAAATAACCGACTAATATAATCTGTATCAGTTCATCGAATCAACACTTGATCCGATGACCAGGCTATATCACATATACCCGGCCGATATCACATATCGCGAGAATCTAGTACGGTATCACATACACGTATTGTTCTTGGTCCCACACATATCACATATGTTCTCCTACTCCGTTTTGTCTGAGCCAGGAAACCTCTGTGTAGGACTCTAAAGAATCGTCAATACGCCGGCAGTAGGTGATGATCATATCAAACACCCACAAGCTGCAAGCGGTCAGCTAAACGTAACAGCCACCTAGGTATTGAGCAATCAGAAGATCAACAAGCAAGCCTGTACTTTCTCCCGTGAATCCAACCAGTAACACTCCCGTACAGTCCGGTCTCTTCGTCTGATATGTCGCATATCTCTCCTAGGGGTGGTAAACATCAGACCCCAGTAGCTTGATAAGTCGTATCGATATGAGGTCTATAACAGTTCGAGAAACTACTGATAAAACTACAAGGATGCTGAAAGGTCTTCAAACATGTCCGGCGACCAGATGGAAAAGCCCGCAAGAGCCGGAGATCATCGATGGGATGCTGAAACCGTGCCCAACATCAAGAGTTAGTAGCAATGGGCAAAACACTCAGGCCCAGCCGTCAAAGTCTTCAAAGAAAAAGAAGAAGACCAAAAGGCCCGTGCAGTCTGACGACAAGCGCACGGATCTGCAAAAGCATATTGACGCGCTGGAGGAATACAACCAGAAGGCGCGAACCCCAGTCACGCTTCAAGAGTTTCTCAATCACATCCTTGAGAGTGAAGATAACGACAATGATGAGGGAGACGACTTGTCAGAAGAATCCGAAGATTATGTGGCAAGTTGCCACATGATCGCTCATTTGTCGCTAAGTAATAAAGCAGCTCACTCGGCGTTAGGAGATAACATAGAGGAGCTGGGGGCAGGAGCAGTGCCAAAATCCTTGGATTATATGACAAGGTCTATCAAGGAGAAACCTACTTGTTCATAAAGCATCCGCGAAACTTCGCCTCAATGCTACAATGGACTGAAACGTCCCTAAACCAACTATGGACCGCAATATCCTAAAACTTGCAACAGACTGAGACGTCTATAAACTACTACGGACCACAGCATCCCAAGGCTGACGCACAAAAAAAAACGGTACGTCCATAAGCGAGATGGGCACGGATGAAAACCCGAAAGGGCTCCGTGAGTAAAAACAGCAGGACTACCGGCGAGTTTGTGAAAACCCGAAAGGGCGTAATCTCATTAAGAGACACCTGCAAGGTCCTCTCGACCCTGTAAGGAGAAAATACCTGCGTGAGATCCTTACGACTCATAAGGGAGCAACACACTTAGGAATCCCCACGATTCCTAAGGAGAAAACACACTTACGAGATCCCCACGACTCGTAAGGAGAACACCTTTATGAGACCCTCATGGCTCATAAGATTCAAAAGCCTTTTTCTCGAAGTCGGTCTTGACCCTCATATTTGAAATGAAGCAGTGGGTCCCGACAACCAGACAAACTATGGACTATGGAGAGAATTTTAAATTCTAGATCTAAAAAAATAAAAAGAGGCATGCTAATTTGGCTTTGAACTTTCCTATTTATAGATAGAAAAACCCTAGGTTTACATTCTGATCCATACACGAAATTACAAAACTACCCCAAGAGAGCCGAGTCAAAGCACCGACACTGCCACCGACATGCGCAGAACACGGCCGCGGTTCCGCGGCAGAAGTGCCTGATTGGCCGCGGTTCCGTGGCTAATTGGTGGAATCGTGGGGCCATCTTTTCAGGGCTTCTTCATGTTGCTTATATCTTCTGTTTTATTCACTTGGTTTCTCAGAATCTCTTCAATTTCCTTCCAGATTTCCAACAGTACAGAATGATGTGGACTTTTGCCTTGAGCTCCGTGTTGAAGTCTTGAATCTTGTGCTGCTCTTGCGCTTTGTGCATTGAAGTGCCTAATGATTTTCCATTTGTCCCTTGAACTGGTAGGCGGCATCATACGGATAATCAGCGGAAATCAGTATTCATCTGTTGTTGGTTGTAGTCCCGCATTTGTTGTGACTTTTCATGAATTTCACTGTAAAGAGCTGAGAACCTGTAACCTGCAACTATTTAGCAGACATGGATCAAAAGTACCTACTTATATGCAATGTGATTAAGAATGGGCGATATAAAAATGCAAAAATCTGATATGAACACCTATTGAATAGGGTTCTAACTAAATCAGGTGCCTACCACTCCATATGAGATATGGAAGGGGAAGAGACCATGTCTTAATTATGTTAAGATATGGGGTTGTCCGGCCTATGTCAAAAGGTATAATCCGGACAAACTCGAGGCAAGGTCAGTTCTGTGCAAGTTTGTAGGATATCCCAAAAACTCACAAGGGTATATCTTCTACCACACCGAGGAACAAAAGGTGTCTGTTTCTCGACATGCCACCTTTTTAGAAAAGGAATTTCTTGCAAAGGAAATTAATGGCAAGGAGGTAGAACTGGAAGAGTTTCTAGCTATACAAACTACGATAGAAGATATGGTAGAACCGGAGGATTCGATAGTGCCCAACGAACCCCAGCCTCTCCGCCGATCTGGTAGGATTCCTTATCCACCTGAGAGATACTGCGGTTTTCTCGATGACAGTGAGAGCGAGAATTGCATCATGAGATGATGACCCAACTAGTTTCGAGCAGGCCATCAGGAGTGGGGACTCTGTGAGAATGGCTGGATGCTAAGCGATCTGAGATGGAATCCATATACACCAACAAAGTATGGACTTTGGTTGCCTTATCTGAAGGGTTAAACCCCCGTCAGGAGCAAGTAAATCTTGAGAAGATTACTTGGTGTAGATGGAAAAGTTGAGACTTTCAAAGCTAGACTTGTTGTAAAAGGTTTTCGTCATCGACCAAGTGTGGATTATGATGAAGCCTTTTCTCCAGTGCCTATGCTTAAGTCCATCCAGATCCTACTTGCCATTGCTACATACCATGACTACAATATCTGGCGGTTGGGTGTCATGACTGCTTTTTCGAAAGTACACTGCCAGAGGGCTTCGTAGGCAGTGGGAGCAGCTGAAACGTGTGCAAGTTGTTTTACGGGTTAAAGCAGGCATCACGGAGTTGGAACATCTGTTTTGATATGTTAGTCAAAGCGTTTGAATTCATCAAAATGGCAGATGAACCTTTTATATACAAAAAGGTATTAGAGAGTAAGGTGGTCTTCCTCGTATTGTACGTGGATGACATACTCTTGATAGGAAAGGTGTTTCCTATGCTACATTCGGTCAATCTCTTCTTATCACATTGATTCTCCATATAGGATCAAAGTGATACCTCATAAATCCTGGATTTTGGATATATGAGATAGATCTAAATGGATATTAGGATTCTCACTAGGTGTAGTGAGATGGTATCAATCGATCCTGGGGAGAATCACTAGATAGCTTCCAGGGTGGTAAGGTCAACTGAAAGTCAGTCGCAGGCATTGTCTTTACCCTCAGTGGAGGGACGGTATATTGGAAGAGTTCCAAGATAGATACCATGGCAAACTAGACGATAAAGGCTGGATACATCGCGACCAACGATGCTACCAAAGAGGCAGTCTGGGTGTATATTAGTTCATGAAATGAACTTCGTTCCTACCATTGCGTGACAATGGAGTTGTGGCTTATGCCTAGGAACCCCCGTCCCATCTATGACCCAGACATATTCTAAGACAGTATCACCTGATCATGGAGATGGTTGATCTCCAGGAAGATCGAGATTAGGAGAGTAGACTCAGAGGACAACACGACGGATCCACTCACAAAGGCCTTTTCCCAGAGAGAGACTTTTATGAGATGGTTGAGTATGAGATACTATAACCACTTCTATATGATGGCCCTAGTGCAAGTGGGGGATTGTTAGTTATATGTATGCCCTAGAGGCCATTACTGTACATGAGATGTATATTGTAGTGGATGCTTGGACATATATAGGGAGGACTTTCTTGCTCGACATGATAGTATGCTATCTGGTTACTCTTTATCTTAACATGTACACTGATTGTCTCTCTGTTACATGTTGGTAAAGCCCTTAGGATGTGTACTTGACTACCTGGATTATGATACGGATCATACTAGTGGGACAAAGGTAGTCGGTAAGTACATCCTTTATTGTCCCTATTCGTGGGTGTATCGAGACGGGGCATCGATTTACCAGAGTAGACTAGCGTATAGCTTCTCGACCCATGTAGATGGGCGATGGATGATCCCATATCCATTGGTGTTTGACATCAGAGATCGTATATGGGTGATCAGTGGAGACTGGGTACACTGGACGGACTCGCCGAGAACTCCTAGATGGTATTATACCTCACGTCAGATAGCAGTTCTCTGGTGACACTGGTATATGTTAGTATGTAGACCCGAGATCGTCATAGAGTCTTGTATGATTCCTACTATGCTTTGATTTCCACCTTACCACGTTCAAGAGGACGTGCAAAACGGTGATTTTTGGGTACAGTCCCGAGTCACATGGAGGCAATGAGCGATAGGAGGGGATTTCGTCTCTCCCGGTATTGGGGGTAGATGTCGTGCTGTGCTCGATTGGCTATAACTGGAAGTCCCTGGCCAGGGTTGATTTAGAGATTTACTGGTAAGTGTTATCAGTAGTTTCTCGACCCGTTATGAGCCTCGTATCGACATGACTTATCGAGTTATTGGGGTCTGACGTTTACCACCCGTAGACTTGATATGCGACATCTCAGACGAAGAGATCGGACTGTACGGTAGTATTACTGACAGTCTTTACAGGAGCTAGAGGGGGTTTGCTTGTTGATCTTCTGATCGCTCAATACCCGGGTAGCCGTTACGTCCAGCTAGTACCGTTGACGGCTTTTGGGTGCTTGATATGATCATCACCTACTGCCGGTGTATTGACGAGTCTTTAGAGTCCTACACAGAAGTTTTACTGGCTCAGGCAAAACGAAGTAGGAGCACATATGTGATATGTGCGGGACCAAGATTAATACGAGTATGTGATACCGTATTTTATTCTCGCGATATTTGTATCGGTCGGTTATATGTGATATAGCCGGGTTATCGAATCAAGTATTGATTCAATAAGTTGGTACATATAATATTAGTCGGTTATATGTGATATAACCGGATTATTAAATCAAGTGTTGATTTGATAATTTAGTGTATAATTGTATATTTGATATACTAGTTTACAATAACTAATATTAGCTCACTTAAGCATTTATTTTTCTCACATGTGCACACTTAATTTATATGTGATATATATTAATTGTGTTTTATTTTTGTGTTATGGTTGATGATACACACTACATGGGTGTATAAGACTTACACCATACTAATTATAATGGAGGGTTTAAATATTTAATGTAAATCCAAATTAGTGGATAATTAGTCACATGCATGAAGCTTGTAGAAGTTTGTGGGTGCATTTACTTGGTCCACTAATTTTGTCTTACTAAAGATATTTATTAATCTAACCATTATAACTTAGCCATGGTTATGTCTCTACATGAGTTAGATATATGATACAAACTCACCCATGGTTACCATTCACTCTCACAACATTATCTCTCTTCATCTTCTTCTTCAAAACTCAAGAGCTCTTTAGGTTTTGTTCAAGTAAGAAATAAAAGTGAGTAAATTAATTCTAAAGTGAGCAAAAATCCTACTTCATCATCATCTACTAGATTAGCACTTTAGTATAGGGTGTTAGCTTCACTAATCTCTCATTAGTGAAGTGGTAGTTTGAGTCAGTGACTACTCGACGTAGATCATCTTCGGTCTCGAAGACTTCAAGCAAGTTCGTTCCTTTCACCTTGAGAAACCATACTAGAGTTCGGTAGATCACCACTTGTAGCAAAGGGACTACTACAAGGAGTTATTGAAGTGAAGGACTAGTCTACAAAGGTTGTATTCCGTTATCACTCAGAAGTAAAGTAGTTTACTTTATGTTTATGACCCTAATTCTCTAGAAAGATCCTTGCTTAGGTTGTTTGGCACTTGAAAATTTAAAATACGGCATGTTTGATGCCTTGTAGAACCTTGTTCTAGTGCCTAAGAACCTTACAGATTAGGCCCCTGAGTAATCTGCTTCTATCCCTGAATCTGCTTCTTCGATGGCTTCTGAGTATCGTCCCTCAATCGTAGCTTTGATGGGAAAGCATTGACGGTATGGTTAGCCGATCCGCAAAAAAGACAGACTGCAAGCCTCCTTCGACGGTGTTTTTGTAAGTGTCCGGGTAGACGGCAGAAGTCACAAATTAGGCCTCTTTTCTGATCGGATACAATAGGCTACTTCATAGGTACAATGCCTCGTCTGTTTACCGGGATGCCTCTTTGTACAGGAGCTCTGTTCGGTGTAAATGACGGCTTCCACACTACGACGGCTTGTTGTTGCGTACTTTTTGCTTTCTCCGATAAGCTCTGCTACTCCCTGGCGGCCTTGAGAACTTATGAGAAGGTGGTCAATCCCAGAGATATAATATGTTTCTGAATCTCCACATCCAAGCTACGCATGAACCTTCGTGCCCTATCTGCATCGTCAGCAACCAAAGGTCCCGCAAATCGACTGAGCCGAGTCCACTCAACCGCATGTGCATCAACGTATCCTCCATTGTGCTTCAAGCTAATAAACCTTTCTTCCATTACTTCTCGAGCAGTTTGCGGAAAGAAATTCTTGAAGAAACTCGGATCTCCTCCACGAGCCACCTCTCGCGATCATAATCCACCAGTTGGATGCGTACAACATCCACCCTCTTGTCATTTGGAATCTGCGCGGCGCATATCAGATTCTCCGTATCAACTAGCCACTGCTCCGCTGGTAATGGCTCCTCCAATATAGTAAATATGGATGGACCAATCCTCCTGAAGTCTACCACGGTGCCTTCACGCTTTGCTGGCTTGGCCATTACCGTGTCTATGGACTGTTGGACTGTCCGCAGACCCTCCTGGAATGCCTCGGCTTGCCGCTGATTCAGATCGGTTTACCGCTTCTAGTTTTCCAGCATCCCACGTAAACTCCAAGCAATGCGGCATTATCTACACGCCTCTGGTACGATCGCAAATCTCTATCCGCTATGATTCTGAAGCCAAGACACTGAAGAGGATTAGAAACAGTAAACAGGATTCAATAAACAAGATAGTTATAGATTCAAGACTGGCAAGATAGTAATGTGGCAGGACATGTTCCTAATTTCGGGTTTCCTGATTAGTTTAATGGGTTTAATACCCAACTACAAAAGAATCAAACCCGATTAACCTAAATCCTATAGCTCTGATACCAAATAAACCCTGTCACGCCCCGCTTCCCAGAGTGCGCTAACTACGGCACGTGACAGAGCCAACCATGCTACCTGTGGATATGAATCATCCCTCCACAGTCATATTACGGCTGTCTATAGAATATCAAGAACAGTAAAATATAAAACTAACTAGTATATGTCCATTTTCCAAAATAAAAGAGTCAAGAAAATATATAAGCGGAAATGATATTAATATCCAATAAACAACATCTGAAAATACGTCCCAATATGGGCTCACATCAAGAAATAAAAGCTGCGGAAAAAACTAAACTAAACATCACTAAACTCAATTCCTCACTGCTCGGCTTGACGACTAATGTACTCCTGTTCAGCCCGCGATAAAGATAGAGGAACCGGGCCATGCAAAACCCAGACGTCAGTACGTCATAACATCAAAATAACAATAATAACCAGGATGCAACGATATATGTAAACATGAATATAAATGACAACACAAGTATGAAACAGTGAGGTGTAGGTATGTGACGTGTAACCTAAGGTCTGTGCCTCTAGGTTATCTATTCTAAAAGTCTTTGAAATCAATTTAATAGAATCTTCGATGTAACTCAATAGTATCCCGTGCGTGTCCGGGACCACGGTCAAGATTCTCAGGTTGAATTCAAGACGTGCCGCTAGGCAGTAAACAGGTAACATGTACAAATGAATGATGATAGCTGCATCATCCCGGGGCTGGCCTAGCTCGTAAAGACTGATCAGTATATGCATCGAACTGTTGAGTTATAACTCAGGTTTCATTATTGATTTCTTCTTACCCCCAAGGTTATGTGTTCAAGTCAGGTGTTTCTGATATGAATCTGATATCAACACAGGATTAAGCAGGTACAGGTTTTGTGTTAGTGTTTATGCCCTAGAGTCCATTACTGTATCATACTAGTTTGTATATTACTTAATGGAAGCTTGGGATATTCACAGTTGTATTGACAGTCTTGCTAAAATTGGTAGTATGCTACTTGGTTTGTTTCTACTTTAATATGTGCATATGTTTCTTTTAACATATCGCTTATACATATTAGTAGAGCTCTTAGGATCTTTTCTTGATTACCAGCGTTGTGATGGCAGTCATACTAGTGGGGACTGGGTAGTCTATAAGCAACATCCTATACAGGTCCCTGGTCGTAGGATTATCGAGACGGGGCATCGATACTCCGGAGTAGACTGGTGTATACGCTTCTCATCCCAGTTGGGGAAATGGTCTGTCCCACAGCCATCAGTACATCGTACTGGAGATAATATGCAGGTGCTTGTTAGGTTATGGGTACACCAGACAGGGCTCGCCGGGAACTGCAGGTTGGTACTATACCCATCGTCAGATAGCAGTTCCCAGGTGACATGAGTATAGCTTAGTCCGTCGACTTGACACCGCTACTTCGCCTGGGGTGTGTTCCCATTGTACTTAGATTACTACCCTACCACAGCTAAAAGGAGTCGTGCAAACAGGTAGTAGTTGGGTGCAGTCCCGAAGCACTTGGAGGCAGTGGCGGTTAGACATGATTCATCTCTCCCGGTATTGGGGGTTGATATCACGCTGCGTATGGAGAGCCATTACACAAGGTCCCTGGCCAGGGCAAGCGAGATTTACTGGTAGGTGCTCCAGTAGTTTCTCAAGGTGTAATGAGCTTCACTCCGACACGACTTATACCGCTATTAGGGTCTGACGTTTACCGCCCCTAGGCCCGATATGCCATAGTCTTAGACGAACAGACCGGACTGTACGGAGATTGTCACATACAGGCTCAGTAGGAGTTCGGATGGGTTTCCTCATCGTCCTTTTTATCGACATCTACCTGGAGATCGTTACGTAAAGCTAGTACCGCTTGCGGCCTGTGGTTAAACCCACTGCCAGCGTAGTGTCGAGTCTTTAGAGTCCCACACAGAGAGTTTTCCCGCACCGGGCAAAAGGTGTAGAGGACGTATGGTTTTTACGGCAGGGCCGCGATCACTTACGTACACTTGTGCACGTACTATGATCGGGCAGATAATACTAGCGGGCTTTGGTTTAAGCCAGATTCTAGTATTATACAGATGGATTTATTCTGTCTAAGATTATCCGTGTTTTTCGGAAATACGGATGGGAGGGGCAGTTTCGTAATTTTTCGGGAAGCTTCTAGAAGGAGGTGACTCATTTGTGTTTATTTCTTTTGTGATTTAAACTAAATGAGGTGGAGGATGAGGTGTAAGTTTCATTAAATGATCCATGACTCATTAGATGACTCATTAGATGATTCATATAGTGAATTAAATGAAGCATTATGAATATTACCTAGATATTTATTTTGATGATATTATTATGCTTCATGATATTCACAAATGAGAATAGTTCATTGATTATCACAAAACACTTCTCTCTCCTCAAGTCTTCATCTTCTTCCTCAAACCCTAATAGCTCTCACAAGTTGAGAATCCTAGGGTTTAAGTGACTAAATACTCCATCTAAATACTCTACTCCCTCTAGGACTTCTAGATTAGCAAACTAGAAGCCGCAGTTATCTCAGATTCGAGATAGGAGCTCGGACTATAGACTCTCGGGTGGATCGTCTTTGACTCGAGGAGGCCGTTGAGCTACCCATGTTCCATAGAGCCGACGAGGTGTGGAGGAAAGCGATGAAGTCCCGAAGGACAAGTAACGTGAGGTATAACTTCGAATCAGAGTAGTTAAACCTCTCGTAGTTTTCTAGTAATGGTTTAGATACGATCTGTGTGCTCAATTCCGTGTTACGAAGCTTTGATAATTGTTTTTCATATATTCCGCCTTCCCGCGAACACGTGGGGTTCGTGACATGGACTTACAATGGTATCAGAGCCTACTAAACCTTTATTAGCTTGTTAGCAACTAATTAGAACTTCGATCTTCGGAAAAAAACGAAAACATAACTTCGCTTTCCTAAAGTTTCTGTCGATTTTAAACTTGTCGAAAAAGTTATTTCAGAAGTATGAAAATTCACAGCAGGGAATTCTAAGAATACTGGAGAAATACGAGTTGCTAACTCGGTGAGACGTCCGTGGAAGCGCGGCGGATTGGTGCAATACGCCGCGGATCCGCGGTCGAGTCGACTCCGAGTTGACTCGTATTTACACAGTTTGTCTTATTTTTGGGTGTTCTGTTTTCCTGTATATTTTATTTCTGCCCAGGTCTTTTCAATGCTGGCTTGCATTTGGGGTAGACACGGAAAAAGGTTGTCGATCGAAATTCTAAGTTATTTGCTAATCGGGTTATTTGATGTGTTCGTAAACCTCCGCTAATTGCTAGTATGTCGGTTAGTTGGGGGTTGCACATTTCTGTAATGGATATTGGTTTGTGGATATGAACTTCATTGGATTGTCGTGGATGAATAGCCGGGGATGTAAGATGAGAGTTTTTATCTTTCATTCGATATAAATTGTAATATGTTGTAATATTCTTTTGCGGGGCACATCCGGGTTGAGGTTGTAGCCACCGTTGTATTATTTCATTTACTGTTTTATGCTCCTAGGATAGACCCAAGATGGGGTGCACAAACTACCGGGTACTTTGAAGTATTTAATGGCCTACTCACGTCGTTGAGGGAGACTGTTTCACTTCTGGTACTAGACGGGTAGTTTGTTGCACCCATAGGGGTCTAGGGTGGGGTTTTGGCTATTCATCACGACCGTGTAATCCGTCTTTTGTTGCAGGCTCGAAAGAAACGTGGATTCCTAGTATTTCCAATATGTTCATCTGTGATCTGAAATGCCTATTATTGTGTCTGACGAATGTACAATATCTATTTATGATATCTAGTAGGCGTTGCTTATGTTTTGCATCTGCGCTAGCCCAGCCCCCGCTCTGTCGTTAGTTAAGTAACCTAACGGGTGAATGACGGGGCCCAGTGGCGAATGCAGATGGCATAAGCGGACGTTGTATTTTCGTTGTTTTTTGCAATGATAGGATAAATGATGGGACGCATTATTTTAATGCAAAGAAAACAAACCAAAGCTGAATCGTTGGAACAAATTTAAAAGAAACCACTCGGTTATTTTAAAAGTGCAGAATTTTTAATTGCGGAGCTTTAACCACTCCTTTTAAAAAGCTATCAGGTTCCTTCGATTATATCAAGTTCACTACATTCACGGTTTCGCCAAAACCAGTCGTAGCCCTCCGTCATTTCATATGGATGGTCAGTAGTATTCAAGCTATGTTTGTTGGCCTTCGTCAAGGCATAATGTTTGGTAGCTGCTGGGGTATTCATATGTAGCATAGATAGATGCGTTGGTTTGGGACAGTCGTATTACTTTGTTGGCCTTCGTCAAGGGTATGTACGGGTGGGTTCAAATTAACAAGGATAATGATGTGAAGAATTTGATATGTGACTTATGATTTGTTGGCCTTCGTCAAGGTGATAAGAGCATGGGGAAAAATTCCACATCGGGAGTTTCTAAAGAAACTGAAACTTGCTAGTGTTGCATACCATTTGGAGTTTGATAATGTTGGTAGGATTCCTTAAGCATTATCACACGATGATATCTGGATCCCGATCCTACTGTGAGTATATGCTACTCATCAGGAGATTCGTCACTTAACGATCAATGCTATAAACCAAGTAGGTGTCTAGAACGGTGTCAGCAGGGCTACGCCTCCAGGGAAAAGAGGTTATTTAATTAAGGAACTTCGTGAAAGCGTCATAAAACCTCCCTCGAAGTACCGACACTTGCCTGGCTGAACGGTTAAGCAAGTATTGTACGGTGAGACCGGTCCTGACTAATTCTTCTTTTATGGTTTGAGGAAGGATTCTAGAAACAGTGGGAGCCATCCTGTTTAGATAAACTAAAAACCAATCTAAACTTGCAAGAGCATCATGCTAAAGTGTTTTCTTCTCTCTCTCAACTGCAGCGACCCTGTGACCATGACTAGGTTACATTTAGATAACAAGTTGACTGAATCCGACTTTTATGACCGGCAAAGGTCTGTCCAGATGTCCATTGCCTATGACAAGATTGACCACCCTATTACTACTCAAGCCCCCGCCGTCCCAGGTCCAGTTTCCACCTTCACGGATATGGATATCCGTCAGACAAGGGAAAAGGACAGTGCAAATGCCAAGTGCCTCGTGTTGTCTTCAGTTGATAGTGTATTCCAGAAGCAGCACGAGAAGATGGACTTAGTTTCCATCTTCCTCCATAAAAAATATTTATATGGAGAGCAATCTTGTATCGCAAGATATGAGACCTTGAACGAATTGCTTCAAGCGAGGTTGGCTGTCGGGTCATCTGTAAGGGACGACGTCCTTACGATGACTGGCTATATTGATGAGCTCACGGACCTGGAGACCATGTTGGGAAATAGGTCATATGCTGAATTATTTCCACAGTCCCTACCCTCTACTTACACCCTGAAGGAAACCAGGGAGACACCCGCTCTGCTTAATGAGGGACCTTCTTCTTCTGCATCCAAGGCGAAAGCAAAGGGTGAAAAGAAGAAGACCTCCACAAAGCCGATATACGGTGTCAGTGAAGTAGAAGGAAAGGGAAGAGAAAAAGTTTCGTGACTTGGTGTAGGGAAGGAGGGATGTTCATATTGTTATGGGAAGGGGCATTGGCAGAAAGATTTCAGGGCTTTGGAAGCCAGTAGCCAGGATTGGAAGCATGTTGTGGCTTCGCCTTCGGGTGTGTTTGTAATTGAGAACTGTTTGTCAATTAACTCTACTTCCTGGGTACTAGATACCGGATCAGGATTTCATATCTGTAATTCGTTACATGCTTTGAGAAACTGTAGAGTTATCAGGGTAGGTGATATGTCTCTCAGAGTTGCGAACGGAATGAGCATGGACGCTGAATCCGTGGGGGAATATCACCTAGGACTGACAAGTGGGCAGATATTGATTCTACGTAACTGTTTGTATGTACCTAGTTTGACTTGTAATATCATATCAGTATCCTCACTTTCAAGAGAGGGATATGATTTTACATTCGTAAGCGATGTGGTAAACATCCACCTAAATCAAGTTCTGATTGGGTCCGGTACATTAGATAACGATATATACGTATTAAATCAAGCTCAGGTTTTCAATATCCAGAACACATTTAAAAGAAAGTCTCCGGAAGTAAATCAGGCTTTCTTATGGTATTGTAGACTAGGTCACATCAATGAAATACGGTTAACTAAGTTACATAGAGAAGGATATTTGAATCCGTTTGAATATCAATCTTATGCTACTTGTGAATCTTGTCTCATGAGAAAGATGACAAAGACTCTGTTTACTGGACACGGAGTAAGAGCGAGCGAGCTCTTGGGACTCGTACACAGTGACGTGTACGGTCCAATGTCTATACATGCAAGAGGTGGTCATTCCTACTTCATTACTTTTATGGATGATTTCTCTAGGTATGGACATATCTTCTTGATGAAGCATAAATCCGAGGCCTTTGAGAAATTTCGGGAATACAAGAATGAAGTGGAAAACCAAACAGGAAAAAGTATCAAGACACTGAGATCTGATCGAGGTGGTGAATACTTAAGTGCCGAGTTCCTGGGATACTTAAAAGGGAATGGAATTCTCTCTCAGCTTACTCCTCTATACACACCACAAAACAATGGTGTATCAGAAAGGCGGAATCGAACCCTATTGGATATGGTTCGTTCCATGATGAGTAAAGATGAGTTACCGCGATCTTTCTGGGGTTATGCACTAGAATCAGCTGCATATCTTTTGAACAAGGTTCCAACCAAAACTGTACCTACCACACCATATCAGATGTGGAGTGGGGAGAAACCCTATCTTCGGTACTTGAAGACACGGGAATGTCCAGCTTTATTTAAAAAGCAACATGCGGACAAGCTTGAGGCACGCTCAGTACAGTGTAAGTTTGTAGGATATCCAAAGAACTCCAAGGGGTATTATTTCTATTACGCAGAGGAACAAAAGGTTTTTGTTTCTCGTCATGCCCACTTCTTGGAAGCTGAATTTTTAGAAAATCAGAAGAGTGGGAGCGCAATAGAACTGGAAGAAATTCTAGAACCACAAGCTGTTACTGAAAGTATGGTAGAACCAGAAGTTTCAGAAGAAAGGGACATCCCAGCGCCTATCCGCAGAAGTAGTAGGCAGTCTCATCCGCCCGAGAGATACTACGGTTTTCTCATAGACGGGGATCGAGAGGATTTCATCATTGACAATGATGACCCTACTAGCTTCCAGCAAGCCATTCAGAGCGGCGACTCAGTAAGATGGCTGGATGCAATGCGGACCGAAATGGAGTCCATGTACACTAACAAAGTATGGACTTTGGACATTGCTCCAGATGGGGTAAAACCCGTAGGATGCAAATGGATCTTCAGAAGGAAGATTGGTGTAGATGGACAGGTTGAAACCTATAAGGCTAGACTTATTGCAAAGGGTTTTCGTCAAAGACCTGGTTTGGACTATGACGAAACCTTTTCTCCAGTGGCTATCCTCAAATCCATTCGGGTCCTTCTTGCCATTGCTGCCTTCCACGATTATGAGATCTGGCAAATGGACGTAAAGACGGCTTTTCTAAATGGTAATTTGGAAGAGTGTGTCTATATGGATCAACCAGAGGGATTCATTCAGAGTGGGAGCATCGGTAAAGTGTGCAAGTTGCTTAAGTCCATTTATGGACTAAAGCAGGCATCGCGGAGTTGGAACATCTGTTTTGATGATACTGTTAAAGAATTCAACTTTATCAAAAATCCAGATGAATCATGCATATATAGTAAGATTGTAGAGAGAACTGTAGTATTTCTCATCTTGTACGTGGATGACATTCTCTTAATAGGAAATGATATTCCTATGCTACAGTCAGTCAAATGATTCTTGTCATAGAAGTTCTCCATGAAGGACCTGGGTGATTCCACTTATATTTTGGGGATCCAGATCTATCGTGATAGATCAAAGAGAATGTTGGGACTTTCGCAGTCCAGGTACATAGACACCATATTGAAAAGATTCAGTATGGAAGATTCTAAGCGCGGTAACCTACCGTCTTGTCACGGAATCACCCTCTCCAAAGAGATGTCTCCAAGACTGATTTAGAAAGGGCTCGCATGTCGATTATACCCTATGCTTCTGCGGTAGGCTCTATAATGTATGCGATGTTATGTACCAGACCAGATGTTGCATACACATTGAGCGTTGTAAGCCGGTATCAGGAAAACCCAGGGGAGAAGCACTGGATAGCAGTAAAGAACATTCTTAAGTACCTGAGGAGGACTAAGGAGATGTTCTTGGTGTATGGCGGAAATGACCTCCAGATCGAGGACTTTGCCGACTCCAGCTTCCAGAATGACAAGAACGACTCCAAGTCCATGTCGGGTTATATCTTTACCCTCAATGGAGGGGCGTTCTATTGGAAGAGTTCCAAGCAGGACACCGTTGCTGACTCGATGATGGAAGCGGAGTACATAGCTGCTTGCGATGTCGCAAAAGAAGCTGTCTGGATGAAGAAGTTCCTCACAGAACTTCAGGTGGTTCTTACCAGTGTTGATCCAATACCTCTATATTGTGACAACAATGGCGCTATAGATTTAGCGAGGAACCCAGGTCCCATCAGAAGTCCAGGCACATCTTAAGGCGGTATCACCTGATCAGGGAGATCGTAGATCGCCGGGAGATCGAGGTGAAGAGAGTAGATACGGAGAATAACACTGCTGATCCATTCATAAAGGCCATTCCTCAGACGCAGTTCGAGAGGCTATTCAAGATGATAGGTCTGCGATATGCCAGTACATGGCCCTAGTGCAAGTGGGAGATTGTTAGTGTTTATGACCTAGAGGCCATTACTGTATCATACTAGTTTGTATATTACTTAATGGAAGCTTGGGATATTCACAGTTGTATTGACAGTCTTGCTAAAAATGGTAGTATTCTACTTGGTTTGTTTCTACTTTAATATGTGCATATGTTTCTTTTAACATATCGCTTATACATATTAGTAGAGCCCTTAGGATCTTTGCTTGATTACCAGCGTTGTGATGGCAGTCACACTAGTGGGAGCTGGGTAGTCTATAAGCAACATCCTATACAGGTCCCTGGTCGTAGGATTATTGAGACAGGGCATCGATACTCCGGAGTAGACTGGTGTATACGCTTCTCATCCCAGTTGGGGAGATGGTCTGTCCCACAGCCTGTACGTCGTACTGGAGATAGTATGCAGGTGCTCGTTAGGTTACGGGTACACCGGACAGGACTCGCCAGGAACTGCAGGTTGGTATTATACCCATCGTCAGATAGCAGTTCCCAAGTGATATGAGTACAGCTTAGTCCGTTGACTTGACACTGCTACTCTGCCTCGGGTGTATTCCCACTGTACTTAGATTACTACCCTACCACGGCTCAAAGGAGTCATGCAAATAGGTAGTAGTTGGGTGCAGTCCCGAAGCACTTGGAGGCAGTGGCGGTTAGACAGGATTCGTCTCTCCCGGTATTGGGGGTTGATATCGCGCTGTGTATGGAGAGCCATTACGCAAGGTCCCTGTCCAGGGAAAGCGAGATTTACTGGTAGGTGCTCCATTAGTTTCTCAAGGTGTAATGGGCTTCACTCCGACACGACTTATACCGCTATTAGGGGTCTGACGTTTACCGCCCCTAGGCCCGATATGCGATAGTCCTAGACGAACATACCGGACTGTACGGAGATTGTCACATACAGGCTCAGTAGGAGTTCGGATGGGTTTCCTCATCATCCTTCTTATCGACATCTACCTGGGGACCGTTACTTACAGCTAGTATCGCTTGCGGCCTGTGGTTAAACCCACTGCCAGCGTAGTGTTGAGTCTTTAGAGTCCCATACAGAGAGTTTCCCTGCACCGGGCAAAAGGTTTAGAGGCCGTATGGTTTTTACGGCAGGGCCGCGATCACTTACGTACACTTGTGCACGTACTATGATCGGGCAGATAATACTAGCGTGCTTTGGTTAAACCAGATTCTTGTATTATACAGATGGATTTAATCAGTCTAAGATTATCCGTGTTTTTCGGAAATACGGATGGGAGGGGCAGTCTCGTAATTTGTCGGGAAGCTTCTAGAAGGAGGTGACTCATTTGTGTTTATTTCTTTTGTGATTTAAACTAAATGAGGTGGAGGATGAGGTGTAAGTTTCATTAAATGATCCATGATTCATTAAATGGCTCATTAGATGATTCATCTAGTGAATTAAATGAAGCATGATGAATATTACCTAGATATTTATTTTGATGATATTATTATGCTTCATGATATTCACAAATGAGAATAGTTCATTGATTATCACAAAACACTTCTCTCTCCTTAAGTCTTCATCTTCTTCCTCAAACCCTAATAGCTCTCATGAGTTGAGAATCCTAGGGTTTGAAGTGACTAAGTACTCCATCTAAATACTCTACACCCTCTAGGTTTTCTAGATTAGCAAACTAGAAGCCGCAGTTATCTCAGATTCGAGATAGGAGCTCGGACTATAGACTCTCGGGTGGATCATCTTAGACTCGAGGAGGCCGTTGAGGTACCCATGTTCCATAGAGCCGACGAGGTGTGGAGGACAGCGATGAAGACCCGAAGGACAAGTAACGTGAGGTATAACTTCGAATCAGAGTACTTAAACCTCTCGTAGTTTTCTAGTAATGGTTTAGACACGATCCGTGTGCTCAAGTCCGTGTTACGAAGCTTTGATAATTGTTTTTCATATATTCTGTCTCCCTACGAATACGTGGGGTGCATGACATGGACTTACATTTTGTCTATATAAACAACAAGTTACGTCCGTCAGGACAACAAGTCAGGATTGTCGGCATTAGTAACAAGATCAAAGTAACAAGTCAAGTAGTGTGTCAGGACATGTCATGTGGTGCGTATTTATCAAATAGATACCCAAATGTGAAACTGTAATGAATATCTGACACGGTAAGCACTAGGATACCAGGATGTATATGTGTCTATCTGTAATAACATGTTATACGTTTATGACTACTTATGATGCAATCTAGATAACACGTTGTGATAATGTAATAGTGAAATGATATCAGGATGTTCCGGCATGTAATTAGAGGTGTTATTATCAGTACGGATACGTACGGATATCGAAAAACGATAAAACTATAACAATGGATGCATAATCAAATCACATGTATTATTTTTATTCATATGGATATAAATATTTTAACATAGCATGTTGCAAGATAAACTTACCCGATCAGATCTCATGACGGGGTACGTATGTCACGTTTGACGTCGGTTAAACGTCGCGATGCAACTACGCACGTACAGGACTGGATCTGGCTAATCAAAGACGTGACCACGTTGGAAGACGACGATGACTGGGTCGCCCGGATCTTCGGCGACATGCGCGACTCCGGTGATGCGGCCGAGACCCGACCCAAGAAAGCAAGAAAAGAGAGAAAGAAAGAAAAACAAAGAATAAAGGAATGGGCTGTGGGTTCTGGGGTCTGGTGTCGAGTTCTGGGCTCAATGGACAGAGGATGGGTGACGGCGACGATGGGTAGCCATCGGCGACGATGTCCACGGTGATGGGGCATAGTGGTTTTTCCTTGGGTTGTTGTTGTGGTTCTAGGGGTTGTCGGGGATGGTGGTGGTGGTGGTGGTATGAGGTGTCGGTGAGTCAAGAGAGGGGTGAGGAGACACCGACAAGGTCGTGGGTCTCTGGCGAAGTGAGGTTGACGGCGAGGTCGGTGTTTTTCTTGGGTTGCTCGGGGTTGTTCGTAGGTGTGGGTTCTCGGGGATGATGGAGGAGAGGAAGTAAATAAGGTGGTCATGGTCGGGGTGATGTTGATGAGGAGATCGGCGGTGAGGGGATAAAGTCGAGGTCGGGTTCTTGGGTTGCTCGGGGTGTTTGCAGGGGTCGGTTGCAGGGATGGGTCATCGGGGAGAAGGATGACAGGGGAGAGGAAGAAGAGGGTGAGGTCAAGGTGATGAGGGGGCGAGATGGTGAGGGGAGGTCGTCGGCGACTTGAGGGGCTAGGCAAAGGTTTTAGGTTTTCGGGGAGTTGTCGTGAGAGGCAGAGGAGAGAGATGAGTTGGGGTAAAAAATATTAGGTTTATATAATTTATATATATATATATATATATATATATATATATATATATATATATATATAGAGAGAGAGAGAGAGAGAGAGAGAGAGATTACGAGAATCCTGAGAGAGAGAGATAGGAATTAGTTATTATAATATGTTATATATATAAGTATATATTTACTGTTATTATTATAAAATATTATAATATTATATATTAGGTTTAAATAGCTAATATCAAACTGTTCCGAAAAATACCCAGGTTTCTTCTAAAATTCTAGTTTTAAAATACGGATAATACATACAAGCCAAAATCATAACGCGATTTCTGGTTAAATAAAATGAATACCCCTAAGAACGGATACACGTAAATACACGTAGCGATCCAAACGAGCCTGTTTCATCAAACTGGACATGAACACGATATCTGGATGCAACCATAGGGTATGGGGTATGATACAGGTCAGGCTGGATATTAAAAAATATTATTTGATTATTATTTGTATTATTTAAGGATATGTAGATGCCAAATATTATACATGTGTATAGAACATATATGTGCACGGATTCTCTGTACTAGTAATTATAAGACGTAAAGTAGGATCAAGATGGGTTTCAAGCATGCGGGTCGGGTCAGATACTAACCACAGATACCAAATGCATCATCCTACCCAAAAGCAAACAATAAACAAGAAACTGTCGTAAAATTTGGAAATTACCCAAATCAAATATGGTATAAATGAATTAGGGTGTTACATTATACCCAACTACAAAAGAATTTCGTCCTCGAAATTCTCGGAACAAGAAAAGACAAGAAAACATGAATCTAAGAAAAGAGGTGTGGAAACTTCTGTCGAATCTCGGCTTCTCGTTCCCAAGTTGATTCTCCGTGCGAACGATTCCTCCATGAAACAAGTACTAGAGGGATAACCTTGTTCTTGAGGACCTTTTCGCGTCGATCCACAATCTCCATCGGTCGTTCTTCATATGTTAAGTCCTCCCTTACTGTCAGTTCCGAGTGATTTAGGACGTGCGTCTCATCTCGAACATACTTGCGGAGTTAGGATACTTGAAACACGTCGTGAACACTCACCAAGGATGGTGGTAAAGCCAATCGATAAGCTACTTCTTCAACACGCTCGATAATATCGAAAGGCCCCACGAATCGAGGACTAAGCTTGCCTTGACTACCAAATTGAATCACTCCTCTGGTCGGTGATATCTTCAGGAATACAAGATCACCAACTACGAACTCCAGAGGTCTTCATCTTGTATCGGCCCAACTTTTCTGTCAATCTTGTACTTCCTTCATATGGTTTCGGGTCATATTAACTTTCTCCACGGTTTGCACGATAAGATTCGGTCCCAATAATCTTCTTTCTCCAACATCGTCCCAACAGAAGGGCGAGCGATACTTACGACCATATAATGCTTCGAATGGAGCCATCTGTATAGTCGTCTGAAAACTTTTATTATATGAAAACTTAACCAAGTGCAAATGATCCTCCGATGAACCCTTGAAGTCTAACATGCATGCTCTCAACATATCTTCAAGAGTTTGGATCGTTCTTTCTGACTGGCCATCTGTCTGAGGATGATATGCGGTGCTGAACTTCAATCTTGTCCCCAAACTTTCCTGTAGACTCCTCCAAAAGTGCATTAAGAATCGGGTATCACGATCGGAAACGATGCTCACAGGTACTCCATGCAATCTTACAATCTCCTGCATGTACCGTTCTGCTAGAGCCTCCGTCGACTGACCAACTCGAAACGGTATAAAATAAGCTACCTTGGTCAATCGATCAACAATCACCCAAACTGCATTATTGCCCTTTGGACTCCGCGGTAAAGCTGTCACGAGATCCATAGTTATATATTCCCATTTCCTTTGAGGAATCAGAAGTGGTTGCAATAAACCAGCTACCCTTTGATATTCAGCCTTGACTTGCTGACACACCAAACACTTCGATGCATAGTGAGCAATCTCCATTTTCATGCCTTCCCACCAAAAATGTTATCGTAGATCTTGGTACATCTTTTTGCCTCCCAGATGTATGGAATATTTGGAACTATGAACCTCCTTCATAACTTCTTCACGAATATCCCCTTTTGACACACATAAACGGCTCTCAATCGTAATGAACCATTATTATGAATTAACAAGTCCGTTCGAACTCCTGCTTCTACTTGTTCTCGAAACTTCTGCAATCTTGGATCGTGCGAATGCGCTTCTTTAATATTGTTGATCAGGGACGATTGTAGTTGTAGCTGCATCAACTGTCCCGAAGAATGTGGTAGTACGATCTCCAACTCGAATCTCTGAAAATCATCTATAAGCTCATTCTGTGCAGTCAACATCGGTATTGCTGGCAACCGACTTAGAGCATCCGGCACTATATTAACTTTCCCTAGAAGGTACTTTAGATCAAGATCATAGTCAGCCATCAGCTCTAACCATCTACGTTGTCTCATGTTGAGCTCTTTCTGCATGAACACATACTTTAGGCTCTTGTGATCGGTAAATACTTCTATCCTTTCGCCCAATAAGTAGTGTCTCCAAATATTCAAAGCAAAAATCACTGCTGCTAACTCCAGATCATGAGTTGAGTAGTTCTTCTCATGAGTCTTCAATTTTCTCGATGCATAGGCTATAACCTTCCCATTCTTCATTAGAACACATCCTAAGTCTTTCCCAGATGCATCGCTGTGAATAACCAACCTTCTGAAACTTTCTGGCACTGTCAAGATAGGAGCGGTGGTCAATCTTTGCTTCAACGCTTTGAAAGCTGACGCACATTTCTCCGTCCATACAAACGGTACCTCTTTTCGCGTTAGCTAGGTCAATGGTTTAGCTATTCGAGCGAAATTCTCCATGAACCTTCTATAATATCCGGCAAGCCCAAGAAAACTTCTGATCTCCGTTGTGTTCTTTGGAATCAGCCAATCATGAACTGCTGCAACCTTTTTAGGATTAACGGCAATTCTATCTCCGGATACGACATGACCCAAGAACTTCATTTCTTGAAGCCAAAACTCGCACTTGCTCATCTTAGCATACAACCTTTCTTGCCACAACGTTTGTAGTGCGATCTCCAAGTGTTCCGCATGCTATTCTTTTGTCACGCCCCGCTTCCCAGTAGACGGAAGCAGGTACGTGACGAGACCTGTGATGTATTTATTTCGAGAAGGTCATTTCCTGGAATAAATACGCTAAGCGTAAAATAAACAATATAAAATGAAAAGAAAATTAACATGAGATTAAAACTTCAACAACTTTATTTACATTCAATTTGATTCATTTACAATACATAATATCAACTGAAGGAAAATACAAGAATGGAAATGACTAAACAAGTGGCATACATAAACTGAGAAGAAGATAACGGGTCTAGGCCTGGGTCGCGATCTGATCGTGCTCTTCCTCTGAGATGTCTACCTCCTCAGTCTCCATGGTATCTGACGAACATTCCAAGAAAAAAAAGGTAGGCGGAATGCCCATCAGAACTTTCGCTCGGTAAGTCTCCAATAAATAAAATAAAGTATAAAGTGTAATGATAAAGTAAAAGTATAATATGAACAAGTGAGTATGAAGTATGTAGTGTCAGCATGTCGTTTCATGTAAACATGGAAATTTTATTTAGCATGCGATGTTATTGTAATATATGTGAACAAGTATGGTAATATATAACAAGTAGATAAGAATGACAACATAGCATGAGCATGGCAAACAAATGTAACATGGCCGTGTAATGTAAGTATAACGAACATGCAGTGAATGTAAGTGTCTTAACAGGTCTCTACTTGGGTACACTAATTTAACGTAAGTTCAAGGGTGAATGTCAACCAATCTCAAGAGTGTTCTCAAACCCAACAGGCTGTAATCCAGGGGAAAGAAACCACGGGCCCGAATCAAGTGTTAGTAATAGGACTTCAACCTAGTGTTGAAGTATTCCAAACTCAACAGACTGTAATTCAGGAGAAAAGAAACACGGGCCCTCATGATTACTTGCTTATGTTAGTAAACATGAATTCATGATCTAGTGGGACTCCTGAGATTTCGTTGGATTCACGCATGAACTACCTCAACACCCTGTATATGCTAAGTTACAGCTAAAATTACCAGCCTTGCTCGAATCCATTAATACATCAAGTTGAAAGATTGAGTTCATGTATATATCAAGTATTCATTTATTCATGTCAAGTTTTATTTATGGTTTGAGTCAAGTCATAGTGTTCAAATATTCATGTTTCGCTTTAGTCAAGTTCAAGTGTTCCGATTCATGATCAACAGTCAAGTATACCTGTTTGAGTTCAATATTGATTTCGTGTGTTCAAGTTCAGTATTCATGTTTGGTTTTAGATTCAGGTTTTAAGTTTGGATTCAGACTTAGTTAGAATCAGACTTAAGTCAAACACTTGTAACTGATTTAGATCCTAAATTAGGTTCGGGAATTATCGGTAACTGCTGCACATGGACTGCAGGATTTGTGTATTTTTCCAAGACAATTACTGTTGATAATATCGTTAAGTTTTCTACCTTAAATAGGCAAGCACTCACTTTCTCCGGCTCCCTAGGGCTCAATAGAATTGATCCCGCTTAAACCTATAGTTACTAAAGTCCTTAAATATAATTTTATATAACTCGAGGGGGTTTTATGAAAAATATTTTTAATATATAGTTTCAAAATAATCTCGAGAAATTATTTATATTATTTAAGGTTTCCATGGATGTGAATTTTTAGGGATTTGAGGAATTTTAATGATAATAGCTTAGCTTGGAAAGTTCATGTTATTTTATTGTAAAGCTTGACTTTTGTTGGTATCTTGATCTTGTAATTCTTTAATTTGAAAAAAATATAAGGTTATTATATTTTGAAAATCTATGGATTTTTTTAATATTTATATAATTATAAAAATTAATTTTTTACTAAAATAGAAAATGTGTTTTTCTTAAAAACCGTATTTAAAACCTTTCGAGACCGAATGCTCCGTGAGAAGGTCTGCATCTCGCTCTATGAGCTCAAAAATATGCGATAATCCGCACCATCCAATAGCGGGTCCCCTAAAAAGGGTTGTAGTGGCTTATTTGCAAAAGGATTTTTAAAATACAATTCTAAAGAAAACCGTTTTTATAGTAAATTATATTTTGATGTAATCTTGTGTTCGTAACTAAAAATACGTTCAAAGAGTATCGTGCTATAGAACCATGTGTTTATGTGAGAGGTAGGTCGTTACCTCGTGAATTTTTCTAAAGGTATGTTTAAGCTAAACAAATAAAGATGATATATACAAAGTTCATGATATTTTAATGTAAAGGTTAAATTAAAGTTATGTTACATGACATATTTGAGTGAAAGTTGGTTCTAAAACTTACTTTTATAATTACAAACTTTATGTAAGGATATGGATGCCAAATATGTAAGAAAACGTGGATTTTATATAGTATAGAAGAAGATGTCGGTATTAACTCCACTTCCGACATATATTTTGAAAAAGAATTTTTAGAGAAGAAGAATAAGGATTGGAAGGGACTTACCACTTGGTTATATTAAGAAGAGATAGGAGAATATATTGTTGTCATCGTGGAATCGCGGGGTTGTCGGAATTGCTTCGATTCTTCGCCAGAAGTTGACCGCTTGCTAACTCCACTTGTACTTAGAAAATTTTGAGAATTTTGGCTAGAGATTTTAGAATGATGAAGGGCTAGGGCATGGGGTTGTATTTATAGTGTGGAATTAGGTTTTTGGAATTAAAATGATGAATTAAAATTCATTTAAATGAGGATAAATAGGGAATTGAAGGGTCTCTGTTTGATTGCACAGTAGAGGGGAGTTAGGGGTAGGGGAAAGGTCAGGTGTGCAAAGCCCTGGGGGGCCATGGTGCCGGCCTTGGGGAGGATCTCGTCGGTTGATTTGTGGAGGGGGGCCGATGGATTTGAGCTATGTGTTCCTCTCTGTATTAATACTCTTTTGCACATGTTTATTTCTTCAGACTTTTCATTTTTATGTGCAATGCACGTGTAAACTTTTGGGCTTCCAAAAAGTTTAAAAGAAAATCAGAGAAAATATAATGTGTCTGATGGGACTCGAACACAGGGGCTACGTCACAGCAGTGCAAGTCTTTACCAGTGAGCTACAAGTTGTTTCTTTCTGTTCTTAAAAAAAATTAACTTATAACTTATACTCAGGCTGTGTCTGTATTTTAACAGAAGAATTTCCGTACTATGGTTTCAGAGTCGTTACATATTTACTCCTCGAATAGACCGGAATATCGTCAACAAACACCATTACGAACTGGTCCAAATATGGTGAAAAGATTCGGTTCATCAAGTCCATAAATATCGCCGGTGCGTTCGTGACTCCGAATGGCATCACCAAGTACTCGTAATGCTTGTATCGAGTTCGGAACGCTGTCTTGCAAATATCTTCTGATTTTACTCGAACATGATGATATCCGGATCATGAATCTAGCTTCGAGAATACCCTCGTGCCACTGAGTTAATTGAATAATTCTCCGATGCGAGGGATCAGGAATTTGTTCTTAATATTCACCCGGTTTAATTCTCAATAGCCGATGCACATCCTCCGCGTGCCATCCTTCTTCTTGACTAAAAGAACTGGAGCTCCCCAGGGTGAATTGCTGCTGTGAATCCAACCCTTCTCTAATAATTCAGCGAACTGTTTCTTGACTTCTAGCTCCACCGGTGCCATCGGATAATACTCCTTTGAAATCGGCGCTGCTCCAGGAATCAGGTCAATCGCGAACTCTGTTGGGTTTCCCTTGCACCTAATCTAGGGTTAGGAGACTCGGTCTCGACTCCTCGAGATGGCCTCTCACTGGACCCTAGAACCCGGTTACTTGTGCTCCCCTCCTTGGGTCTATCCTAATACGGAAAAGTAAATAATATACAATGGTGACAACAACCTCAACCCGGAAGTGCCCCATATAAAAGAATATTACATACATTGAATTTTACATGAATGAAAATGAAAACCCTCATCTCACATAAAACTCCCGGCTATTCAGAACACGACAATCCACGGTCTCTATGAATAACCAAACCCACATCCCTAGACCCTTACGAGAGCGGCAAGTAACTCTGCCAATTCTAGCCTGGCTCTGATACCACTGTTGGGTTTCCCTTGCACCTAGTCTAGGGTTAGGTAGCATCACTCATTTCACTTTACTATCTAGAGAGGTGCAAATCAAACAAACCATGAATCTTTACTAGAATTTTTAGGGTAACAAAGATTGTATCACATACAAAGAATTATCTTTCACTAAGAGTTTAGGATTACAACCTTTCTAGTCCGTTCCTTCGCTTCATAAGCTCCGTATTGAGGTCCCTTCGCTGCGATCATCAAGAACTCCGACTCTAGAGAGGTTCCATGTGGTGAATGAGGCATCTTGCTTGAAGTCTTCTTGATCTAAGATGATCTCCCTTGAAGAATCTCTAACCCAAGCTTACACTTCACTAATGAAGTTATTAGAGAAGTGAACACCCTAATCTAAGTGGCTAGAATAGATGAGGACGATGAAGTAGGAATTTTACTCTCTTTTGTTTTCTTAATCTCACTTAGAATCATCACATATAAAATGCTAGTGAAGCTTTTTCAAGAGGAAGAAGAAGAAAAAAGCTTTTTTGATGAATAATGAAATTATTGTTGTGGTTACAATTGCAACTTAGGGTTGAGCATGACATGCTTAACCCTTATAGAGAATAAACCATGGGTAGAGGTTTGGGTTGAGTTAACAAATATCTCTCCAAAATATCAAAGAAAGATGACAAAAGTCAAACCTTCATGAAGCTTCATGAAAGCTCATCCAAATGCTTAACCCTAATCCAAACCCTAACTTGGTTTAAACTCAAAACCCTTGTTGCATTTGTAACCCTAACATGTTACAATATTATATATCACATATATAATATATAATGTAACAAAAGAAAATAATACAATTAACATATATCGTATATACATCAATGTATTACCAAGTGAGAAAAAGAATCAATAAAGCGAGCTTATATTAGTTAATGTAACGTAATATATCACATATATATTATACATTAAATTATCGAATCAACACTTGATCCGATAATCCGGCTATATAACATATAACCGACTAATATAACAAGTACCAATTCATCGAATCAACACTTGATCCGATGACCCAGCTATATCACATATACCCGGCCGATATCACATATCGCGAGAATAGAATAAGGTATCTCATATCGTATTATTCTCGGTCCCGCACATATCACATATATGCTCCGACTCCGTTTTGCCTGAGCCAGGAAACCTCTGTGTAGGACTCTAAATATCGTCAATACGCCGGCAGTAGGTGATGATCATATCAAACACCCATAAGCTGCAAGCGGTCAGCTAAATGTAACAGCCACCCAGGTATTGAGCGATCAGAAGATCAACAAGCAAGCCTGTACATTCTCCTGTGAATCCAATCAGTAACACTACCGTACAGTCCGGTCTCTTCGTTTAGTATGCCGCATATCAAGTCTAGGGGTGGTAAATGTCAGACCCCAGTAACCGATAAGTCTGAAAGGTTACCTACGACGGCAGCAAGGTTTCGGAAGGCATCGTCCATGCCAAATTAAAATTTTGCCCTTTTATCTAACCCTAAACTAGATCGTTAAATAGAAATAATACGGGATCTAAAGCAAACAACTTTGCAACTAATAATGAGCAAGGAATACAACCTTTGTAGACCGGTACTTCACTTCAAATAGCTCCGTATAGTAGTCCCCTCCGCTACGATCTCAATCTCCGGACTCTAGAGAGGCTCCGTAGAAGAAACGAACGTGCTTGCTTCGAAGACTTCGATGCCGAAGATGATCTACGTCGGGGAGACACTAACTCAAGCTATTCCTTCACTAGGTCATGAACTTTGTGAAGAGAACACCCTATACTACATGGAAAGTAGTAGGGGATGATGAATTAGGAAGTGGGCTCACTTTAGAATTGATTTTCTCACACTTTTTCTCATACCACCATTAGAGCTACCAAGCTTATTCATGGAGTTTGATGAAGAAGAAGAACTTATCACAATAATTCATTCAAATGAATTAAGTAACCATGGGTGAGTTAAGCAATCGTGCTTAACTCATGTAGAGAATTGACCAAGGTATGAGATTAAGGGTTGTGTTATATAATATCTTAGGTTATGACAAAAGAGTGGGCTTTGTCAAAGTTTCTCCAAGCTTCGTCCAAGCTTGAGAACTTTGACTAAGTCTTTCTCATTTGTTAAATCTTAAGATATAAACAAAACTCTAATCTTAACCCTAATCATGGAATAAGTCTCATACACCCATCTTGCATGTATCATCAACCATGACACAATGCATGTACACAAACATACAGATCACATATGTACAATGTGCACACAAAGTGAGAAAACAAATCATAAGTGAGCTAATACTAGTTAATGTAATGTAATATATGAAATATATAATTATACATTAAATTATTAAATCAACTCTTGATTTAATAATCCGGCTATAACCGACTAATATCATGCGTAACAACTTATCAAATCAACACTTGATCCGATAACCTGGCTATATCGCATACAACCGATCAATGTCATGAATTGCGAGAATAGAATACGGTATCACATATCGTATTAATCTCGGTCCTGCACATATCTCATATGTGCTCCTACTCCGTTTCGCTTGAGCCAGGAAACCCCTGTGTAGGACTCTAAAGACTCGTCAATACGCTGGCAGTAGGTGATGATCATATCAAACACCCACAAGCCGTAAGCGGTCTGCTAAACGTAACGGCCACCCGGGTATTGAGCGATCAGAAGATCAACAAGCAAGTCTGCTCACACTCCTGCGAATCCAATCAGTAACACTACCGTACAGTCCGGTCTCTTCGTCTGATATGTCGCATATCTCGCCTAGGGGTGGTAAACGTCAGACCCCAGTAACTCGATAAGTCGTGTCGATATGAGGCTCATAACGGGTCGAGAAACTACTGATAACACTTACCAGTATATCTCTGAAGCTGCCTTGGCCAAGGACTTCCTGTTATAGCCAATCGAACACAGCGCAACATCAACTCCCTATACCGGGAGAGACGAAACCCCTCCTATAGCTCATTGCCTCCATGTGACTCGGGACTGTACCCAAAAGCCACCGTTTTGCACGCCCTCTTGGACGTGGTATGATGGAAATCAAAGCACAGTGGGAATCGCACAAGACTCTATGACGATCTCGGGTCTACAGACTAACTTGTACCAGTGTCACCAGAGAACTGCCATATGACGTGAGGTATAATACCATCTGGGAGTTCCCAGCGAGTCTGTCCAGTGTACCCAGTCTCCACTGAGCACCCGTATACTGTCTCTGATGTCAAACACCAATGGATATGGGATCATCCATCGCCCATATACATGGGTCGAGAAGCTATACGCTAGTCTACTCTGGTATATCGATGCCCTGTCTCTATACACCTACGACTAGGAACATTTGATGGATGTACTTAGCGACTACACTGTCCCCACTAGTATGATCTGCATCATAGTCCTGGTAGTCAAGTACTCATCCTAAGGGCTTTATCAACATGTAACATAGAGACAATCAGAGTACATGTTAAGATAAAGTGCAACCAGATAGCATACTATCATGTCGAGAAATAAAGTCCTCCCTATATATGTCCAAGCATCCACTACAATATACATCGTATGTACAGTAATGGCCTATAGGGCATACATATCACTAACAATCTCCTACTTGCACTAGGGTCATCTGTTGTAGTATCTCATACCCAACAATCAACAGTGGTTGAAGTATCTCATACTCAACCATCCCATAAAAGTCTCTCCTGGGAATAGGCCTTTGTAAGTGGATCCGCCCTGTTGTCCTCTGTGTCTACTCTCCTAACCTCGATCTCCCTGGAGATCAACCATCTCCATGATCAGGTGATACTGCCTAAGAATATGTCTGGATCACTGATGGGACGGGGGTTCCTAGGCCAAAGCCACAACTCCATTGTCACACAATGGTAGGAACGAAGTTCATCTCATGAACTTATATATATCCAGACTGTCTCTTTGGTAGTATCGTAGGTAGCAATTTATCCAGCCTTTATCGTCTAGTATGCCACGGTATCTAGCTTGGAACTCTTCCAACATACCGTCCCTCTACTGAGGGTAAAGACAATGCCTGTGAATGACATTCAGTCGTTCTTACCACCATGGATCCTATCCAGTGATTCTCCCCAGGATCGATTGATACAATCTCACTACACCTAGTGAGAATCCTAACATCCACTTAGATCTATCTATAAATCCAACATCCAGGATTTAGGAGGTATCACCTTGATCTTATATGGAGAATCTTTGTGATAATAGGAGATTGACCGAGCGTAGCATAGTAAACTCCTTTGCTATCAAGAGTATGTGTCACGCCCCACCCCAATACAGAAAGTATTGTCCGCTCTGGCCGAAGCCGCACGGTTTTGTCCTTCGGAGCTAACCGGACTCGACCAGGGGCCACTTCCCAGGAGGTCACCCATCCCAGAACTTCTCTGGCTCGAGCACGCTTAACTACGGAGTTTTATAGCTCCTGTAGTGCCGGTTCACTTAAAAGGCGCCTCTGTAATTGAGGGTGGTATCATTATATTTATAATGCAATTCGGTCCTCTTTTGGAATGTGCTCCGAAGATTCCCCATTGTTCTACAGTGGGTCCCACGGACTCAAGAGGTAGCCCCCACGGATTCAAGAGGTGGCACCCGCCCACTTAACACGACACTTGGCATGGCACTTTATTCCGTGTGGCACTTTGCTCCGTGAGCAAGAACCGGGTCCTGACATTCTCCCCACCTTTGAACAATGGTTCGACCTCGAACCACAGACCTACTATTGAGGAACCGGCTCTACAGGAACTATAAAACTCCGTAGTTAAGCGTGCTCGAGCCAGAGAATTTCTGGGATGGGTGACCTCCTGGGAAGTGGCCCCTGGTCGAGTCCGGTTAGCTCCGGAGGACAAAACCGTGCGGCTTCGGCCAGAGCGGACAATACTTTCTGTATTGGGGTGGGGCGTGACAGTATGTCATCCACGTACAATACGAGGATCACCACCATACTCCCTACTATCTTTTTGTATATACAAGGTTCATCTACCATTTTAATGAAGTCAAACGCTTTGACTACCATATCAAAACAGATGTTCCAACTCCGCGATTCCTGCTTTAACTCATAAAGTAACTTGCACACTTTTCCACTGCTCCCACTATCTACGAATCCTTCTGGCTGTGTACTTATAGACGCTCTCTTCTAAATCACTATTTAGAAAAGCAGTCATGACATCCAACCTCCAGAAATCGTAGTCATGGTATGCAGCAATGGCAAGTAGGATCTGGATGGACTTAAGCATAGCTTTGAAAGTCTCAACTTTTCTATGTACATCAAGTAATCTTCTCAAGATATACTTGCTTCTGATGGGGATTTAACCCTTCAGATAAAGCAACCAAAGTCCATACTTTTTTGGTGTATATGGATTCCATCTCAGATCGCTTAGCATCCAGCCATTCTCACAGAGTCCCCACTCCTGATGGCCTGCTCGAAACTAGTTGGGTCATCATCTCATGATGCTATCCTCGCTCTCATTGTCATCGAGAAAACCGCAGTATCTCTCAGGTGGATAAGGAATCCTACCAGATCGGCGGAGAGGCTGGGGTTCGTTGGGCACTATCGAATCCTCCGGTTCTACCATATCATCAGCTGCAGTTTGTATAGCTGGAACTCCTCCCAGTTCTACCTCATTACCACTAATTTCTTCATAAGAAATTCCCTTTCTAAAAGTTGGTATGATGAGAAACAAAACACCTTTTGCTCCTCAGCGTGGTAGAAGATATTCCCTTGCGAATGCTTGTGATATCCAACAAACTTCCACAGAACTGACCTTGCCTCGAGCTTGTCCGGATTTTGCTTTTAGACATAGACCGGACAACCCCAAATCTTAACATCTTTAAGAGATAGGCTCTTCCCATACAATATCACATATGGAGTGGTAGGCACCTGATTTGCTTGGAACCCTATTCAATAGGTATGCATCTTCACAAGTGCATAAGCCCCAAAAAGAAATAGGCAACTCAGTAGTACTCATCATAGAGCACACCATATCACATAGGGTGCGATTGCTCCGCCTCGATATACCAACGTGCTGTGGTGTATACGGAGGAGTAATGCTGAGAAAGAATCTCATTCTCCTTTAGAACAGTCCAGGAATTCCATACTCAAGTATTCTCCTCCCTGATCTCATCATAAGACATAATACTTATACATGTTTTTGGTTCTCTACTTCTAACTTATATTCTATGAATTTCTCAAAAGTTTCAGACTTGTGTTTCAACAGGAACATATGTCTGAATCTTGAGAGATGATCAGTGAATGTAATGAAGTACAAAGAACCGGTCCTGGCATGTGTAGACAGGGGACCTACATACAGCAGCATGTATCAATCCCAAGAGTTCACTTAACTCTTTCTCTGTTTCCAATAAACGGAGTTATGGTCATCTTATCTTTGTGACATGACTGACAAGTTTCACAAGATGTAAATTCAAACTGATTTAAATATGCATCTCTATGTAACTTAGCTAGTCGGGTCACATTGATATGACCTAGTCTACAATGCCTCAAGAAGGATTCGTTCATTTATAAACTCTTCCTCTTGTGTGTGTTCCGCACGTTAAGAACTGTAGTTTGATTTAGAACGTATATGCTTTTAGATAACGTGCCTGAACCGATCAACTCTTGATATAGAAAATGTTCAAAACATTATCCAACAATACAAAATTATATCCTTCTTTATCTTAATAAAGAGACTGATATGATGTTGTATCTCAGGTTCGGTATCTAATAACATTCGTTCAGAATCAATGTATTCTGGTAATACAGGGTGATAACTGCCAACTGCTTGGCTTGCAACAATTGCACCGTTTCCAACTCTTGAAACTTATCACCCGTTCTCAGTTCTCTTCCTTTCTATAGCCCATGTAACAGATTACAATAACGGGATCCTGATCCGGTATCACATACCCAGGACGTAGAGGATACTGAAAACAGTTCTCGGTAATGAACACACCCGAAGAAGATGCATCATTATGTACTTTCTTCGTTTGGGCGGCACGGGAATTCTGGTAATCCCCTATTTCCTGCTTGGTCTTATAACAATTATAAGTTGGAGTGGGACCAACGTTCCCTAGCGTAGTATAACAAGCGGGTTCGGTCAATACATCTGTATTATTATCTTGATTAAGGCGTGACATGGTCGCTACCTGGAGAGAGAGAGAAGAAAACACTCAGCGTATGCTCTTGCAAGATTAGATTGGTTATTAATATATCTAATCAGGATGGCTCCCACTGTTTTAGTCAAATCTTCCTTCAAACCCTACTATCTAGAGAGGTGCAAAGCAAACAAACCATGAATCTTTACTAGAATTTTTAGGGTAACAAAGTTTGTATCACATACAAAGAACTATCTTTCACTAAGAGTTTAGGATTACAACCTTTGTGGTCCGTTCCTTCACTTCATAAGCTCCGTGTTGAGGTCTCTTTGCTGCGATCATCAAGAACTCCGACTCTAGAGAGGCTCCATGAGGTGAATGAGGCATCTTGCTTGAATTCTTCTTGATCTAAGATGATGTACCTTGAAGAATCTCTAACCCAAGCTTACACTTCACTAATGAAGTTATTAGAGAAGTGAACACCATAATCTAAGTGGCTAGAATAGATGAGGATGATGAAGTAGGAATTTTAATCTCTTTTGTTTTCTTAATCTCACTTAGAATCATCACACACAAAAAGCTAGTGAAGCTTTTTCAAGAGGAAGAAGAAGAAGAAAGCTTTTTTGATGAATAATGAAATTATTGTTGTGGTTACAATTGCAACCTAGGGTTAAGCATGACATGCTTAACACTTGTAGAGAATAAACCAAGGGTAGAGGTTTGGGTTGGGTTAACAAATATCTCTCCAAAATATCAAAGAAAGATGACAAAATTCAAACCTTCATGAAGCTTCATGAAAGCTCATCCAAATGCTTAACCCTAATCCAAACCCTAACTTGGTTTAAACTCAAAACCCTTTTTGCATTTGTAACCCTAACATGTTACAATATTATATATCACATATATAATATATAATGTAACAAAAGAAAATAATACAATTAACATATATCGCATATACATCAATGTATTACCAAGTGAGAAAAAGAATCAATAAAGAGAGCTTATATTAGTTAATGTAACATAATATATCACATATATAATTATACATTAAATTATCGAATCAACACTTGATCCGATAATCCGGCTATATAACATATAACCGACTAATATAACAAGTACCAATTCATCAAATCAACACTTGATCCGATGACCCGGCTATATCACATATACCCGGCCGATATCACATATCGCGAGAATAGAATACGGTATCTCATATTGTATTATTCTCGGTCCCGCACATATCACATATATGCTCCGACTCCGTTTTGCCTGAGCCAGGAAATCTCTGTGTAGGACTCTAAATATCGTCAATACGCCGGCAGTAGGTGATGATCATATCAAACACCCACAAGCTGCAAGCGGTCAGCTAAACGTAACAGCCACCCACGTATTGAGCGATCAGAAGATCAACAAGAAAGCCTGTACATTCTCCTGTGAATCCAATCAGTAACACTACCGTACAGTCCGGTCTCTTCGTCTGGTATGTCGCATATCAAGTCTAGGGGTGGTAAACGTCAGACCCCAGTAACCGATAAGTAGTGTCGATGTGAGGCTCATAACGGGTCGAGAAACTACTGATAACTTTTACCAGCAGCACTCCATTTCAGCCCTGGCCAGGGACTTCTAGTTATAGCCAATCAAACACAGCACAACATCAACTCCCTATACCGGGAGAGACGAAACCCCTCCTATCGCTCATTGCCTCCATGTGATTCGGGACTGTACCTAAAAGACACCGTTTTGCACGCCCTCTTGGACGTGGTAAGGTGGAAATCAAAGCAGAGTGGGAATCACATAAGACTCTATGACGATCTCGGGTCTACAGACTAACCTGTACAAGTGTCACCAGAGAACTGCTATATGACGATAGGTATAATACCATCTAGGAGTTCTCGGCGAGTACGTTCAGTGTACCCAGTCTCTACTGAGCACCCGTACACCGTCTTTGATTTCAAACACTGATGGATATGGGATCATCCATCGCCCATTATATGGGTCAAGATGCGTATACGTTAGTCTACTCTGGAGTATCGATGCCCTGTCTCGATACTCCCTCGACTAGGAACAGTTATAGGATGTACTCGTTGACTACACTGGCCCCACTAGTATGATCTCATCATAGTCCTAGTAGTCAAGTACATATCCTAAGGGCTTTATCAACATGTGAGAGCAATACAGTAAACCAATACAAGTCAACGCGTTAAGACAAAGTGAAACCAGATAGCATACTATCATATCGAGCAAGAAAGTCCTCTCTATATATATCCAAGCATCCATCATAATATACATCGTATGTACAACAATGGCCTCTAGGGCATATATACAACTAACAAACTCTACATCTAGTTTTGGTGGTAAACCCGAGATGCCTTTGAACACATCCATAAACTCTCGAATTACTGCTGGGGCTTCCTCCTTATCTGCTTCCATCGACGAAAGAATGGCGCTTGTCGGCTTAACCCTAAATTCCACTGGCCCGACAGATCTGCTACCTTCTGAAAATATAAACTCGGGATGTCCGGGAATCTGGAAGATCACTTTCGTTGCCCTACAATCAATGTGAGCGTGGTAGGTGGCAAGAAAGTCCATTCCTAAGACGACATCATAGCCGCCGGTATCAATCACCAAGAAATTCGCGAGTAGCTCTTGTCCGCAAATAACAATCGGACAATCCTTGCACTCGCTACTAGATATAATTTTCCCATTCCCAGTGTGTATATCCCAGCAACTAGACAGGGCCGCGTGTGGAATCGAGTGTGCGGTAATAAACTTGGACGGCATAAAATAATGGGATGCACCTGAATCGAATAATAATAATGCAGGAAAATCATGAATGGGTAGGATACTTGAAACGACTTCATCTGAAGGCTTGGACTCCTCGGCCGTCAAAGTGAAGGCCCGAGCTTGATTAGGCCCCTGAGTAATCTACTTCTGCCCCTGAATCTGCTTCTGCGGTGGCTTCTGAGTATCTTCCTTCAATTGTATCTTTGATGGGCAAGAATTGACGGTATGGTTAGCCGATCCGCAAACAAGACAGAGTCCAAGCCTCCTTCTATGGTCTTTCTGTAGGTGTCCGGGTAGACGACAAAAGTTATAAATCATGCCCCTTTTCTGATCGGATACAATAGGCTACTTCATAGGTACAATGCCTCGTCTATTTACCAGGATGCCTCTATGTACAGGAGCTCTGTTCGGCGTAAATGACGGCTTCCGCACTACGACGGCTTGTTGTTGCATACTCTTCGCTTTCTTCGATAAGCTTTACTGCTCCCTGGCGGCCTTGCGAACTTATGAGAAGGTGGTCAATCCCAGAGATATAATATGTTTCTGAATCTCCACATCAAAGCTACACATGAACCTTCATGCCCTATTTGCATCGTCGGCAACCAAAGGTCCCGCAAGTCGACTGAGCCGAGTCCACTCAGCCGCATGCACATCAACGGATCCGCCATTCTTCTTCAGGCTAATAAACCTTTCTTCCATTTCTTCTCGAGCAGTTTGCGGAAAGAAATTCTCCAAGAAACTCGGGTCTCCTCCATGAGCCACCATTCACGAGCATAATCCACCAGTTGGATGCGTACAACATCCACCCTCTTGTCATCTGGAATCTGCGCGACGACGAGCAGATTCTCCGTATCAACTAGCCACATCTCCGCTGGCAATGGCTCCTCCAATATAGTAAATGTGGATGGACCAAGCCTCCTGAAGTCCGCCAAGGTGCCATCACGATGTGCTGGCTTAGCCGCTACTGCGTCTACGGACTGCTGGACTGTCCACAGATCCTCCTGGCAAGCCTCGGCTTGCCGCTAATTTAGATCGGTTTGCCGCTTCTGGTTTTCCAGCATCCCACGTAAACTCCAATCAATGCGGCATTATCTACACGCTTCTGGTACGATCGCAAATCTCTATCCGCCATGATTCTGAAGCCAAGACACTGAAGAGGATTAGAAACGGTAAACAGGATTCAATAAACAAGATAGTTATAGATTCAAGACTGGCAAGACAGTAATATGGCAGGACATGTTCCTAATTTCGGGTTTTCTGATTAGTGTATTGGGTTTAATACCCAACTACAAAAGAATCAAACCCGATTAACCTAAATCCTATGGCTCTGATACCAAACAAACCCTGTCACGCCCCGCTTCCCAGAGTACGCTAACTACGGCACGTGACAGAGCCAACCATGCTACCTGTGGATAGGAATCATCCCTCCACAGTCATATTATGGCTGTCTATAGGATATCAAGAAAAGTAAAATATAAAACTAACTAGTATATGTCCATTTTCCAAAATAAAAGAGTCAAGAAAATGTATAAACGGAAATGATATTAATATCCAATAAAAACATCTGAAAATACATCTCAATATGGGCTCACATCAAGAAATAAAAGCTGCAGAAAAAACTAAACTAAACATCACTAAACTCAATTCCTCACTGCTCGGCTTGACGACTAAAGTACTCCTGTTCATCCTGCGATAAAGATAGAGGAACCGAGCCTTTCAAATCCCAGACGTCAGTGCGTCATAACATCAAAATAACAATAATAACCAGGATGTAACGATATAGGTAAACATGAATATAAATGAGAACACAGCTATGAAATAGTGAGGTGTAAGTATGTGACGTGTAATCTAAGGTCTGTGCCTCTAGGTTATCTATTCTAAAAGTCTTTGAAATCAATTTAATGGAATCGTCGATGTAACTCAATAGTATCCCGTGCGTGTCCGGGACCACGGTCAAGATTCTCGGATTGAATCCGAGACGTGCCACTAGACAGTAAACATGTAACATGTACAGATGAATGATGTTAGCAGCATCATCCCGAGGCTGGCCTGGCTCGTAAAGATTGATCAGTATAAGCATCGAACTGTTGAGTTACAAGTCAGGTTTCATTATTGATTTTCTCTTACCCTCAAGGTTATGTGTTCAAGTCAGGTGTTTATGATATGAATTTGATGTCAACACAGGATTAAGCAGGTACAAGTTTTGCCTATATAGACAACATGTTACGTCCGTCAGGACAACAAGTCCGGATTGTCGGCATTAGTAACAAGATCAAAGTAACAAGTCTAGTAGTGTGTCAGGACATGTCATGTGGTGCGTATGTATCAAATAGATACCCAAATGTGAAACTGTAACGAATATCTGATATGGTAAGCACGAGGATACCATGATGTATATGTGTCTAATTGTAATAACCTGTTATACGTCTATGACTACTTATGATGCAATCTAGATAACACGTTATGATAATGTAATAGTGAAATGATATCAGGATGTTCCGGCATGTAATTAGAGGTGTTATTATCAGTACGGATATCGAAAAACGGTAAAACTATAACATTGGATGCATAATCAAATCACATGTTTATTTTTATTCATATGGATATAAATATATTAATATAGCATGTTGCATTATAAACTTGCCCGATCGGATCTCATGAAGGGATACGTACGTCACGTTCGACGTCGGTTAAACGTCGCGATGCAACCACGCACGTGCAGGACTGGATCTGGACTGTTCCGAAAAATACCCAGGTTTCTTCTAAAATTCTAGTTTTAAAATACGGATAATATACGTATAAGCCAAAGTCATAACGCGATATCCGGTTAAATAAAATACATACCCCCAAGAACGGATACACTTAAATACACATAGCGATCCAAACAAGTCTGTTTCATCAAACTGGATATGAACACAATGTCTGGATGCAACCATAGGGTATGGGGTATGATCCAGGCCAGGCTAGATATTAAAAAATATTATTTGACTATTATTTTTATTATTTAAGGATATGCAGATGCCAAATATTATACATGTATATAGAACATATATGTGCATGGATCCTCTGTACTAGTAATTATAAGACGTAAACTAGGATCAAGATGGGTTTCATGCGTGCGGATCGGGTCAGATACTAACTACAGATACCAAATGCATTATCCGTACCCAAAAGCAAACAATAAACAAGAAACTGTCGTAAAATTTGGAAATTACCCAAATCAAATATGGTATAAATGAACTAAGGTGTTACATGTACATTTAGCGGAACACTATTTATTGAGAGTGGAGATATGCTATAGTTAATAAATATTCATAAATTTGTATGCGGTTCTTATGTACCACCGATTGGTTATAATTGCTTGTCACCTCCAAGCTTCGATTTTAATTGCAAGCCAACATCAAGTTTTGGCTTCAATATTTTGCCCCAAAATACCGAGCACATGCAGTCATACAACACGGGATACAATACGCGCTGGACACTATTTGCAGATGATAGGTCGGGATTTCGTCGGTATGAAGCCGAAATATCAAGTACCATGCAAATCCCTAATGTTGGTTCCGCACATCCAACCGATATACCTTCTACGGATCCAGCGGTGTTGGAACATAATGGAGATGAAAGTAATGATGATGATGGTAGTGATGAGGATGAGATTCAAGCACAAGATAGCATGCAAATTGCACATATCGTTGATGAAGAAAATGATAGATGGTGGATTACTAATTCATGTGTTAATAATGACTCCATTACGTTTGAAGATCCACTTGCCGATAACATGATAGATACTCATATGTTATCTACAGCAGTAATGATGAATGTCAACTTTCATGTTGATAGGTTTTCGGCAGTCGATATTGAAAGTGGGCTGAAGGTCGGCGATTTGTTCGAGAATAGAGAGAAGTTAATTCAGGCAATAGGCGTTTGGTCAATTAAACACGAAGTTTCTTTTAAACCAATCAAGACTACCATGGCCAAGTACACCGTCATTTGTAAAAAAGACGCGAACTGCCCGTGGAGGTTTCATATATATATATATATATATATATATATATATATATATATATATATATATATATATATATATATATATATATATATATATATATATCAAAGAAATCACCGACGGGATATTGGCAGATAAAAAAGTATGCGGGTAATCATACTTGTGTGAATTCTGTAGTGAATTCAAATCATAAATATGCCATTTCTATATTCATATGTAACAAGATATTGTCTTTTGTGAAAGCGGATGTCAATTTGACCCCCAAAACGATTCAAATGCTTATAAAAAATACATTATTTATTGAAATAAATTATATGAAGGTATGAAATACGTTGAACAGGGAATTGTTTAAAACATACGGAGACTAGGAAGATTCGTATAAACATTTTCCGCAATACCTTACCGCCATCAAATCTACTAATCCCAGGACCGTTTTCAAGATAACCGACGCTTCAATGCCAGAAAGAATGAGATATTTTACCGGTGCATTTTGGACATTTGGACCGGCCTATTCCCGCCAAAATTTTTCGCCAAAGCATGCATTTGTTCCCATATTCAAGTAGTGCGCACCTATACATGCGAACTTGGCGAGATGGCCAAGACAAATCACATGTGCACGACATGCAACGCACGCACGCATGAGTTAAACGATTCATCCTAAGTTGTGCGCATTTATACATGCACACTTAGCAAGATGGCCAAGCTGAACCACATGTGCGACGTGCAATGCACGTGCGCATCGGTCAAATGAATCATTCCAAGTTGTACACACCTATACATGCGCATTTGGCAAGATTGCCAAGTTGAATCGTATGTGCGCACCTATACGTGCGACGATGCACATGCGCATGTGTCAAAGATCACAAGCACGCATGTACGTTCCTTGAAGCAGACGCTTCTAACAAGAAATAAATTTTGTTGATAAGGAATCAAATCCTTAATTAGAAACAAAATCTTCTGTTAAGATCCTTAATCTCCATCCAATGGTGATTAAAGATCACCACTTGGTCATGATATCAATCGAGATTTCTAAATGAGAGATTCTCTCAAACTGATTGATATTTCTCAAGCCCTATATAAAGGACCCATGAGATCAAAATCAAGGGGGAGAGACCTACCCATAAGCTTGAGAAAATTATATATCTCAAGTCTTCTTCATCTTCTTCCTCTGCGAACAAGTGCATGAGGTAGAGATAAAAGAGAAAAACTTCTCTTTTCCTCCATTAAAAAATCTTTTGCTTTTATACATAAGCTTTTGCTTCTTTTTTGAATCCATTAATTCGCCGTAAAAGATCAAATGATCTTAAAGCTTGTCTCTCGTTCATAAAATATATATTTTTGCGAGAGATCGATTCTAAGATCTAAGAAAATAATATGCGCATCATAAAACGCATATACATGATCTGAAAACGGATAAAAATCGAAGATTTTGCTTCTTGAAAAAGACAAGAAGAAGAAAAAACATAAAACAGAAGCTATTGCTTCTCTGTGAAAGCTTTTGCTTTCTGATCGGAACAAGTGCGCACCCAAACGAGCGCGCTTAATAAAAAATTTCCTCCTTGGAGCCATGCACATCACGTGATATGCACGTGTGCGCACTTGTTGGATGATGTCCTTAAAAGCATGCGTGTCACTTGATATGCACGTGCGCGCACTTGTTGAAAATGGCCTATGAATGTGCGAGCGTCATATGATATGCACGTTGACTTTTTGCATGCGCACACATATACATGCACATTTTTTTTATTTTGAACCGATAACAGGTGTGAGCCACATGATATGCATGTGCACAGTCTCTGATCGCAAGCGGGTGCGTAACCCACGTGATATGTACGTGCGCACCCTCGTTAAAAATGATACATGTACATGCGCACTTCACATGTATATGCACACATGGATAGCAAGCCTTTGCTTGAGTACTTAGTTAAAATAAATTAAGTATTGAAGATTTTGATTCTCATACATGATCCATTGATCAACATATCAACAATGTCCAAATTGATCTTAGTCTCATATATGACTAATGATCGTTCATCCATATTGATCTTAGTCTCATATACGACTATCGATATTTCATCCATATAGATCTTAGTCTCATATACGACTAATGATCATTCATTCTGACATGATCTTTGTCCCTCATATTCGAGATTTGGTTTAAGGGTACATTTTTCCACACCTCTGATATACGTCGTTGTAATTCCTCAACGTCTTTAGAGAAGTGGCGGGTCCCAACGATCAACAACTTCCACACCTCTGATATACGTCGTTGTAATTCCTCAACGTCTTTAGAGAAGTGGCGGGTCCCAACGATCAACAACTCTTTCTTCGTCCCAACTTGATGAAAGATATGAAGTTTCATCAAGCCACGGAATGTCCTAACCCTTATAATCGATGCACTTCCATATTGATGTGCATACCTCATATTGACACGCATCCCATGTCACCATCATTCATTTCGCCGCATAATATATACACGTGCGTGCAAGATGAAAAATGGACTGAAACGTCTCTAAACTAATACTTCGTCCCGAATATGGGAATGTTGGACCGAAATGTCCATAAACTAATATAGGACCATCATGTCCTTAAACTATTATACGTTAGGCCCTACGGCTGGTCTCCATATTGACCCCCGTATACAATCCACGGGTATAAACAAACCATATTTCATCCATGTCTTCCATGGACCGTGATGTCCATAAACTAATTTATGTTTAGCCTTATGGGTGGTCTCCATATTGACCCCGTATACAATCCACGGGCACAAACAAGCCATATTCCATCCATGTCTCCCATGGACCGCGGTGTCCTTAAACAAATATGTTTTTCCCTGCGGACTGTCTCCATATTGACCTCCGTATACTATCCATGGGCTATTCATATATGATCTGATGATCAGTTGAGCTCATATGCTCATTGTTCCTAAGTCGATCTTAGTCTCATATGACTAATGATTCTTAGATCGAACCCATATATCTCATGAATTGATAGACCTCATTTATATGAGATCTGCGTTCTAAGTTCAAAACTACATATATAATATACGGATTTGGAATAATACGCACCCTATGGGCATGACAAGATTAGTCTTTCTATACAATCTAAAGGCAATCTCATATAAAACAAATATAACAGGACACGAAGTGATCTGCCTGGAGTGGGTGAAAGTTGTTATCGCAACACGATAGCATAATTAACTATAGGGGTTTGTGCCTGCGGAGAAGAGCGTCCCCAAAATCATAAACCCCTCACAAATGAGGGGGAACCAGATAAGTCATGCTACATTGGTCGCATCCATTCAAAACTCTGATATACGGTGCCGTAAATCAACTTGGTATCTTCGGAGAGATGGATATATATGTTCCATATAGCATTTGTCTCTAAATTCAGGCTAGACGCCTCCGCATCTCGGTCCAGTTTTCGGTGGTAAACACGGCCATTGATGATTTCGCTTATAGTCGTCCCGTTCTCAGTATTGATAGGACACACTTATATGGCAAATACAAGGAGACTTAGCTCATTGCTTGCATTCATCTCTACATTACATCCGTAAGGGGAAGACACATTACTCTCATATCTAACCAGATGAAAGGGAATCCGAATGCACTAAGAAAATCATGGCCGGAACCTCATAGTCATCATTGTATGCGACATATCAAAGCCAACTTCTCAACTGCTGGATTTAATGGCAAAACCTTGTATAGTTTGTTCTTTCAAATTGCATGTGCACCAGATGACTTGACCATACAGAGCTGAGAGAGAAACTTAAACGTATATGTCCTAGAGCAGATACTTGAATTGAAAGTAGTCTTAAAAAAGAAGAAAGAAGATAGGCTCTTTCGAAAGATGGAAGTAGACGATTTTGCATGATGACTACAAATGATTCAAAAAGTTTTAACGGGGTCTTAAAAGGATCTCGATCTTTACCTATTCAGGCCTTAGTAGGACGGAATTTTTACAGGACGGACAAATACTTCTTTGCACGACATCAGGAGGGACAAGAGTGGACGACAAAGTTATGTCCTAAATTCGAACAATTAATAAGAAAAAGGGTTATTGATGCTATGCATGCTTGGATCGTGATGTTTAGCCATTCCGAATGGCAGGTGACTGACAAAGATGGAAAAAAATACGGCGTAGTTATCGATGGTAGGAACTGCAGTTGTACGTGCAATATTCCTAAGTTGCAAAAGTTGCCTTGTTCACATGTAATTTCAGCATGCACACGAGAAGAGAGCGGGGGAACATTGCATATCATGATCTTGCTCCGAAGTGGTATTCTGTCCCCAAATACAAAGCTGTTTATGTCCTGTTGTTCCATCATGTACCTGATAGCCGATATTGGAAGGCATACAAAGTTCTAATGATATTACCATCTATCGGTAGGAGACAAATATGACGACCATGTTCTACTCGTATCAAAGGTGTTATGGATGATTCATGAGAGGGGCGTAGGAAAAATAGATGCAGCATCTACAATAAGTATGTTCATAACAAGACACGATGCAAAAATCCTCCAGCCCCACGTCGCCATTGGTAATCACCACCTATACTTTGAAATACATACACATGCATACACATACACACATACGTCTAAACACAAAAAACAAACATACATTTACACACACATACACGCACACATATGTTTTTTTGTTATACATGCTTATTTTTTCAAAGATAATATAACTCTACTTTTTCGTTGTGCATATATACCTATGGAGCCTGGACCTATAGATACGAGTGTTCTGTACTTGTAGGCTGATCACAGGTCATCCAACGCCGTAGTAGTACAGGTAAAACTTTGTAATTTTATTTTCTATAATTATATATGTTATTTATACGTTACTGATACAAGTTCTCCTTTTTTAATTGGCAGAGTGATCAGGTGATTACATACGTTGACCACTCAGGCCAGAGCAGCAGGATCCCAGCTGGAGATGCCCGTGTGCAGGCTGAGCTGCAACGGGTAGATTTTCATGTTCTATCCATATTAGAGTATATACATCTGAATAGAGACTTAATTAAGACTTTGGTAGATAGATGGAGACCAGAGACCTCTACATTTCATTTTAGAGTTGGTGAGATGATTATCACCCTTCAGGACGTCACTGAGCTACTTGGTCTGCTATAGATGAAGAGATAGTTGATGTGGAGTACAGCCACGATTAGTCAGATTTGTGTCCCAGTTTGTTGGGTAGGATTTTGCCTGTTGGGCAGAGGAGAGACAAAATTATTAACTTGAGTTGGCTGCGGGAGGAGTTTAGTGCTGATCCTGCAATGGATGCTACCCTTGCAACGATCGAGCAGCACGCACGAGCCTACATTTTGTATCAGATAGGGGTTCGCTTGTTCCCGGATAGGAGCAAGAGCAGAGTTAGTCTTGCCTGGCTTCCTCTTATAGTTGGTCTTGACCGGTGTGCTATTTTATCTTGGGGGTGTAGTTCTATCATTCCTCTACAGCGAGCTGAGGATGGCTGCATTGAAGGAGCAGAAGAGTTTTGTGGGCTGTTGGATGCTTCATTAGGTATAAGATATTTAAAGCCGCATTCTACTAATTTTGTGTAATTAAATTGATATTCAATATAAAACGTAATTCTATCATATTTTATTTCAGATATGGTCATGGACATACCTTTCTATTGGTCGCCGACCATTACGACACAGTTCGCTTTAGATGGCCAAAGGCCATATGGTTGCCAGTAAGTAATTGAAACTATGCGAATATTTCAAATTTCATGTTATTTTGGAATATTAACTTATGTGTAATCTCTATGCACGTGGAATGTGCTGAGTTTATAGGATGCGACACCGGATTGCAGCCTCCGCTTCTACCGCAATGAGTTCAATGTCATGGAGGAGGCATCAGTTACGTGGATACTGTACACACCTGATCTGATGGGCACTCTGCATCCATTATGCTTGGCAGGCGCCGGCTTCTGGCGTGCGCGGATGCCGATCGTCTGCAATGATGTAATTCAGATGCACGTGACAGACCGTGTCCTTCGCCAGTTCGACTTGAGGCAGCACATAGCAGGCGCGGTGGAGAGGACACCGCATCAGGGTGGAGTGCTAGTTGGGGATGCTTGGCTCGTGGAGTATCAAATTTGGGTGGATCGATGGTACAGTCGGGTAAACCACATAGCTGATGAGATACAGCCGGTATACTGATAGACCAGAACCTTGTCTGGTATTGGATGATTACCTGTAGATTCGTTATCACAGCCGCCCCTTCGCCCACCTCATATATGCCTCGAGGACCGATAGAGAGTGATTTGGTAAATTTATATCAAATATTTTTAAAATATAATCTTATTTTTATGATATTCATTGTCTTATTTACCATCAATATAGGTCCAAACCATTTACGCGTTAAAGAATATAGCTGATGAAAGGATTAGTGGCACCAGGGACTCAGCGAGCTGCTTTATGAACATCAAGTCCCTCATCATGAGTGTGATGACGAGGCGCAGGTTCATACGTCCACCGGTCGTACCTGCACCACCCGTGCCTCCTCCACCCGTGTCTCTACCAGCTGTGTCCGCACCTGCCATTCCAATTACATATGCACGAAAAAGACTTAGACGGGCACAGCCGGAGCCGTTTCAACATCCCGATGAGTACAAGCATGTGATGGTTCCCAGTTCCCTCACCGCAGCAGTAGCGCCCGATGCGGAACATAAAAAAGAAATTTTTTCAGGAAGACACTAGAAACTAGCGATCGTTCCAAACACTAAACTAGGAAGTAAGAAAGTAAGGTTTAGGGATTACAATCTTCGATACGTGTCCATATAATTGTGGAAGACCCCTCCAACCTCCTTATAAGCCATCAGGAACAAAATTGAGAGGCGACTGCCCTTACCGAATATGATCCACCTGAGAGAACCAATCCAAGCTCCAGCTTCACTTAGTGAAGCAACCGACGCACCAAGCTCGCTAGGAATGGAGAGTGGGGATGTAGAAATTTTCCACTATTTTTCTCTCTCTAATCATTTATCTCAAGAGAGCAATTAAGAAGGAGAAAGAGGTAGCCATAACAAATGAGTCAAGTTTTCAAAGAAAGAGAGAAAGAAAGAAAGGCTTCATAATCTTTTTACAAGTATCTCACCATTTTCATAATAAACAAATGAAGACATCCCTCTCTACATGTATCAACCATACTCAAAACCACCTCACCTAGCCACCTCATTACCATAAATATTCACAAATGAGGTGTCCTACTTCTATAACATATTCCGTATAAATACGGAATACAAACTGGTATACGTATCGAAATATATATACGCGTATCCGTATAAAAATACACATAGACAAGAGAAACAAAATAAATAGTGAAAAATAATACCAGAATATATATATATATATATTATTAAATCAAAATTTGATTTAATAATCCGGCTTAATCCTAAGCCGGCTAGTATTATCAACCGTTCGATTAAAATCCGTGTAGCATGTACACATATTTAATCGGACACCTATATGTACCAACATACGTCATTTACATCATATCGCCTGAACCGGGAAAACTCTCTGTGTACGCTGGCAGTGATTACTGAATAAATCCATAATCACAAGCACGTCAGCGGCACTAGCTGTACGTAACGGCTATCTAGGTACATGCCGAAAGGGAGGCCAACAATCAAGTATGTTCGTACCCTACTGAGCCTGAATGTGACAATCTTCGTACAGTTCGGTCTCTTCGTCTAAGAGTATCGCATACCGGGTCTAGGGGGTGGATAACGTCAGACACCTAATAGACCAATGAGTCATGTCGGAGTCAAGCTCATCACCAACCGATTAGTCTGAAATATTGCACATTTGAATGATTATTTTCCCCACTGTTGTCAAGTTCTAAAAGGTGTTTATTGTAATTATAGAATATATGAGGGTTTATGTGTAAAAAGTTTATTATCATATGTTTCTACATTATATTTAACATAATGAGGGAAAATACATGCATATAATATTTATATAAAATATTAGTAATTAAAATATGTATATCATATCAAATATTTCTAATCAATATTCTTAACATCATATAAAATGGTTAGGATAATATCTCAAAAATACCAAATATTACTACCACCATGACTTGCGATATTGTGCAGATATTAGTCAAGGACCGGAATCCAAGAGACCCGAGATGTCCGAATCAAATCTGCCGAAACATGGAAACAAATCGTAAGATTTAGCAGCGGCAGAGACCCGGTGCGTTATTTTCAGAATCCAGACATCGAAGAGATCTCCAAATGTCAATAGAAGAGAGTAGAAAAAATCCCAGATGATGATCCCACAAAAGAGCCGCGGTTGGACGGCCAAAGACCATGATTTGCGGTGGATCCGCGGCATCTTTGGAGCTGTTGGATGAGAGATTTTTGGGATTGGATCGTATCTTCATATCCTCAAGTATAGAATCTAGGGTTTCTAGTTTCTGTGACTATATATAGGACCGAGAGATTCACGTCTAAAATCCAAAAACCAAAGAGATCAAGAGGTCCAAAGCGATCCACGCATCCAGGTAATCACCGGCTAGTCATCTACCTCCAACAAGAGAGAGAGAGCGAAAGCAAAAATTAGGGTTCTTTGTAATCTACTTTCAAAAAGGAGAGTTGTATGAAATAGTTGATTAATAAAGATAGATCTTAGTTTATTTCTTTTCGCAATTACTTTCTGCATCTTAATCATGCTTTCATTCTTCTTCGATCTTTCTTCTAAATCTCAAACCATGAGCGAGTAATTCCTAACTTGCTAGGGTCCGCAGGCTAGGATAGATCAATAGATGATAAAATTATTTAATCTCTTTTATACATTTTAAAGTCTATAAAATTTAGCAAAATAAATGTTAACATCCTTATCGGGCTGATTGATGTGATAAAGTGTTTGTAGTAACCGCAATCAATAATAGTTTCGCATGTAGCTGGCCGAGATGAGTACGGGTCGTCCGCAGGGATGCGTGGAACATTTAATCTTGCTTTAGACGAGTTGATTAGAAATATGGGAGAGTGATTCTATATCCATGTTGAATAAGGATGTAGAATATATAAGAAGAGGGCTTAAAGGGTTTGTTAGAATTTAATAGTAATGGATGATTAAATAAAGATGACTCCTTTTATCTTTTAATAGATTTAAAACTAGATCAATATTGATGAATGAAGATTAGGGTTTTTGAAGGGAATAAGGTTTCCACTCTTAACCCTTATCTTTTTATTGACCTCTATTCATGTCTAGTCTCTACCAGAACAATTGTTAATCTGATCACAAATCGCGGTCGAGACTATCAATAAATTGGTAGCGCGCCCGATTAGGATGTTAACGATTCTTTTGATAAAATGTATAAACTTTATAAGATGTAAAAGAAGTTAAGTGATTTTATCATCCATTGATCTACCCTAATCCTTCGAACCCTATTAAGCGGAGAATTACTAATGCATGTTTGGAGAAGAAGAAGAAGAAGGGATAGATAAGGAAATCATAATGCAGAAATTTAAATGCGGAAAGTAAATGCGAAATAATTAAACAAACGATCTACCTTTATTAATCAACGTTACAAATACAAATCCTTTGAATTTAGATTACAAGAAGAAGAAGTTGCTCTCGATCTCTGCCTCGTAGGAAGTACTTGCTCCATCGATATTCACGTCGCTCTATCACGTCGAATCGTAGACCTGTCGTGGATCTCTTATTCTTTGACGGAGATTTGCTTCGTGTTAAAGGTGATGATTTCTAATTTTAGCTCTCGGTCCTTTATATAGCCCTCAAATCAGAAACCCTAAATCCCATTTGTTGGGATTTGCTGGTGTGACCACCTACCAAAAATATTAGATCCAATGGCTTCAGGAAGGCCGCGGATCCATCGCGAATATGGCATATTGGCCGCGGTTGGGCGGCTCTTTGGTGGAGTTAGGGTTTGAAATTTCTTCTCTGGTCTCATGTTGACACGTGGAGATTATTAGGATGTCTTGATTTTTCATATCTTCTCTGAGTTTCTGCCAGTATTGATTTTACAGTTTTATTGGCAAATTTTTTATCTTGACATTTCGAATATCTCGATCTCCCTACCTGAGCTAAATCTGCACAATATCTCCATGAATAATGTTAGTAATATTTGTTATATTAGAGATATAATCTTAATCATTTTATATGGTAATAAATCTTTAAGAAATTTGATTAAGATTATTGGATATGATATGCATATTTAAATTATCAAAATATCTTATAAATATTATATGCATATATTTTCCATCATAATGTTAATTATAATATATAAACATATGGTAAAGAGTAAATTTGCAAATAAACCCACATATGTTCTATATTTATAATAAACACTTTTAAATATTTAAGAAAAGTAAGGAAAATGTTATATCAAATGTGCAATATTTTCGACTGAACAAATACCCCCAAACTTAACTTTGATCGTCCCGGGCAAACTAGTTATTCAAGAGAGGGAGAAAAAGAAAAAGAAAAACCTAAGTAGCACACTTTCATAGGCAACACGATTGCACTGAGCACGTGCAATAAGCCATTAAACCTCTAGATGTCCCTAGTAGGAGGAGTGTTTTCTCATGAGGGTTTTCAGCGGATTACACCCATAAAATCTCATAATAAAAGAAGGAAAATGAAAGTTACGTACAAAGATAAGAAGTATAAAAGAAAGAACTTGAAAATTAGAGTTTCCAACTACACTAACTTTTCAGTTGACATGAGCCCTATCTTAATGGTCGTGAAAAGATGTTAGAAATTATATCATCCCTCAATAAAATATTGCCTTTAGTCTTCCTCCCTATCTTTCTTCCAAACATCGATCATATACCCCTACGTATGTGTAAACGACATCCCTATACTTAGAGAATTCTATTCAAGCTATCATACTCTTGTCCATCTTCTAAAGTACTTTATAGTCGGTGAACATTATCAGATGGAAGTGCTCACATATCCTTCATGCGAACGCTAATACTTTTTGAGGTACTAACCGACCGATTACCAAATGTGCTCGCTCATTTAGGCGTAATATTCTCGTCTTGCAACACCTAAGGCTTGGCAGTGGATCCCAAACCAGTTGGTCTAAGGCACTAGGTGATAAAGCACCCTCGCTATTTTTTTTATGCTACCTTCAGCAATTAAAAAACCAGTGTTCATTTTTCTTCACCATTTTTTTCTTTATATTTTTATTTTTCTTCATACCAAGGCTTTTAGACAAGAGCATTTCAAGGTATCCTCTACTATCCCAAGTTTCAAGATATGTGCAAGTGTGTATAGTAGGGTATCAACATTCAAATGTATGGACTCAAGAATAGGGACTATTTTTCAGACTTATTTTTATCCTCGGATTAGTAATTCCCATCATCTTACTAACCCTTGGGACAACGGCTCATGACTACTTATTATTATATTCGTTTAAGAAAACATCTAACTTTCTTACTTTTCTCAAACTATTCCTATCTTTCATAAGTAATTTGTCACTTTATAATCTTTTATTATCAAAAAAATTTTTACTTAAATTTATGATAATGCAAAATAATGCGTGAATAAGCACAAACCTCTCCCAAACCTATTTGCAGCAGTGTTCTCACTGATGTCATCTGTTAAGCTTTAAAAACCTGTAGACTTGGAAGGAAAAGTTAGTAATGGGGACAAGAAATAATGACAGTGAAATCCTCCCCCAAACTTATTTTTGGCTCACAATTTTGTAAAAAATTATTTTCTTTCAAGAGCCAAAATATTTTCTCCCCCCTAAACTTAAGCATTTAAAATTATGAGGGGGTTAAAGTTATTGGTCTATGCAAAACTTTACGAAGACCAAAATTCAACACCAACCATTCAAAGATTTTATTGATGTAACAATATAGTTGGTGGAAGATCAGAGATTTGAAGAAGTGGGGAGATAGGAGGCGGAATTGATCGGGTTTATATCTCGGTTGGTAGAGACGGAACAGTGATGGTGAACGAAAACGAGAATGTGAATGATTAGGAATGGATAGAATAGTCACATTCTCGTATGGGATAAGAAGAAATGGTAGTGGTTCAGCTTCTTTAGGTAGGGGTTAATTCATCATAACTCCCATGTCTTCTAAGAATGTGAGTTCTTCAGCAAAGATTTCTTCAAAACTTTCATCGATATCCCGAATAATAATCTCATCGAAAAAAACGGGGATACTCGGATTCCATAAAAGGTTCATATTTAGCGTTAGATGTTGACTCGGACAGCTCGATAGAAGGGTCCGTATGTGTATAATAAATAGCAGGGTTAAACAACAACGTACTAGCGGAGTCAAGATCAGTATCATGAAGCTGTTCAAATTCGCTACAGTCAGAATCGATCCTTTCAACAGAACATACTTGAGCATATGATTCGGAGGGTTCACTTCCCAACTTGTAAATATTAAACTCAATCGACATCTTCCCGAAAGATAGGTTCATAGAGTCGTTACGACAATTGATTACAGCGTTGGAAGTTGTCATGCCCCGCTTCCCAGAGTGCGCTAAGATCGGCACGTGACAGAGCCAACCATGCTACCTGTGGTTAGGAAACATCCCTCCACAGTCACATTACGGCTGTCTATAAGTTATCAAGAACAGTAGAAATAAAATAAACTATCTTTTACATGTCCATATGCCAGAATATACGAGTCAAGAAATAATATGCGGAAGCAATAAATCCAAGTAACAATAACATTCTGGAAAGTACGTCCCAAATACGGGCTCACATCATGAAATAAAAGTACGGAAAGAAACTAAACTAAACTGGATACTAACAGGATCCTCACTGTTCGGCCTGTCGGCTGAAGTACTCCTGATCGGCCTGCGACAAAGATAGAGGATTTGGGCCATGCAAAACCCAGACGTCAGTGCGTCATAATATCAATAATAATAAGCAACCAGGATGTAACGAGATATGCAGGCATGAATAGTAACATGAATGTAACAAGTAAACATGGATATAGAACAGTGAAGAGTACACGTGCAGTTGAAGTGCAGTGAGTAATCTAAACTATACTACTGGGTTATCTATTCTAAAGTCTTCGAAATCAATTAATGTAATCTAAACTATACTACAGAATTTATTCCGCAACGCCCGGAAAAAAGGCAAACAATATATTCCGTAACGCCCGGAAAAACGGCAAACAATATATTCCGTAACGCCCGGAAAAACGACAAACAATATAATAGCTCTTTGAGTTACGTTCGGTTACATTCTTGATTTCCCTTAACCCCCAAGGTTATGTTTTCAGGTCAGATATTGCAAATCAATATCTAATGCCAACACATGATCAACCAAGTACAGGTTTTTTCTATGCAGACAACAGTAACGTCCATCAGGACAACATGTCAGGATTGTCGGCATTAGAAACATGATCAGGTAACATGTCAAGTAGTGGTATATCAGGTCATGTCGGGCAGTGTACATGTATCACGTGGGTGCCCAACAGTAAAATGTAGCAAGTATCGAATCACGGTAAAGGTACGGATGTACGGTGAAAACATGGATGCACAAACATCTATCAGGGTTACATCATGACTATGTAGGATGCACATTATCAAGCATGGGGTACTAATGTAACAGTAATATGAATTAATGTGACATAGCACGTAACTAGATATGTAGAATTAATGGTATGGATACACAATAAAATATGGATGCACAATTATCTATCAGGGATTACAACTACAGCTCCACAACTAAGTAGGATGCACATTATTAAGCATGGGGTGTTAATATAACAGTAATATGAGTTAATGTGATCCGTGGATTCAGCTACATATCTAATAAATGATATGGATGCATACGGGTATCCGAAAATAGTAAAACATTAATATGGATGTAAAATGCAATCAACATGTGATATTTTTATTCATATGGATGCAAAATAAGATACATAGCATGTAGCAAGATGAACTTGCCTGAGCGGAACACACGACGAGTGCGTACGGCATGTTCGACGTCGGGTAAACATCGCAACGCACACACGACACACGGGACGGGTCGAGGCAAAGCAAGAAGGTAACCACGCAGGCAGGGGACGTCCACTGGATTACTCGGATCGTCGGCAGCGGCATGGCTCCGGCGGGTGATCACCGGAAAAGAAACAAGATCAAGAAAAGAAAGAAGAAAGAAGAAGAAGAAGAAGAAGAAGAGAGGAAGAGGAGACGGTGACGAGGCCAATGAGGGAGTCGGCGGTGGCGAGGGGCGAGCGCGGCGTGGGTTTGAGCATGGGTTAGGGCTTGCGAGCGAGGCGACGGGGAAGGAATAGAGTGAGAGAGAGAAGACGCGAGAATAAAGAATAGGAAAAAAATTAATATATAAAAATATATACAAAAATATATATATATGAGACACACAGAGAGAGAGAAAGAGCCACGAGAGAGAGAGCCACGAGGGAGAGAGGGAGAGAGAGCCATGAGAGAGGGGCGAGAGAGAGAGTCTGTTAGAATTGTTTTAAAAAAATATATTTTTTAAAAATTTTAAAACGGGAAAAGATTTGTTAACAGTAAGAAATATATTAAAAATATAATATTAGTTAATTTTGAGTTTTTGGCAAGTACAAACTTACTCCAAAATATACCCAGGTCGGGTCTAAAATTATGGTTTGAAAATACGGATAATACGTGTATCAACCAAAATCAAAACAGGATATCCGGGTCACAAAAAAGCATACCCCCAAGAACGGATGCATGTAACGTGCACGTAGCTATCCAAACGGGTCCGTTTCACTGAACGGGACGAGAACACGATGTACGGATGCTACGACAGGGTTAGGGGTATGATGCAGGCCATGCTGGATATATTTAAAATATTTTACTTGACTTTATATGTTATATTGAAAAATGCAGATGCCAGATATAATGCCAGTATGCAGTATACAAAAAAATATGAAAGTGCACGGATCCACGTAACAAGCCAGGATAAATCATCAACAGGAATCAAGACGGGGTTCCAGCAAGCGGGTCGGGTCGGATGCAAATACAGATGTCAAATACACTATTCGCACCCAAAACACAATAAATCGAGAAAATACCATAAATAAAGAAATATTCAAAATAGAACCGGTATAAATGAACTAGGGTGTTACATTATACCCAACTACAAAAAGAATTTCGTCCTCGAAATTCCCGGAACAAGAAAAGATAAACAACATGAATCTACAAGAATAGGTGTGGAAACTTTTGTCGAATCTCATTTTCTCATTCCCAAGTCGATTCTCCATGCGAGCGATTCCCCTAAGAAACAAGTACTAGAGGGATAACCTTGTTCTTGAGGACCTTTTCTTTTCGATCAACAATCGACATCGGTCGTTCCTCAAAGGCCAAGTCCTCCCTTACAGTTAGCTCCGAATGATCTAGCACGTATGTTTCATCTCGAACATACTTACGGAGTTGAGATACATGAAACACGTCATGAACATTCTCCAAAGATGGTGGTAACACCAATCGATAACCCACTTCTCCAACACGCTCCATAATCTTGAAAGGCCCCATGAATCGAGGACTAAGCTTGCCTTGACTCCCAAAACGAATCACTCCTCTAGTCGGTGATATCTTCAAGAATACCAAATCACCAACAGTGAACTCTAGAGGTCTTCTCGATGTATCGGCCCAACTCTTCTGTCGATCTTGTGCTGCCTTCATGTGATTTCGGATAGTATTAACTTTCTCTACAGTTTGCACGATCAAATCTGGTCCAAACAATCTTCATTCTCCAACATCGTCCCAACAAACAGGTGAGCGACACTTGCGACCATACAATACTTCGAATAGAGCCATCTGAATAGTCGCCTGAAAGCTGTTATTTTACGAGAACTCCACCAAATGTAGATGATCCTCCCACGAACCCTTGAAGTCCAACATGCAAGCTCTCAACATATCTTCAAGTGTTTGGATCGTTCTCTCCGACTGGCCATCTGTCTGGGGATGATAAGCAGTGCTAAACTTCAATCGCGTCCCCAAACTTTCCTGTAAACTCCTCCAGAAGTGCGATAAGAATCGGGTGTCACGATCGGAAACGATGCTCACAGGTGCTCCATGCAATCTCATAATCTCCTGCATGTACCGTTCAGCTAACACTTCTGTCGACTGACCAACACGAAATGGAATGAAATGAGCTGCCTTGGTTAATCGATCAACAATCACCCAAACTGCATTGTTGCCCTTTGGACTCCGCGGTAAAGCTGTCACGAAATCCATAGTTATATGTTCCCACTTCCACTGAGGAATCGGAAGTGGTTGCAATAAACCAGCAACCATTTGATGTTCAGCCTTAACTTGCTGACACACCAAGCACTTCGCTACAAAGCGAGCAATCTCCCTTTTCATTCCTTCCCACCAGAAAAGCTGTCTTAGATCACGATACATCTTCGTGCCTACTGGATGTACGGAATAAGCGGAAATGTGCGCCTCCTTCATCACTTCTTCACGAATTTCTCCTTTCGGCACACACAAATGGCTACCAAAACACAACGAACCATCTTCATGAATCAGCAAGTCCGTTCGAAGTCCAGCTTCAAGCTGTTCTCGAAACTTTTGCAATTTTGGATCCTGTAACTGCGCTTCTTTGATATTATCGATCAACGATGACTGTACTTGCAGCTGCATCAACTGTCCTAAAGAATATGGTAACACGATCTCCAACTCGAATCTCCGAAAATCTTCGATAAGCTCCTTCTGTGCAGTCAACATCCGAATTGCAGGCAACTGACTAAGCGCATCCGGCACAACATTAACTTTCCCCGGATGATACTTAAGATCAAGATCAGAGTCAGCCATCAGCTCCAACCATCTCCGAAAAAAACCCTGTCACGCCCCGCTTCCCAGAGTGCGCTAAGATCGGAACGTGATAGAGCCAACCATGCTACCTGTGGTTAGGAAATATCCCTCCACAGTTACATTACGGCTGTCTATAAGATATCAAGAACAGTAGAAATAAAATAAACTATCTAGTACATGTCAATATGCCAGAATATACGAGTCAAGAAATAATATGCGGAAGCAATAAATCCAAGTAACAATAACAATCTGGAAAGTACGTCCTAAATACGGGCTCACATCAGGAAATAAAAGTACGGAAAGAAACTAAACTAAACTGGATACTAACAGGATCCTCACTGTTCGGCCTGTCGGCTGAAGTACTCCTGATCGGCCTGCGACAAAGGTAGAGGATCTGGGCCATGCAAAACCCAGACGTCAGTGCGTCATAATATCAATAATAATAAGCAACCAGGATGTAACGAGATATGCAGGCATGAATGGTAACATGAATGTAACAAGTAAACATGGATATAGAACAGTGAAGAGTACACGTGCAGGTGAAGTGCAGTGAGTAATCTAAACTATACTACTGGGTTATCTATTCTAAATTCTTCGAAATTAATTAATGTAATCCTTATCTTAACCCATCGGTCTATGCCCCGTTCATGCCCCACGGGACCACGGTAACAGGATTTATTCCGCAATGCCCGGAAAAACGGCAAACAATATATTCCGTAACGCCCGGAAAAAAGGCAAACAATATATTCTGTAACGTCCGGAAAAACGGCAAACAATATAATAGACATTTGAGTTATGTTCGGCTACATTCTTGATTTCCCCTTACCCCCAAGGTTATCTGTTCAAGTCGGGTATTGCCAATAAATATCTAATGCCAACACAGGATCAAGCAAGTACAGGTATTGTCTATGCAAACAACAGTAACGTCCATCAGGACAACATCTCAGGATTGTCGGCATTAGAAACAGGATCAGGAAACATGTCAAGTAGTAGTATATCAGATCATGTCAGGCAGTGTACATGTATCACGTGGGTGCCGAACAGTAAAATGTAGCAAGTATCGAATCACGCTAAAGGGACGGATGTACGGTGAAAGCATGGATGCACAAACATCTATCAGAGGTTACATCATGACTATGTAGGATGCACATTATCAAGCATGGGGTACTAATATAACAGTAATATGAATTAATGTGATATAGCACGTAACTAGATATGTAGAATTAATGGTATGGATACATAATAAAATATGGATGCACAATTATCTATCAGGGGTTACAACTACAGCTCCATAAGTAAGTAGGATGCACATTATTAAGCATGGGGTGTTAATATAACCGTAATATGAGTTAATGTGATCTTTGGATGCAGCTACATATCTAATAAATGATATGGATGCATACGGGTATCCGAAAATAGTAAAACATTAATATGGATGTAAAATGCAATTAACATGTGATATTTTTATTCATATGGATGCAAAATAAGATACATAGCATGTAGCAAGATGAACTTGCATGAGCGGAACACATGACGGGTGCGTACGGCACGTTCAACGTCGGGTAAACGTCGCAACGCACACACGGCACACGGGACGGGTCGAGGCAAGGCAAGAAGGTAACCATGCAGGAAGGGGACGTCTACTGGATTACTCGGATCGTCGGCAGCCGCACGGCTACGGCGGGTGATCACCGGAAAAGAAACAAGATCAAGAAAAGAAAGAAGAAAGAAGAAGAAGGAGGAGGAGAAGAAGAAAGGAAGAGGAGGCGGTGACGAGGCCGACGAGGGAGTCGGCGGCGGCGAGGGGCGAGCGCGGCATAGGTTTGAGCATGGGTTAGGGCTTGCGAGCGAGGCGGCGGGGAAGGAATAGAGCAAGAGAGAGAGAGAAAACGCGAGAATAAAGAATAGGAAAAAATTAATATATATATATATATATATATATATATATATATATATATATATATATATATATATATATATATATATATGAGACAGAGAGAGAGAGAGAGAGAGAGAGCCACGAGAGAGAGAGGGGGGGGGGGGGAGAGAGAGAATTGTTTTAAAAAAAAAAATTTTAAAACGGGAAAAGATTTGTTAACAGTAAGAAATATATTAAAAATATAATATTAGTTAATTTTGAGTTTTTGGCAAGTATAAAGTTACTCCAAAATATGCTCAGGTCGGGTCTAAAATTATGGTTTGAAAATACGGATAATACGCGTATCAACCAAAATCAAAACAGGATATCCAGGTCACAAAAAAGCATACCCCCAAGAACGGATGCATGTAGCATGCACGTAGCGCTCCAAACAGGTCCGTTTCACTGAACGGGACGAGAACATGATGCACGGATGCTACGACAGGTTAGGGGTATGATGCAGGCCATGCTGGATATATGTAAAATATTTTACTTGACTTTATATGTTATATTGAAAAATGCAGGATCCAGATATAATGCCAGTATGCAGTATACAAAAAAATATGAAAGTGCACGGATCCACGTAACAAGCCGGGATAAATCATCAACATGAATCAAGACGGGTTTCCAGCAAGCGGGTCGGGTCGGATGGAAATACAGATTTCAAATACACTAATTGCACCCAAAACACAATAAATCGAGAAAATACCATAAATAAAGAAATACTCAAAATAGAACTGGTAAATGAACTAGGGTGTTACAGAAGTCGCTAGAAAATGTCGACCTAAAATCACCGGAATTTAGTTTCGTGGGTTTGCTACAGGCTGTGTATCTATAACGATAAAGTCAACAGGGAATATAAATTCCCCGACTTTGATTAACACATCCTCTAGCTCACCCCTAGGTTGGATGATAGATCGATCTGCCATCTGGAGAGTGCAGTGTGCAGGTTTTAACTCTCCGATCCCTAATTGCTCATAGAAAGAATATGGAAGCAAGTTAACACTAGTACCTAAATCGAGTAGAGCACGATTGATATTTTTACCCCCAATAGAAATAGATATGGTAGGACTTCCGGAGTACTTTCGTTTCTTGGGTGTTTGTTGTGTAAAAGCAATGCTTACATTACTCGCAAAGAAAACTTTTTTAGGCACTTGAAATTTTCTTTTCCTAGTGCACAAGTTTTTTAGAATTTTCTCATAGGACGGAACTTAATGGATAGTATCTAGGAGGGGAATGTTTATGTTAACTTTCTTAAAAATTTCCACAATTTTCTCCATTTGGGGACTTGGTCTGTGGCCCCTTAACCTGTTTGGGTAAGGAGCTTTATCAATAAGGGTTTGGTCCACCATTTGTAGAGAAGTTTGTGGGGATGGAATCGGTCCCAAAATTGATGATGGGATCGTTATAAGTTGACTCGAGAAAATGGACGGAGGGTTCGAGCCTAGTGGAAAACGGAGAATAGGCTCGGAAGAAGGTGGACTAGACGAAATAGAGTTAGAAGTAGAAGCCAGGGTTTCAATTGATTCCTCATCATCAACCTGTTCACCGACTTGGTTGTTCGGCACTCTTCCTGATCTCAACGTGGTTACGGCACTCACATTATAACTTTGTGAGCGGCCAGAATTTGGTAGAGGTTGAGATGGAAGTTTCCCTTTCTCTCTCTCACTCATCACGGCATTTAACTGTGTAAGTTATGCTTTTATTGATTTTATGCTTTCACCGTGGGAAGCGGTGTTCTGCACTAGAGTTTGGATAGCTGACATTAAATTAGTCGTCATTTGTGTAGATTGTTTAATGAACGTGTCGAGTGCAGAGGGTTTATCGGTAACGGCCGTTGGGAAAAAATTATTATAAGGATCAAAGTTGTTGGCCGGGTTTTGAAAAGGTTGCGGTTGAAAGGGGTGCTGAATCAGTTGTGGTGGTTGTTGTTGCTGTGGGGGAGGTCTTTGATAGTTGCTTGGGAGCTAGGTTTGATTTTGAGTTTGGTTTTGGTTCCAAGAAAAAGTAGGATGATTCCTCCATCCCTGATTGTATGTGGAAGAATAAAGATCGTTTCTAGGTCGTTGCTGAAAAGAAGTGTTCATATCAGATTTTTGCATTTTTATACCACCCAATTTTTATCACATTGCTTATCGGTAGGTACTCTTGAGCCGTGTTTGCTAGTCAATTGCAGGATACAGATTCTCGGTTCTAAACGGTGAAATTCATGGAAAAACACGACAAATTCCGGATTCCTGCTAACCATAGATAAAACACGGGTCTCCGCTCTCTATCCGTATGTTGCCACACACCAATTTAAGAGACAAAATGGCAAATCAATGTCATTTTCATGCACAAGGCTCAATGGCAACACAAGATCCAAGAAATCTACGCGGAGCTCAAGAAAATCATGGCAAAAAGATCCACATCCAATCACCTTTTGATCTACTAAAATTCTGGAAGAAATGTGGAAAGATTATCAGAAAAAACATATGCCAAACTACAGACAACATCAGACTAGGGGGCCCCACAAAATACGAGGAGCCAAATCCTCTATTAGGCCGCGGAACCGCGGCCTAAGCATGCTTAGGCCGCGGAACCGCGGCCGTACGGTCTTGTCGGCTGATGACTTTTCAGGGGCAGTTTGGTATTTTCATGAGGGTTCAGAATTTTGCCTTAGGTTTCCATCTCCCTGCCTATAAATAGTCCAGATCTTGCCAAAGACAAGGGTCCATAATCTTGTATTTAGATTTTAGGTTATATGTTGTTGTTCTTCTTCCTCCTCTCATCTCTTCTCCATTAAAAAACTTATAGTGAGCTTTTGTGAGTGAAGAATGAATAAAGGAGTTCTTGTTCTTACCCTGCTTGTCTTTTTATTTTGTTAACTAATATTGCTTGTAATTTTCATTTGTTAACTTAGTTGTTGTTATTTGTGTTTGTTTATTTCTTGTTCTCTTTTCCTTTATCCTTAAACAACCATGATGCTTACGCTTGATCCTTGCCGAGGTGAGGTCGCAAATAGCTAGTTGTAATCTTCTAATCTCTTTCTTTCTATCTTCCTCCTTTGTTTTATTTTCATTTTTCTTGTAATGGGTGAGTAGTTTCCATACTTGTTAGGGTAGGATAAGGAAAGTTTGAGAGAAGGAAATCTCTCTCACTCTTTCCTTGCCCAACATCTTAAATCGAACTCCCGTTAATTGAACCACAATCCGCTCCCTACGGCACCCTATCCTACATGATAGAGGTGATTCCGTAGTGAGACCGGTTGTGGTTGAATTAACCGGAGGTTAAGGCTAAGAGCCAAGAACGGACGGACAAGCACCAAAAGGAAGAACTTATGCGTTGGAAAGCCTAGCTTATACTCGCAAGTTCCTTCCTAGTCGTGCTAAGTCCCGTTGTTGCCGATTACCGTAACACCGATATTAAGAGTGGCAACAAAAGAAGTGAGCGACTCCTAACTCAAACTAACCTAATCCTAACCCTAACAAGCTCTCTATATATATCATTTTAGCACTTAGGTAATCTAAAAACAAACCTGAAAAATTGGACTTAACTCGTTAAAGCACATAGAAAAAGATTCCCATCTCCCTGCGGACGACCCGTACTCAACCGGCTAGCTACAAGCGAAACCGTCTTGATTGCGGTAACAAACTTAGCACGCAAAAACTCTACCAATCAAATGGCGCCGTTGCCGGGGAGACGGTAGTTTATTTCTTTGTGTAATTCCGGGTTAATTTGTGAATATAAATATAACCGAAAAACAAAACAAAAAAAATATACATTGTAAAAAACCATCTTGTTATTTTTGATTAGTTTTTGTGCAAGTGTGCAGGATAAAACGAAGTTCAAGTTCAGTGCCAAAGACGTGGGAAGTTATACCCATATCTTTACGGCTACACCGCGGGTGAACATGACAGAAAAGACGGTCTATTGAAAAATTCTGGAGCAGATACAGTGAACAAATCAAGATTCAGGACATCCAGACAACAAGAGGACAGCCAGGGAAGCATCTACAACCAAACTGAAGCTTCAAGGACACCATAAAGCCGTGGAACCGCGGCATAAGCGTGCTTAGGCCGCGGAACCGCGGCGGTTTGGTGGAATCAGCCGCCCAAAATTCCCTGTAAGTCTCTCTAACTCTTCCCCACTCCTCTGAACTCCACTGAACTATGTTTTCTGCAGCATTCTTTGCGCAAACTCTCTTCCCCCTTCCAATAAATTGTTTTTGTGCAGGATTCTTTGCGCCGCGCTAAAATAAAAATTGTTTGCAGTTGATTGTTACTGCTTTGCATTTATTAATACGGACTTTAAGGGGCTTGAAACCAATCCAGATTGGGTGGGGATTTCATCACCCTTCCCAGGACCCCAGAAATCACAAAAAACATATGCATTGACCATTGCTTAAATTAAAAAATACTAGACTCAGCCCTAAGGACTTCGCGCTCAATAGGACAGAGGACTAGTTACAAGCATCGGCCGTTTATCCTTTCCTGACTTTTGCGGTGTCTAGGCAAGTGTGTCCAAGGCAAGTGGTTACTTAATTAGGACCACTACTTACGTAGTGGGGAGCCTCCCACTTACCTGGCACTTACCTGGCCGCGATTGTTGGAGAAGAGGCGCTTTGAGGTCCTATTTCTAGCCCTTTGGAACAGTTAGGAGCTGTCTAGCTGACCTAGGTGACCCTAGATCTAGGTGTGATTGTGCATATCTTGTTTGTGATTGCTTGAAGCCGTAAGCCCGTACATATTTCTGTAAAGCTCTTTCTAAAAAAAAAAGAAAAAAAAACACAAAATTTTTATAAAAACTTGCCCTTTGTCGCCAGAATCCATTTTTTTCACCCACCACCCATCGTATTTCTCCATTGACGTTTTCTTACCCTCACCTTCTCTGCTTTGACTATACTAAACTCGTTTAGTGTATGTCCGCTTGGACTCGGGACACTAGCGCCCGCCTAGTCCTCGTTACGTTAGTCACTACCGACTACGCGATCGACTCAGACGTCGAAACTCCATCCACGCCTCTTTCACCCTTACCTTTTCCGGCCAACTCCGACGTTGACCGGAATTCTGTTCATACATCTTCATCTTCACCTTCACCAACCTCTTCTTCCGCGATGTCAGAATTTAACGCAAACATCTCATTGACTCCACCTCCTACGGAGGCAACTACCCCACCACCACCGCCTGTTGTAGCGCCGCAGCGAATCGCGCTCCAGGATCGTTTCTATCCCACCCGTTTTGCACTTCCCACCTGTCTTTCTCTTCCACCGGCTAATGGGGATAACTTTGAAATTAAGCCCCACTTCATTAACATGCTTCCGCGATTTCATGGGCTTGAATTTGAAGATTCCTATATCTTCATCAACAAATTCCAAAATGTTTGTGCCATGATGAAAACCACCCAGCTGTCGGACGATGCTATACGGCTACGGGTCATTCCGTTCACTTTATGCGATCTTGCTGAAAAATGGCTGTATAGCACCGCTTCCCACTCCATAACCAGTTGGGACGAGTTTGTGAAAGCGTTTCTCAAGAAATTTTATCCGAATCATAAAACCGCAAGGATCCGTAACGAAATCAACCAATTCTCTCAGCTTCCTTCTGAACCCTTTTGGAAGTGCTTTGACCGGTATAAAGACCTTCTTGTTCAGTGTCTTCACCATGGTATCGAGAAATGTCAACTTTGCCAAAGCTTATACGAGGGCCTGAACCCACAAAAGAAATGCGGATAAGTGATAGATTTTCCATGACCCTCCTCTGTCCTACTTGAGCGCGACGGTCCTTAGAGTCTTGGTCTAGATATTTTTTAATTAATATAGGGTTATGCGGATGCTCGTTTTGTGATTTGTAGGGCCTGGGAAGGGTGATGAAATCCCCACCTAATCTGAATTTTGATCCTGCACCTTAAAGTCCGGTTAAGATATGCACAAACAAACCAATATCAAAACACACAAAAAGATTTTTGAGCGGCGAAATTTGCAAAGAATCCTGCAGAAAAATCAGATTATTGGATTTGAGAGAAGAGATAAAGATATAAGGAAGATACCAGAGGAGTTTGGAGACCTAACTCTACCAAGCCGCCGTCCAACCGCGGCTAAAATGATGCTTCTGCCGCGGTTCCGCCGTGCAATGGTGGGGTCTTCGTCCAATTTTTTCTACAGTGCCTCCTTTCCTCCCCTCTGAAAGTCTCTGAATCTCAAATTTCTCGCTTCTGTTACTCCAGATTCCCTCGCAAAAATTGCACACTAATCGTTAAATACACAATATGCGGTTTTGTTTTATTTTTATGATATGGATCGAATAAGAATTCAACCCGAATAGCAAGAAAAAAATTTACGCATGTAACCCCGGCAACGGCACCATTTGATTGATGTGAAAAAGTGTTTATAGTAACCGCAATCAATAACGGTGTCGCGTGTAGCCAACCGAGATGAGTACGAGTCGTCTGCAGGGATGCGTGGATTTTTTAATCTTGCTTTAGACGAGTTGATTAGAAATAGAGGAGAGTGATTCTAGATCTATGTTGAACACGGGTGTAGAATATATAAAAAGAGGGTTTGTAGGGTTCGTTAGAATTTAGTAGTAATGGATGATTAAATAAAGATGACTCCTTTTATCTTGTAATAGATTTAAAACTAGATCGATAGTGCTGAATGAAAATTAGGGTTTTTGGAGGGAACATGGTTCCCACTCTTAACCTTTATCTTTTCATTGAACTCTATTCATGTCTAGCCTCTACCAAAAAAATTGTTAATCCGATCTCAAATCGCATTCAAGACTATCAATAAATTGGTACCGCGCCCAATTAGGATATTAACGATTCTTTTGATAAAGTTTATAAGATGTAAAAGAAGTTAAGCGATTTTATCATCCATTGATCTACCCTAATCATACGAACCCTATCAAGCGGAGAATTACTCACATATGTTTGGAGAAGAAGAAGAAGAAGAAGAAGAAGAAGAAGGGATAGAGAAGGAAATCATAATGCAGAAATTTAAATGCGGAAAGTAAATGCGAAATAATTAAAAAAATGATCTACCTTTATTAATCAACGTTACAAGTACAAATCCTTTGAATTTAGATTACAAGAGGAAGAAGTGGCTCTCGATCTCTGCCTCGTAGGAAGTATTTGCTCCATCGATATTCATGTCGCTCTATCACGTCGAATCGTGGACCTTTCGTGAATCTCTTATTCTTTGACGGAGATTTGCTTCATGTTAAAGGTGATGATTTCTAATTTTAGCCCTCGGTCCATTATATAGCCCTCAAATCAGAAACCCTAAATCCCATATGTTGGGATTTGCTGGTGTGACCACTTACCAAAAATATTAGATCCAACGGCTTCAGGAAGGCCGCGGATCCGTCGCGAATATGGCATATTGGCCGCGGTTGGGCAGCTCTTTGGTGGAGTTAGGGTTTGAAATTTCTTCTCTGGTCTCATGTTGACACGTGGAGATTATTAGGATGTCTTGATTTTTCATATCTTCTTTGAGTCTCTGCCAGTATTGGTTTTACGATTTTATTGGCAGATTTTTGATCCTGCCATCTCGAATATCTCGATCTCCCGACCTGAGCTAAATCTGCACAATATCTCCATGAATAATGTTAGTAATATTTTTTATATTAGAGATATAATCTTAATCATTTTATATGGTAATAAATCTTTAAGAAATTCGATTAAGATTATTTGATATGATATGCATATTTAAATTATCAAAATATCTTATAAATATTATATGCATATATTTTCCATCATAATGTTAATTATAATATATAAACATATGGTAAAGAGTAAATTTGAAAATAAACCCACATATGTTTTATATTTATAATAAACACTTTTAAATATTTAAGAAAAGTAAGAAAAATGTTATATCAAATGTGCAATATTTTCGACTGAACACGGACGCCCTACCAATCTATTGCTAGTCACGACCACGATTCGATATCTGTTCAACACTTATTTTCTTAAAGGCTAGACACGAATAGAGATCAATGCAAAGACAAAGGTTAAGAGCAGGGAAACCCTAGTTTCTTCCAAAAGAACCCTAATCTATATTCATCATTATCGATATAGTTTTAAACTATTAAAAGATAAAAGAGGTCATTTTTAATTATCCATCCATTATTACTAAGTCCTATGAAACCCAACAAGCCTTTTCTTCATAAATCATACATCCATAGTATATCCGTAACTACAACCAATCTTCCTCCTTCAATCAACTCGTCTAAAGTAAGAAAAAGGTTCAAGTTTCCCTGTGGATGACCCGTACTCATCATGGCTAGCTGCTAGCGACACCATCTTGATTGCGTTTACTTTACGAAAACACTCTTTAAACAATCAATCAAATGGCGCCGTTGCCGGGAAATGGTCGTAATTTTTTTCTTGCTATTCAGATTGAATTCTTATAAAATCCATAACATAAAATAAACAAAACCGCATCTTGTATATCTAACAATTATTGTGCGAGTTTTGCAAGGAAATCTGGAATAACTGGAGCAAAGGAAAAGAGATTCAGATACTTTCATCGTAGCCCAGAAGATAATAGGAGGGCACTGGAAAAAAAACGAGCAAAAGATCCCTTCCTCTTGTGGCGGAACCGCGACAGAAGCTTGGTTTTGGTGGCAGAACCGCGGCGGCATGAGGGAATTGGAATCCTCTGGTAATTTCCTAATATCTTTTTCTCTCCTCTAAGATCCAATATTCAGATTTTTCCTGCAGGATTCTTTGCAAAAAGCGCCGCTAAAAAAAATCTTTTTGCGTGTTTTGATATTGGTTTGTTTGTGCATATCTTAACCGGACATTAAGGGGCAATAACCCAAATCCAGATTATGTCGGATTTCTGTTGGCTATAGTGCCCTCAAGGCAATTATCGTAGTCGCAGGCACATGATTATGATAATTGAGCGAGGACCTATACCGATAAAACAGTCTTACTCGAGATGATAGTATGTTATCTGGTTTGTCTCTGTCATCATGTATATGTTGATAAAGCCCTTAGAATCTTGCTTGACTACCAACATTGTGATGGCGATCACATACGTGGGAGCTGGGGGTCTATAAGCACATCCTTAAATGTTCCTAGTCGTGGGAGTATCGAGACTGGGCATCGATACTCCAGTGTAGACTGGTGTATACTTATCTAAACCCTGATGAGGGGTGGTGGCCGGTCTCACAATCCATTGGTGTTAGTTGTTCACCTAAGATAGTATGCAGGTGCTCATTGGGTTATGAGTACAGTGGATGGACTCGCCGGGAACATGCTAGTTGGTATTATACCTATAGTCAGATAGCAGTTCCCTGGTGACATGTGTCGACCTGAGATCGTCATTTGTCTCGTGTGAGTTCCCACTGTGCTTTGATTACTACCCTACCACGGCTCAAAGGAGTCGTGCAAACAGGTTTTAGTTGGGTACAGTCCCGAGCCACATGGAGGCAGTGAGCGGATCGTCGGGGATTCGTCTCTCCCGGTATTGGAGGTTGATGTCGCGCAGTGCACGGGTGGCCATCACTAGAAATCCTCGGCCGGGGTATATGAGAATTACCGATCCAGGATCGATAGTTTCTCGGGTAGTGATGGGTTTCATACCGACATGAATTATCGCGTTGTTAGAGGTCTTACTTTATACACCCCCCTAGACTCGATATGCGATACTCTTAGACGCATATACCGGACTGTACGGATATTGTCACTGACAGGATCGGTAGGGGATCGGATGAGTTTGCTCGTCGGCCTTCCTTTCGCTCAATACCTGGGTAGCCGTTATGTACAGCTAGTGCCGCTGACGTGCTTATGGTTAAACCCACTGCCACCGTATTGACGAGTCTTTAGAGTCCCACACAAAGGGTTTTCATGGCTCAGACGATATGGTGTAGTTGTTTTATATTGGTACATACATGTGTCCGATTAAATATGTGCACGGACTGCACAGACTTTAATCGGACGGTTGATAATACTAGCGGCTTAGGATTAAGCCAAATTGTTAAATCATGTTTTGATTTAATAATTTACATATGTATTTATATATATGTATTCTAATATTATTGCTCACTATTCGTTTTCTCTCTTGGTTATTCGTATTTTCGTACGAACATGCGTATGTGTATTTCGAAACATATACCGGGAAGTATTCCGTATTTGTACGGAATGACTTCTAGAAGATTAGCCACCTCATTATTGATTTTCCTTTTTTTAGAAAAATCATTTTGTCTTCATAATGAGGTGGAAAGGTGACTATGGTTTTCTAGTCAAAGCATGGGTTGGAAATGTAGAGATTGGTATGGTCTTGATTTGTTTAATGAAATTTGGAATGACATTTTGTGAGGGCATGAGAGAGAAGGCTGGCCACATTTTTTTTATGGGGAAAGAGCTTGCTAATTTGGTGATTCACTTAGTGCTCTCTTACTCTCATGCTCACACAAAAAGGATACACCCAAAAACACTTAGCCATTTTTCTTAGCTCATGCTTTCATCACCTCCAAATATTCCATGGTTGCTTTATGAGCATTTGATTTTGAGAGAAAATTATAGTGTCACAATCCTATACCTTAAATCTCCATCACTAGCAATCTTGGAGAGTTGGTTGGTCCGCTTGGCGAACCTGGAGCTTGTGCCGTTTCCCTCGGGTGGATCATCGGAGATGAAGGAAGACCGGCGACCAAAATCGATCCGCATCACTAGGAGCTTGGAGATGGTTGAAGACCCGAAGGACTTGGTTCATTAGGTATAACCATTCTATCTCTTTGTGTTTGGTTTGCTAATTTTAGGGTTAATGGTTTCGATCTTGCAAATTGGGTAATGGTAGCGCCGGGTTTTAAGAAATTTTTGTTCCGCATTTGGCCACGGTTCGATGGCCGGGGCGCTCCCACTACCCAACAATTTCATCACCCTTCCTAGGCCCCACAAATCATAAAACGAGCATACTTTCACCCTACATTAATTAAAAAATATCTAGACCAAGCCTCTATGGACTGTCGCACTCAATTAGGACAGAGGAGGGTCGTGGATAATCTATCACTTATCTGCATTTCTCTTGTGGTGTCTAGGAAAGTGTGACTAAGGAAAGTGGTTACTTAATTAGGCCCACTATTTTTGGTGATTCGTATAGAAGATACCTCCCACTTACCTGACCACAAGAGCAATAAGAAGGTGGTAGAGAATTGATCCTGCGACTTGTCCTTTGGAAGTCTAGGAGAGGTCTAGTGACTTGACCTAGGTGACCCTAGTTCTAGGGATTGATTGTGCATTTTTGTGATTTGTTGATTCAAGCCTCACGTCCGACACTTTTTCAAAACAAACCTTTTAAAAAATCTTTCTCACACACGCTGCCACATGCACTAAACCCTCTTAGTGCATGACCGGATGGACATGGGATTCTAGTGCCCATCTTGTCCGCGTCTTTGCAATCGACACTGAAATCGGTCCTTCTTCATCTTCTATTTCCCTTCCACCCACCACATCTCCCAAAGTGGAGGATCTCCATCAAGATTTCATGATACCACCCTGCCACCAGCCATAGGTGCGCAAAATTCATTGCACGTCTCTCTCCAAGAAAGATGCTACCCCGTACGCAGGCCCCTTCCTACTTGTCTTTCTCTTCCACCAGCCAATGGGGGTAATTTCGAAATTAAACCCTACTTCATCAACTTTTTGCCCAAATTTCACGGGCTTGAATCCGAAGACGCATACGTTTTTATAACCAAATTCGAAAAAGTATGTGCAATGATGAGCACAACACAACTTTCTGTGGATGATATGCGATTACGTCTTCTTCCTTTTACCCTGTACGATCTAGCAGAAAAATGGTTTTATAGCACTGCAGCACATTCTATCGCAAAGTGGGATGAATTCATTATAGTATTCCTTAAGAAATTTTATCTCAATCATAAGATCGCCCGTGTTCGAAGCGAGATTAACTAGTTTACCCAACTTCCCAACGAACCATTCTGCAAATGCTTTGAACGGTTTAAAGATCTTCTTATACAATGCCCCCATCACGGAATTGATAGATGGAAACTTTGCCAAATTATATATGAGGGTGTTAATCCTGCCACGAAACAAATGCTTGAAACCATTTGTCAATGCCATTTCATGTCAAAAGACGATTTCGAAGCTTGGCAATTTCTGGAAGATCTCGCCGAACAAACCTTACAATGGGAGAGCGTTAGACCAACATCATCTTCATCTAGGGCAGGTATCCATCAGCTCAACGTTTTCATCGCAGTGAAAGCCGAAATGGCTGCGATGCAAAAGAAACTCGAAACTATCGAAAACAAAGTCTCCCCAACCTCCCTAAACCAAGTTACGCTTCCCAAAACCGTCTGTGGTTGTTGTTTTGACCCATCACATTTAACGGAAGAATGTCCATTGAATTCTACGTCTCAAGGTCATGAACAAACTAATGCTGCTTTTCAGCAACAACTTAGAAATGACCCTTATTCATCTACTTATAATCAAGGATGGAGGAATCATCCTAATTTCTCTTGGAACCAAAACCAGTCTCAAAATCAAAATCGGTTCCCAAGCCAAAATAATTATCAAAAGCTTCCTTCACAACAACAGCATCTACCACAACAAAATCAGCACCCCTTTCAACCGCAATCTTTTCAAAACCCGGCCAACAACTTTGATCCTTATAATAATATTTCAACGGTCGGTACCGATAAAACCTATGTGCTCGAACGTAACTTAGAAACGTTCATTAAACAATCCACGCAAACGACGGCTAATTTAACGTCTTCTATCCAAACATTAGTGCAACACACTGCTTCCCACAGTGAAAGCATAAAATCGATAGAAGCACAACTTGCACAGTTAAATGCCGCGATGAGCGAGAGAGGGAAAGGGAGACTTCCATCTCAACCTCTACCAAATCCCGACCACTCATAAAGCGCGAATATCATCCTTCAAAATCATAATGTGAGTGTCGTAACTACGTTGAGATCGGGAAGAGTGCTGAATAACAATGTTGGTAAACAAGTTGAAGTCGATGATATTGATGAAACCCCGGGTATTACTTGATTGATCTATTAAAGAGTGTTTGTTAAAGTAACCGTAATCAGGACGGTGTCGATAATAGCTAGCCACGATGAGTACGGGTCGTCCGCAGGGAAATATGAACCTTTTTCTTGCTTTAGATGAGTTGATAGAAGATGTATGATTGGTTGCAGATCTATTTTAATACGGATGTAGAATTTATGAAGAAGAGACTTGTATGGTTCATAAGACTTAGTAGTAATGGATGAATAATTAAAAATGACTCATTTTATCTTTTAATAGTTTAAAACTGGATCGATAGTGATGAATGCAGATTAGGGTTCTTTGGAAGAAAGTAGGGTTTCCCCACTCTTAACTCTTGTCCTTGCATTGATCTCTATTCATGTCCAGCTCCTAACAAAATAAGTGTTGAACAGATCTCGAATCGTGGTCGTGACTAGCAATAGATTGGTAGCGCGCCTGATAAGGATGTTAACATTTATTTTGCTAAAGTTTATAAACTTTAAAATGTATAAAAGAGATTAAATGATTTTATCATCTATTGATCTACCCTAGCCTACGAACCCTAGAAAGATAGGAATTACTCGCTCATGGTTTGATATTTAGAATAAAGGATGAAGAAGAATGAAAGCATGATTAAGATGCAGAAAGTAAGTGCGGAAAGTAAATGCAAAAAGAAATAAACTGAGTCTACCTTTATTAATCAACTATTTCATGCAACTCTCCTTTTTTAAAGTAGATTACAAATAACCCTAGTTTTTGCTCTCGCTATCTTTCTTATTGGATGTTGATGACTAGCTGATGATCACATGGATGCGTGGATCATTTTGGACCTCTTGATCTCTTCGGTTTGATAATTTTAGATGTGACTCGGTCCTATATATAGTCACAGAAACTAGAAACCCTAGATACCCTACTTGAGGATATGCAGATAAAATCCAAACCACAAAATTTGAAATCCTACGGCTCTAGATATGCCGCGGATCCGCCGCGGATCATGCTCATTGGCCACCCAACCGCGGCGCTTTGGAGGGATCATTATCTCGGATTTTTTCTACTCTCTTCTGTTGAAATTTGGAGATCTCTTCGATGTCTGGATTCTGAAAATAATGCACCGAGTATCTGCGGTTGCTAAATCTTACGATTTGCTTCCATATTTCGGCAGATTTGATTCCGACATCTCGGATCTCTTGGATTCCAGTCCTGATCTAATATATGCACAATATCTCAAGTCATGGTGTTAGTAATATTTGGTGTTAGTGAGATATTATCCTAATCATTTTATATGATATTATATGTTAAGAATATTGATTAGAAATATTTGATATGATATGCATATTTTAATTACAATATTTCATATAAATATTATATGCATGTATTTTCTCTCATAATGTTAATTATAATGTAGAAACATATGATAATAAACTTTTTACACATAAACCCACATATGTTCTATAATTATAATAAACACTTTTTAGTACTTAACAATAGCGGGGAAAATAAACATTCAAATGTGCAATATTTTAGACTAATCACTACTTCTACTCCTATTTCGTTTAATCCAACATATTCTTCCGAGCCTATTCTCCGTTTTCCACTAGGCTCGAACCCTCATCCCACTTTTTTGAAGGAATTAGCATCTGCAACCATCCCAAATCCAATTTTGGGATCCATTCCATCCCCACAAACTTCTCCTCAAAAGTTAGATCCAACCGTTATTGAGAAAGCTTCTTTTCCACACAGGTTGAGGGCCAACAGACCAAGTCCCCAAATAGAGAAGATTGTGGACATTTAAAGCAAGTTAACATAAATATTCCACTCCTAGATGCTATCAAACTAGTTCCTTCCTATGCGAAAATTTTAAAGGACTTGTACACTAGGAAGAGGAAAACTCAAGTATCTAAAAAGATTTTCTTAGCTAGTAATATGGGCAATTCTCTTACCCAATTGGTGCCCACGAAACGTAAGGACCCCGGTTGTCCTACAATATCTATAACTATTAGGGGTAAAAATATCAATCGTGCTTTACTCGATTTAAGTGCTAGTGTTAACTTGCTTCCATATTCTGTTTATGAGCAATTAGGAATAGGAGAGTTGAAACCTATGCATTGCACTCTCCAGATAGCCGATCGATCTATCACCCAACCTCGGGGTGAGCTAGAGGACGTGTTAATCAAAGTCGGGGAATTTATATTCCCTGTGGACTTTATAGTTATAAATACACAGCCTGTAGCGAACCCACGGAACCAAATTCCGGTGATTCTAGGTCGACCTTTTCTAGCAACTTCAAACGCGATAATCAATTGTCGTAACGGTTCAATGAACCTGTCATTTGGGAAGATGACAATTGAGCTTAACATCTACAAGCTAGGAAGTCAACTATCCAAACCCCATGCTCATGTATGTTCTGTCGAAAAGATAGCTTCCGACAGTTGCGAATTTGAGAAGCTTCACGATGCTGATCTCGACACCACTAGTACGTTATGGTTTGATTCTATTATTTATTATACACGTGAAGACCCTTTTGTCGAAAAGTCCACACCTAAGTCCGAACCCTTTGACTTTTCGAATGATTTAGTCGAGCTATTCGAGTATCATAACTTCCTTTCCGATGAGATTATAATTCGGAATATCGATGAAAGTTTTGAAGACATTTTTGCCGAAGAACTCGCATTCCTAAAAGACATAGGAGTTGTGATGAATCAACCCCCACCCAAAGAAGTTGAATAGCCACCCTTTCTTATTATCAAGAACGAGAATGCGAGTAGTGCACCATCACAGTTTCGTCTCTACCAAACGAAATGTAAACCCGATCGATTACGCCTCCTATCTCCCCACTTTTTCACATTTATGATCTTCCACCAACCATGGTGTTACATTGATAAAAGATTCGAATAGTTGGTGTTGACTTTTGGTCTTTGTAAAGCTTTGCATAAACCAATAACTTTACCCCCCCTCCTATAATTTTAAATGCTTAATATTGTTTTACTCAAGTTTGGGGGGAGAGAAAAATATTTTGGCTCTTGAAAGAAAAACAATTTTTTTTACATAATTGTGAGCCAAAAATAAGCTTGGGGGAGGATTTCACTGTCATTAATTCTTGTTCCCGTTACTAACTTTTCCTCCCAAGTCTGCAGGTTTTAAGCTTAATAGATGACATCAGTAAAGACACTGCTGCAAATATATTTGGGGGAGGTTTATGCTTATTCACGCATCATTTTTTGCATTATACTAAATAAAAGCACCAAAAATTTTTTGATAATGAAAGTTAGAAAGTGAAATATACATATGATAGGAAGGAAAAATTTAAGAAAAGTAAGAAAATTAGATATTTTATAACGAAGCTAGTAATAGATAGTCATGAGTTGTTGTCCCAAGGGTTAATAAGATGAATGGAATCACTAATCTAAGGATAGAATTGGGTCTGAAAAATAGTCCCTATTCTTGAGTCCAATCATCTGAACGTTGATATCCTACCATACGCATTTGCACACATCTTGAAACTTGGGATAGTAGAGGATACCTTGAAATGCTCTTGTCTAAAGCCTTAGTATGAAGGAAAATAAATATATAAACAAAAAATTAAAAAAACGGTGAAGAAAAATGAACACTGATTTTGTAATTACTTAAGGCAGCATAAAAAATATAGCGATGGTGCTTTATCACCCAATGCCTTAGATCAACTGGTTTAGGAGCCACTGCTAAGCCTTAGATGTTGCAAGACGAGAATATTGTTAATTACGCCTAAAAGAGTGAGCACATTTGGTAATAGTACCTCAAGAAGTATTAACGGTTGCATGAAAAATGTGTGGGCAATTCCATCTGAAATATTCACCGACTAAAAAGTACTAAGGATGATGGACAAGAGTATGATAGCTTGAATTGAATTTTCTAAGGGTAGGAATGTATTTTACGCACATGTAGGGGTATATGATCTATGTTTGGAAGAAGGGGAGGGAGGAAGACTAATGGCGGTGTTTTATTGAGAGATGATGTGATTCCTAACATCTTTTCATGACTATTAAGATAGAGCTCATGGCTACTAAAAAGATAGTGTAGCTTGAAACTCTTAATTTTCAAGTTCTTTCTCTTATATGTTCCTTATCTTTATATGTAACTTTCATCATATTATGGGATTTTATGGGTGTAATCCGCTGAAAACCCTCAAGAGACAACACTCCTCTTACTAGGGACACCTAGAGATTTAAAGGTTTGTTGCACGTGCTAAATACAATCGTACGTGTTGCCTACGAAAGTGTGCTAGGTTTTTGTTTTTTCTCCTTTTTCTCTTTAATAACTAGTTTGCTTGGGACGATCAAAGTTAAGTTTGGGGGTATTTGATTAGTCTGAAATATTGCACATTTGAATGATTATTCTCCCCACAGTTGTTAAGTTTTAAAAGGTGTTTATTGTAATTATAGAACATATGAGGGTTTATATGTAAAAAGTTTATTATCATATGTTTCTACATTATATTTAACATAATGAGGGAAAATACATGCATATAATATTTATATAAAATATTAGGAATTAAAATATGCATATCATATCAAATATTTCTATTCAATATTCTTAACATCGTTAGGATAATATCTCAAAAATACCAAATATTACTAACACCATGACTTGAGATATTGTGCAGATATAAGATCAGGACTGGAATCCAAGAGATCCGAGGTGTCGGAATCAAATCTGGTGAAATATGGAAGCAAATCATAAGATTTAGCAACGACAGAGATTCGGTGCATTATTTTCAGAATCTAGACATCGAAGGGATCTCCAAATGTCAACATAAGAGAGCAGAAAAAATCCCAGATGATGATCTCACCAAAGCGCCGCGGTTGGACGGCCAAAGACCATAATTTGCTGCGGATCCACAACTTCTTTGGAGCCGTTGGATGAGCTTACGAAGTCCTTCACTGAATAACTCCTCGCTGTCCACGTCTCCTCCAGAAACAAGCCTCCAAAGGTGGCCCTCTTCGACGGAAAGGCAAACTCGAAAGACCACCTAGACGCATTCACGGCGGGGATGAGCTTCCAGGACAACTCTGACGCCGCCCAATGCCGAGTGTTCCCCGCTACTCTCCTACGCGCCGGACGGGATTGGTTCCGAGGACTCATGCCACGCTCCATCTCTACCTACGATGAGCTGGCCGCCCAGTTCCTCGGGCATTTCGTCGAGAACAGACGGCAGAGGCAGACGGTCGATTACCTCTTCACTATAAAGAGCATGGAAAAGGAATCTTTCAAAGGATACGTCACTGATTAGAAGAATTAAAGTTAACCACAATCAAGACGGTGTCTCTTTGCAGCTAGCCGGTTGAGCACGGGTCGATCCACAGGGAGACAGAGCGTTTTATGTTCTTGTCGTTACGAGTTAATGCGCGTGGGAGGAATTGTTCTTATCTAACCTATGTGTTATATGCAAGTATAAAGCTTGTTAGGAAACGATAGGATAGTGTAAGTTAAGGAAATCCGTATTCAAGTCCTTTGAGCCGAGTCTCGACCAATTGAAGCTAGAACAATCGGCAACAACGTGGATTAGGGTACTTAAGCACGGTATTTGTGGAATCTGGCTTATTGACCCTTGTCCATCCGTTCTTGTCTCTTGCTTTCGCCTCCGGCCAAACCGAACGCAACCGGTCGCGGTTAGGAATCACCGTTACCTTGGTAGGGTAGGATGCCTAACAGAGCGCTTGCGTAACGTTTAGATGGAGTTCAATGGAAAATACCGGAAAAGGAAATGGGCAAAGAAACATTAACTTACAATATCGTATTTATTCCTAACAACACCATATTAACAACCATTCACAAAACAAACCAAAAAGAGAGAACAAAAGAACAAAGAAAAGAAAAGATTACAAGTAAGTAAGTGCATGGAATTTAAAGTGCAAGAAAGTAAAGCAAGATAATAAATTGCATGAATGTAAAAGAGCAAGAAAGAAAAGTGCAAGAAAGAAAATACTAAGAACCATGGGACCCAAAACAAGACATGGTTTCAATAACCAAATCTTAAACTTGAATGCTCAATGAAGAGGTTGCAAGATCAAGAAGAGGCAAAGAACTCATGATGAATGAAGGCACAAAAAAGAGAAGAGCTTTATTGATTCCATATGACGATACAACCCTTGAGATCAATAACCAACCCTTAAACCTTCAAGCTCAATGAAGAGGTTGAAAAATCAAGAGAAGGCAAGGATCTCAAGGGGAAGCTAAGCAAAAGAATGATACAATGTATGGCAAAATTGGACCCCTTCTCACTTACCCAATGGTTTCCTTTTATAGGCAAAACAAGTCCTTTCCTTTAATTTGAATTTGAATGCACCCAAAGTTTGGAGGGAAGTTTGAATCTTTGAATTTTTGAATCACATCAACACTTTATGCATTGAATCCACCATACCCACTCGTGCTTTGTGCTTGTCTCGTGCTTTGTGATTGTCTCGTGCTTTGTGCTTGTCCCTCTCGTGCTTTGTGCTTGTCCGAGACACGAATGACCACTGTCATATGTCTTGTCTCTGGAGCTGGTACGTAGCACTGGACGGATACGGATGACTGGAACCCGGCTTTTATCTGTCTATGACAGATGTTCTGGATATTGGCGTAACTGTAGAGATTTTGTCTGATTTGTATTTTTTAGACTGGAAACCTGTAACCTGTAAATATGTAGCACACATGGATTAAAAGCACCTATCTATAAACAAACGAGCATAAGAATGGGCGGTATAAAATGCAGTTTTCTGTGATGAACAAATACCCCCAAACTTATCTTTTACTCGTCCCGAGCAAAACCATTTATTCACAAAAGAGAATCCTAACCGCACTTTCGCAGGGAACGCGATTGCACTGAGCGTGTGCAACAAGCCGTTAAACCTCTAGGTGTCCCTAGTAGGAGGAGTGTTGTCTCCTGAGTGTTTTCAGCGGATTACACCCACAAAATCCCGTCAAGGTAGTGTCATAAGTTAACATCGATTCTACTCCTACGGTTTAGTATCTAGGCTAGAAATTCTATCATCCTAAGTTAGAAATATCCAACCCTTATGTTTCACACCTCCTATATATTTAACCTTAGATCCTATACGTTCCAAAAAAGTTTAGAAAGATGTCGATGTCTCTTGAGTTTTCCTTCTAAAGTGCGGTCTTAAGTCAGGGATTTTTATCAGTTTTACGGAAAACATAAGTCTTATTCATCATTCCTATCTTTCCTCCAAACATCGATTGTATACCCCCACGTGTGTGTAATTTTCACCCCTACACTCAAGAATTCAATTCAAGCTATAATACCCTTGCCCTAATATCTAATACTACTTCTTTTCATTAAATGATGGTCGGTGTTGCTCACACATTTTTCATGCGACTATTAATGCTTCTTGAGGCACTAACAGCCGATTACTGAATGTGTGAGCTTAAAGCGTAAATAGAAGTTTTCAGGTCTTGACTTTATTTCTTTTTTTTCCTTTATTTTTTTCTTTATTTTTCTTTTTCAAGACCGGATATATTTTTCAATGATGCTCTTTTTGGTGTTTAGCTTTAAATACCTTTTTTTTTTCATACTAGGTTTTCAGGCAAGAGTATTTCTAGGTATTCTCTACTATCCCAAGTTTCAAGGTACGTGTATGTGCAGTTTGTAGGGTATATACTTTCTAAATTTGAACTCAAGAATAGAAATTATTTTTCAGACTTATACTTCAGTAAAGCATCGATACTTTCCCTTCATCTTGAATTAACTCAAGAACTGAACTCAAGATTACATATTTCTTAAAAAAAACTGTAAGGACGTATACTTACCAAAGTTAAACATAATGAGGGTTGTTTTTAGGGTTTTCAATTTCTAAGCCTAGGATTTAGTTATTTCTAACATATCAACTAAACTTTCGGAATAAAACCTAAGTTACCCTATTAGCTAACTTGACGGCAAAGTTTTTATATTTTTTTGGAAAATTTTCGATTTTTGTGGGTTTTTAATAGGTATGCAAATGCAAAATATACAAATGAATGCAAAGCAAGAAAGCTTACCGAGCACACCCCCAAACTTAAACTTGACAGTGCACTCACTGTCAGACTATACCAAGAGGGTCAAAATTGTCGGCGCTCCCCAAAAGAAGATTTTATACAAAACAGAAAGAAAAAATATATACACAAAAAGGTTCCCCCTAAACTTATGTGAAACAGTGTTTCCACTGTTTAAGCGTTTGAAGTTCAGGATTAGGGGGGAAAAGAACAGTATCAATCTATACAAGGCCTTACACAGGCCAAAAGTGAGCACCAACCATTCAAAAATTCTATCATTATAATGTGCAGGTTGGTGAAAGAATACGGTGAGGAAAAAAATGGAGAATACGCGAGACCGTATGTGAATAGAGATGGTATACGGTCTCGGTATATGAGAAGAAGAATGGTGGAAGGGAGAAAGAAGTGGAATACATACTTGAGGGTGGAAATGGAGTGAATAAATTAGTACAATTTGTGATGACCGATGTGTAAAAAGCGATTTTACTAATTTGTTAACCCGTCGAGAAATGGGGTCAAATCCCTCAAGATTTATGAGAAAACATGGGTACGCCGAACTTGGTAAACCAGACACAAGAAATGAAAGTGATACGGTGTCTTGCAAGGTCGGAACGTTGGAAAGGATGGAGTGGAGTGATTGAGGAAGGTTATTGGTTAAAGGTTCAGGAGGGTGTACACAGTCAATGGAAGGGATAGGATGAATTGGAAAATCCGACTCATCAATTAAAACTGGTTCTTCCTCAAAACTATCCTCAAAGTTAAGCTCATCCATGCATTTATCATCAAAATCCAGACGCATATGGAGTTCGGGAAAAACGGTTAATGACTCGGGATGATGAATTGGAGAGAAAAACTCATCCAAAATTGCGGGTTCATCATCCAAAACATTCCCAGCGTCAATATCTTCAATCAAGTGAAAATCAAATTTGTCAGACACCTCATCAAAAGCATGGATTTCAATCGATTCTGGTTCTAAGATGGAGGTGTAGAGGTCAAAAGTATTGGGTGTGGTTTCACTCAAAAGGGACCCTTCACAATCGGGCAAATCAAACACTACAAAGTCGTACAACTCATTAATCGTTCTATCTTCAATTAATAAATGATGTAGGACACTCGATAGACTTTCAAAACTGGAGTTGTGTGATTCAATTTGGGACGGGTAGGTTTGATTTGGAAGGGTGTACAGCTTACTCTCTCCACTCAAATTCTCAGCCTGTCCTACCGCCTCATCATATATTGGAAAATATGGAGCTAGTTGAAAACTAGCTACCGGGTCACTAGGTTGTATGAGGGCGGCCATGAACGCATTCAAATCCATCATCTGTTGGCTTGACACTGTTCCCCTCCGAACGGCGGCCGAGACGTTAGGACGTCCGTGCCTGAGGTTCGGGGCAGATGCTATTTGGTTTTATCCGTCTATCTCTCCGAAGATGCCAAGTTGATTTATGGCACCGTGTATCGGAGGTTTAGACGGATGCGGCCGATGTAGCAGACTTCGTCAGATTCCCCCTCAGGGTGAGGGGTTTTTTGATTGTGGGGACGCTCTTCCCTGCAGGCGCAAGCCCCTGCAGTTAATTACGCTACCGCATCGCGGTAACAACTTTCTCCTTCCCCAGAATTTCACTTCGTGTCGTGTGTGTTTGTTTGTGGTTGCCCGTGGATTGTATACGGAGACTGAATAATGCCGTCGCCCGTAGGACGTGGATTAGTCCAAATCCGTATTTACTTAGATTTGGGTTTGGTGTTTTTAGTTTAAGGATACGTTAGTCGCGTTGCGGCTAAGATCAACTTAAACATTCGTTAAGGATACGTTAGTCCTGTTTGAGACTAAGATCAACTTAACGTGATCGTTTAGATCCGACAAAAGAGCGTTTGGGCTCTATTGTTCCAGTTTGGGAGATTCATAGTCCAATTTGGGACTAAAGTCTGTTTGGAGGATACGTTAGCCATTTTTGAGGCTAAGATCGACTCAAACGTTTGTTAAGGATACGTTAGTCCAGTTTGAGACTAAGATCAACTTAACGGGACCGTTTAGATCCGACAAAAGAGCATTTGGGCTCTATTGTGCCAGTTTAGGGACGTGGTGGTCCATAGCATTTATGGCCGTCGGGACCCGTCACCTCTCTGACGTCGTTGAAGAATTACAACGATAGGTGTCAGAGGAGTTCAGAGATGTACCCTTGAACCAGAGTTGATTTGGGGTTTTATCATTCATTTAAATGTCTAAGGATGCGCTAGCCGTGTTTGGGGCTAAGATCAACTTAAACGGGACCGTTTAGATCCGGCAAAAGAGCATTTGGAGGCTCTATTGTTCCAGTTTAGGGACGTAGTGGTCCACTTTCCAGTTTAGGGACGTGGTGGTCCATCGCCAGTTTAGGGACATGGTGGTCCAATATTAGTTTAGGGACGTTTCGGTCCGATATTAGTTTAGGGACGTTCCGGTCCGATGTTAGTTTAGGGACGTTCCGGTCCGATGTTAGTTTATGGACATTTCGGTCCACGAGTTTAAAGACCCCGCAGTCCATATCGATGTGTGGTCGTTGGGACCCGTCACCTCTTTGACGTCGTTGAGGAATTACAACGACGGATGTCAAAGGAGTTCGGAGATGTACCCTCGAACCGGATGTAAATTGATTTAGAAGAGCAATTTTGCTCAGTCAATTTAATTTAAGGACTTATGGCCAAAATTGGGCTAAGTCCAGTTGAAATGTTCAACATTTTATTTGCTTTTGCATTGCATTTCTTTTTTTTATTTTTATTTGGGCCTTGCCCAGAAAAGATGCAGAGCATTTATTTTGGGCTCTGCCCTTTTAGAAATATTGCAAGGCATCAATTTTATTTGGGCTCTGCCCTTGTATAAAGGATGCAAAACATCAATTTATTTGGGCTCTGCCCATTTATTGCCTTGCAATTTGTTTTGGCCTGTCAGGTCATTTTGATTTGGGCCTGGCCCTTTAATTAATGCATTGCATTTGTGCAAAATACTGTTAATTTGAGAATGTTTTAGATTCAAGAACCGATGGTTCATAAAACAAGTGCAAGGCACTATTTGATTTAGATCTAAGAAAAAACAAGTTTTTCTTATATCAGAGAACCAAAGGTTCATAGCAAGTGCAAGGCACTATTAATTTAATAACCTTTTAGGTTCAAGAATCGATGGTTCATAAAACAAGTGCAAGGCACTATTTGATTTAGATCTAAGAAAAAACAAGTTTTTCTTATATCAGAGAACCAAAGGTTCATAGCAAGTGCAAGGCACTATTAATTTAATAACCTTTTAGGTTCAAGAACCGATGGTTCATAAAACAAGTGCAAGGCACTATTTTATTTAGATCTAAGAAAAAACCAGTTTTTCTTATATCAGAGAACCAAAGGTTCATAGCAAGTGCAAGGCACTATTAATTTAATAACCTTTTAGGTTCAAGAACCGATGGTTCATAAAACAAGTGCAAGACACTATTTTTACTTATTTATTTATTTATCGTTAAAGATCTATGATCTTGTTCATAAGAGAATTTTCTCTTCTTTAAAAGGTTTTTACCTTTTTTCTTTATTCTTCAAGAGTTCTCTTCTCTTTTTTTTTTAGCAAGATGTTGATATGTGGTGCGCACGTGCGTTGCACGTGGTGCCGCATGGCGGGCACACGTGCGTTGCACGTGGCGCACATGCGCATTATGAGGAGAAGCAAAGCTTCTATATATGGAGAACAAGCTCCTTTTAATATTATTAAATATTCTCATGTGGTGCGCACGTGCGTTGCACGTAGTGCCGCATGGCAGGCACACGTGCGTTGCACGTAGCGACATGGCGCTTGCGCATATGCGCATTATGGAGGAGCATGCTTCTATCTTGGAGAACTAAGCTCCTTTGGAGAACTAAGCTCCTTTGAGTATTGAATCCTTTGAGGATTTTACTCTACCTTTCTAATAGGTATCCCCTCTTATTTATATGGGAGTGGTAGAGGAGCCATCTCTCCTTTTCCCGATGTGGGACTAAAAAATGCATTCCCCATGTAGTAGAGCATTACTTTAGGTTACACGTGCATAACACATTTGCTCATAACTTTTGATCCCGAATGAATTATGAGGCCCATAATATATCAAATCGAAGGGTTTTTCGAGACGCTTTCAATACAATCAGAATTTATCCGTTTCTCCTTCGGTAGTTTGTCAAAAAACAGCCCGGAAGATACTGGTTCGTATTTCCTTAAGCGTATCGCTGCCATTTGATACCTTGGACTCTTTTGCGCAGAAATTTTTGGCGGGAACAAATGCCCCCCACTACTTTGCCCACGTAAGTATGTACGTGGGTGAAGTAGTGCAGAGTTATGCATGGCGTATGACCAGTTTTGGGTTGATGTATCACTTTCAGAATCTTGATCTGAGAAGATAGCGAGCGGACACAAGCGTCGTTATTTATCATTGACTCAAATCTCAACTCTTAAGGGATATAGCTCCAACCCTTAACTCCATGAGCCGCATCCTTCTATTTCTTTTTTTGTCTCACTCTGGCGTGGAGTAGTTCATATGCTTATGAGTAAGTTCTCCATTTCAGTGGCATGTAGCTTTGGCAAGTGTGGCCCATAGATGGTCGGCCCATCTTGACTTCTTTGCAGGGCAGTGATGGCTTAGGAGACAGGGGTAGGATCTGCCACCTAAGGCTTTTCAACTTTACGAGCCGTGAGCGTCTCATAAAGACTTTTCTCCCTACGAGTCGTGAGGATCTCGTAGGTGTATTTTCTTCTTGGGAATCGTGAGGATTCCTAAGTGTGTTTTCTCTTATAAGTCGTAAGGACCCTATAAGAGAGTTTTCCCTCTTACGAGTCGAGAGGACCCGTAAGCGGTTGTTTCCCTCCTTATCGAGATTCGACTTTGGAGAGTGTGACCCGTGGATAGTATGCAAGAGACCGTTTTGGGCCGACTTGCAGGGTCCCAGTGCTTAGGAAACAGGTTTTTTAATCCCTACTGCCTAAGGCTTTATCTCACGAGTCGAGACGCATCGAGAAAATCTCGCAAAGACATCAATTTCCTCACGAGTCGAAACGGATCGAGCAGATCTCGCAAGAACATCTTAACGTCGCATTTAACCTCTGCTCTTTACGACAGAAGCCCGTTAAGGTTGGTGGTACTTAGGGTTTTGGCCATCGTACCGTCGCATAAGCTGATATAGTCCTCGATAGGCAATCGTGCTGTTCGAGTAGCCCTGCGACTGCCGTGTCTCTGATCCCTTCGGGGGTTGGACAAGACGTCTTCAAGCAATCCTCCTTGGCAGTTTGACCGTCAGAAGAGCAAGCGCTAGGAATTTGCCATGCCGCTTTTTACTTGAGGTTAGGCTCATTTTGGAGAGCCCCGATGAGTCATAACCACTCCGCGCTGGTGTGGGGATGATCTCCGATAGTCTTTCGGGCTTTATATGAGTTGCCGTTAAGACCCTGAAGCTAGGAATTTGGCCTTTGCTTCGTTTGCTGGCATTGCGTCTGCTGTATCGAGACGAATGTTGCGGTGGGAACTAGGGATTTTGCCGTGGCTCCGTTTGTTTGATGACGTTACGTCTGCTGTGTCGAGACGAACGTTGGGGTGACATCTCGTCTGCTGTATCGAGACGGGCGTCGAAGTGGTGACCACTCCACACTGGTGCGAGATGATCTCCGATTGTCTTTCCGGTTTTATATGACTTGCCGTTAAGACCCTGAAGCTAGGAATTTAGCCTTCGCTTCGTTTGCTGGCATTGCGTCCTCTGTATCGAGACGAATGTCGCGGTGGGAACTAGGGATTTTGCCGTGGCTCCGTTTGTTTGATGACGTTACGTCTGCTGTGTCGAGACGAACGTTGGGGTGACATCTCGTCTGCTGTATCGAGACGGACGTCGAAGTGGTGACCACTCCACACTGGTGCGAGATGATCTCCGATTGTCTTTCCGGTTTTATATGACTTGCCGTTAAGACCCTGAAGCTAGGAATTTAGCCTTCGCTTCGTTTGCTGGCATTACGTCCTCTGTATCGAGACGAATGTCGTGGTTGTCTCTAGGTTACTGGTGAACCGCCGAGGTTTGGAACTAGGGATTTTGCCGTGGCTCCGTTTGTTTGATGACGTTACGTCTGTTGTGTCGAGAAGAACGTTGGGGTGACATCTCGTCTGCTGTATCGAGACGGACGTCGAAGTGGTGACCACTCCACACTGGTGCGAGATGATCTCCGATTGTCTTTTCGGTTTTATATGACTTGCCGTTAAGACCCTGAAGCTAGGAATTTAGCCTTCGCTTCGTTTGCTGGCATTGCGTCCTCTGTATCGAGACGAATGTCATGGTGGGAACTAGGGATTTTGCCGTGGCTCCATTTGTTTGATGACGTTGCGTCTGCTGTGTCGAGACGAACGTTGGGGTGACATCTCGTCTGCTGTATCGAGATGGACGTCGAGATTGTCTCTAGGTTGCTGGTGAACCGCCGAGGTTTGGAACTAGGGATTTTGCCGTGGCTCCATTCGTTTGATGACGTTGCGCCTGCTGTGTCGAGACGAACATCAAGGTGGTGACCACTCTGTGCTGATGCGGGATGATCTCCGATTGTCTTTCCGGTTTTATGTGAGTTACCGTAAAGACGTTGAAACTAGGAATGTGGCCTTCGCTTCATTTACTTTGTCGTGTCTGAATCCCTGCTGGAGGAAGAACGCTGAGGTTGACATTTCGTCTACTGTATCGAGACGAACGTCATGGAGGTGACCACTTCATGTGAGATGGTCTCCGATTGTCTTTCCGGTTTTAAGTGAGTTACCGTTAAGACGTCGAAGTTAGGAATGTGGCCTTCGCTTCGTTTGCTTTGGTGTGTCCAAATCCTGTTGGAGGAAGAACGCTGGGGTTGATATTTCGAATACTGTATCGAGACGAACGTCAAGGAGGTGACCACTTTCTGTGAGATGGTCTCCGATTGTCTTTCCGGTTTTATATGAGTTACCGTAAAGACGTTGAAGCTAGGAATGTGGCCTTCGCTTCATTTTCTTTGTCATGTCTGAATCCCTGCTGGAGGAAGAACGCTGAGGTTGACATTTCATCTACTGTATCGAGACGAACGTCAAGGAGGTGACCACTTCATGTGAGATGGTCTCCGATTGTCTTTCTGGTTTTATGTGAGTTACCGTAAAGACTTTGAAGCTAGGAATGTGGCCTTCGCTTCATTTGCCTTGTCACGTCCGAATCCCTGCTGGAGGAAGAACGCTGGGGTTGACATTTCGTCTACTGTATCGAGACGGACGTCGAGGTGGTGACCACTTTGTGCTGGTGCGAGATGATCTCCGGTTGTCTTTCTGGTTTTATATGAGTTACCGTAAAGACATTGAAGCTAGGAATGTGGCCTTCGCTTCATTTGCTTACACTGCGTCTGGTGTATTGAGACGAATGCTGAGGTGGAGCTGGGATTTTGCCATCACTCCGCTTTGTTTCGACCGTGAGGTCTTTTGTTGACGTTGCATCTGCCTCCAGCTGGACTGCGGAGGAACGCCGTTGTTGACATTGCGTCTACTGTATCGAGACGAATGCTGAGGTGAAGCTGGGATTTGCCATCGCTCCGCTTGATGGTGTAACATCTGTGTCCTGTTGGAATGAGGAGGCACACCGTTGTTGGTCTCTAGGCTGTAGACGTTGACGTCGAGACCCTGAAGCTCGGAATCTTCGTTTGCTTCATTTGTTGACATCGTGTCTGTAATATTGCGACAAATGTCGAGAAGTTCTCTAGGTTATCTATGAACCGTCGAGATTTGGCTTCGCTTTCTGGTGGAGCCTGTCGGGAAGGTATTGTTCCCTTTTTATCTGTGCCCCTGGATTGTATACAGGGATCGATGTGATTTCACCTGTAGGGCAAAAAGTTTCATTCTTTCATTTTTTTTCCTCGCAATGCTCTATCATTTCAGCTTTTTATATCGCGGAAATCGCGATTGCCCAATCATTTCGGCTATTTTTTGCGGTGCCCAATCATTTCGGCTATTTTTTTTTTACTCGTTGTTTTTTATTGCGAGTTGCCCAATCATTTCGACTGTTTATTTTATTTTTACTCGCTGTTTTTTTATTGCGAGTTGCCCAATCATTTCGGCTATTTTTCTTTTTACTCGTGCATACATTTTTACTTGCTGATTTTGTTTGCAAGTTGCCCCATCATTTCGGCTATTTCGTATGCATTTTTTTTATGAGTAGGGGGTTTGGGATCTGATACCAATCTTGGCATCAGCATCGCTGCGACTGGAATATTGCCAGGAGCGAATCATCATTTGCCGTGAAAGGACTTGGAATTTGATACCGATTTAGGCATCAGCATCGCTACAACTGAAATATTGCCAGGAGCGAATCATCATTTGCCGTCGTCGATGTCGAACAAAGGTGGCTTAGTAAACAGGGTTAAGGGTCCTGTCGGCTAAGGCTTTTGACTTCATGAGCCGTAAGGGTCTCACAAAGGTATTTCTCCCTACAAGTCGTGAGGATCTTGTAAAATGTTTTCTCCTTGGGAATCGTGAGGATTCCTAAGTGCATGTTCTCTTGTAAGTCGTAAGGATCTTACAAAAGGGTTTTCTCCTTATAAGTGGAGAGGACTTAAAAGTGTTGTTTGCTGTACAAGTATATCCCTAGTCACGGATGGGACTTTGTTAGGGAAATATTTATTCATGCCCGTGGATTGTATACAAGGGTCATTATGAGCCGCTTGTAGGGCAATGTCGAAAGTTGTGGGGGTTGCTTAAGCACAGATTTAGGCCTCTGTAACTTAAGACTTTCAAATCTTATGAGCCGTAAGGGTCCCACAAGAGAGTTCTCCTTACGAGTCGTGAGGATCTCGCAAGTGTATTTTCTCCTTAGGAATCGTGGGGATCCCTAAGTGTGTTGTTCCTTTGTGAGTCGTAAGGATCTCACGCAGGTGGTTTCTCCTTACAGGGTCGAGAGGACCCTATAAGTGTTTCTCAACGAGGTTGCGCCCTTTCGGGTTTTCACAAACACTCGCCGGTAGTCCTGCTGTTTTTACTCACGGAGCCCTTTCGGGTTTTCATCCGTGCACATTTTGCTTGTGGACATACCGTTTTTTTCTTTTTTTTTTCTTTTTTCTTTTTTTTAAAACGAGGTCGCGCCCTTTCGGGTTTTCACGAACACTCGCCGGTAGCCCTGCTGTTTTTACTCACGGAGCCCCTTCGGGTTTTCATCCGTGCCCATTTTGCTTGTGGACATACCGTTATTATTATTTTTTATTTTTATTTTTATTTTTTAACGTCAGCCTGAAGATGCTGCGGGTTGGGAGTAGTTTAACGACGTTTCGGTCATTTGCAAGTTTTAGGACATTGCGGTCCGTCATTAGTTTAAGGACATCTCGGTCCGTTGTTAGTTTAAGGACGTTTCGGTCCGTTATCCAGTTTTAGGACGTAGTGGTCCGTTAGGCTTTCTCTATGAATGAGCATGATGCCCCCGGCGTGTCCATATTTTTCGGAGCATGCGGTTGTGGCGGGTTCACCTTCCAAATTTCGGACAACGCGAACTTGCCCTGTTGGTATTGGTCTTCAACCCAGTTCTTGAAGACGTAGCAATCCTCGATCAGATGACCTACCGTTTGGTGGTAAGGGCAATAATTAGGATTATTAATATCGCCTGGCCACAACGGACGTTTTGGACTCGGCAGATTGATGAGTCTGTCACACACTGCCAGCTCGAACAGTCCCCTTGTTTTATCTTGCGGAAACGAGTAAGGACGTTTCAACTTTTCCTGGAGGGATTGCCACTTGTTGCTTTGGCAAGCAACCGGTCTAGGGTCACCTGATTGTTGGTGAGTGCTGGCGACGAGGGCCTTTTTTCCTTTTCCTTTGTTCTTCTTGTTCGGTCCCTTGTTTACGGGGTCGGGATTTTTTCCGAGTAGCATGCGATTGCATGGCTGAACGTTCTCGCAGCTTCTCAATTCCTTTATTTTTGAAATAGGTTCCTCGAGGGAAGAGTTGGGGGTAGCTTCTTCGTCAGAGTCGCTTCCAAAGGTGGTAATTTGTGATCCCTTGAAGTCGGCTATATGACAGTCGGCGGTGGCTCTTTTGCGCTCATCTATCGCATTTTTCCGATGTCCACAAGCTTCACACTTTGTTCTGTCGGAGTGTCGCTTTTGAGCGACGTACCCTTGCCACCAACAGTTAAAGGATTCGCAGTCTTCGGTAGGATGTATGATCTTCTGATGATATAAACAGAAGTTAGGGTGCATCTCTACCTCAGAGAAAGGATTTTCTTCAGAGGGCGGTAGCTTCATTCCTACTAATAGAGCTTTGGCGAACCGTTTCCTCGTCTTGAATTTGTTTTTACCTGCAGTGTATGGCTTTTGATTTGATGGGAATACCTTGGTTATTTCCAGTATGGCCATTTCATGCTCTTGATTGGCTTTTGCTTTCAGACGAATTTCATTTAGGAAGGCATCGATCAACTTGTCTGACGGCCGCGGAATTTCTGTTTCAGGGTCCGCCGTTGATTTCTCAGCGCAAGGATCCTCCTCATCATCCATCAGTGAATGAGAAATCACATGACAAGTCGCTACGTAGTCTTCGGATTCATCCGATAAGTTTTCTCCATCGTTTTCATCCTCGACGAAAGAACAAGTTGCCCCCGGCGTGTCCGTCTTCTTTGGAGAGTGCGGCTGTGGGGGGTTTACCTTCCAGCTTTCAGACAGCGTGAACTTGCCTTGCAGGTATTGATCCTCGATCCATCCCTTAAAGACGAAACAATCCTCAATCGGGTGACTTACCGTTTGGTGGTAAGGGCAATAATTGGGATTATTAAGGTCGCCTGGCTGCAACGGACGTTTTGGATTCGGCAGATTAATGAGTCTGTTGCGCACTGCCAGCTCGAACAGTCTTCTCGTTTTATTCTGAGGAAACGAGTAATGACGTCCTAGCCTCTCTTCGAGGGATGGGCGTGGACGCACGTTGTTTTGGAGAGCGACCGGCTTTGAGTTGCTCGACTGTTGCTGAGCGTTGGCAACGATGATCGCTTTTCCTTTCTCATTTCGGGGATCGGGTCTTGGAGGAGACGGTCTATGGCCCATCTGGTCCATTTAGGCTAATTTGTCGATCAAGGCCTGGAAGGTGGTCGGCCTGAAGAACATCATGAATTGCGAGATGGTCACTTGCGGATCGAGAGTGCCCACAAACATGCCCACCACAGGTGCCTCTTCTATGCGTTGTTCGCATTTCGACCATAGGTTCCGCCATCGTGTTGCGTATTGGACCCACGTTTCGCTTGGCCTTATCCTGGCATTTATCAGTGCTGTTATCGGAGTGCGTTCACTAGCACTCGCGAATCTTTGTGTAAACAGCAGCTCCATCTCTGCAAATGTTTTGATAGAGTCGTTAGGCAGCTCCGAATACCATTCAAAGGCTGTTTCTGCTAAGCTGCCGACGAATTGACGTAGCAACAATTTGTCATCGCCTCCAGTATTGCCGCATAAGGCCCTGAATTGAGCGACATGCTGATGCGGATTCCCTGTCCCTTTATATACGTGGAATTTAGGGATCGTATATCCTGGCGGGTAATTAATTTGGTCATACCAGCTCGGATACGGTCGTCCGGTTCTAACAGTTTACCCAGCCGCTTCATTCGCCTGATGAACCCGGATCTGCTGAGCTATATATTCGTCTAGGTCGACTTTGGAGATTGCCTCCTCCTTGGCTGTTGATAGAGCCGGCGGAGGATTTGGCGTTTCTCCTCTGTCGTCTTCAAGGACGATTGGAGGATCTTCAGCAGGAGGGTCCGGCTGTAACATCATCCCTACCATATCTTGGAAGAGGAGCGCCATCTGTTTTATGTTAGCCGCTTGCTCTGCAGCTTCTTTGTCCCTCTTTTCGAGGACTCTGCGTAAAAAGTCAGCGTCGGTTTCTTGTTCTTGACGCTCATCCGAAGACGTTTCAGAGCTTTCTTTTGGCTCAGTGAGTGCAACCATTGTAGTCATCATTTCCTGAAGCTTTTGTTGTTGCTCCTGGGCTTTCGTCACGGATCGGGTGAGCGGTCGGTGACCCATAGAAGTGCGGCTTTCCTCCTTTCCAGAAGTCATATAAACAGTATGCACCACCATGCCCCCAGACTTGGGGCGTTTGTGTTCGGTGTCTTTGCGATTTGCCGAAGACACAGGGGCTTTTTGCGGCCTCCTTTTTTGAGTGATTGGAGTTAAGGGAACCGTTGTAGTGGGCACCCGAGTAGCTTTTGCTTCTTGTGGTTTGACAGAGTAATCCTTCCCCTGCCGAACCTTCATCTTTTTCTGTCGTCGGAGGCAGTCTCGATCGATCACCGACTCTTGGACCTGTCGCCAGACTTTGTAAATTTTAGAGGACAGCCGTTGAGGGGGCTGCTCTAACTTCTTCTCTGGAGTATTCTCCACAGGTGAAGGAGTTCGTTTCAACATCGCAGTAGGAGAGTTTCTGCGCACCTTGTTGAGCAGTTCAAAGCTGTTCTTGGTTGGAACAGCAGCATCGATCCTCACCATCGGAGTTGGAGGAGTAAGTCCAGAGGGGGAGTTGCCCCCAGCCTTCCTCACTCGGCGCCAGTAACGACGTCGGGCATGTCGTGCTGATGGAGTTGTTTCAGCTATAGGGGTGACCTCCTCATGCCCCCTGTGTTGGTCAGAATATACTGGTACCAGCTTTTTAAAGATCGACGTCCGTTGAACGGGGACGGCCAACTTGTCAGAAGCGGACTTCTGAACATGGGAAGCAACCTTGGTGATTTTTCCAGGAACGTGAGTTGGAATGGCTATCTGCTTCGGGATAACGCTTTCTGGTATGGCAGGCTTCTTCATGGGCCCAATGGAGCACTGGCCTAATCCATTAAAACCTGAAGCAGTGGAGTTGGACGGCCTATTGAAAGGGGTCGCCGCAGTGGTAAGTCGATCGAAGACCGACTTCTTTGGAGCTTCTTGCAATGTCATTGGGGCGTTGAAGCTCATTGGTGGGAGCATGGTCCCAAAAAATAGTCCAGTGGTGGTTTGAGCCACCTGCTCCACCGGCATTTTGAAAAGGGAGGCCGCTTGGGGCCCATAACTCACTCCTCCAGTAATGACGGAGCGAGAGCTGTTGCTGTAGGCGATGCAGTTCGAAGCCATTGATCTTCTGTTTTCTGCACGGAGCAAGACACCAAATCTTAGTACCTTGAATCCACAGGCAATCACAGCAAACCGCGATTTGTTCGCGAACACGACACACGAAGTGTGGAGTGGAAAGAGGAAGAGGTCCCACCGGGCGTGCCAGAATCTGTTCCCCTCCGAACGGCGGCCGAGACGTTAGGACGTCCGTGCCTGAGGTTCGGGGAAGATGCTATTTGGTTTTATCCGTCTATCTCTCCGAAGATGCCAAGTTGATTTATGGCACCGTGTATCGGAGGTTTAGACGGATGCGGCCGATGTAGCAGACTTCGTCAGATTCCCCTTCAGGGTGAGGGGTTTTTTGATTGTGGGGACGCTCTTCCCTGCAGGCGCAAGCCCCTGCAGTTAATTACGCTACCGCATCGCGGTAACAACTTTCTCCTTCTCCAGAATTTCACTTCGTGTCGTGTGTGTTTGTTTTGTTTGTGGTTGCCCGTGGATTGTATACGGAGACTGAGTAATGCCGTCGCCCGTAGGACGTGGATTAGTCCAAATCCGTATTTACTTAGATTTGGGTTTGGTGTTTTTAGTTTAAGGATACGTTAGTCGCGTTGCGGCTAAGATCAACTTAAACATTCGTTAAGGATACGTTAGTCCTGTTTGAGACTAAGATCAACTTAACGTGATCGTTTAGATCCGACAAAAGAGCGTTTGGGCTCTATTGTTCCAGTTTGGGAGATTCATAGTCCAATTTGGGACTAAAGTCTGTTTGGAGGATACGTTAGCCATTTTTGAGGCTAAGATCGACTCAAACGTTTGTTAAGGATACGTTAGTCCAGTTTGAGACTAAGATCAACTTAACGGGACCGTTTAGATCCGACAAAAGAGCATTTGGGCTCTATTGTGCCAGTTTAGGGACGTGGTGGTCCATAGCATTTATGGCCGTCGGGACCCGTCACCTCTCTGACGTCGTTGAAGAATTACAACGATAGGTGTCAGAGGAGTTCAGAGATGTACCCTTGAACCAGAGTTGATTTGGGGTTTTATCATTCATTTAAATGTCTAAGGATGCGCTAGCCGTGTTTGGGGCTAAGATCAACTTAAACGGGACCGTTTAGATCCGGCAAAAGAGCATTTGGAGGCTCTATTGTTTCAGTTTAGGGACGTAGTGGTCCACTTTCCAGTTTAGGGACGTGGTGGTCCATCGCCAGTTTAGGGACATGGTGGTCCAATATTAGTTTAGGGACGTTTCGGTCCGATATTAGTTTAGGAACGTTCCGGTCCGATGTTAGTTTATGGACATTTCGGTCCACGAGTTTAAAGACCCCGCAGTCCATATCGATGTGTGGTCGTTGGGACCCGTCACCTCTTTGACGTCGTTGAGGAATTACAACGACGGATGTCAAAGGAGTTCGGAGATGTACCCTCGAACCGGATGTAAATTGATTTAGAAGAGCAATTTTGCTCAGTCAATTTAATTTAAGGACTTATGGCCAAAATTGGGCTAAGTCCAGTTGAAATGTTCAACATTTTATTTGCTTTTGCATTGCATTTCTTTTTTTTATTTTTATTTGGGCCTTGCCCAGAAAAGATGCAGAGCATTTATTTTGGGCTCTGCCCTTTTAGAAATGATGCAAGGCATCAATTTTATTTGGGCTCTGCCCTTGTATAAAGGATGCAAAACATCAATTTATTTGGGCTCTGCCCATTTATTGCCTTGCAATTTGTTTTGGCCTGTCAGGTCATTTTGATTTGGGCCTGGCCCTTTAATTAATGCATTGCATTTGTGCAAAATACTGTTAATTTGAGAATGTTTTAGATTCAAGAACCGATGGTTCATAAAACAAGTGCAAGACACTATTTGATTTAGATCTAAGAAAAAACAAGTTTTTCTTATATCAGAGAACCAAAGGTTCATAGCAAGTGCAAGGCACTATTAATTTAATAACCTTTTAGGTTCAAGAACCGATGGTTCATAAAACAAGTGCAAGGCACTATTTGATTTAGATCTAAGAAAAAACAAGTTTTTCTTATATCAGAGAACTAAAGGTTCATAGCAAGTGCAAGGCACTATTAATTTAATAACCTTTTAGGTTCAAGAACCGATGGTTCATAAAGCAAGTGCAAGGCACTATTTTATTTAGATCTAAGAAAAAACAAGTTTTTCTTATATCAGAGAACCAAAGGTTCATAGCAAGTGCAAGGCACTATTAATTTAATAACCTTTTAGGTTCAAGAACCGATGGTTCATAAAACAAGTGCAAGGCACTATTTTTACTTATTTATTTATTTATCGTTAAAGATCTATGATCTTGTTCATAAGAGAATTTTCTCTTCTTTAAAAGGTTTTTACCTTTTTTCTTTATTCTTCAAGAGTTCTCTTCTCTTTTTTTTTAGCAAGATGTTGATATGTGGTGCGCACGTGCGTTGCACGTGGTGCCGCATGGCGGGCACACGTGCGTTGCACGTGGCGCACATGCGCATTATGAGGAGAAGCAAAGCTTATATATATGGAGAACAAGCTCCTTTTAATATTATTAAATATTCTCATGTGGTGCGCACGTGCGTTGCACGTAGTGCCGCATGGCAGGCACACGTGCGTTGCACGTAGCGACATGGCGCTTGCGCATATGCGCATTATGGAGGAGCATGCTCCTATCTTGGAGAACTAAGCTCCTTTGGAGAACTAAGCTCCTTTGAGTATTGAATCCTTTGAGGATTTTACTCTACCTTTCTAAGAGGTATCCCCTCTTATTTATATGGGAGTGGTAGAGGAGCCATCTCTCCTTTTCCCGATGTGGGACTAAAAAATGCATTCCCCATGTAGTAGAGCATTACTTTAGGTTACACGTGCATAACACATTTGCTCATAACTTTTGATCCCGAATGAATTATGAGGCCCATAATATATCAAATCGAAGGGTTTTTCGAGACGCTTTCAATACAATCAGAATTTATCCGTTTCTCCTTCGAGAGTTTGTCAAAAAACAGCCCGGAAGATACTGGTTCGTATTTCCTTAAGCGTATCGCTGCCATTTGATACCTTGGACTCTTTTGCGCAGAAATTTTTGGCGGGAACAGACACTACCCTAAAGTCTTCCAACGACTGTTCCAGACTAGACATAGGTTGTGAAGGAGTTTCAGCAAAAGATTTAAATTTGTTTGGATACTGAAAACTCCCAAATGGCGGTTCAGAAGCAATGTCTAGGGAAGGTGCAAAAGTCGGGTAGGACTGGTAGGAATTGAATGGTTGGACAGGGGTAGGATCAACATACGGATAAGAAGGTGAATGAAATTGTTGGTCCAAAGAATTTGCAGTGGTGAAAGGAGTGAAAGATCGGTTACGAGATTGTTCAATACGTTCAGCTATAGACATGGGTCTTGGAGTTACGACTGGGCTCGAAAAAGGGGTATCAACGTAAGAAGGTGGGGTAGGTTGAAACGGTTGATACAAAGTGGATTGTGGAGTCTAGTTGTTCGTCTTAGACGCATCTATCCGATCTTTCAAAGAAATTTTTGGCATGGAGGGATCGTTCGAAATTCGACCAAAGCAAGAACCATAAGAAGTAATGTCTGGTTGTGGGTACCAAAGTTCGGCAAGAGTTTTTCGAGGTGGGGTACCCATGATATGAAGAGAGAAAGAAAGAGAGGAAGAGAAAAGGAGGAGAAAAAGAATGTGATTTTTTTTATTTTTATTTTATGTTAGTTATTAGCAAAAGAATGAAATATACAAACAAAAAGAATCTGGACAAAAAATAATCACGACACAAAAAATACCACGCACCTAATCGGTCTAGGGTTCACCAAGGTCAACTAGACCTGCTTAAGAACTTAATTGTCGAAGTAAAACTGTGTCGAGAAACGGGCTCAAGATATACTGATCACGAGGCCAGGTAAGTGCAGAGACAAGGGGAGGTTTTCCGACGCTTTCGCGAAGGTCCTTAATTAAATAACCCTTTCTCTTTTGGCGGTTTCGCCGTTAACACTTTCCTAGACATCCCGTAAACAATATACCATTAAGCGGTGTTCTAAACACAGTTAACTTCTCCTATTGAGCGTGAAGTCCTTAAAGCTTAAAGTCTAGTTTCTTTTAAAAATTTGTGCAGGTAAACGTTATGTTCAAGTTCGTGATTTGTGGGCCACGAAAAAGGTGATGAAATCCTTTACCGTATGTTGTGGGGTTCGCTTGCACTTAAGTCCGTATTAATGTATGTAATGCGCAATTCAACAAAAATTCTATAAAGAATCAAACAATTGTTTTTTAGTTTAAGCTTGGCACTGCAAAAAATACGGGTTAGTCAATTTTGAGTGTTTGGAAGCGAACTTGCAAAGAATCCTGCAAAGAATAGTATATTGGATGCGTCGGATTTGAGAAGAAGGTGTTGGTAAAGCGCGTACCGTTAAGTTTTTGGGTTAGGTAACCCCCGTTGAATCAAATCCGTTAAGCTTGAAAAGTTCGCTTGCGTGGGTCAAACTACCCGGATCTTTGGCACTTGATTAGTCCAAAAACTTGTATTTACCGCAATCAGAAACGGCATCGCTTCGCAGCTAGCCGGTGAGTACGGGTCGATCCACAGAGACGGGTAAATTTCTTTTATGTGTTTTAGCGAGTTGATTCAAAATGTCGTTTTGGTTGGTTTATAAAAATCTATAAAAACTGGATCTAATTAATCTAATTAAGAGTCTTGCTAGGGTTAGGCTTAGGGGAAGTTTTGGAGATTAACGTTTTCCTCATCGCTTTCAATGCCTTCTTTTTTAGATCTATTAGATATTACGGTAATTATCAATAAAGTGGATCCGAATCTTTTGGGAAGATGTTCTTCCTCTAGATTCGTATCCTTCCTTTGTTGATAATTACCCTAACCCCCATGGAAAACGCACGCAACCGGCCCTTTATACTACGGTTCATCATTACCTCGAGGGGTAGGATGCCGCAGGGTGCGGTTGTGCGCGTATGCATGGAGTTCTAATTCATTAGGTGAAGGTGGCATTAAAAGGGGTGAGAGATCTCATCTCTCAACCCTTTCCCTAAGGCTAACCCTAACAAGCGAGGAGATTACTCGCTCATTAGGGGATGAGAAAACATTTTAATTAAAGGAACAGAAATAAAATTACTTACTAAGGGTGACGGCTCCCTCCAAGCAATATAGACCAGATCTGAATATAACTCCCAGAAATTCTGAATTTTTATTGATTGAAAATAGGCATGGGGTTTTACAATTTTTGATTACAATTTATAAGCAAACAAGGAAACTAGGGTTACAGGCTCTCGCACACGTGATTTTACAGATATGCCCACGGAAAATCTAAACCCCCGCACCAACTCTGGAAATCTGCACTGACACGGGCTTGAACAAGCCGCGGAACCGCGGCAATTGGGCGCTTGGGCCGCGGTTCCGCGGCCCTTTGGTGGGCTTGGCTCACCAAATTTCTGGTCTTGGTTCATCATTTCTTGGGCTTCTTATTTTTATACTTCTTTTTCTCTGTTGGCTTCTTACTCTTCTCCAGATCTTCAGTGAAGACTTGTATTGGTCTTTTAACCGTTTCACCTTGACATGCGTTGCCTTGCACCTATGTGAACTGGGCTTGAGTAGGATCCGTCTAATTGTTGGTCAAAAGTCTCTTTTTCTGTTGTTTTGTGTCTTTTTCACTGTATTTGCTCCAGAAACCTGTATCCTGTAATATGCAACAAACGTGCGTCAAGAGTACCTGTTTATTTATGAAAAGGATAAGAATAGGGGAATGGAAAATGCAATATTATGGTCTGAACAAATACCCCCAAACTTACCTTTTGCTCGTCCTCGAGCAAACTTATTATTTTATTCTCTATAATCCTAACCACACTTTCGCAGGGAAACGCGATTGCACTGAGCACGTGCAACAAGCCGTTAAACCTCTAGGTGTCCCTAGTAGGAGGAGTGTTGTCTCCTGAGGGTTTTCAGCGGATACTACCCACAAAATCCTATCAACTTGGCCCATTTACTTTTGTTCTCCAATTAGGTTTTCTAACAAGGAATTCTATTATCTTATACTTGTAAATTATCCACCCACATTCTTCACACTTCCTCATCATCTAACTTAAGATTATATATGTTATGTAGACCTACATACTTTCGGCATCTCTTAAGTTTTCCTTCTAGGGTTACATCTCTACTCAGGAATTTCTATCAACTCTATTAAAGATACAAGTTCTATTCTTTATTCCTTTTTCTCATCTAAACTCCAATCACATACCCCTACGTGTGTGTATAAGTCATCCCTACACTTGGAAATTCAAATCAAGCAATCGTACTCTCGTCCATTGTCCAAAGTACTAATTAGTTGGTGAATTTAAATGAAATTTGCTTACACATCCTTCATGCGACCGTTAATACTTCTTGAGGTACCAACGACCGATTACAAAATGCGTTTGCACTTTAAAGCGTACTTCCTAATCTTTGCAGCACCCAAGGCTTTAGCAGTGACTCCCAAACCAGTTGGTCTAAGGCACTAGGTGATGAAGCACCCTCGCTAAATATTTTTCTATTTTTGCAGCCTTAAGTAATCACAAAAACCAGTGTTCATTTTTTTTATTCTTCATTCACACATTTTTTTTTATTTTCATTGTACTAAGGGCTTTAGACAAGAGCAATTCAAGGTCTCCTCTACTATTCTAAGTTTCAAGGTGCGTGATTGTGCAATTTGTAGGGTATACGTTTTCAGAATCTAGACTTAAGCTAGGAACTATTTTTCAAACTTATACATCAATACTCTTCCCTTGTTTCGACTTAGCCTAAGAAGTGAACCCAAAATTTGCCTATTTCTAAATAAACTACAAGACATATACTTTCTACCGTTAAATTTTAAGGAATGTTATTTTTAGGGTTTTTAATTCACTAAGTCTAAGATCTAGTTGTTCCTAGCCAGTTAACTTATTTGTCAAACTCAAGTCAATTAGCCAAAATTGAATACATTAATTTTTATAATTTTGAAATTTTTCAATTTTTTTATGGGTTTTCAAATAAGTATGCAAATGCAAAAATATGTACAAATGAAATGAATGCGAAAGAAGAAGACGTATCGAGCATACCCCCAAACTTGAACTTGACAGTGTCCTCACTGTCATGCTAAACCAAGAGGGTCAAAATGCCGATACTCCCCTGTTTATTTATTTATAATTTTTTATTGTTAATAAAAACAAAAATATATACAAAAAGGCCCTCCCCCAAACTTCATTTAAACTATATTAGACATTACTGCCAAACTTTGCATAGACCAAACGTCAACACCAACCAGTTGAAAAATTTATCAGTAAAGAGTATGAGTTGGTGGAAGAATAAGTTGTAGCGATTCACAAAGAATTGGGGAAGATAGAAGTGGTGGTATGGAGGGTGTGGAGGTGAATATACAGAAGGTGGTGATGCATCTAAACGAGAATGTGAATGATCAGCAATCAGTGGAATGTTGGCATTCTCGTAGCTTCTCAAAAGAAATGGGGGTGGTTCAACTTCTAAAGGAAGAGGTTGACTAACCATAATATCCCCAAGATGTTCCTGTGGGTCCTCTATTGACTTGGCATCATCCATCAATTGCATATGATATTCAATTATAAGGGAACTGATTTCCTCGATGTCCGTCATAGTCCAACTGAAAACTTGCCGCCTATCTTGTAAGACTTTTAAAATAGCGTTCTCTTGCTCGAAAGCTAGAGAGGTTGATATTATAATGGGAAAAGTCTCATTCTCACCTATGTAAGCATATTTAAGGTGAGGCGGTAAGAACATGAGTTCGAGTTTCGGAGGCGAAAGAATCATTGCGGAATCTACCTCGAACTTAAAGGACTCCAACACAGGTTCGAAATCACTGCAAACAACAGATTCGGATGGTTCGACTAACTCATCCAAAAATTCAAAAGACTCATATTCGGGCTGTGAGTCTTCATCATCCGAAAAAGTGAAACTTGCATAATCAATATCGGTTGTGTCAACTGTGGTAGGCTCAAGGAGGGACGCACTAGTGGCGTCAAAACTGTTTTCATCAAATAGAAATCTTTCAAGCTCGCAGTCCTCCTGCGTGACTTCGTGAATAGAGCAAACTTCTCGTGTACTAGTTTTAGGCACGGGGGGCAGACTTCCCATCTTATAAATATTGAACTCACTAGACATCTTCCCAAAGGATAGAGTCATGGAGCCATTGCGACAGTTTATTACAGCATTGGAAGTGGCCAAAAATGGTCGACCGAGGATCACCGGAATTTGGTTTCTTGGGTTAGCAACCGGTTGTGTATCCATAACGATAAAATCAACGGGGAATATGAACTCCCCAACTTTAATCAACACATCCTCTAGCTGACCCCTAGGATGGGTGATTGATCGATCAGCCATTTGGAGAGTACAACGAGTGGGTTTCAACTCTCCAACTCCTAATTGTTCGTACACGGAGTAGGGAATCAGGTTAACACTAGACCCAAGATCTAAAAGTGCTCGATTAATTTTCTTATCCCCAATTGTGATTGAAATCGTAGGACAGCCGGGGTCCTTTCGTTTTTAGGGTAAGGTTTGATGGTGGTTAATAGCATTGCTCACTGCAGTAGCCACTAGCACTTTTTTGGGTACTTGAGATGCCTTTCTCTTCGAGGTGCATAAGCCCTTTAAGATTTTTGCGTATGAAGGGACTTGTTGGATTGCATCCAAGAGAGGTATATTTATGCTAACCTGCTTAAATATCTCCATAATCTTCTCCACTTGTGCATTTGGTTTATTAGGAATCAACCTGTTTGGGAATGGAGCATTTTGAAAATTCGTTGAGTTAAATGTTTGTGGAGTAGAATGTGGAGTAGGAACGGATCCCGGTGTAGTTGTGTTCATGTTGTGAGAAATGGGTCCGTTCGAGCTAGAAGAAGTAGAGCCGTGTGAAGGGTGGAGAATAGGCTCTAAAGAAAGAGGTGAAGAAGAAAGTGAAGAAAATGAAGAAGGGGAAGATGACAATGGAGAAAAAGAAGAAGAAGAAGAACCACCGGCGGGGATGTCATCACTAGTTCCCACATTATTTTGCAACACTCTTCCGGATCTCAACGTGGTCACCGCATTTACATTGTGATTGGGATATGCGTTTTGTGTGTGACCGGGATTGGGCAATGGTTGAGATGGAAGCTTTCCCTTTTCTCTCTCGCTCAACGCAGCAGTTAATTGTGCAATTTGTGCCTCAATAGATTTGATACTTTGATCGTGTGAAGCATTGTTAGTCATCAAAGATTGAACATAATTTTCAAATCTTGCTGCGGATTCTGTAGATTGCTTGAGAAATGCATCTAAACTTTTTTCGAGTGAGATAACCTTATCATCATTTGGTTGAACCAAATTGTTCGTTTGATTTGTATAAGGTTGTTGTTGGAAAGGTTGCTGGTTTTGAGTTTGTGAAGGTGCTTGTTGTTGTTGTGGAGGAGGTCTTTGAAAATTGTTATTTCCTTGGACTTGTTGATTTTAGTTCCAAGCGAAATTTGGGTGACTCCTCCACCCCGAATTGTATGTCGAAGAGTACGGATCGTTTCTTTGTCGTTGCTGAAATGCATCATTGACTTGATCCTGCCCTTGAGTAGATGCATTATAAGGACACTCTTCGGTTAAATGCGATGGATTCGAACAACAAGCACAAACAGTTCGCGTGGGTAAAGCAGGGGCAGGAGAAGACGATGAGATTTTGGTCTCAATGGCTTCTAGCTTTTTCATAAGTGCGGCCATCTCGGCCTTCATAGCAATCGACATATCTACTTGATGTATGCCTGCCCTAGATTGACCAATAGAAGAAGATGATGTGGTCTTGGTACTCTCCCACTGAATTGTTTGCTCACTAAGATCCTCAAGAAACTGCCACGCTTCGTCGCTAGACTTGGAGAGAAAATGACCTTGAGATATGGTTTCTAGCAACTGCTTCGTTGCCGAGTTCAATCCCTCGTATAATGTTTGGCAAAGTTGCCAACTTTCGATCCCATGATGAGGGCATTGAACAAGTAGGTCTTTAAATCTCTCGAAGCACTTCCAAAATGGTTCGGAAGGAAGCTGTGAAAATTGTATAATCTCGTTTCTGATTCTAGCAGTTTTGTGATGAGGATAGAACTTTTTCAGAAAAGCTCTCACAAACTCGTCCCAATTTCTAATGGAATGTGATGCGGTGTTGTATATCCACTTCTCGGCTAGGTCACATAAGGTAAAAGGAATGACCCTTAGCCTTATAGCGTCATCACTTAATTGGGTCGTTTTCATCATAGCGCACACATTTTGGAATTTATTAATAAAAATATACGCATCTTCCGATTCCAAACCATGAAATTTTGGCAGCATATTGATGAAATGTGGTTTTATTTCAAAGTTGTCCCCATTTGCCGGTGGGGGTGAAAGACATGTAGGTAAAGAAGTGCGGACGGGGTAGAAGAGATCCTGGAGCGCAACTCGTGCGGGCGCTACAACAGACGGAAGATTCGGGTTATTTGCACTTGGCGGAGGTGGAATCATTCCCGTCGGTAAGGTATCGTTGGGGTTGAATCCCGACATACCTTCGAAAGAAGAATTTGAACATGGAGGTAAGGAAATGGAGGGAATTTCGACTTCGATGTCGAAAGGTTCGTCGGTCGGTACCAACGAAACACGGACTAATCGGGCGTTAGTATCCCTAGCCCAAAGTGACATACACTAAAGGGGTAGTGTAGTCAGAAAAATAGAAAAACAGAATGTGGGGGTAAGATAACGTCAATGGAGGGAAATGAGTGGAAGTGAGTTGCAAGTTTTCTTAGCGGCAAGTTGCAAGTTTTGAAAAGATTTTTCTCTTCTTTTTTTTATGTGAGAGTTTTGCAAGGAAGTTTCAGAAAAAGGACTCGTGACACAAATGTATCAACCACACTTGCACAATCAGGCCTAGATCTAGGGTCGCCTAGGTCTGCTAGACAGCTCCTAACTAGGGCTAGAAATAGGACCTCAAACCGCCTCTTCACGGACAAGTACGGCCAGGTAAGTGGGAAGGAACCACAAAAGTGGGCCTAATTAATAACCACTAGCCTAGACACCGCAATGTCGGTTAGGATAAACGGTCGATGCCTATACTAGTCCTTTTCCTATTGAGCTCGATGTCCTTAGGTCTGAGTTTAGTCTTTTTTAATTAATTGTGGTCAATGCAGATGCTTTAGGTGTTTTCTGGGGTCTTGGGAAGGGTGATGAAATCCCCACCCAATCTGAGTTTGGTCAATTAGCCCCTTAGAGTCCGGTTAAATTATGCAAAACAATAAAATTTCACTTGCAATCAATTTTTAGCGCGGCGCAAAGAAACCTGCAGAAAATCTGTTATTTAGAAGGGGGAGAAAGATTTTTTTAGCGCAAAGAACCCTGCAGAAATTTTTTACAGTGGATATATTGTAGGTTACAGAGGGGAGAAGGAGAGAACAAACCCACTAATTTTGAACTGCTGACGTGGCAGGCAGAGCGCGGATCCGCGGCGTGGGGCCCCCTTACGCGGCGGAAACGCGGCAGTATGAAGGAATCAGGCTCTGAAAATTTTTGTGCTGCTTTGTACTGATAGTTCCTCTCTGTTCTTATGTACCAATTTTTGTTTTGCCCTCTGTAAATTTCCAGATCATCAATTCTTCGCTGTTCCTGCAAGATTCAAAAGATACACCCTTCAAACAGATCAAAGTTGATAATTTTTGTAATTTTTTATATTTTCATTTTTATAATTTTTTTTAAAAATTTATATCAACCCGAAATTACACAAAAAGAAATTTTACGCCATCCCCGGCAACGACGCCATTTGATTAGTCCAAAAACTTGTATTTACCGCAATCAGAAACGGCGTCGCTTCGCAGCTAGCCGGTGAGTACGGGTCAATCCACAGAGACGGGTAAATTTCTTTTATGTGTTTTAGCGAGTTGATTCAAAATGTCGTTTTGGTTGGTTTATAAAAATCTATAAAAACTGGATCTAATTAATCTAATTAAGAGTCTTGCTAGGGTTAGGCTTAGGGGAAGTTTTGGAGATTAACATTTTCCTCACCGCTTTCAATGCCTTCTTTTTTAGATCTATTAGATGTTACGGTAATTATCAATAAAGTGGATCCGAATCTTTTGGGAAGATGTTCTTCCTCTAGATTCGTATCCTTCCTTTGTTGATAATTACCCTAACCCCCATGGAAAACGCACGCAACCGGCCCTTTATACTACGGTTCATTGTTACCTCGAGGGGTAGGATGCCGCAGGGAGCGGTTGTGCGCGTATGCATGGAGTTCTAATTCATTAGGTGAAGGTGGCATTGAAAGGGGTGAGAGATCTCATCTCTCAACCCTTTCCCTAAGGCTAACCCTAACAAGCGAGGAGATTACTCGCTCATTAGGGGATGAGAAAACATTTTAATTAAAGGAACAGAAATAAAATTACTTACTAAGGGTGACGGCTCCCTCCAAGCAATATAGACCAGATCTGAATATAACTCCTAGAAATTCTGAATTTTTATTGATTGAAAAGAGGCATGGGGTTTTACAATTTTTGATTACAATTTATAAGCAAACAAGGAAACTAGGGTTACAGGCTCTCCCACACATGATTTTACAGATATGCCCACGGAAAATCTAAACCCCCGCACCGACTCTGGAAATCTGCACCGACACGGGCTTGAACAGGCCGCGGAACCGCGACAATTGGGCGCTTGGGCCGCGGTTCCGCAGCCCTTTGGTGGGCTTGGCTCACCAAATTTCTGGTCTTGGTTCATCATTTCTTGGGCTTCTTATTTTTATACTTCTTTTTCTCTGTTGGCTTCTTACTCTTCTCCAGATCTTCAGTGAAGACTTGTATTGGTCTTTTAACCGTTTCACCTTGACATGCGTTGCCTTGCACCTATGTGAACTGGGTTTGACTAGGATCCGTCTAATTGTTGGTCAAAAGTCCCTTTTTCTGTTGTTTTGTGTCTTTTTCACTGTATTTGCTCCAGAAACCTGTATCCTGTAATATGCAACAAACGTGCGTCAAGAGTACCTGTTTATTTATAAAAAGGATAAGAATAGGGGAATGGAAAATGCAATATTATGGTCTGAACAGCACTGTACTTCGTAATCACCTTAGCTTGGAATGTACACTTTGCTCCCCACAATCGCCGTTCGCAAATCCGCAAAAATCTACAAATGTCGGAAAAACGGATATTAGTGCGAAAAAGCGATACGAATGACCAAATACCTGCACACTAAAAATTATTAAAAAAATAAACAATAAAAATAGGACAAAAATAAAACACTGGAGCACAGAAGAAAAATTGGAAGCGGAAAGAGGAAGTACGGCCGGCGACGTCGGAATTTCTTGGTGTGTCGCCGGATTTCTTGTGGTATATGGGCTGCAACTTTCTTCAGGTGTCACACAGTCATCCTCATGTCACACTGGTATTGTTTGGTTTTTTTTAGTTCAGATCCAGAGTGTTAGCAGGTATGAAATCCAGAGAGCAAAATGAGTTAGCAAAGTTAATTTTTATTTTGGTTTTGGTTTTGAAATTTTTAGTTTGTTTTGAAAAAAAATAGGGTTAAAAGTATAAATGAGATGTACAATGATTAACCCGAAATAACAAGAAGTAAAGCGTTACCATCTCCCCGGAAACAGCGCCATTTGTTTGGAAGAATTAAAGTTAACCGCAATCAAGACGGTGTCGCTTTGCAGCTAGCCTGTTGAGCACGGGTCGATTCATAGGGAGACAGAGCGTTTTATGTTCTTGTCGTTACGAGTTAATGCGCGTGGGCGGAATTGTTCTTATTTAACCTATGTGTTATATGCAAGTATAAAGCTTTTTAGGAAACGATAGGATAGTGTAAGTTAAGGAAATCCGTATTCAAGTCCTTTGAGCCGAGTCTCGACCAATTGAAGCTAGAAAAATCGGCAACAACGTGGATTAGGGTACTTAAGCACGGTATTCGTGGAATCCGGCTTATTGACCCTTGTCCGTCCGTTCTTGTCTCTTGCTTTCGCCTCCGGCCAAACCGAACGCAACCGGTCGCGGTTAGGAATCACCGTTACCTTGGTAGGGTAGGGTGCTTAACGGAGCGCTTGCATAACGTTTGGATGGAGTTCAATGGAAAATACGGGAAAAGGAAATGTGCAAAGAAACCTTAACTTACAATATCGTATTTATTCCTAACAACACCATATTAACAACCATTCACAAAACAAACTAAAAAGAGAGAACAAAAGAACAAAGAAAAGAAAAGATTACAAGTAAGTAAGTGCATGGAATTTAAAGTGCAAGAAAGTAAATCAAGATAATAAATTGCATGAATGTAAAAGAGCAAGAAAGAAAAGTGCAAGAAAGAAAATACTAAGAACCATGGAACCCAAAACAAGACATGGTTTCAATAACCAAATCTTAAACTTGTATGCTCAATGAAGAGGCTGCAAGATCAAGAAGAGGCAAAGAACTCATGGTGAATGAAGGCACAAAAAAGAGAAGAGCTTTATTGATTCCATATGAAGATACAACCCTTGAGATCAATAACCAACCCTTAAACCTTCAAGCTCAATGAAGAGGTTGAAAGATCAAGAGAAGGCAAGGATCTCAAGGGGAAGCTAAGCAAAAGAATGATACAATGTATGGCAAAATTGGACCCCTTCTCACTTACCCAATGGTTTCCTTTTATAGGCAAAACAAGACCTTTCCTTTAATTTGAATTTGAATGCACCCAAAGTTTGGAGGGAAGTTTGAATCTTTGAATTTTTGAATCACATCAACACTTTATGCATTGAATGCACCATACCCACTCGTGCTATGTGCTTGTCTTGTGCTTTGTGTTTGTCTCGTGCTTTGTGCTTGTCCCTCTCGTGCTTTGTGCTTGTCCGAGACACGAATGACCACTGTCATATGTCTTGTCTCTGGGGCTGGTACGCGGTACTGGACGGATACGGATGACTGGAACCCGGCTTTTATCTGTCTATGACAGATGTCCTGGATATTGGCGTAACTGTAGAGATTTTGTCTGATTTGTATTTTTTAGACTGGAAACCTGTAACCTATAAATATGTAGCACACACGGATTAAAAGCACCTATCTATAAACAAACGAGCATAAGAATGGGCGGTATAAAATGCAGTTTTCTGTGATGAACAGTCACCCATGTCTACAACGCTCTTCTTGAGGTCCCAGAGCACCGGGACGAGACTGTCATCACGGCCCTTAGGTCGGGTCTTAGGCACAAGGAGTGGCTCCGCTCCTTTGCATTAGCGCAACCTAAGACCATGGCCGAGGTAAAGGCCTGGACCGAGCGAGAAATCCAGCTCGAGTTCGAGGTAAATGCGAACCTACCCCGGAGCGACCAGGTCGATCAAAAGAAGAGGGGTAGAGAAGAGAAGAAGAAGATTGACCGGCCAAAGCCATACTCCCTGAATTTCCAGGAGTATACCCCACTCAACATCTCCCAGACAGAGCTGTTGGAGGAGGCAAAGGGTGAGCGGTTTTTCAAACTCCCTCCGGTCACCAATAGGGCGGCCAAACGGACATGAGGCCCTTACTGTGCCTTCCACAGGTCATAGGACCCCACCAAGAACTGCAAACAGCTCTGCGAATACATCGAGGAGTTAACTCGCTTGAGGCACCTAGCAAAGTACTTTCGGGAAAAGCGACAAGCCGACAAGGAGCAAGAGAACCATCCCCCTCCCGGTGAGCTGACGATCGACCAAATCATGGTCGTGTCAACAGGGAGTGCACCTGGAGCCGGCGAGATTCGACGCCTCCTGCCGGTCGAGGGGACTAGTAGCCAGCCCCGGAAGAAGACCAAAGTAGCCGAGCCCATCACCTTCATTGACGAGGACATCCACGGGATATCCTTGCCTCACAACGACCCCCTGGTGATTACAACATGGGTCCACCGCTACGAGGTTCAAAGGATACTGGTCGACTCGAGGAGCTCGGCAGACATCCTTTTCTACGAATGCTTTTTATGTATGGGGCTCGGCCCGTCGGACCTGAGGCCGACCGCCCACATTCTGTCGAGGTTTACTAACCACTCCATCCCAGCAGAAGGAGTGGTCACCCTCCTACTTAACATCGGGGAGGCAAGCCGTACGCGAACCGTACCAATGGAGTTCATTGTCGCTAGAATTCCATCGACCTACAATATCCTCTTGGGATGCCCGGCGCTAAACTCCCTACGGGCCGAGATCTCGACCTACCACCTCGCGATCAAGTTTCCACTCGACCAAGGTAGAATAGGCCGGGCCTATGGGAACCAGCAAACCGCAAAGATTTGCTTCATAGCGACATCTATGCCCGAGGAACGAAGCGACGACCTTGAGGGCACTAGTGATTTTCGGGGGTCCTTGGATACTCGGGGTGAAAAAAAAGAAATCCGAGGGGCCCCGGTAGAGCCGCTAACAAAGATCCCCCTCATCGAAGGGGATAATGAACGAACCGTCCAAATCGGGTCACTCTTAACGGGGGCCCGACGCGACAACATGGTCCACTTCCTCAGAGGAAACTCGGACGTGTTCGCTTAGGTGCCCGCTGACATGCCTGGGATCGACCCCCAAATAATATCACATAAGCTCGGGGTCGACCCGACGGTCCGACCTGTCCGGCAAAAGAAATGAATCTTCGCTCCGATTAAACAAAAGGCGATCGAGGAAAAAGTTGACAGGTAGCTTGCAGCCAACTTCATTCAAAACGTGGCCTACTCAGAATGGCTGGAGAATGTGGTAATGGTTTAAAAGGCGAGCGGGAAGCGGCGCATGTGCGTCGACTTCACAGACCTCAATAAGGCCTGCCCAAAAGAAAACCATCCCCTCCCTCGTATAGATCAGCTCGTCGACAGTTCGGCAGGCCATGAGTTACTCAGCTTCATGGATGCTTTCTCCGGCTACAACCAGATCCATATGAATCCAGCAGACGAAGAGCTCACCACATTCACAACTGATCGGGGGGTAGGGCTACATACCAACGCTTGGTCAACAGGATGTTCAAACTACAAATCGTGTGGAATATGGAGGTCTACATCGACGACATGCTCGTTAAATCGACCTCGTCAGATGAGCACACCAAAGATCTTGGCGAGACTTTCGACATCCTCCATAAATACAAAATGAAGCTGAATCCCGCCAAGTGAGCGTTCGGGGTCACTAGTGGAAAGTTCCTCGGATTCATGGTTACCTACCGAGGAATCGAGGCTAACCCGGAGAAAATCAGCGCCATCCTTAACATGGTCACGCCAAAGACCAACGTCGAAATCATGCGGCTCACAGGGAGAGTAGCCGCTCTGAGTCACTTCATGTCATGGTCCGAGGAAAAGTGCGTCCCATTCTTCAAAGCCCTGAGGAAAATCTCAAGGTTCGAATGGTCGGAAGAGCATCCGATCGCTTTCAAGCAACTGAAAGTACACCTAGCAACTCCCCCACTGCTCACCCGACCGACTGAGGGAGATGAGCTATCACTGTATCTTGAGGTGTCCGGTCAGGCTGCCAGCTCGGTGCTTGTCCGAGAAGTCGAAGGAGTCCAAACGTCGGTCTACTACGTAAGCCACGTCTTTAAAGATGCGGAAACAAGGTACCCGGCCATAGAAAAGATCGTCTTGGCGCTTATCATGACCTCTAGGAAACTACGACACTACTTCCAGGCACACACCATCCTCGTTCACACCGAGCGTCCTTTAGGGGCTATTCCCACCTCCCCCGAGTCTTCCGGTCGCTTTGAGGTGGGAGTTATCTCAATTCGACATCAAGTACACCCAAGGCAGGCTATCAAAGCATAAGTCCTGGCCGATTTTATTTTCGAATGCACTATCCCCAGCAAGGAGACAGTGTCAGTGCCGACCTCCGGATCTCAACCATTGATCGAAGAGAGGCCTGACTACGTCCCCGATTAGGTCCTTTACATCGATGGTTCATCATCCGAGGATGGCTGTGGTGCCAACCTCATCATTCGAAGCCCGAACGAGGCAGAGATGGGGTATTCTTTGAAGCTCGGGTTCAAGGCCTCAAACAACGCCGCGGAGTACGAGGCCTTGCTAGCTGGGCTAAGAATTGCCTCCGGAATGGGGCCGAAGACGATCTGAATCCATAGTGACTCCGCCCTAGTCATAGGCCAGGTGACCGGCCGTTTCGAGGCACGGGAACCCCTGATGGTGAAATATTTAGCCGAGGTAAGGAGACTACGAAAAGACTTCGACGAAGTTCAAGTAGAGCAGATCCCCCGGCACCTAAACGCCCAGGCCGACGCTCTGAGCAAACTAGCTTCCTCCTATATGGCCAACAACAAGAGAAATATCATCTTTGAGGTCTTGCCACGGCCCAGCGTGGAAGACAGAGCGACAGCGCTTCAAGTTTACACTGTCCGGGTAGAAGACCAGAATTGGAGGAAGCCCCTAGTAGAATTCCTTAAGGAAGGTACGCTCCCAGAAGATCGAGGGGAAGCCCGCCACCTCCGAGCCAAAGCCTGCCATTTCGTTTAGAGTAGTGGAAACCTCTACAAGAAAGGCTTCACTCAATCCCTGCTTCGGTGCGTCGACCCACACGAGGCCGACTATGTCCTCCGTGAGGTTCACGAAGGGGTCGGCGGAGCACATCAAGGGGCCCGCACCTTAGTCCAGAAGACGCTACTCCAAGGATACTATTGTCCGACCATCCATCAGGAAGCTCAGAAGCTCGTCAAAAGATGCAAGAGCTGCCAACTCTATGGCAGCATACCCCGTCTTCCGGCTACCGAGCTAATTGTCCCGATAAATACATCCTCTTCACGGTGGACTACTTAACGAAGTGGGTCGAGGCCGTCCCCATCAGAAAACCGGACGCCACCATGACCATCAAGTTCCTGCAGAACAACATAATATTCTGGTTTGGGATCCCGAGGTGTATCGTTACAAACCATGGGACAAATTTCGAAAACGACAAAGTTAAAGGATTCTGCAGCGAATACCATATACTGATGAAGTTTTCTGTAGTCGCGCATCCCCAGTGCAACGGGCAGGCCGAGGTCGCTATCCGGGACGTCATCCGAGGCCATCGAGCTCACCTGGAAGGACGGCATAGCAGTTGGGTCGACGAATTACACCGGGTTTTATGGGCCTTGTGCACATCGAAGAAGACCCACACTGAAGAGACCCCTTTCAGCCTCTACTACGGCACCGAGGCGATGGTCCCAGTAGAGATCGGGCTGCTCGGTTACAGGGTCGAGTACTTCGACGACGATGCAAACACATCGGCCCTCCGGACTAATTTGGACATTTTGTTGGAGAAGCGGGACCGGGCACAGATCAAAGTTTCCACTTATCAACAACAAATTGTCCGCTACTACAACGCGTGAGTCAAGCATCACTCTTTCAAGACCGAAGATTTGGTCCTAAGGCGGAACAAGTTCATTGACCAGGGCAAGTTACACAAGTTTTCCCCAAAGTGGGACGGCCCATTCCTCATCTCCAAAGTATTGCCCGGCGGGGCCTATCGCTTGCAAGACGCGGCGGGTCACAAATTTCCACGGCCCTACAACGTCGAGAGGCTCAAGTTATACCTTTGAAAATTGTATCTATGAATATAAATTTCTTCTTTTCCAAAGCGATGTATATATTTTTCTAAGTCTTTTGAATTAGAAGAAATTCCTCCTATGTGTTTCCCTCTTCCTCAGTTCAAAGGTCACAGAGTTCGTTTCATGAAAATACTCAAACACACCGAGAAAGGAAGCAATAATACGTTGCAAAAAGAGGACTTTATTTATCAAAGGTATTGTGGGCTCCTCAGCCTTACATAAAAATTAAAATTACAGCAGAGGGGGTACGGGGTCAAGGTAACACTGTTGGTAGTACTCCGTGGAGATCTCCGCCAGCCGAGCCCTGGCCTTTTCAGCCCGTTCCTAGCGATGCTGCCCAGTACCCGGGATGCCACGGAAGCACCGAGCCCTCCATCTGCCGAGCAGGAACCTACGATCTGCCTCTTTCAGAAGCACTCCAAAATAAGGGCCAAAGATCGGTCGTACCTGTTCTTCGAGATGAGGCCGAGGACATAGAGCGTACGCACCTTGTTGAGTGCTTCATCCAACAGCTCCTCAGAGAGAGGTTGTACAGCCTCGGGGACCTCCTCCAAATTGCGTACATCAGCAATTGGAGGAGGGACGACCGACGAGGAAGTAGACGGCCGAAGTGGTCCTCGATGCGCTGGACCACGCCCCGGTACGTCTCCTCAGAAACCGACTAGTCGTACAGGTACACATCATCGGAAGTGACGATCGCTTCAATCGTGTAGATACGCCCGGCCATCTCAGGAAAGCGATGCTGAAAGAAACCCATCTCCTCCTCTATTAATAGCCTCTACAGAATCACCCAAAGGCCCAAATTTGCGCGCGCATGGGCGTGAATCCTGGGATTTTCTTGGCTCTTCCAATACCGTACCGCCGCATGGCGAGCATCCCGTATTTATCGGCCAACCGCAGTCGGAACGACACGGATCTTGGAACGCCTCGCCTCACCTATGCATTTCTGCCACGTGTCTCCCACGACGGTCACTCTTCCGGATTTTCGCGTGTCGAGGGAGGTCGGGAGACGCCTCGCAAAACCGAGCAGCTTTCCTGCTCGGTCAATCCATGGCTGGTAGTTTACTACCCACCGACACCAAGGATCAAAAGCCCTTCTCAAGAGGCCACCGAGCAGCTTCCCTGCTCGGTCAATCCATGGCTGGTAGATTACTATCCACCGACGCCAAGGATCCAAAGCTGTAACACCTGAGAATATGTTAGCGACTAATTATATTTTAATAAGTGACCTTTTTTTAATAAAATTTTACCAAATTGATTTTCAAATATTTTATCAAAATTAATAAACATTTTTATAGAATTTTCCTAAGCTTGCACAAACATGTGCATGTAAACTAGGGTTAAAATTGGGTTAAACCATGTTTAGGAAACCATGGTGGCCTAACCCCTTTGTTAGGCTAATTAGTTTTAAATTAAGAATTTGGTTTTCTAAAAATAAAAAGGGGATTAAAAATTCTTTTGGTTGACTTGTGTTGAGGGAGAGAGTGCATGATGGCTTAGGCACATGCAAGCTTTAATTTGATAGAGAGAGAATGGTGGCTTAAGGAAGTGTCACACCCATTTCACTTCAACACTTTTTGCTTATCTTTCAAACCCTCTCACTCACATCCCTCACATCTCTCACACCCACCATCATCTTTACACAACACTTCATACAAGAAAATAACATCACACAACACTACAACTTCAGCATCACAACAGCAATAAAGAAACAAGGAGAAATAACAACAACAGAAGCAGCATAAGTGGCAAGCAGCAGCATCAGCAATAACAACAGCAACAGCACACAGTAGCAGCAGCAGCTCAGCTGGGGCAGCAGCACCCCAGCAGCTCCATCCCCTCTTCTTCTTCTCCTTCTCCTTGTTTGTGAGGTTCCTAGTGGGGTATAACTTCTAAACTCCTCCCTTGTTTGCTTAGTTGTGTCGACATAGCTTCGATTAGCGATAATTATATGATTTTGTGCTTGTTTTGGTGATTTATGTAAAATTGTGTTTAAGTGGTGTTGGTGTTGGGTAGACTAGCCTAAGTAAGTGTTGTTAATGCCGAGTTAACCTAGGAAAACCCCAGATTTCACTAAAATACCCTCAGTTTTCAAATTGTACAAAACTTGACGTTTTTAGCAAAACTTAGCTTTTTGGAAATCTGCTGTTACCCCTGTAAGTTCAGAATGAAATTAAGCGGACCATAGCCTACTGGTGACACCCTGACCCCACCACCAGAGCCCGACCCCACCACTCCAACCTATGGCCGCCGGAAAATTCATTCTGGCCGCAAATTGTGGCCAGACCAGGGAGTTAGGAGCTAGGGTTTTTGGTACAGGTGTCTGCTACATTTTTTTGGTCCATGGTATATATAGTTTTGTAATATTCTAACCTGGGTAAAATCTGGGGCAGTATGTCATTTTCTGGTATTTTTAGTTTGCGCGATACGCGCGATACACGAGTGGATTTTGTGATTCAGCGTATCGCGGCGTATCGGGTTGGGTTTTAGACACACACACACGTTCCAACGTATCGCGCGCACGCACGTTAATTCGCGACGCGAGTTTCTCGTTTCGTTCCGATATCGCGTTTTACGAGATTTTGATTATATTGGGATTCTTGTGTAAATTCCAGGTTCGCAGACGGGTACGTCAGACGCCGCCAGGAAAGGGAAGCAGGTGGTCGGCTATACTTAGCACGCGACCAGGTGAGTAGATTTAACATCTACGGGGAAATCGCCCGTATGGCGTTAAGCGTTAGGGCGTAATAGGATGTTACTTTTATGTGTTCATGTATACATACTAGAGTAGCATACCTCCTTATATATATAGATATACTGATAGTATAGAACACTGCACTGTCACTAACGGTCCAAGTTGCACGAGCACGATTTATATGCTACACTCACACCGTTAGTGATTGCCATGACACTCACATTATAGGATTGCTATAAACCGCATATTTGATTCTGCTTTATTGACGTTGTCATGATTTGCCGCATACTATCATATGGATATTCATACCATGCACACTGTATACGCACTTTTGTGAGTACCTTCATTGATATATCACTACTTGGGCACATATGCATCATATGTCTACAATAGTGCGCATGTACATTGCTATATTCACTTTGCATACTTATCCATTCACACATCCATACCTATACACATATTCATATTCTACATACATGGATGATATTGACTTGATTTAAAACTAAGGGACCGCAAGCGATATTTTCAAAACTAGATCTTTCAAAAGAGTGGTTTGCCCTTTCTTTTACTCTTAGCGTCATACGACACATTGCATGGATTACGCATTGTATTTGATTTATGTGATTTCTGGATTTGGGGACCGGAGTACTTTTTTAAGAAAATACGCACTGTTTAAAAACCCGGTTTTCCTTGATATGATATGTTAGTGCGTCCACCATGAGTTTTCTCGGTTCCAGAGAGCTTGTGTGAGTATACCCGATTCGAGGAGAGGTAGGCACCGATTGCGGGTACATGGTGGACCCGGTACAGTACCCCGGGGCGAGAAGACTCGTATTGTTAGACGGTGAGCCCGGCGGAGGGACTACTACCTTCCGGTGATTGGTTAGACCTGGCGATTATCCGGAGGATACCGACCAGAGTCGATAGATGGATATGGGACGACGCGTACTGCCGGGGGCCGAGGGCCGATTCCGCAGATGTAGCCCGTGGGCGGATCCGATGGACGGACGCCCCATACTGGAGGATTTGCGTGTCGATGCTGGACACGGCTGATTTTATGAGATTTGGAGTGCCGATGTTGGGCACTCACGATTGTATGAGATTCACAGAATTTGAGGGCCGATGTGGATGACGGCGCCTGAGTTTTACTGGGATTTGGGTATATTGATGGACACCGGTCATTTTTCCACGTTGATATTCCGTGTAGACACTATTTATTCCCATGCTCGGCATTTAGTATTGACATCTCATCCTGTACCAATTGTACCTGATATAGTACACATGCTATACATGATTATCACATACCCTGCTCATGATATATAGGGTTGTTAGATTCCATATTAGACATGATTATTGCATATCTTGCACATCATATGGAGAGACTTTTAGATTGCACTTGTTGCCTGATGTGAGCATTCAGTTCATCATATAGATGTTATCTGTTGGCATAGGTTAGAGTATCGCAGCACGTGCATACTCGCTATTACCTTTATATGTTATCTACTATTCACGAGTTAGCAACTCACCCCCGTTGTGCCACAGTGCTTGCAGGTTGCCCTTTGGAGTAGTCGCGGTTGGCTGTTTACCGCATCTTTTGACACAGATACCATTGCTGAGGAATTTTAGCCCTTTTTCTATTAGGTAGGTTTTGTACGGTATCTGTTTACTTTTCAGTTACATCTTGATGTATCTAGTACTCTCCATCTACTTTCATGTATTGACTTAGAGACAGTTGTGAGGACGATGTATGTTATTTTGTACTCTGGTGTCGAGCTCGTTGTGAGCCGACTTTATTTATGCAGTTTTACCTATTACGATATTTGTTTTCACCTTACTGCTCATTTTTTGCTTCGGTGTCGTATATTATATTGTGGTGATTGCTCCGCCGTTGGGCGCGATTCTCCCATTGAGATGCTCTATTTATTTCACATGTTACTTTTACTTATATCTCGCCTTTTACCCGATTTCGGGACAAATTTTTGTTAAAGGAAATGTGGTTAAAATTATTTAAATAATAACTTGGACCAAAAAGGATTTCTACTAAACAACTTAAAGTTTTCTAAATGTTTTAACACTCCAAATTTTAATGGTTTTGTTTTCTGGGTTTGGGTTACTTAGTCACGTTACGCCTGTAGACGTTGCGTGGTTAAGTGCCGGTCACGGGCCGAACTTTGGACCGTGACAAAGTTGGTATCAAAGCCAGGTTTTACCTTCGGAGTGTAGGATGACCCTGGTATGATGGAGTAGGTAGCTGCAGCAGGGTGGCGTGGCGTGTGTATGTTCCGCGGCATACTCACGACACGGTACTCCGCCTAAGTGACCTTAGGACTTATTGATTAAAATTCCTTCATGACTGTATACATTCTTGCGATTCGATTTCCGTATCCTTATCGAATCCTACCTTCCTTTTCAGCCACTATGCCGCCAAGGACTACGAGGGCACAGAGAGCGGCTGCGAGAGCCGAGGCTCGGGTTGACTCGTCCGAGACGAGGACTGATCCGGGTAGTACCCCTGTTATTCCCGAGAAGATTGTTTCTCCTATGACAGATCAGATCGCCATGCTAGGGGCTGGTATGCAGGAGATGCGCCATACGGTGGGATCCAGCATGCAGGAGATGCGTCAGATGATAGGGTCGCTAGTTGAGACGCTTCGAGCGCAGCGACCAGAGGTAGCTCCACTAGTCACGGGGACCGCGATGGTATCTACAGCACAGGCAGTTTCCCCTGCAGCCACGGAGGTGATTACAGTATCGTTAGCAGAATTCATGAGGCTGAAGCCTCCGGTCTTCACAGGCACCGACGCAACCGAGGACCCGCACTCCTTCATTGATAGGATGGCCCGGATATGCCGTTCCCTTAGATGCTCAGATACGAGATGGGTCGAGTTCGCGAGCTTTCGCCTGGAAGGACTTGCGCAGAAATGGTGTGAATCGGTCAAGAAGGGCAGAGCAGCAGGTCTTCCTCCTATGACCTGGACAGAGTTTGTGACGATCTTTCTAGCCCGCTTCCTTCCCTAGAGTGTCAGGGATGCCCGAGCACGCAAATTTGAGTCCTTACACCATACACCAGAGATGACCATGGCAGAGTACGATGTGCTGTTCACGGAGCTATCAGTTTATGCTCCGTACCCAGTGGCTACTGAGAAACTGCGAGTCAAGAGATTTGTCTGAGGCTTGCTTACACCATTGTTCCTTGCGATCAGCGCACAGCATTACGAGACATATGCCGCAGCTGTAGACGCAGCCCTATCAGTCGAGGAGCTCCTTACCGAGACTTCAGTAGTTCCAGGGCCGAAGAGGGTTCGTACTGACACAGCAGCTCAGAGGCATCCGTTCAGACGCCGTGATAGACGTTATACAGGTGGCAGAGACTCGAGGCGAGGTCAGATGTTTAGTTCATACCCCCAGGAGAGTCAGCAGTCGTCCCATGGATGCTTTGGAAGTGGTAGTCTTCATCACCGCGTCAGAGATTATACCGAGACACGCCAGAAGGAGCCAGCCGTGCCACATATCACACTTCCACCTTGTCCACCCCAGAGGGCGTTACCTGTTGTACCCACAGTTGCTCCACGTCAGACACATGCATAGAGAGGCCATGGTCGCGGAGGGTTTGTTCCTAGAGGGCGAGGCGGTCGAGGCAGAGGACAGCCAGCCACCGGCAGAGTACAACCAGCTGCTAGTAGGGGACCACCAGTTACAGGTGGAGGACAGGCACGGGTGTTCGCGTTGACGCATCAGGACGCGCAGGCGTCCAATGCGGTGGTCTCAGGTACCTTATCAGTATGTTCTATTGATGCACACGTATTATTCGATCCCGGATCCATGCACTCGTACGTTTCCACACATTTTGTGCCGAGTTTGGGTAGAGAGTCCGGGTTGCTTGATCAGCCGCTTGTTGTGACCACTCCCGTGGGAGAGTCGTTTGTTGCTGGGCACGTGTTCCAATCCTGCGTTTTCCGTATTGGCGAGAGTGAGCTGCCTGTCGATTTGATCCTTCTTGAGATGTTGGACTTCGATGTTCTTTTGGGCATGTATTGGTTGGCCACATGCTATGCGTCTGTGGACTGCCGCGACAAGACAGTTAGATTCTGTTTTCCCGGCGAGTCGACTTTGGTTGTGCAGGGTGACCGTGGTGCCACCCCTCACCTTTTGATTTCTTCTCTTCGCGCTGGACAGCTTTTGAGGAAGGGATGTCAGGGATTCCTATCCTATGTTTGTGAGATTAGAGCTATGGATGTTCCATTGGACCAGGTTCCGATTGTAAGTGAGTTCCCTGACGTGTTCCCTGACGAGCTTCCTGGGCTACCGCCTGAGCATGATATTGTGTTCTGTGTTGATTTGATTCCCGGCACGGGGCTTGTTTCTATACGTCCATATCGGATGGCCCCGACGGAGCTTAGTGAGTTGAAGAGTCAGTTGCAAGATTTGCTGGACAAGGGACTTATTCGACCCAGTGTTTCTCCTTAGGGTGCTCCGGTCCTGTTTGTTAAGAAGAAGGATGGCAGTTTGCATCTGTGTATCGACTACCGGCAGCTGAACCGGGTGACCGTGCGGAACAGATATCCGTTGCCACGCATCGACGACTTGTTCGACCAGCTTCAGGGGGCAGGATATTTTTCGAGGATCGATTTGCGATCAGGCTATCATCAGCTGAGAGTTCGACAGGAGGACATTCCGAAGACAGCTTTCCGTACGCGTTATGGCCATTACGAGTTTTTGGTGATGTCGTTCGGACTCACCAACGCGCCAGCAGCTTTCATGGACATGATGAACCGTATATTCAGCCCGTATCTTGACTTGTTCATCATCGTATTCATTGACGATATATTGGTGTATTCCATGAGCAGAGAGGAGCACGAGCAGCACCTGCGGATTACACTGCAGACTTTGAGGGAGCACCGGCTTTATGCAAAATTCTCTAAGTGCGCGTTCTGGCTAGACAGCGTAGACTTCTTGGGTCACGTGATTACACGGGATGGTATATGTGTAGACCCGAGGAAGGTCGAGGCCGTTCGGAGTTGGCCCAGACCTACATCCGTTACTTAGATACGCAGCTTTCTAGGACTGGCCGGCTACTATAGGCGATTTGTACAGGATTTCTCCCGTATTGCTGCACCTTTGACCAGATTGACCCGGAAGGGAGTTCCTTTCGTTTGGACGGAGGAGTGCGAGCGTGGTTTCCAGCAGCTACGGACTTGTTTGACTACGGAGCCAGTGTTATCATTGCCTTCAGGATCAGGCGGGTTTGTAGTCTATTGCGACGCCTTACGAGTGGGGCTAGGGTGCGTATTGATGCAGCATGGAAGGGTGATCACAAATGCTTCCCGGCAATTGAAGAAACATGAACAGAACTACCCCACTCACGATTTGGAGATGGCTGCAGTGGTCTTTGCACTTAAGATCTGGCGACATTACCTCTATGGCGAGTCGTGCCAGATATTCACTGATCACAAGAGCCTAAAGTATATATTTCAGCAGCGAGACCTGAATCTCCGACAGCGCCGTTGGATGGAACCGGTGAAGGACTACGACTGCGAGATCTTGTATCACCCGGGCAAGGCTAATGTAGTAGCGGATGCTTTGAGCAGGAGGCCCGAGGGTAGTCTATCGTGTTTGAGTGCAGTACAGAGGCAGTCATCAGCAGATTGGCAGATACTATGCGACGGCCGAGTGCAGTTCGAGTTCACACAGATCGGGGGACAGCTTGCGCATGTTCGTGCACGCCCACATTTGCTTGACCGTATGTATGAGGCACAGCGCAGGGATGACCGTTGCTCAGAGATCGTGGCACAGATTGGACAGGGCAGATTCTCCGAGTTCATGATCGATGATCAGGGGATATTACGATTTGGGTCTAGACTGTGCGTACCAGATGCTGAGGGATTGCGGCGCGATATTCTTGAGGAGGCACATCGATCGGTGTACAATGTCCATCCCGGTTCCACCAAGATGTACCACGATATGAGAGAGGTCTACTGGTGGGACGGAATGAAGAGGGACATCGCAGATTTCGTATCGAGATGCCTGACTTGTCAGCAAGTCAAGGCCGAGCACCAGAGGCCCGCAGGAGAGCTACAGCCGTTACCCATTCCGGAGTGGAAATGGGAACAGATTTCGATGGATTTCGTTGTGGGTCTACCCAAGACTAGGCGGGGGTATGACTCTATTTGGGTGATCGTGGATCGTTTGACGAAAGCGGCTCACTTCCTGCCGGTGAAGACGACTTTCGGATTTGCTCAGTACGCCCAGATTTATATCGACGAGATTGTACGACTACATGGGGTCCCGACGTGTATTGTGTCCGACCGAGGCACCCAGTTTACCAGCAGATTATGGCAGAGACTTCAGGAGGCTTTGGGCACTCGTTTGAGTTTCAGCACGGCATTTCATCCGCAGACCGACGGACAGTCAGAGCGGACCATTCAGACTCTCGAGGACATGCTCCGAGCGTGCATTTTAGACTTTGGTGGTAGCTGGGATCATCATTTACCCTTGGTGGAGTTCTCCTACAACAACCGCTTACATGACACTATTCAGATGGCACCTTTCGAGGCTTTGTATGGGAGGAGATGTAGATCGCCCGTCTGTTGGACAGAGCTCAGTGAGAGCAGTATTTTAGGGCCACAGATCGTACATGAGACGACCGAGAAGATACAGCTGATTCAAGATAGGATGAGGACAACTCAGAGCAGGCAGAAATCGTATGCTGACAGACGCCGCCGTAGATTAGAGTTCGTAGTTGGCGATCACGTTTTTCTGAGGGTCTCTCCAATGAAAGGAGTGATGAGGTTTGGACGAAAGGGGAAGCTTAGCCCCAGATTCATAGGTCCTTTCGAGATCCTCGAGCGGGTAGGCGCAGTAGCATATCGTTTGGCCCTTCCACCCAGTCTTTCGGATGTTCACCCCGTCTTCCACGTATCGATGCTATGCAGATATCTTCATGACCCTTCCCACACGATCCAGCATCAGACAGTTCAGCTTGAGCCCGACCTTTCGTTCACCGTGCAGCCAGTAGAGATATTGGATCAGCAGGTGAAGAAACTTCGATCTAGGGTCCTGCCGTCGGTGAAGGTTCTTTGGCGCAGCCCGAATGGTGAGGAGATAACTTGGGAGACTGAGGGGGAGCTGCGGAAGAAATTCCCTCATCTCTTTGAAGGTACGCGTAGTCATATATTTTAAATTCGGGGACGAATTTTCTTAAGGGGGGAAGACTGTAACACCTGAGAATATGTTAGCGACTAATTATATTTTAATAAGTGACCTTTTTTAATAAAAGTTTACCAAATTGATTTTCAAATATTTTATCAAAATTAATAAACATTTTTCTAGAATTTTCCTAAGCTTGCACAAACATGTGCATGTAAACTAGGGTTAAAATTGGGTTAAACCATGTTTAGGCAACCATGGTGGCCTAACCCCTTTGTTAGGCTAATTAGTTTTAAATTAAGAATTTGGTTTTCTAAAAATAAAAAGAGGATTAAAAATTCTTTTGGTTGACTTGTGTTGAGGGAGAGAGTGCATGATGGCTTAGGGACATGCAAGCTTTAATTTGATAGAGAGAGAATGGTGGCTTAAGGAAGTGTCACACCCATTTCACTTCAACACTTTTTGCTTATCTTTCAAACCCTCTCACTCACATCCCTCACATCTCTCACACCCACCATCATATTTACACAACACATCATACAAGAAAATAACATCACACAACACTACAACTTCAGCCTCACAACAACAACAAAGAAACAAGGAGAAATGACAACAACAGAAGCAGTAGAAGTAGCAAGCATCAACATCAGCAATAACAACAGCAACAGCACACAGTAGCAGCAGCAGCTCAGCTGGGGAAGCAGCACCCCAGCAGCTCCATCCCCTCTTCTTCTTCTCCTTCTCTTTGTTTGTGAGGTTCCTAGTGGGGTATAACTTCTAAACACCTCCCTTGTTTGCTTAGTTGTGTCGACATAGCTTCGATTAGCGATAATTATACGATTTTGTACTTGTTTTGGTGATTTATGTGAAATTGTGTTTAAGTGGTGTTGGTGTTGGGTAGACTAGCCTAAGTTAGTGTTGTTAAGGCAAAGTTAACCTAGGAAAATCCCAGATTTCACTAAAATACCCTCAATTTTCAAATTGTACAAAACTTGACGTTTTTAGCAAAACTCAGCTTTTTGGAAATCTGTTGTTACCCCTGTAAGTTCAGAATAAAATTAAGTGGACCATAGCCTACTGGTGACACCCTGACCCCACCACCAGAGCCCGACCCCACCACTCCAACCTACGGCCGCTGGAAAATTCATTCTGTCCGCAAATTGCATCCAGACTAGGGAGTTAGGAGTTAGGGTTTTTGGTACAGGTGTCTGCTACATTTTTTAGGTCCATGGTATATATAGTTTTGTAATATTCTAACCTGGGTAAAATCTGGGGCAGTATGTCGTTTTCTGGTATTTTTAGTTTGCGCGATACGCGTGATACGTGAGTGGATTCTGTGATTCAGCGTATCGTGGCTTATCGGGTTGGGTTTTACACACACACACACGTTCCAGCGTATCGCGCGCACGCGCGTTAATTCGCGACGCGAGTTTCTCGTTTCGTTCCGATATCGCGTTTTACGAGATTTTGATTATATTGGGATTCTTGTGTAAATTCCAGGTTCGCAGGCGGGTACGTCAGACGCCGCCAGGAAAGGGAAGCAGGTGGTCGGCTATACTTAGCACGCGACCAGGTGACTAGATTTAACATCTACGGGGAAATCTCCCGTACGGCGTTAAGCGTCAGGGGGTAATAGGATGTTAGTTTTATGTGTTCATGTAGACATACTAGAGTAGCATACCTACTTATATATATAGATATACTGATAGTATAGAACACTGCACTGTCACTAATGGTCCAAGTTGCACGAGCACGACTTATATGCTACACTCACATCGTTAGTGATTGCCATGACACTCACATTATAGAATTGCTATAAACCGCATATTTGATTCTGCTTTATTGACGTTGTTATGATTTGCCGCATACTATCATATGGATATTCATACCATGCACACTGTATACGCACTTTTGTGAGTACCTTCATTGATATATCACTACTTGGGCACATATGCATCATATGTCTACAATAGTGCATATGTACATTGCTATATTCACTTTGCATACTTATCCATTCACACATCCATACCTATACACATATTTATATGCTACATACATGGATGATATTGACTTGATTTAAAACTAAGGGACCGCAAGCGATATTTTCAAAACTAGATCTTTCAAAAGAGCGGTTTGCCCTTTCTTTTACTCTTAGCGTCATACGACACATTGCATGGATTACGCATTGTATTAGATTTATGTGATTTCTGGATTTGGGGACCGGAGTACTGTTTTAAGAAAATACGCACTGTTTAAAAACCCGGTTTCCCTTGATATGATATTTTAGTGCGTCCACCATGAGTTTTCTCGGTTCCAGAGAGCTTGTGTGAGTATACCCGATTCGAGGAGAGGTAGACACCGATTGCGGGTACATGGTGGACCCGGTACGGTATCCCCGGGCGAGAAGACTCGTATTGTTAGACGGTGAGCCCGGCGGAGGGACTACTACCTACCGGTGATTGGTTAGACCTGGCGATTATCCGGAGGATACCGACCAGAGTCAATAGATGGATACGGGACGACGCGTACTGCCGGGGGCCGAGGGCCGATTCCGCAGACATAGCCCGTGGGCGGATCCGATGGACGGACGCCCCATACTGGAGGATTTGCGTGTCGATGCTGGACACGGCTGATTTTATGAGATTTGGAGTGCCGATGTTGGGCACTCACGATTGTACGAGATTCACAGGATTTGAGGGCCGATGTGGATGACGGCGCCTGAGTTTTACTGGGATTTGGGTATATTGCTGGACACCGGTCATTTTTCCACGTTGATATTCCGTGTAGACACTATTTATTCCCATGCTCAGCATTTAGTATTGACATCTCATCCTGTACCTATTGTACCTGATATAGTACACATGCTATACATGATTATCACATACCCTGCTCATGATATATAGGGTTGTTAGATTCTATATTAGACATGATTATTGCATATCTTGCACATCATATGGAGAGACTTTTAGATTGCACTTGTTGCCTGATGTGAGCATTCAGTTCATCATATAGATGTTATCTGTTGGCATAGGTTAGAGTATCGCAGCACGTGCATACTCGCGATTACCTTTATATGTTATCTACTATTCACGAGTTAGCAACTCACCCCCGTTGTGCCACAGTGCTTGCAGGTTGCCTTTTGGAGTAGTCGCGGCTGGCTGTTTACCGCACCTTTTGACACAGATACCATTGCTGAGGCGTTTTAGCCCTTTTTCTATTAGGTGGGTTTTGTACGGTATCTGTTTACTTTTCAGTTACATCTTGATGTATCTAGTACTATCCATCTACTTTCATGTATTGACTTAGAGACAGTTGTGAGGACGATGTATGTTATTTTGTACTCTGGTGTCGAGCTCGTTGTGAGCCGACTTTATTTATGCAGTTTTACCTCTTATGATATTTGTTTTCACCTTACTGCTCATTTTTCGCTTCGGCGTCGTATATTATATTGTGGTGATTGCTCCGCCGTTGGGCGCGATTCTCCCATTGAGATGCTCTATTTATTTCACATGTTACTTTTACTTATATCTCGCTTTTTACCCGATTTCGGGACAAATTTTTGTTAAAGGAAATGTGGTTAAAATTATTTAAATAATAACTTGGACCAAAAAGGATTTCTACTGAACAACTTAAAGTTTTCTAAATTTTTTAACACTCCAAATTCTAATGGTTTTGTTTTCTGGGTTCGGCTTACTTAGTCACGTTACGCCTTTAGACGTTGCGTGGTTAAGTGTCGGTCACGGGCCGAACTTTGGACCGTGACAAAAGCCCTCCTCAAGAGGCCACCGAGCAGTTTCCCTGCTCGGTCAATCCATGACTGGTAGTTTAATACCCACCGACGCCAAGGATCAAAGCCCTTCTCAGGAGGCCACCGAGCAGCTTTCTTGCTCGGTCAATCCTTGGCCGGTAGTTTACTACCCACTGACACCAAGGATCCAAAGCCCTCCTCAAGAGTCCACCGAGCAGTTTCCCTGCCCCGTCAATCCATGGCTGGTAGTTTACTACCCACCGATGCCAAGAATCAAAGCCCTCCTCAAGAGGCCACCGAGCAGCTTCTTTACTCGGTCAATCCATGGCTGGTAGTTTACTACCCACCGACGCCAAGGTTCCAAAGCCCTCATCAAGAGGCCAACGAGCAGTTTTCCTGCTCAGTCAATCCATGGCTGGTAGTTTACTACCCACCGATGCCAAGGATCAAAGCCCTCCTCAAGAGGCCACCGAGCAGCTTCCCTGCTCGGTCAATCCATAGCTGGTAGTTTACTACCCACCGACGCCAAGGATCAAAGCCCTCCTCAAGAGGCCACCGAGCAGCTTCCCTGCTCGGTCAATCCATGGCTGGTAGTTTACTACCCACCGACGCCAAGGATCCAAAGCCCTCCTCAAGAGGCCACCGAGCAGCTTCCCTGCTCGGTCAATCCATAGCTGGTAGTTTACTACCCAATGACGCCAAGGATCAAAGCCCTCCTCAAGAGGCCACCGAGCAGCTTCCCTACTTTGTAAATCCATGACTGGTAGTTTACTGCCCACCGATGCCAAGGATCCAAACCCAGCTCAAGAGGCCACCGAGCAGCTTCCCTGCTCGGTCCATCCTTAGTGGGTAACTTCCTACGCATCTGTACTAAGGATCAGAAGCCCTTAACCTCGGCAAACCCCAACCGATCTAACTAAACTCTTGTCTAACTCATTCAAAGAGAAGTGGTCACCGGTCCAACTCAAAATAATGGGCAAATCTATGCCTTTCTACTCGAAGGAGCCAACCGACGTACCTTAAGTAAGTGATCGCCACCTCAAATCCGGGGCCATAAGGACACCGACCTTACACCGACCTTTGCACACTTAATATAGATAATTGGACTTCACTCGACGCGTGATTGCCAGCTAAAGGACTGGTCGCCGACCTAGCACGTGACTCGTCAGGTGAGAAAAACGCTAACATGCTCACACAAATGAAAACATTGCCACACAAAAATTTGCAAAACGGATTTATTCACAACTCGGAAGTCTTTACAAAGGTATTATAGGCTCCCCAGCCTCACAAAATTTCCCGAAGGCTTATAAGATTCTAAAAAAAAAAGAAGGCAGAAAAGCTCAGGACTTGGGACCGGGAGGACCTCGGTATGCTCCGCGCCAGCATCGGTAGCCGGGGTGGCGGCCTTAGGGTCGACGCCCGCAACAGGAGCTTCGGCACTAGGAGCCGGGGTGGTCGCCTTATCCCCAACGTTCCCACCAGGAGCCTTCCCCCCGGCGGCACTTCCAGCGGCATCCCCTGCGTCTCATCCTCGAGGGGTTACTCGAGCTAGAGCCCGCCGTCGGGAAACTCCGACATCAACGCCTTGTCTGCATCGAGAGCCTGATGCCAGATGAAGGCCGAGGCGTTAGCAAGGTCGGTGTATAATTGATTCGACGTCTTGTATCTCTCCACTGCTTTTGCGGCCCAGAGGTAGGCGCGCTTCATCCCTTCCTTCACCGCTTCATTCTTCCTCTTAAGGGTGTCCCGCGTCTGTTTCAGAGTGGCGTTGATCACCCTGGCCTCCTCCAACTTAGCCTCGACGACCTTGTTGGTCTCCTTCAAAATTCGGATGGACTCCCTGCAGTTGGAGTTCACCGCCTCCTCGGTGGACACCCGATCTTTGAGAACGGCGATCCATTCCCTCGCCTGGCGCAGCTCCCGGCTCAGGCTCTCCTCCCGTGAGGAAGACCCGCCCGCTATCTGCATCGCCGGAGCAATTTCTTCGTGCTCCATGTTGGCGACGAGGGCGCAGTGCTGGCGGACCTAAGGAAAACAAAAGGAGGGGTTAAAGAGTATTCGGTCCGACAAACAAAAGAGACTTAATGAAAACCCGAATGGGAGGCGGACACTGACCTGCACAGCCTCCTGAGCTATGGCCGCGATTTGGGCCTTGAGGGTCCCCCGGGGGATTTTTCCTCTGGCCGATCGTTCCATCTCCGAGAGTAAGCTAGCGGTGATAGAAAGCCCCGAGGGCACCTTGAATCAAAGGTCTCCCTCCTGCACGAGGACCGGGGAAGACGAAGTTAGGATACCATCCTTTTGTGCCGCTTGAGGGAGGCCTCGGGGGGGTCGGCCTCATCCGCTACCTCTAAAACATGGGGATCCGACTCCCGAGCATGTTTATGGCTCTCCCCGCGGCTGGTCTCCTGAGCCCGGGATGCGGTAGAACGCCTAGCCAATGCAGCCACCGACGGGGTAGGGCTTGGAGCGACGAGCCAGCACCTCCGGCCTTCCTCCCCTTTTTCTCGGCCACGGCAGCCAGGAATTTGGATCGGTCCATCGGTTCTGCAAACAAAAAGGAAAATACACAATGGGAATTAGTGACGCCGGAAAGAACGGAAAAAAATATGCAAGTCTAAACAGGTCACCTAGGCTTCTAACTTACCCATGAATTGAGTAGGGCTGAGCCCGACCCAACTAAGGGCCACTGTGAAAGCAAAACATCGGCTCGTTGGACAGGATCCCACTCCGACACGCCCTTGCTTCGGGAGAGGACGACCGCCTCACCCATGGGTAGCTGTCCCTATGCCACTGAACAGGCACAGGCCAATCCTCACCCTCGGGTGGCCCGACAAATAGGAACTTCTCCTTCCATTCATGGATGGAAGAAGGAACTACAACGACCCCCGACCCGGCCGCCCATCCCTTATGTTTTCTAAAGGAAACATATACCCGGCTCGGCTCGTCCTTACGGGTGTCGGGATGATTTTTATATCAAAGGGAGGAAAGGAGAAGGGTCAAGCTGAAGGGGATTTCTTCGAGCCTCAACCGGACCAGGAACCTGAGGAGAATTCTCCATGATTTCGGTACTAGCTGGTCCGGAGCTAGTTGAAAACAACACGGCGTGGCGCTAACCTTGGGGGAGAAGGGCAGACGCATTCCAGCCTAAAAGGCATTGATCAGTCGAAAATATTGCATTTTTAACACGTCAATTTCCCTGCCATTTGCACTCATCTAGAGGTGTTCGGTATTAATATAGCACATATTATAAAAACAGCCGTAAAATACCAAATAACATGTGTTATATATTAAAACCTACATTTCAGAGGGAAATTGAGTGTTTATCATTGCATCGCATAATCTTTGTATAGCGCAACACTTGTCTTGAGAATCTGTGCAGGAAATTCCAGGTAATAGAGCCAAAATTGTCAAAAGTACTGAGAAAAATACGCCAACTCCAAGACTTGAGATCTAGCAATGAACTAGAGGGAATTATAAGATTCCACATATCAGAAATATATCAAGAAGCCAGTAGAAAGCAGTGCAAGAAATTTAATGCACCAAGGCACCAAATGGGCCGCGGATCCGTGGCCAGAACCCCATTGGCGCGGCGGATCCGCGGCGCAATGATGGTGACGTCAGCAAATAATTCTCCAGAATTCTCAGTTAAGCTTCAGAACTCATTTCAGCCATTCAAAGCTCCATAAATCTCCAGAAGCTTCAGTACGAACAGCAAAGCTCCTTGTTTAAGCTAATCATGTTCAAGCTTCCAAAGTAAGCTACTTAACAAACTAAGCCTAGAAGTTTCTCCCTAACCTCCAAACTTATGAAGGAAGCTAAAGCCTAACTAACTACCTCTAGAAGCTTCTAACTAACTACCTAGCTTACAAGGGAAGCTAAACTAAACATAGCTTCTAAAGGAAGCCAAAGCTAGTGAAGGCTATAAAAGGAACCCTAAAACTTCTTCTCAAAGGTTGTTCATTTTTAACCATTACACACACAAGTTGAGTGACACAACTTGTGCATTCAAACCCTAATCCCCAATTCAAAATCCAAAGCCAAAATTAAGAACACCGAGTACCAATTCAAGCGAGAAGTCTTCAACCTTTTAGGAACGAAGCCGATCTTCATCCGAGCAAGTGATCCAAGACGATTCGCGACTCACGAAGACGAGCGAAGCCGAATCGACGATCGAGTTCTTTCCTCATTATAGATCTTGAGATAATTGTAACAAAATTGTTGATAAATAAAAGGTGAAATTCTTAATCTTGCTTTCTTTACATTCTTGCATCATGATTAGATCTCAAATCTTGATTGTGTTTCTTGTAATGATGTTTGAGTAAAATTTCGCTCGTGAAGGAGTCGAGAGAATCAAAAGATGATGATGTTACAAATCTTGAAACGATTCTTAAGTCCTATGAGTTTTGTAAACCTTAGTAAATTGAAGAATCGACGACCTAGTTTCGAGCGATGCTTTCTTGATTGTGTTCGCTCTTAATTAGGGATCCACGATCGATTCTTGAATTTACTAGAGGCTAGAATGTGAATGAAATCAACGAAAGGAAAATGGATAGATGATGAAACCCTAGTTTCCGCAAGAAATCCCTGATTCTCGTTGATCATCATCGATCTAGTATCAAATCATTAATGGATAAGAATACGTAATCAATAGATTTCATCACATCTATAGATTCGATCGATTCCTACGAGCCTCACTTCGATTCTTCATTATTTGATTGGAAATCATCAATTCTTGATTCTTGATTTTAATGTTTTCTTGTTATTAGATCTAGATTTTGCTAATTCTTGAAATTCACTTTTAAATCTTGAATCTAATTGTCTTTTCTTTTCTTTTTAATCTTCAATTCATCTAATTCAAATTCGAACGGATCTCACTTTCCCTGTGGACGATCTGCACTCGCTAACGTGCTACATCCGACACCGTTATTGATTGCGGTCAAAATATTTTTGGTTGTGATTTCTATACAATTTTCTACATACACACCGAGAATTCATACTAATCAAATGGCGCCGTTGCCGGGGATAGTGCGCTAATTCGTTCGTTTTTGAAATTTGAGTTGAAAAATTTATTCCATTAAAAATTTTAGGTCTAAATTCGCGCAAAAAGTAAACAATTCGTTGTGATTTGTTGCGAGGAAATCTGGAATCTATTGAGCAAAGGGAAAAATATTTAGAGCGTTCCAGAGAGCTCAAGAAATGAGCGGGAACAGTTCCAAAACTTTTTGTGCAGTGATCTTGAAAGCTGACCGCGGATCCGAGGTTTAAGGAGCTCATTGCGGCGGATCCGCCGCGTGTAAAAGGGTACAGTGCACTAAAGTTTTCAGGTGACATCTTGACTTTCTTATCTCCTTCTCTGTCTGCTCCAATAACAATTTTCTGCAGGTTTCTTTGCAAAATTCGCAGCGCCGCAAAAGCAATAAAAATTGTGCGTGTTTTGATTCTTGGTTGTTTGCATATTAATACGGAATTTAAGGGGCACGGCCAAATTCAGATTAGGTGGGGAGTTCATTACCCTTCCTAAGCCCCGAAAATCACAAACTTGCATCCGCATTACCCTCATTAACTAAAAAAAATCTAGACATGACTCTAAGGACCGTCGCGCTCACTTAGGACAGAAGAAGGCCGTGGGTAATTCATTGCTTATCCGCGTTTCTTTTGTGGTGTCTAAGGCAAGTGGTTACTTAATTAGGCCCACTAGTTACGTAGTGGAGAACCTCCCACTTACCTGGCACTTACCTGGCCACGGGAGAGACAAAGAGGCAGTGGAGGATTGATCCTGCGACTTGTCTTTTGGCAGTTAGGAGCGGTCTAGAGACTTGACCTAGGTGACCATTAGACTTAGGGTTTTGCTTGTTGCATTTGTTGTGATTTGCATCATTTTTTCAAAAAAAAATCCGTATGTTTTTCAAAACAAACACCACTTCATTCATTTCCCCTAATTATATCAACGCCGCCACTTTTACTAAACCCTTTTAGTGCAAGATAGGCTGGACACGGGATTCTAGTGCTCGTTTAGTCCGCGTTCCCCCGATCGACTCCGAAGTCGGTATTTCTACATTTACCCCTCCTTTACCCACCACCACACCCACATCTATGGATCCTTCTCCATAGAACTTCTTTACCACTAATCTGCCGCCGTCCGTAGGGTGCGCAGAATCCACCCCGCATCTCTCTCCAAGAGAGGTGCTATCCAATGCGAGGTCCTCTTTCGACCTGCTTATCTATTCCACCAGCTAACGGGGATAATTTTGAGATTAAACCCCAATACATCAACCTTCTACCCAAATATCACGGTCTCGAGACTGAAGACGCATATGTCTTTATTACCAAATTTGAAAATGTATGCGCAATGATGGGTACGTCACAACTTTCTGTGGATGCTATGCGTCTACGTCTTCTTCCATTTACCTTGTGCGATATAGCCGAGAAGTGGCTGTATAATACTACCGCACATTCCATTACGAATTCGGAAGAATTCGTTGCAGCATTCCTTAAGAAATTCTATCCTAATCACAAGACAGCTCGAGTCCGAAGCGAAATAAATCAATTCACCCAGCTTCCAAATGAACCATTTTCAAAATGTCTTGACCGCTTCAAGGATCTGTTGGTTCAATTTCCACATCACGGAATCCCTAGATGGGATCTGTGCCGAATCATATATGAGGGCATTAACCCTACCACTAAACAGAGCCTTGAAGCCATGTGTCAAGGCAACTTTATGACCAAAGACGATGGGGACTCAATCGTTTAGGGGTGGCAATAACCAATCGGATGTTTCCATAGGAGTTAGAGCTGAAATTTCAGCTTTGCACAAGAAATTCGACACTATGGAAAACAAATTTTTAGCTGCCGCCCTAAATCAAATGTCACTCTCCAAAACTGTATGTGGATGCTGTTCTGATCCTTCTCATTTAACGGAAGAATGTCCATTGAATTCTCCGTTTCAAGGTCAAGAGAATACTAATGCCGCTTTTCAAAGACCTAGAAACGATCCATATTCTTCCACATACAATCCGGGTTGGAGGAATCACCCTAACTTTGTTTGGAACCAATCACAAACTCAAAACACGGTTCCAAACCAAAACAATTTCCAAAGGGCTCTTCCACCACAACAGCAACCATTTCAATTGAGTCAGCACCCCTACCAATCACAAAACTTCCAAAATTCGGCCAACACTTTTGCACCACATGAAAACTCTTTACAATTGACCGATACAGATAATACCTCTGCACTAGCACAAACCTTGGATATTTTCATGAAACAATCCATCCAAGGGACGACAAAAATGCAATCTTCCATCGATAATGTGATGAAGATCATTGTCTCTCAAAATGAGAATATTAAATCGATGGAAGAACAAATTGCACAATTAAAAGCCAAAATGAGTACAAGAGAGAAAGGGAAACTTCCAGCTCAACCTTTACCCAATCCTGGCTATTCACATCATGTGAATGCAATCACGTTGAGATCTGGAAGAGTGCTTGACAATCACGTTGGGGAAGAGATTGATGACACTGAAAAATCTATCAATGATACCCCGGCTGAGACCTTTCCTTCCACTTCTACTTCTAATTCTAATCCCAGTTCTTCTACCCCACCATATTCTTCCGAGCCTATTCTCCGTTTTCCCAAAGGCTCGACACCTCAGCCCACCTCTTCTAGTCCACCGAAAACGTTCCCCACTCCTATTCTTAGATCGTTTCCACCCACACGATCTTCTCCAGTGTTGGACCCCGACCTTATTGCTCAAGCTCCTTACCCGAATCGGTTAAGGGGAAACACACTGAGTCCACAAATGGAGAAGATCACTGAAATCTTGAAACAGGTTAACATCAACATCCCTCTTCTAGATGCAATACAACAAGTCCCCGCTTATGCGAAAGTTCTTAAAGACTTGTGCACTAGAAAGAGGAAGACTCAAGTGCCCAAGAAGATATTCATGGCAAAAACGGTAGACACGGCTTTCTCCCAACAATTACCGAGGAAACGTAAGGATCCTGGCTATCCTACGATTTCCATTTCTATCGGGGAAAAACACATCAACCGTGCTCTACTAGACCTTGGCGCAAGTGTTAATCTGCTTCCTTTCTCAGTCTATGAGCAGTTAGGGATCGGAGTGTTAAAGACCTCGAGCATAACTCTCCAGATGGCTGAACGATCAATCACCAAACCTAGGGGTGAACTGGAGGATGTGTTAATAAAAATCGGGGAATTTGTATTCCCTTTGGACTTTATTGTAATTGATACACAGCCTGTAGCGAACCCACGGAATCAAATTCCGGTGATTTTAGGTCGCCCCTTTTTGGCCACTTCCAATGCTATCATCAACTGTCGTAATGGTTCTATGACCCTATCCTTCGGGAATAGGTCAATCGAGCTAAACATTTACAAGTTGGGAAGTGTACCCTCCGAATCTACTGCTCAGGTCTGTTCTGTCGACTTAATGGATGTCGACAGCAGCGAATTTGACGATCCTCATGATACTGATCTTGACTCTTTTCATATGTTGTTGTTTAACCCAACTATGTATCATACACATACGGACTCTTCCACCGAGTTGTCCGGGTCAACAACTAACACTGATTATGAATTGTTTTTAGAATCTGAAGATCACCCCGCACTTTGTGATGACATTATTCTTCGGGGTATTGATGAGACTTTTGAGGAGATCTTCGCTGATGAACTCGCAATTTTGAAAAACACGGGTGTTGAGATGAATCATCTCCCAATCAATGAAATTGAACCTCCACCCCTTCTTCTGGACTGTAAAAAGAATGCGAGTAATCCATCACAATCACTGAATCGTCTCTCCAAAATGAGACACACACACATTTTATTCCACCACTTACATTTTCCCCACTTCTTTCTACCTTTCCACCAACCTGAGCACTGCATTGATAAAATTTTCGAATGGTTGGTGTTGACCTTCGGTCTTTGCAAAGCTTGGCATCGACCAATGATTCTTGACCCCCTCATGTGATTTTCAAAGATTAACATGGCTTAATTCAAGTTTGGAGGGGTATAATCTGGCTCTTGATAAGAAAATTTTTACACAAAATATGGAGCCAAAAATAAGTTTGGGGGAGGATTTTCACTTAAATATTTTGCCCCCATTAATAAATTTCCTCCCAGGCTTATAGGTTTTTTGAGATTTAGCAGATGGCAACAGTGAGGACACTGTTGAAAACAAGTTTGGGGGAGGTTTGTGCTTATTTTTCACATCATTTGCATCATACTTTGCATAAGCACAAAACATTTTCTAAAAACCTACAAAAATTTAAAAATTTTGTACAAAAATAAGATAATAAAAGATTAGATAGTGAAAAATTACATCCAAAAGATTGGAAAAATTTAAGAAAACTAAGAAAATTAGAAGTTTTCTTATACGTACTAGTAATAAGTAGTTATGAGCCGTTGTCCCAAGGGTTAGTAAGATGAAGGAAGTCACTAATCTGAGGATAAAAATAAGTCTGAAAAATAGTTCCTATTCTGGAAGCCAAATATTTTGAACGTTGATACCCTGTTATTCGCACTTACACACGTCTTGAAACTCGGGATAGTAGAGAATACCTTGAAATGCTCTTGTCTAAAAGCCAATGTATGAAGGAAATAAAAAAATGAAGGAAATATAAAATGGTGAGAAAAATGAACACCGGTTTTGTTATCGCCAAGGCAGCAATAAAAAAATATAGCGAGGGTGCCTCTTCACCTAGTGTCTTAGACCAACTGGTCTGGAAGTCACTGCTAAGCCTTAGGTGGTGCAAGACGAGGAAAATACACCTAATAAGCAAGCACATGAGTGATCGGTCGGTTAATACCTCAAGAAGTATTAACGATCGCATGAAAATGTGTGAGCAAATCTAAATATTCATTAATTAAAAAGTACTGAGGCAGATGGACAAGAGTATGATAGCTTGAATTGAATTCTCCGGGTGTAGGGATGTTCTTGACACACACGTAGGGTTATATGATCGATGTTTGGAAGAAAGATAGGAATGAAGAATAAAGACGATGTTTTATTGAGGGATGATGTGATTTCTAACATCTTTTCATGACTATTAAGATAGGTCTCATGACAACCGAAAAGCTAGCATAGTTGGAAACTCTAATTTTCAAAGCCTTTCTTTTATAATTCTTATCTTTATATGTAACTTTCACGGTCTTCCTTTTATTATTGAATTTTGTGGGTGCAATCCGCTGAAAACCCTCAGGAGACAACACTCCTCCTACTAGGGACACCTAGAGGTTTAAAGGCTTGTTGCACGTGCTCAGTGCAATCGTGTTGCCTACGAAAGTGTGCTAGTTAGTTTTTCTCTTTCTTTATTTTCTCCTTCTCTTTTTAATAAAACAGTTCGCTCGAGAAGGCCGAAAATAAGTTTGGGCGAATTTGATCAGTCGAAAATATTGCATTTTTAACACGTCAATTTCCCTGCCATTTGCACTCATCTAGAGGTGTTCGGTATTAATATAACACATATTAGCAAAACAGCCGTAAAATACCAAATAACATGTGTTATATATTAAAACCTACATTTCTGAGGGAAATTGAGTGTTTATCATTGCATCGCATAATCTTTGTATAGCGCAACACTTGTCTCGAGAATCTGTGCAGGAAATTCCAGGCAACAGAGCCAAAATTGTCAAAAGTACTGAGAAAAATACGCCAACTCCAAGACTTGAGATCTAGCAATGAACTAGAGGGAATTATAAGATTCCACATATCAGAAATATATCAAGGAGCCAGTAGAAAGCAGTGCAAGAAATTTGATGCACCAAGGCACCAAATGGGCCGCGGATCCGTGGCCAGAACCCCATTGGCGCGGCGGATCCGCGGCGCAATGATGGTGACGTCAGCAAATAATTCTCCAGAATTCTCAGTTAAGCTTCAGAACTCATTTCAGCCATTCAAAGCTCCATAAATCTCCAGAAGCTTCAGTGCGAACAACAAAGCTCCTTGTTTAAGCTAATCATGTTCAAGCTTCCAAAGCAAGCTACTTAACAAACTAAGCCTAGAAGCTTCTCCCTAACCTCCAAGCTTATGAAGGAAGCTAAAGCCTAACTAACTACCTCTAGAAGCTTCTACCTAACTACCTAGCTTACAAGGGAAGCTAAACTACCTAGCTTTTAAAGGAAGCCAAAGCTAGTGAAGGCTATAAAAGGAACCCTAAAGCTTCTTCTCAAAGGTTGTTAAGTTTTAACCATTACACACACAAGTTGAGTGACACAACTTGTGCATTCAAACCCTAATCCCCAATTCAAAATCCAAAGCCAAAATCTAGAACATCGAGTACCAATTCAAGCGAGAAGTCTTCAACCTTTTAGGAGCGAAGCCGATCTTCATCCGAGCAAGTGATCCAAGACGATCCGCGACTCACGAAGACGAGCGAAGCCAAATCGACGATCGAGTTCTTTCCTCATTGTAGATCTTGAGAGAATTGTAACAAAATTGTTGATAAATAAAAGGTGAAATTCTTAATCTTGCTTTCTTTACATTCTTGCATCATGATTAGATCTCAAATCTTGATTGTGTTTCTTGTTATGATGTTTGAGTAAAACCCCGCTCGTGAAGGAGTCGAGAGAATCAAAAGATGATGACGTTACAAATCTTGAAACGATTCTTAAGTCCTATGAGTTTTGTAAACCTTAGTAAATTGAAGAATCGACAACCTAGTTTCGAGCGATGCTTTCTTGATTGTGCTCGCTCTTAATTAGGGATCCACGATCGATTCTTGAATTTACTAGAGGTTAGAATGTGAATGAAATCAACGAAAGGACAAGGGATAGATGATGAAACCCTACTTTCCGCAAGAAATCCCTAATTCTCGTTGATCATCATCGATCCAGTATCAAATCATTAATGGATAAGAATACGTAATCAATAGATTTCATCACATCTATAGATTCGATCGATTCCTACGAGCCTCACTTCGATTCTTGATTATTGGATTGGAAATCATCAATTCTTGATTCTTGATTTTAATGTTTTCTTGTTATTAGATCTAGATTTTGCTAATTCTTGAAATTCACTTTTAAATCTTGAATCGAATTGTCTTTTCTTTTCTTTTTAATCTTCAATTCATCTAATTCAAATTCGAACGGATCTCACTTTCCCTGTGGACGATCCGCACTCACTATCATGACCCAAAGTTTGGCCCGTGACCGGCACTTAACCACGTAACGTCTACAGGCGTAACGCGACTAAGTGAACCGAAAACCCATAAATCAAACCAGTAAAAGTATAGAGTGTTTTAAGCTTTAATTGGAAGCATTTACTAACATGTTAAGAAATCTAAGTAAACACTCACCAGGATAGCAATATACGGCGCCGTAGCGAAGATCAAGAGCAACAAGTGGGAACATCACAGATAGAATAAACTGCATAAGTAAAGTCGGCTCACAACGAGCTCGACACCAGAATACAAATAATATACATCATCGTCCTCACACTGTCTCTAAGTCAAGTACATATATGGTAGATGGAGAATACTAGATACAAAAGTGTGTACAATAAAAGTAACCAGATACCACAACCCACCTAACAGCAAAACAGCTCACGCACCAACTGTAGTGGTATCTGTAGCCAAAAGATGTAAGAAAGCAGCCTGCCGCGACAACTCCGAGGGGCAACCTGCAAATACTGTGGCACAACGGGGGTGAGTTGCCAACTCGTGAATATAAATAACATATAAAGGTAATCGCGAGCATGCACATACTGCGCTACTCTATCATATGCCAGCAGATGATATCAATGCGTGATAAGCAGTATGTGCAATAATCATGCAAGTGCTCTATCAGGTAATATAACTACATGATGAGATACAATAATGAATGCTGAGCATGGGAAAAATAATATCTACATGGAATGTCAACGTGGAATATATAATCGGTGTCTATCAATGCACCCAGATCCCCAAATAGCTCAGGCGCCGGCACTCTCATCGGCCCTCCAATCCTGTAAATCTCTGAGAATCACGAGTGCCCAACATCGGCACCCAAATATCATAAATTCTCGTGTCCAGCATCGACACGCAAATCCTCATCCATCGGGCATCCGTCAGTCCGGATCAGCCCATGGGCTCCGTCTGCGGTATCGGCCCTCGGCCCCGGCAGTACGGATCATCCCGCATCCATCTATCGACTCTGGTCAGTATCCTCCGGATAACTTCCAGGTCCAACCAATCACCGGTAGGTAGTAGTCCCTCTGCCAGGCTCACCATCTACTACACGGCGAAACCGTTCTCGCCCCGGGGTACCATACCGGGTCCACCATGTACCCGTAATTGGCCTCATCCAATCTCTTCATTCGGGTTCAAATATATCACTCTAGCACCGAGAAAACACATGGTGGACGCACCGAAATATCATGTCAAGGGAAACCGGGTTTTTAAATGATTACATATTCTCTTTGAAATAGCCACGGTTCCCAAATCCAGAAATCACATGTAATCCAAACCAATATGAAAGTCAATGCAATGTGATATATGCATCAAGTATGAATATCATGTCCAGTCACATAAATTATGAGCTACAGCATAATGATCATGGAAATTCTATAGTGTGAGTGTCATGGCAATTACTAACGGTGTGTGTGTAACATGCAGGACAGTGCTCGTGCAACATGAACCGTTAGTAATGGTGCGGTGTTCTATCAATTCTAGTTTATATACATATGGCAGGGAATGCGGTATGCACAAAATAGTAGCCATGAACAGTCAATGTATGTAAATGTAATATGCTGCTACAAGGTCCTATCAGCCCTGACGCATAATGCCATACGGGCGATTTTCCCCGTAGATGTTAAATCTACTCACCGTAGTCTCTCGCTAGGTATAGACGATGACTTGTTTCCCCTTCTTCGCAGCGTCCGTCGCACTCGCCTGCGAACCTAGAATTTCACAGAATATCACACATAACCTCAAAACCATACAAACACAACATTTTAAGTCAACTAGAAACCCGTGTCTCATACCAAGCGCGCGTGTGCGCGATACGCTAAAACGTGTGATTACGCGCCTGAAGTCACTCCAACGCGTCGCGATACGCAGAAACCTCAAACCCACACACACGTATCACGCGTCTCGCGAAAGATTAAAAATACGGGAAATAGGGTATTCAACTCCAGATTTTGATACAGAACAGATATTATGAAAATATATATACCAAAATACTCCACATAGAAGCAGACTCCAGTGGCCCAAACCCCAACCCCCAACTCACCCATCTGGCCGCATTTTGCGGCCAGAATGTATATTTCGGCGGCCTGTCTTGGGAATTGGGCTCCCAGGTTTTGTGTGTGCACTCTATACCCCCTATACATGCTACAGTAAATCCAATTTTATTCTGAAACACCCCAGGTAGAAGCAGATTCCACAGAGCCCTAATTCTAGTTAAAAACCACATTTTTACACTAAAATGATACTTTATGGTATTTTCCTGAAATCTGAAGCAAACCCAAGTCTAAAACCACACTAATAACCCATTACCAAGCTAATTAAGCCATAAAAATGCTAAATTTAACATATCATCACTAAATCCCTTTAATACCACCAAACATGCACATAAAACATGATTTCTAGTTAAGATACTACAAGATATGGAAAAAGAGTGTTAACTATGAGCTATATACCTTCAAAAGACCTTAAGAAATACCACAAGTCTCAGCCCTAGCCCCAAATGTGCAGATTTTCCTCCAAACACCTCAAAAGGCCATTTTTCCCAAGGTTTTGTGAAGGAAATGGTTAGATTTGTGTAGGGTTTTGTGTGGAGATCAAAGAGAAGTGAAAAGAGAAGGGAATGTGATGAATTTTGCTAGGTTTTGCTGCTGCCTCTGCAGAAATTCTGCAATGAGAAAGGAGAGAGAGAATAGGGAAGAAAATGGTCACAAAAGTCAAATTCTCACCTAACCACCATGCTTCTATATTCTAATTAATTTTTTTTTTGAATTTTAAAATGGGTTTTGTTTTGATAAAAGGGTGGGGAAATAACAATGAACCATGCATGAAAAGAAATGGTTAAGATGCTAACACTTTTAATCTAGGTCAAGGAAAATTGTGCTAAGTGTGCATGTGTGCACTAACACAAGAAATTTCCCAATTAGGGTAAACCCGACTAGAAATAATTAATAACCCTAAAATTATATATAGACATATATATATATATATATATATATATAACACTTCACAACACAATTATCCCTAGCCAAGAAGGAAAATACGATACTCGGGCTTTTATGAAAAACACGCCAAGTTGCTAATTAACGCGAAAACATCATAAACGAATTTCAAAGTGTTACACTCGCTAACGCGCTATATCTGACACCGTTATTGATTGCGGTCAAAATATTTTTGGTTGTGATTTCTATACACTTTTCTATATACACACCGAGAATTCATACCAATCAGGCATCCATGTACAAGGCGATCTCCTTACCCCGCACCTGGTCCGCCCTCTGTCCCTCACCAGCCAAGCGAAGCGAATAACTAGGGAGAATATGGAAGCGAGCCCGGATTGTAGTGAGCTCGTCTACATTCCTCAGGAGGGAGGGCACGTCACGAGCACTCCTAATACGCGCTTTGGGGACCGTCCCCGTCGCACGACCATGGGAAGCACGGGTGACCCTAACTACTCGGGGGGAACCCGACTCAGAAGAAGAAGAGGCAGAATATTTCCTAGACTCTACCCTGACTATCTCAACAGACTCTCCAGAGGACTAACCCGAGTCAAAGAAGGAGTCCTCCGAAAAAAGAGCGCGAGAGATCCGACCTAAAAAGAAGAGCGCCGAGCTAACTCTCGCAGCGACGGAGAAATGATAGCGAAGTGTGGACCCTGGGGGATCCCACCTCTATTTATAGCATTTGGAAAACGCATCCAACAATGCAGATCGTTTCCCGCCAAATCAGCGCTTCACGCTGAACGGCCGACGACATCACACGTGTCGCACGACCATTGGGTGCATCCCTTCGAGCGTAGGGGACAGCGACAACCCGTCACATCAGCCAACCGGCGTCGGACGCGTGGCCTGATGCCTCAACGAACGTACGATTGAATCGACCCTCCCTCTTTAATGCACGATCTCCTCTCGGATCCGCTGACGTCATCAAAAGATATGCTTAATTGCCTCAGGAATCCATGCCGATGAGGTCTTCAAATACGAACTGAGCCCGGGTAACCGATCGGACCACTCTCAACCCGACACATAAATAGGTCGGGACGAGACTAGGGGGCTAATGATGATGCTCATAAGTGGAAGCTCTCCAGATCATGACATGTGGAAGAAGATTTGTCCCGATACACACAGAAACAGGGCGAGGACTGCATGTTGGAGGTGTCCCTCGGGCTATCTTCCCGCTGCTTTGACCCGACCTTCGAGGATTCCCTGAAGAGTCCTGTAGACGACCAATGGCTCACCTCCGAGCCCTCCGGCACACTGAGCTTCCTCAGCCCTCCCAGCTCATCTCTGAGCTATCATGGCACCGAACTTCCTCGGCCTCCCGCTCGCCTCCGAGCCCCCGCCAAGCTAAGATACCTCGGTTCTATTGGGCGACCCAGAACGCAGATCGCAGGCGTCTCCGCCACGGCTCTGTGAATCTCGCTGAGCGCGAGATATCCGCCGCCCCACGATCCCGCGTTCCACGCCGTCGCATCCCCCATTAACGGGCGTATCCTGTCATTAATGGGGGATCCCGCCATTCTCGCGGGCCCAACGCCAGGGGCGTAACGGCCGGCGAGAATCTCGCGCCCGCTAGCCTATGGCTGCCGCTATATAAACCCCTCTCTCAGACGACTCAGGTAAGGCAATTCTTATCCAATAGGCCGCTACTCTGCCCGAATACCTAGACTAACTTGATCGTCGGAGGGTCCACGGTGGTACAACTACCCCGGGACTTCTTTGCAGATAGCTCGGCTTCTCACCAAACCAAACCCATTGAGATCCACACACCTCAGAAGACAGCTCTCAAACCTAATCTCAGCCGTTCGCCAGCGCTGTCGGAAGACAACATCTGAAGGAGATCCAGAGCTCCATCAAGATCTGTTCAACACTTGTTTTGTTAAGGGCTAGACATGAATAGAGATCAATACAAGGATAAGGGTTAAGAGCGGGGAAATCCTGGTTTCTTCCCTAATCTCATTCATTACTATCGATCTTGTTTTAAACTATTAAAAGATAAAATGAGTCATTTTTAATTATTCATCCATTACTACTAAGTCCTATGAACCCTACAAGCCTCTTCTTCATAAATCTTACATCCGTAGTATATCAGTAACTATAACCAATCATTCTTCTTCAATCAACTCGTCTAAAGGAAGAAAATGGTTCACGTTTCCCTGCGGACGACCCGTACTCATCGCGGCTAGCTACTAGCGACACCGTCTTGATTGCGGTTACTTTGCGAAAACACTCTTTAAACGATCAATCACCAACCGAGAAAGTACTGAACTCATATCAGTAAATCTTATCCACCGTGGCCACAGATTTAGGGTGATGGCTAACCGAACACAGCGCGATATCGACTCCTAATACCAGGAGAGATGAATCCTCCACAGTCGCTTACTGCCTTCATGTGGCTCAGGACTGTACCTAAGTAAACATGTTTGAAAGACTCCTTTGAGACGTGGTAGGGTATTAATCTAAGTATAATAGGAACTCACATGAGACAAATGATGATCTCCGGTCAAAAGATTAACCTGTACCTATGCCACTAGAGAATTTCTATCTGACGATAGATATATTATCATCTAGAAGTTCTCGACGAGTCCATCATGTGTACTCACCTCCAATGAACACCTGTATACTATCTTAGGTAACACAACACCAATGGGTTGTGAGACCGGCCACCGCCCCTCATCGGGGTCTCGAAACGTGTATACTAGTTTACTCCAAAATATCGATTACCAGTCTCGATGCTCTCTCGACTAGGGACATTTAAGGATGTGCTTATGGACTAACCAGCTCCCACGTATATGATCGCCATAATAATGATGGTAGTCAAGCAAGAATCTTACGAGCTTCATCATTATGTATTAGTGACACATAATAACAAAACTTATACATATCAATAATAAAGATAAACCAGATAGCATACTATCATTTCGAGTAAGACTGTTCTACCTGTATAGGTCATCTCTCAATTATCATAATCGCGTTCCTACAATTATAATAATTTCCTTGAGGGCACTATATCCAACAGCATAGACCATCACAGCCAGAGCCGTCTCAGCCACCTACCGCCGACGAAACCGGACCGTCACAGTCTCGACGTCCTGTTACGAAAAGGAGGACACCAAGGATGGTGCGATGACTTCGTTAGATTGCACGGAGTGTTTGTGTTGTATTGTGTTGTGATGACTTCGTTATTTATTTTTCATTGTTTATTGTTTTCAGCTTATTGATCTTCGCCGTTTGGACGTCATATATTTTGCGTGGAATGTATCTCCGCCGTTTGGGCGTTGAATCTCCACCGTTTGGACGTTGAGTTAGCTCCATCTGTGAATACTATTATTTTACTATCCTTGTACATTAATTTTATTCAAAATTTACGAAGGAGGAGTTGTCCGATTTTCCAATATTATTTTTTTTTACAAAAAACCACTTTAATTCATTTTAATTCAAACATTGATTCTCTCTCTCACAAACACATGTTCATACACGATATATTACACACACATGCACAATATACACGAGAATGACGCGGACAAAATAGATAGCAAAAATAGTAACAACACCATAATTCATTACTAAAATTTCAGAAATAAATTCTCTACGTTACTGAGCTCCGCAGCAACAGAATTAATTCACTCTATAATTGCATCAATGACCTCATCACCTACAGCGGAATCTAGAATGAGTTCGAGATGGTTCAAAGTCCGACGGTGCATAAAAATACGGTAGAGAGAGGTTGCGGAGTACTCGATATTGCGATTAGAAAGAACATCCATAGAATGAAAGAAGTGGAGACGACGATTTACTTCCCTATGGTGATCATGGGTTACTTCTTCACGGAGAGACGGGAGCGCATCCAATATGGCGAACTGCAAGAGCAGCAGGATTTCACAATCGATCTTTATCGGCTAGTTCATACCCCCCCCCCGTAATTGATAAAGAATACCTTCGTAATTAGAGTAGTCTATTCTCATGTATACAGATTTCACGATGGTGTAAGGGATGCACCTCTTAATTTTATTGATTAATGGAAATCCTGCAGATGAAGATCCTGACATTAAGAGCGAGCGAGACTGAGAACTTGGAGGGAGAAAGATAGAGATGGTGATGGAGATATGATCTGAGAAAGTGTGAGAGAGCTCGGCACAGAGAGTGAGATTCGAGATAGAGAGGAAGAGATTGAACTCTTCATATAAGTTACACAATCATTCACGGGTATGTGTTTTTTGGGGGGGCAGTTGGCAACTGCACCCCAGAAAAACACATACCCATGAATGATTGTGTTTTTTTTTTTGGGGCGCACCTGCAAACTGCACCATTAAAAACACAAACCCGTGAATGCGTATATTTATTTTTGGGACGCAGTTTGCAATTGCGCCAGAAAAAACAAATTCCCAACAATGAAAATGGTGAATTTAATGATTCATATTATTTTGCTACATTTAAGGGGCTCAGTTTCAAATTGCGCCCCTTACAAATGTAATGGGCACAGTTTCAAATTGCACCCCTACATTTATAGTGGGCGCAGTTTGAAAGTGCGCCCATTATAAATGTATGGGGCATAGTTTCAAACTGCGCCCTTTAGAAGAAATTATTGACGCGAGCTGGCGCTGACGTGGCGCTTACGAGACGGAAAGTGATATGTTTTTATAATATAATTTGAAAGTGTTTTTTTTTTTAAAAATATTTTTTTAATATGGTTTAATATAAAAAATTATCCAATTCAAAATGGTGAGGTGCTCAGATTTAGACGGTTATACTTGTGTAATATATTTTTGAACACTTTCAGCGGTGATTTTCAAAATTTCTAGAAGACTTAGAAAATTATTTATTTTATCTAAACCTAAAAAGTATATCAATGATTTCATCTTCTCTAACCACAAAATCTATACCATTAAGAAATAATATTTATTTATATTTTTTCCTTTGTCATTAAAATGAGAATTAAATAACATATGAATTTGTTATATATTTATTATAATTTTTTCATAATAAAAGAAGGTGTCTTTTTTTAAAAAAATTAGTTAAATGAAACCTTGTCTTAAAACTACATCGCCAAACTACTCTTAAATTTATGAAACCATACTTAAGATAACGTTGCAACCGATGGTTTCGTTTTAAATTAAATGAAACGCGGTTTTCAAAATCTTGTCGTCAAACTAGTCCTTAAGTGTTCCCTAAGTCAACAAAAATATAAAAGGACTGTAGTATTTTGAAAAATAGAAGGGTTACCTAATACAATCCTAAATCTTAGTAGGGTTTAGAGAAATTTAGTGTTAAAATTATGAGAATTTTTCTTGCCATTAATTGACGAATTCAATTTGAAGACCACTCCTATGGGCAGTGGCTCGGTTGGTATGGACCATACTTAAAAAAATGTGACAGGCATTTAAATCACGCAACGTCTAAGGCGTAACGTAATTCAAGTAAACCGAAAACCCAGAATCTAAACCGTAAATAAAGGTAGAGTGGTAAAATCTTGGTTAAAATGTTAATTTTAAGAGTAGAAGAGTTGTATCAAAACCTTTTTGAAAAATTGAGTTATAATTAAAAATTTTGGCAGTATCTCCTTTATAAAAATATGATCCAAACCGATACATAGAAAAAATTTACATATAAACATTCCCACTTGGGAGTAATCTCAATGCCTTTTGGCGGAACACAATCACATAGAAAAATATACGGTGCTATAGGTGAAGGATAAGCAAATAAGAGAAGAAAACAATAACCACAACACAAAAGAAACTAAGTAAATGTCGGCTCATACGAGCACGACACCCAGAGTCAAATATAATAAAATTTCTCAGACTCGTCTCTAAGTCAATATATACATGTGGTAGATAGAGTATACTAAATACAATGAAAAAGAGTATAAGGTAGAAGACAAAAGAATACTCGCAACCCACCTACAAAATATTACGGCCAAAAGTAGTGGTAGTAGTAGTGGTGATATGCTCCGCCGCGACTACACTGAAGGAACGGCCCTGCAAGACACTGTGGCACAACGAGAGTGAGTTGTCAGCTCGTGAGTAGTAAACAATATTGTAAGTGGCAATCACATGCATGAACGTAACAGCGAACATACTAAGTATGAGGTTATAATAATGCATAACAGTATGTGTGCAACATAAATAAGTGAGCGAAGTATAATGTCAGAAGTGTAACAGCTATATGAAACCAATCATATCATAACAATTTTAATGAGGTAAAAACAAAAGTACTATCAATAAATTGTCATAAAACTGGTGTCAAGAATCGACACTCGAAATCCAATATCTCAGACGCCGTCACTCTGATCGGCCCTCATATCCATCAAATCATACAACATCGATTGGTATCCTCCGAATATCCGCCATGTTACCATACAATCACCGGTAGGAAGTGTTCCCCTGCTAGGCTAAGCACCTATCCATACGATCTTTTTGCCCCGGGGTACCATACCGGGTCTACCATGTACCCGCATACGGTGCCTCCTCACTCCTCGAATCGGGTATACTCATAACTTAGAACTGAGAAAACTCATGGTGGATAATAGCAATGTGCATGATGTTGGCATGATGCATGCTAATATAAAATAAACGAAGATCTAACTACCAATATAGATGTAGTACCATATATGATATCGTGGCAAGTTCTATAGTGTACGTGGCATGGCAATTACCAATAGTGTGTGTGTACATATGAGTTAGTACGCGTACAACAGGAACCATTGGTAATGGTGCAAGTGTCCTAACGAGGATGTATCAATGCATAGCAAGTAATAGGATGCATATCATAATACTTATGCAATATATGAATGTATATGCATACATGTATAAGATTTTATACCTAGAATCTAGATATCGGGTGCTTAACGCCATCCAGACGATTTCCCGGTGGATGTTAAATCTACTCACCGGAACAGCCTCGAGCTATTCGAATCCGATCACCTCCTTCCTTTTCCTTGACACATCCGAAGTCTCTGCAACCGATCCTAGCATCAAACAAAAACCGTAACACGTGAGGCTAGAATCCCAACATGACACATTGTTACGCCTTAGAATGCGATTAGTGTTAATTAAGCGATAATGCGGATTTTTAGTAAAAAGTTTACCAAAATAGTTTTCAAATATTTTATAAAAATTAATTAATATTTTATTAATATTTATTTTGGGCTTGTAGGGTTAATTAGGGTTAACGATGCTTAAGTAACCATGGCACCTTAACCTCATTTCATTATGTTATATGTAATTAGTTAATTATTTAGTTTTAAAAATAATAAGGTTTGAAATTTTGTTGACTTGAGGAAGAGAGAGAGGGCATGATGAGCATGGGGCAAGCATGTCATGCATTAAATGAGGAGAGAGAAGAGGGAGGCATGGCTCATGCTAAACTCACACCTTCGTTCCCTCATCCCTCACTCATTCATACACTCTCATTTCCCTCACTCTCTCATTCACAACTCTCATTCTCATTATTTTCTCCTCCTCATTTTTCATCTCCCTCCCTCCCTCAACTGAACCCTAACCCAATCCTCACTAAACCAAACAAAATCTCCACTAAACATCACTTAAACCCCTCACAAGTCAAGATCAAGCGACTAGAACACTTGGAGCATTGAAAGCTAGGGTTTTGAGCAAGTGTGGATAGGTAATGACCTCTAAACTGTAATTAGGTTGTTATATTGTTGCGTTGCTTTGTAGTTTCAGTTTAGAATACTAAAAGATGTAGTTTTGTGCACGTATCGTGTTTTTAGTGTCATTTTTGGATGTCTGTGATCTGTTGTGACCATGAGTTCTTACTGGAAAAACTAGCAATGCAGTAGTGTTGTACTAGAGACCTTGAGTGTACACCTGAAACACGAACCCTACCTGACCGGTTTTTGCCGGCGACATTTGAAGAAAATCCGGCGAGCTCGGCCACTTGGAGGACTGGGGTGTTGTGTTTTTGTGGGTAGCTGTCTGCAGTTGTTTTAGGGTGTTTGGTACTGCTAGATTTTTAGGTTTTGACAGTATGCAAAACCTGGGATCAATTTTCTAGTTTTTAGTGTTTCGACGACGCGCGTTTCGATTAATCCGACATAGTTTTAGTGTTTCGGGTAGCTTGCTGTCGTGGGTTTGTTTTGGTGATGTCGACACACACATTATCCGCTAAGCGAACCCTTTTGTAGTTTAAGGGAACCGATTTGTTAAATTGGCATTGTGATCGTTATTATTACGTAGTTTGCTAAATCCACGCTTTATTGTGTTTTGTGTTAATAGGATCGCAGGCAGGGACTTCAGACGCTGCGAAGAAAGGAAAGCAGGTGGTCGGATTTACTTAGCTCGAGATCACCGGTGAGTAAATTAGGGTTTAACCCTACAAAAGAATTTAATTCTTAAATAAGGGACATAAAACTCTCCATGCACGTAAATGCATCAAGTACCCAGCATGATCACATGTCAACACGTGACCATTTCACTCGGAGATCAGAGAAGAACGAACAAAATCAGGCCGCGTGCTCACACGTGACCCTTGAACAGACTCTTCAAAATAAGAAGAGCAGAACAGACTGTGGGCACCATCACGTGTCCACACGTAATAATCATGGAAATCAAGTGTTTAACACTTATATGCATATTCTGAGAATAAAATAAGGGAATTTTGGCCCAATACTCAAGCGCCTCACGTGACCCCACGTGAGCGTTTCTTTTTTTAGTGTTTAACACTATTTTGTGCGCTTTATCCCTAGTGTTTAACACTATTCTAAGCGCATCACGTGGGAGCACGTGATAGACGATTGTACTCTAGTGTTTAACACAATATTCGAGCCAATCTTAGTCTAAATTAGCTAAGTCTTCCAGAGGCAGGATCATCTTTTGACCGAACCTCAAATACACTCTTGTCTTCCAAAGTTGATCATCTCATATGACATTCAAAGCAAAACCCATAGCCTTTCAACCAGCATTGGTTCAAGGGTACATCTCTTCATACCTCTGATACATGTCGTTGTAATTCCTCAGCGTCTTCAGAGAGATGGAGGGTCCCGATAACCGATAACTTTTGGTGCATCCCCAAACGGTTTGAACCAAAACCAAACAGACTAAGACGTCTTTAAAATGGACCGTAATGTCCCTAAACTAAACTCTATGGACTGTGAGGTCCTTAAACTCATGGACAATGATGCCCTTAACCTCTATGGACTGTGAGGTCCTTAAACTCATAGACTATGATGTCCTTAACCTTTATGGACTGTGAGGTCCCGAAACTCATACACTATGATGTCTTTAAACGTTACAGACTGTGATGTCTTTAAACTGGACCGTAATGTCCTTAAACTAATTATGGACCGCAATGTCCCTAAACTAAAACAATAGAGCCCAAATGCTCTTTTGTTGGATCTAAATGATCCTGTTAAGTAGATCTTAGTCTAAATGAGACTAACATATCCTTAATAACCACTTAAGTTGATCTTAATCTCAAACGAGATTAACGATTCTTAAATCAATCCAATTACAAATCCCTCAGCTGACATTGGTTGAAGGGTACATCTCATCACACCTTTGATATATGTCGTTGTAACTTTTCAACGTCTTCAGAGAGGTGGTGGGTCCCGACAATCAATAAACCCAATGAAAACAATAGAGTCCAAATACTCTTTTATTGGATCTAAACGATCCGTTAATTTGATCTTAGTCTAAAATTAGACTAACGTATCCTTAACAAACGTTTAAGTTGAGTATAGTCTCAAATGAGACTAACGCATCCTTAAACTCAAATCCAAACCCAAATCTAAGAAAATACGGATTTAGACTAATCCACGCCCTATGGGTGACAATGTAAATTAATCTCCGTATACAATCCACGGGCAACCAAAATCAAAACAAACACCCACGACACAAAGTGACCATCTGGAGAAGGAGAAAGTTGTTACCGCGATGCGGTAGCGTAATTAACTGCAGGGGCTTGAGCCTGCAGGGAAGAGCGTCCCCATAATCAAAAACCCCTCAAACGAAGGGGAATCTGACGAAGTCTACTACATCGGCCGCATCCGTCTAAACCTTCGATACATGGTGCCATAAATCAACTTGGCATCTTCGGAGAGATGGACGAATAAAAACAAATAGCATCTACCCCCAAATTCAGGCTAGACGTTTGTCTTTCCCGGCTTTCGGCGAAGAACAGATTCTGGCATGCCTGGTGCGACCTTTTCCTCTTTCCACTCCACACTTCGTGTGTCATGTTTTTCCCGTGATCAGATAATCGTGGTGTGTATGTTTTTGGTTGCCCTTAAGGGAGTGGATACTGAAGTCGGTGCTTCGTCTCTATGAAGAATGGTGTTTGCTCCCACCTTAGCAACTCAGGCTCTGTCATATCCGGTGGAGTCAAGTATGGGCCACTTGCAGCCTCATATCTCTGCAATCCGGCTCTTCAAGAAATCAACGAGATTCTCTTTGGGTTGATACTCCCACCCCCCCACCCTAGGTGCCTCAACGCCGATGAAGGAAGCCCACTGGAGTTTGTCTTCTATAGGCTGGCTCCCCAAGCAGCAGCTTTGCCGACGGAATCAGTCCCAAACAACTGGTGCCTGCCGAAGACCAAGGTCGACGCAGGGGGCAGAATATTCAAGCTCTCAAAGGAAAAATGGGGCAGGCTCAACAAAATCCTGAAGCTAATCAAATCCCGACAGTAAGAAACGGTCGACGTCGATATCGGCATCATACAAAATGAGCTGGGGGCAGTTCTCCGTATGGTTCCGTTGCAACCCCAGTGGTGAATGTTGTTGTTCCAACTGGGAACAACTTCAAACTGTTGCCAAGGGTCGGAAAAAATTCTCCTACTGCAATATTAAAAAAAATCTCTGCAGCACATAGAGATCCCACGAGAGCAGAAACGAGTTCGCTCCCTGAGACAACTTTCCTCATCTATATATAAGGTGTGGAAGCAGGTAAAGGGGAATCACACCAAGACGGATCCTGATACAGCGGTTCCTCTAAAATCCAAAGAGGCTTTTCACAAAAAAGAGAGGCCTAATAAAGCTCAAGTGCCCGAAGCGAACTCCAAAGGCCAAGACTCCAAACACCCTAAGCCTGGGGGCATGGTAGTTCACATAGTCTATGTGTTGAATTCCAAAGACAAAGTTTGAGTTTATACTAGTCATCGACCTCAAACTCGGTTCGTGAGAAAATTTTAACTGCAACGTGAAAAGCTACAGGAGATGCTCGCTCAGGCGGCAGCAAACGCTAATCCATCACCTAAGGAAAATTGACTTGGGGACGGCAAACGACCCGCGGCCGACCTTCGTCAGTGAGCTGTTGTCTGAAGAAAAGGTGGCTACGCTCAAAGACGTGCTCATGTAGTATAAAGACCGCTTCGCATGGAACTACTTCAAAATGCCGGGACTAGATCCAGAAGTAGCTGTGCACAAATTGGCAATATCTCCGGACATCAATCCATTCAAGCAAGCACCAAGAAGAATGCGGCTCGAACTTGAAATGAGCATCAACGCCGAGGTCAAGAAGTTAATCTACTCTGGCTTTATCCATGAGGTTCAGTACCCTGACTGGATTGCCAACATTGTCCCAGTGATGAAGAAAAATGAGATGGTGTGCATCTGCGTAGACTTTCAGGACCTCAACAAAGCTTGCCCGAAGGAAGATTTTCTCGTACCGGTTACCGAGATGATGATAGACAACACGTCTACTCATGAAGTCTTCTCCTTCATGGATGGCTCATCGGGGTACAACCAAATAAAGATGCATCTCGAAGACCAGAAGCATACCGCTTTCCGGACTCCGCTGGGGATATTTTGCTACAAAGTAATGCCTTTCGGTTTGAAGAACGCCGGCGCTACCTATTAGAGGGCCATGACGAAGATTTTCGATGAACTCATACATGAAGTCGTTGAATGCTATATCGACGACCTCGTGGTAAAACGCAAATCGCACGAGGAGCATTGGGAGCATCTAAAAATAGTGTTCCAACGTCTTCGGAAATACAACTTGAAGATGAACCCTCTGAAATGCGCGTTCGGAGTTTTCTCGGGAAAATTCCTAGGATTCATCGTACGACATCGAGGCATCGAAATAGACCCGTCGAAGATCAAGGCGATCATGCAAATGCCCCCGCCAAGAACTCTCAAGCAACTGCGGTCTCTCCAAGGGAAGCTCGCGTATATTCGGCGGTTCATAGCCAATCTTTCCGGCAAATGCCGTCCCTACAGTCATTTGATGAAGAAGGGAACCCCGTTCGTTTGGGATCGCAAATGCCAAAGCGCACTGGACAAAATCAAGCAATACCTACAGAATCCTCCAGTACTTACCGCTCCGGTCAAGGAAAAACCTCTCATCCTGTACACAATAACCCTTGAAGGTTCCTTAGGCGCGCTATGGGCATAAGAAAACGACCAAGGGAAGGAGAGAGCCCTCTAGTATTTGAGTCGAGTGCTCCTGGGGGCAGAAAACAATTACTCCCCCATTGAAAAACACTGCCTGGCGTTGATCTTCGCGATAACGAAGCTCAGGCACTATGCGTTGGCGCATGAGGTCCGTCTCATATCAAAGGTGGATCCTCTCAAGTATTTGATGTCAAAATCCATACTAACAGGACGACTCGCTAAATGGGCCCTACTATTAATGGAATTCTCGGTGACATACCGACCCTTCAAGGCAGTGAAAGGCCAGGCCATCGCCGACTTCCTCGCTGAGCATCCAATACCTGCCGACTCTCCCCTGAACTGCGAATTGCCAGACGAGCACGCGTTTGACACGATCGACGGGGAGAAAGGAGGGAGTGATACCAGATGGGAACTCTATTTCGATGGAGCATCTTCTATGAAGAAGCGAAAGCACAACTCCCCTATAATCAAATCTGGGTAGGCCTTATCTTCGTAACTCCACAAGGAGGGATAATACGCTTTGCTTTTTCCTTAACAGAGCCGAGGACGAACAATGAAGCCGAATATGAAACTTTGATAGCAGGTCTTGAGATCGCTGTCGACATGGGAATTGAAAACCTCCTCATATACGGAGACTCCCAACTGGTCGTTAGCCAAGTGAACGGCGACTATCAGACGTGCAAACTGGAGTTGGTAAAGTACGGAGAGAGAGTACAACAATTGCTGACTCAAATCCCTTCCTACGCCCTGGAAATCATACCACGCGCGGAAAATAGAAAGGCGGATGCATTAGCCAAGCTCGCTAAAGAACTGGCCGATGAAAACCTCGATGACGTAAGGATCGTTGTGCAAAGCCGTCGAGTTCTCGCACCGACAGAAATATCTCCGGAGTCGTTTGAAGGAAAGGAAGAGACCAAGCAAACGGACCTACAAATAAAATACCAAGAAAAGGTTAAGGATTGGAGAGAAGTCTTTATAGACTACTTCAAATCCCGTCGAACACCTGACGATACGTCCTTAAGACATCAGCTCATGAAACGAGCTTTATCTTTTGCCTTCATCAATGATACTCTGTATAAGAGATCATTTGATTCTCTGTGGTTAAGATGCTTGGGACCTGAAGAAGCAAAGAGAGTCGTACAAGAAACTCACGAAGGACTCTGCGGTTCTCACCAAGCCGGGCCAAAGATGAAATTAAAGATCAAAAGGATGGCCTATTATTGGCCCACGATGATCGAAGACTACCTCGAATACGCGAAGCAGTGCCACTCGTGCAAAATTCACGGGGACTGCATCCATCAGCATCCAAATCCGCTACACCCAACGGTGGCTAGCTGGCCATTCGAAATGTGGGGAACTGACATAATCGGCCCCATCGAACCAGCATCGTCCAGAGGACATCGGTTCATACTGGCAACAACCGATTACTTCTCCAAGTGGGCAGAAGTAGTACCGCTGAGGGAAGTGAAGACGGAAAATATTCTCCATTTTCAAGACACATGTCATCTATCGGTTCGGCACTCCGCGACGGATTATCTCCGATAACGGGCCGGCCTATAGAAGCCACAAAATCAGCCGCTTTGTACAACAGCATAACATAGACTGGAGATACTCTTCGGTCAATAATCCCCGAGCTAACGGTCTAGCTGAGGCTTTTAACAAGACCTTGACGAAGATCGTGAAAAAGACGGTGTCTTTAAATAAGAAGGACTGGCACGAGAGACTGCATAAAGCTCTCTGGGCGTATCGAACTATGTTCAAAATGACCACAAACTCAACGCCGTATGCATTGGTATTCGGAACAAAAGCGGTACTACCCTCGAGATAGAGTTACCCTCCTTACGAGTGGCGGTTCACTGCGAGCTAACCGACGAAGAAAATGCTCACCTTCGGCTTGAGGAGCTCGACGCCCTTGATGAAACCCGACTCATGGCGCAACAAAATCTGGAGACTTATAAAGCAAAGATGACGCGCTCATACGAAAGATTGACTAGGCCGAGAACATTCCGCCAAGACGAACTCATGCTAGTGGTCAAAAGACCCATGATCCCCAATCGTGCCAAACGGGGGAAATTCGAGCCGAACTATGAAGGCCCGTATATCATAGACAAAGTTTGCTAGGGTGGAGCCTATCTACCCATGGACATGCATGGCGAAAGACCTTTCAGGCCAATAAACGGCCAATTCCTGAAAAAATACTATGCTTGACGAGTCACGGCCTAGGTTAACGATAGATGACGACGCCTATGTCCGCTCGCTATCTTCCTAAAACTCTATAAGTAGTAGCCGGCAAACGGACCGAAATGTCCTAAAACTAACAACGAACCGAAATGTCCTAAAACTAACAACGGACCGAAACGTTCTTAAACTAACGATAAACCACTATGTCCTAAAACTGGCTATTGATCGAGACGTCTATAAACTACTACGGACCGCAGCATCTCAAGGCTGACACAAAAAAACGATAGTAAAAAAAGAGAAGAAAGAAAACGGTATGTTCGTAAGCGAGATGGGCACAGATGAAAACTCGAAAGGGCTCCGTGAGTAAACACAGCAGGGCTGCCGGCGAGTTTTGTGAAAACCCGATAGGGCGTAATCTCATTAAAAGACACTTGCAAAGTCCTCTCGATCTTGAGAAGAGAAAATACCTGCGTGGGATCCTTACGACTCACAAGGGAGCAACACACTTAGGGATCCCCACGATTCCTAAGGAGAAATTACACTTACGAGATCCTCATGACTCGTACAGAGAATTCCCCTTTGAGACCCTCACGGCTCACAGGGTTCAAAAGCCTTAAGCTACAGGGACCTGAACCTGTTCTTAAGCCATCACAGCATCCAATGCTGCCCTACAAGCGGTTCAATATTGACCCTTGTATACAATCCACGGGCACGAATAAACATTTCCCTAACAAAGTCCCGCCAGAGACTGGGGATATGCTCGCACGGTAAACAACCCTTGTAAGTCCTCTCGACTTATAAGGAGAAAATACTCTTGTAAGATCCTTATGACTTATAAGAGACCATACACTTAAGACTCCTCACGATTCTTAAGGAGAAAACGCACTTACGAGATCCTCACGACTCGTAGGGAGAAATACCTTCATAAGACCCTTACGGCTCATGAAGTTAAAAGCCTTAGTCAATAGGATCTTAACCCTGTTTGGTAATCCACCTTTGTTCGACATCGACGAAGGCAAATGATGATTCGCTCTTGGCAATATCCCAGTTGTAGCGATGTTGATGCCTAAATCGGTATCAAATCCCACACTCGCAGTAAAAAGTCAGCGAGCCACAAATGCATATGAAATAGCCGAAATGATGGGGCAACTTGCAATAAAATCAGTAAGTAAAATATATGCATACAAAATAGCCGAAATGGTTGGGCAACTCGCAATAAAAAACAGCGAGTAAATAAATCAAATAGCCAAAATGATTGGGCACCGCGAAAAATAGCCGAAATGATTGGGCAATCGCGACTTTTGCGATATAAAAGCTGAAATGATAGAGCATCGCGGAAAGAAAAATATATAAAATGAAGCCCTACCGGTGAGATCACATCGATCCCTGTGTACAATCCAGGGGCACAAACAAAGAGGGAACCATACCTTCCCACCAGGCTCAATCAGAAAAAGAAGCCAAATCTCGACGGTTCACAGACAGCCTACAGATCACAACAGCGTTCCTCCTCATTCCAGCAGGATTCAGACGCGACAATCAACCTTGGAGCCATGGCAAAGTCCCTGTTCCAAACCTCAACGGTTCACAGACAACCGAGAGAGCACCTCCTGGTCTCATAGAACACGACTAATGTCAATCCTGACCCCGTGGGAAACGTCCAGAGCACCTCCTGGTCCCATAGAACACGGCTAATGTCAATCCTGACCCCGTGGGAAACGCCCAGAGCACCTCCTGGTCCCATAGAACATGGCTAATATCAATCCTGACCCCGTGGGAAATACCCAGAGCACCTCCTGGTCCCGTAGAACACAGCTAATGTCAATCCTGACCCCGTGGGAAACGTCCAGAGCACCTCATGGTCCCGTAGAACACGGCTAATGTCAATCCTGACCCCGTGGGAAACGCCCAGAGCACTTCCTAGTCCTGTAGAACACCGCTAATGTCAATCCTGACCCCGTGGGAAACGCCCAGAGCACCTCCTGGTCTCGTAGAACACGGGTAATATCAATCCTGACCCCGTGGGAAACACCCAGAGCACCTCCTGGTCCAGTAGAACACGGTTAATGTCAATCCTGACCCCGTGGGAAACGTCCAGAGCACCTCCTGATCCTGTAGAACACGGCTAATGTCAATCCTGACCCCGTGGGAAACGTCCAGAGCAAATCCTGGTCCCGTAGAACATGGATAATGTCAATCCTGACCCCGTGGGAAACGTCCAGAGCAAATCCTGACTCCGTGAAATGCGGATAAAGTCAACCCCCTGACCCCGTGAAATGCGGATAAGGTCAACCCCTGACTCCGTGAAATGCGGATAAAGTCAATCCCTGACTCTGTGAAATGCGGATAAGGTCAACCCCCTGACCCCGTGAAATGCGGATAAGGTCAACCCCTGACTCCGTGAAATGCGGATAAAGTCAACCCCCTGACCCCGTGAAATACGGATAAGGTCAACCCCTGACTCCGTGAAATGCGGATAAAGTCAATCCCTGACCCCGTGAAATGCGGATAAGGTCAACCCCTGACCCCGTGAAATGTGGATAAAGTCAACCCTCGACTTCCCCGTCAAAGCAATTCTTTGATTCGGGAGAAAGTCAACTCATCAATCACTTACGGGTTCTCTCAACTTGTAAGGAAGAAAATTCTCTTCTAAGATCCTTACGACTCTCACGAGAAAACACACTTAGGAATTCTCACGATTCCTAAGGAGAAAATTACACTTACGAGATCCTCACGACTCGTAAGGAGAAATACCTTTATGAGACCCTCATGGCTTATAAAGTTGAAAAGTCTTAGGTGGCAGATCCTAACCCTGTCTCCCAAGCCATCGTTGCCTCGCAGAGAGGTCAAGGTAGATTTTCTACGGACCACACTTTCCGACAAGAAAGGAAACAATCACTTACGAGTCCTCTCGACTCGTAAGCAAGAAAAACTCTCTTGTGAGATTCCTACAACTCTCAAAAGAAAATACACTTAGGAATCCTCACAATTCTTAAGGAGAAATTACACATACGAGATCCTCACGACTCGTAAGGAGAAATACCTTTATGATACCCTCACGGCTCATAAAGTTGGAAAGCCTTAGGAGGCGGATCTGAACCTGACTCCTAAGCCATCGCTGTCCTACAAGGAGATCAAAATAAATTATCCACAAAATGCATTTACTAAAAGGGACACACCACCATGAAGCAAAATATGTCTTGTATTCATGAATCAAAATGAATACAAATTACAATCTATCAAAGAATTAAAAAAAATACTCCCATTCAGGAGTATGTACAAAAAAAAACATATACATTGTCTTCAGCCGGCGGACGATTTAATAGATTTGCCAGTTCATCCTTTTTCCGCTAGGCCTCGGCTTCATGATTCATTATCGCTAAGAGACGGGCCTCCGCTTGTGACTGTTGGGCCTGGTACGAGGCAAGCCAACTTTCAAGCTCCTTTTCAGTAACTTTACGAGCTTCGACCATTTCGCGAGTAAAAACGACGGCTTTATCAATAGCTACCACCTCTCTGATAGATTCTTGAAGCACCTGCCAGATTTCATATGCATGAGTGGTCTTAATAATTGGCCATACACCGTTCGATACATCCTCGCAGACTTGATCTCAGATTTAAGATGTCGGAAGGAAGCCAGATGCATTCCAACTCGTGTGGGCAGAGCTCCACTCGATGCCAATCCTCGATTCATAACACACACAAACTATTTTCTCTCTCTAGCAACAAGGAAAGTTTTCGGTAGGTATCCCTTCAAGCATGCGTTCATGACTATATGCCTATGGTATCTAGAACGCGCTGACTTATGGACAACACAACGACGATGTTCGCACCTAAAGGAAATTCCCAGGGGTCAAGTATAACGTTCATGTACTCAGGCGGGATGCACGTGCGAATATATGACGAAAAGAAAAAATTCAGTAGAAAAGCATTCAACAGCCAATGATAAGACGGATACATTGATTTAAATATACTACGCTACAGGGAAAAGGTCACCAAACAAAGGATCGGTGATACAAGGGTTAACAAATAAAAAAAACAAAATTCTCCACCTCCCTCTCTGCCTTCTCCAACACATCAAAGCGATGGTTTTCGCGAGGAGTTGCTCCCCACCGATTCGCGCCATGCTCATCGGTGAAAGCGGACATGACAGCCCGCCGGGCTCTTATCTGACCCAGTAGATGGATCGAGCAATCCTTCAGAGCCCGAGTAATCAAGCATGCCTCATAGAAACACTCGATCTTGTCCTCCGTCGTATTGAGAGTTGCCAGGGTCATCTCAGCCGGATAAGGAGGAATATCGGCAAGTACGGACGCAAAGATCATCCGCAACCAAATGGAACCCATAGGAAGGGGAGAACCCCTACGAGTTAGGAGTTCGTACGTCACCGCATCACATTCGGCATCGGTGAGAAGAGGATCCACTAGTCGCGCAGCAAAACGAGGAATCGTCTCCTCGATGGGCACCTCCAATGGTTGTCGACGAGCGTGGGGGCGGTTGCAAGCCATAACAATTGATCGGTTTCTCAAAGATTATCACCTTAAGGTCTAAATAGGTTTCTCTTTGAAGAGAGAAAGAAAAGCACGGCTTCGGTTTATAAAGGGGAGCATTTAATGCTATGCACAGAAAATGTTGTACATGGTGGAACTATTCCCAAAGTCCGGAAAAAGGGAGAGCGTTGGAAATGAAAAGAGGTGACTCGTTGAAATCAGTGCAAGGAGACGAAATGACCCCATCAGCAGAGCCCACGTGCATTACAGAGAACTAAGCTTTGAGGAAGAGAATTAAATTCTCAAGGCAAGAACAAGGAAGGAAGAAGATGAAAGAGTGGAGGCGCTTCTGAAGAGACCCCTGCATTTATAGGATGTGATGGGAAACGGTTCATCTACCCCCTTCCCTAAGCAGATCCAACAGCCACAAAAGTTATAGCGTTGCACTCACGTGCAAACACGTGAGAACAACGCTGTGGGGGCATTTTTTCCCTCATAAAATACAAGGAAAACCCCCAATGGGGCATCACGTGCCCACACGTGACCAAGGGTCACGTGCTGACACGTGATAAGTTCCCGAGTTCTTTAAAATAACAGAATTAAATTCTGGTTAAAAGCTTAATCAGTGGGTCACGTGCCACCACGTGATGGGGTCTTAAAAATTCTCTGAGTTAAAGGAAAGAAAACCCTAAACGGGGCATCACGTGCCCACGCGTGACAGGGGGTCACATGCCAACACGTGATGGGTTCTTAAAGATCTCTGAACTAATAGAATTAAATTCTAATTAAATGGTCAATCAGTGGGGTCACGTGCCAACACGTGATAGGCTCTTAAACCCTCTGAACTAATAGAATTAAATTCTAATTAAGGGAAATCAAAAACCCTAATATTTCCCTAGATCTTTCCAAACAAAAAGATTGTGCTCTATAAACTGGAGCACCGTTGGATTAAAAATCCAATAGTGATTAAAAATCACCAATTTATAGAAAGATTCTATACAAGGAAAGATTTCTCTGAAATTTTTCAGGAGTAACAGATAAAATATTTTTTGGATTAAAAATCCAATGGTGAATAAAATTCATTGAGTGATCTAAAAGATCATGTTGGTTACAAAATCAATCAAAATCTTTCAATGAAAGATTAACTAAACAAACTGATTCTTTTCTTTCTCCTATAAATAGGAGCCATGAAAAAAAGAAGAAGATATATACAACAACAGAGAAAGAAAAAAAGAGAATTTAATTCTCCAGAGAGAAAGAAGATTTCTTCCGAAAAAGAAAGAAACTCTAGGTAAGAAAGGGAAAGAGATCATTCTATAAGCTCCCAGAAAACAAAAAGAGAATTTAATTCTCAAACTAAGAGTTTAACTCTTCTGAATAAGAACTTAGTTCTTCCTTTAGTTGAAGATCTGCAGAAGCAGATCTCCCCATAAGTTGAGAATTTAATTCTCATCGGGGAGATTCTGCCATGCAGATCCAAAACTTAGAGGGAGAATTGAGTTTAAAGAATTTAATTCTTCCAAATACTTAGGAATTTAATTCCTCCAACAAAGATAGGGTTTAACACTTAAAATAAGAACTTAGTTCTTCTTCATGGTTGAAGATCTGCAGAAGCAGATCTCCCCATAAGTTGAGAATTTAATTCTCATCGGGGAGATTCTGCCATGCAGATCCAAAACTTAGAGGGAGAATCGAGTTTAAAGAATTTAATTCTTCCAAATACATAGGAATTTAATTCCCCTGAATAAAATTAGGGTTTAACCCTACAAAAGAATTTAATTCTTAAATAAGGGACTTAAAACTCTCCATGCATGTAAAAGCATCAAGTACCCAGCATGATCACATGTCAACACGTGACCATCCTACTCGGAGATCAGAGAAGAACGAACAAAATCAGGTCATGTGCTCACACGTGACCCTTGAACAGACTCTTCGAAATAAGAAGAGCAGAATAGACTGTGGGCACCATCACGTGTCCACAAGTGATAATCATGGAAATCAAGTGTTTAACACTTATATGCATATTCTGAGAAAAAAATAAGGGAAGTCTGGCCCAATACTCAAGGGCCTCACGTGACCCCACGTGAGCGTTTCTTTTTTTAGTGTTTAACACTATTTTGTGTGCTTTATCCCTAGTGTTTAACACTATTCTAAGTGCATCACGTGGGAGCACGTGATAGCCGGTTGTACTCTAGTATTTAACACTATATTCGAGCCAATCTTAGTCTAAATTAGCTAAGTCTTCCAGAGGCGGATCCCCTTTTAACTGAACTTCAAATACACTCTTTTCTTCCAAAGTTGATCATCTCATATGACATTCAAAGAAAAACCAAGAGCATTTCAACCAGCATTGGTTCAAGGGTACATCTCTTCATACCTCTGATATATGTCGTTGTAATTCCTCAGCGTCTTCAGAGAGATGGAGGGTCCCGATAACCGATAACTTTTGGTGCATCCCCAAACGGTTTGAACCAAAACCAAACAGACTATGACGTCTTTAAACAGGACCGTAATGTCCCTAAAATAAACTCTATGGACTGTGAGGTCCTTAAACTCATGGACTATGATGTCTTTAACCTTTATGGACTGTGAGGTCCTTAAACTCATAGACTATGATGTCCTTAACCTTTATGGACTGTGAGGTCTCGAAACTCATACACTATGATGTCTTTAAACGTTACAGACTGTGATGTCTTTAAATTGGACCGTAATGTCCTTAAACTAATTATGGACCGCAGTGTCCCTAAACTAAAACAATAGAGCACAAATGCTCTTTTTTGGATCTAAATGATCCTGTTAAGTAGATCTTAGTCTAAATGAGACTAACGTATCCTTAACAACCACTTAAGTTGATCTTAATCTTAAACGAGATTAACGATCCTTAAATCAATCCAATTACAAATCCCTCAGCTGACATTGGTTGATGGGTACATCTCATCACACCTTTGATATATGTCATTGTAACTCTTCAACGTCTTCAGAGAGGTGGTGGGTCCCGACAATCAATAAACCCAATGAAAACAATAGAGTCCAAATACTCTTTTATTGAATCTAAACGATCTCGTTAAGTTGATCTTAGTCTAAAATTAGACTAACGTATCCTTAACAAACGTTTAAGTCGAGCTTAGTCTCAAATGAGACTAACGCATCCTTAAACTCAAATCCAAACCCAAATCTAAGAAAATATGGATTTGGACTAATCCACGCCCTACAGGTGACAATGTAAATTAGTCTCCGTATACAATCCACGGGCAACCAAAAACAAAACAAACACTCACGACACGAAGTGACCATCTGGAGAAGGAGAAAGTTTTTACCGCGATGTGGTAGCGTAATTAACTGCAGAGGCTTGCGCCTGCAGGGAAGAGCGTCCCCACAATCAAAAACCCCTCAAACGAGGGGGAATCTGACGAAGTCTGCTACATCGGCCGCATCCGTCTAAACCTTCGATACATGGTGCCATAAATCAACTTAGCATCTTCGGAGAGGTGGATGGAATAAACCAAATAGCATCTGCCCCCAAATTCAGGCTATACATTTGCCTTTCCCGGCTTTCGGCGGAGAACAGACCCTCAGAGTAGTCGCGGCAGGGCTTCTTATTGTATCATTTTGCAGCGGATACCGCTACGATTGGCTGTGAGCCATTTTGCTATAGGTGGGTTTTGCGGTTATCCGTTTACATTCATTGTATATCTCTCATTGTATCTAGTACTATCCATCTACCATATCATGTATTGACTTAGAGACGAGTTGTGAGGACGATATTGTATATTTTGTGACTCTGGGTGTTGTGCTCGTGTGAGCCGACTTTTATTATATAGTTTTATCTCTTTATGTTGTTTTCACTTATATTGCCTATTTCTTCGCTACGGCGTCGTATATTATGCTTGTGGTGGTTGTTTTCTCCTTTGGGCGTGATTGGGTCCCGTTTGGCGATTCTTTACTTATATCTTATGTTTGTGCCCGTTTCGGGGCTAGTTTTTACAAAGGAGGTGCTGCCGAAATTTTTAAGAAAAAAAATTTAAATTTTAAAGATTTTTACTTGAGATTTCCAAATGTTTTCAACAATATTTATATCACTTACTACTTTTGAGGGTTTAGATTTCTGGGTTTTCGGCTTACTTAAATTGCGTTACGCCTATTGACGTCATATGGTTTAAGTGCCGGTCACGTGCCAAATTTTGGGTCGTGACAAAGTTGGTATCAGAGCGCTAGGTTTTACCTTTCGGGGTGTAGGATGACCTTGGTATGATGGAGTAGGTAGCTTAAGCGGAGTGACATAGCGTGTGTATGTTCCACGGAATACTTACGACACGGTACTCCGCCTAAGTGACCTTAGGACTTGTTGGTTGAAATTCCTTCCGTGATTCTATACATCCTTATGATTCGATTTTTGTGTACTTATTGAATCCTGTTTTCATTTCCAGCCATTATGCCGCCGAAGACTACGAGGGCACAGAGAGCGGCCGCGAGGGCTGAGGTCAGAGTTGGCTCGTCTGAGATGAGGACTGACCAGGGCGGTACGCCCATTGTACAGGAGCAGATTGATCCACCTTCGCTTGATCATATTATTAGACTAGAGGACGGTATGCAGGATTTGCGCTAGATGATGGGATCGTTAGTCGAGACCAGTCGAGCGCAGAGAAAGGAGGTTGTCCCACCTGTTGTGGGGACCACGATGGTATCTACTGTTCAGGAAGTTATACCTGCAGCTATGGAGGTTATCACCGTATCGTTATCTGAGTTCATGAGGCTGAAGCCTCCAGTTTTCACTAGCACTGATGCAGCAGAGGATCCGCAGTCATTTATCGATCGGATGGCCAGGATATGTCGTTCGCTGAGATGTTCCGACGCGAGATGGGTAAAGTTCGCGAGTTTTCGTCTGGAAGGTCTTGCCCAGAAGTGGTGCGAGTCTTTAGAGAAGGGCAGAGCCACAGGTCTTTCTCCTAAGACCTGAGCTGAGTTCGTGACGGTTTTTCTTGCCGTTTTCTTCCGCAGAGCATCAGGGATGCTCGAGCGCGCAGTTTTGAGTTGTTACGCCAGACTCCGGGTATGACGGTGGAAGAGTCCGATGTGCAGTTTACCCAGCTATCTGTGTATGCTCTATATTTGGCGGACACTGAGGAGATGCGGATCAAGAGGTTTGTATGAGGCCTGCTTACCCAGTTGTTCCTCGCTACCAGCGCACAGCATTGTGATACATATGCAGCAACAGTGGACGCAGCCCTATTGGTTGAGGAGCGTCTTTCCGAGACGTCGGTCGTTCCGGAACCAAAGAGGGTTCGTAATGGTGTATCAGCACGGAGACAGATGTTTAGACGCCGCGACAGATTTCGTTAAGGTAGCAGAGGCTTGGGACGAGGCCGGTTATTTAGCTCTTATCCCAGGAGGGTCAGCAGTCATCGTCTAGATGTTTTAGGTGTAGGAGTTTTTATCATCGTGTTCGAGAATGTACTGAGCTACATGAGGACGAGGCAGCCGTATCGCATGTTACCTTACCACCTTCTCTACCTCAGAGAGCGTTGCCTCTTGTGCCTGTTGTTGCTCCGCGTCAGACTTATGCTCAGAGAGGTCATGGTCGCGGAGGGTTTATTTTGAGAGGATGGGGTGGCAGAGGCGGAGGACATCCAGTTGCAGGCAGAGGGCGGGCACAAGTATTTTCTTTGACTCATTAGGACGCATAAGCGTCCAATGCAGTGGTTTCAGGTACTCTTTCAGTATGTTCCTTCGACGCACACGTTTTGTTTGATCCGGGATCTACGCACTCGTATGTTTCTACACACTTCGTGCCAAGGTTAGGCCAAGAGTCGTGTTTGCTAGATCAGCTGCTTGTTGTGACTACTCCTGTTGGCGATTCGTTTATTGCGCGACACTTGTTTCGGTCGTGTGTTGTCCGTATTGGAGATAGAGATTCATCCATCGACTTGATCCTTCTTGAGATGTTGGACTTCGACGTTCTCCTAGGCATGGACTGGTTAGCTACTTGCTATGCGTCTGTAGACTGCCGCGAGAAAACAGTCAGGTTTTGTTTTCCCGGCGAGTCAGTTGTTGTTGTGCAGGGGGGCCGTGGTGCCGCCCCTCACAGTTTGATTTCAGCCCTTTGTGCCAATCGGCTTTTGAGGAAGGGATGTAGGGGATTCTTAGCTTTCATTCGTGATACCGGAGCCATAGTAGATTCGTTGGACCGGGTTCCTATCGTGCGAGAGTTTCCCGACGTATTTCCCGATGAGTTTCCTGGATTGCCGCCAGAGCGTGAGATTGAGTTTTGCATTGATCTGATCCCCGGCACGGGGCCTATTTCTATAATGCTTTACCGGATAACCCCGGTGGAGCTTAAGGATCGGCTGCAAGAGTTGCTTGATATGGGACTTATACGTCCGCGTGTTTCTCCTTGGGGAGCTCCTGTTCTGTTCGTCAAGAAGAAGGACGGTAGTTTGAGGTTGTGCATTGATTATCGTCAATTGAACCGAGTGACGGCGCGGAATAGGTATCCTTTATCTCGCATTGACGATTTGTTTGATCAGCTCCAGGGTGCGGGACATTTTTTCAAGATTGATTTGAGATCAGGTTATCATCAGTTGCGGGTTCGGAATGATAACGTTCCGAAGACTGCTTTTCGTACACGCTACGGGCATTATGAGTTTTTGGTGATGTCGTTCGGACTCATTAATGCCCCAGCAGCGTTCATGGATTTGATGAACCAGATTTTCATGCCGTTTCTCGACCAGTTTATTATTGTGTTTATTGATGACATTCTGGTTTATTCCAAGATTCGAGAGGAGCATGAGCAACACTTGAGGATTGCTTTGCAGACATTGAGAGAGCACCAGCTGTTTACTAAATTCTCGAAGTGTGCCTTCTGGCTTGATAGTGTTGACTTCCTTGGTCATGTGGTTACGGAAGACGGTATTCGTATGGACCCGAGGAAGATCAAGGTTGTACAGCTTTGGCCCAAACCTGTATTAGTGACAGAGGTCCACAGCTTTTTGGGCTTAGCCGGTTACTACCGCCGTTTCGTGTAGGACTTCTCGAGTATCGCTGCACCGCTGACCGGACTGACCAGGAAGGGGGTTCCATTTCTTTGGACTGAGGCATGCAAGCAGAGTTTTCAGCAGTTGAAGACTCGGTTGATGACTGCACCAGTTTTATTTTTGCCTTCTGGATCGGGCGGCTTTGTCGTTTACTGTGATGCTTCTCGAGTGGGACTCGGTTGTGTATTGATGCAGCATGATAAAGTTATCGCTTATACTTCCCGGTAGTTGAAGAAGCACGAGCAGAATTATCCCACTCATGATCTTGAGATGGCCGCGGTGGTCTTTACGCTTAAGATTTGAAGACACTACTTGTACGAGGAGTCGTGTCAGATTTTCACAGACCACCAGAGCTTAAAGTAAATCTTCCAGCAGCGAGATCTGAATTTGAGACAGCGTTGTTGGATGGAGCTTGTGAAGGATTATGATTGTGAGATCCTTTATCACTCGGGCAAGGCGAATGTGGTAGCCGATGTTTTGAGTCGTAGGCCCGGGAGTAGCTTTTCCTAGTTGAGCGCGGTTCAAAGACAGTCTTTTGCAGAGTGGCAGATCTTGTGCGACAGCAGGGTACAGTTTGAGTTCACTTCCACTAGGGGACAGCTTGCTCATGTTCGTGCCCGTCCACTTCTACTTGATCGTATTCGTGAGGCATAGCCCGTCGATGCCCGTTTGTCTGAGATTCTTGAACATGTTCGGCAGGATAGAGATTCAGAGTTCTTGATTGATGACCAGGGTGTACTACATTTTGGGACTCTCTTATGTGTACCTGATACAGATGGGTTGAGACACGAGATCCTAGAGCAGGAACATCAGTCAGCATTTAGTGTTCACCCAGGTTCCACCAAGATGTATCGTGACTTGAGAGATATCTACTGGTGGGCGGGGATGAAGAGTGATGTTTTGGATTTCGTTTCGAGGTGCCTGATTTGTAAGCAAGTCAAGGCTGAGCATCAGAGACCGGAAGGAGAGTTGCAGTCTTTACCCATTCAGGAGTGGAAATGGGAGCAAATCTCCATGGATTTCATTGTGGGTCTACCCAGGCCTAGTCGAGGGATGAATCCATTTGGGTGATTGTTAACCGGTTGACGAAAGCGGCTCACTTCCTTCCAGTGAAGACCACTTTTGGTTATGCTCGGTATGCTCAATTGTACATTGATGAGATTGTGCGTTTGCACGGCGTTCCCACATGCATCGTATCCGATAGAGGCACCCAGTTCACCAGCCGTCTTTGGCAGAACCTACAGGAAGCTTTGGGTACCCGTTTGAGCTTTAGCACCGCTTTCCATCCGCAGACCTATGGTCAGTCAGAGCGGACTATACAGACTCTGGAGGATATGCTTCGTGCGTGCGTGCTTGATTTTGGTGGTACTTGGGATCGTCACTTGCCATTGATAGAGTTCTCCTACAATAACAGTTATTAGGAAAAGATTCAGATGGCACCTTTTGAGGCATTATATGGTAGAAAGTGTCGATGGCCAGTCTGTTGGACCGAACTTAGCGAGAGCAGTATTTTGGGACCCCAGCTAGTTCAAGAGACTACGGAGAAGATCCAGTTGATTCAGGATAGGATGAGAGTGGCCCGGTGTAGACAGAAGTCTTACGCCGACCGTCGTCGTCGCAGGCTCAAGTTCGCAGTGGGGAATCATGTATTCCTACGGATTTCTCCGATGAAGGGCGTGATGAGATTTGGGAAGAAAGGGAAGTTTAGTCCCAGATTTGTAGGTCCTTTTGAGATCCTTGAGCGAGTTGGTACCGTTGCCTATCGTTTGGCACTTCCACCCAGTTTTCCGGATGTTCATTCCGTATTCCATGTATCTATGCTTTGCAAATACCTTTATGACTCTTCTCACATGATTCAGCACCAGACCGTTCAGCTAAAACGCGATCTTTCGTTCACCGAGCAGCCGGTAGTTATATTGGATCGACGGGTGAAGAAATTTCGGTCAAAGGTCCTGCCATCTGTGAAGGTTCTTTGGCGTAGCCCGAACAGTGAAGAGGTCACTTGGGAGGCCGAGAGCGAGATACGGAAGAAATTCCCTCATCTCTTTGAAGGTACGCATAGTAAAAATTTTTAAATTCGGGGTCGAATTTATTTAAGGGGGAAAGATTGTAACGCCTTAGAATGCGATTAGTGTTAATTAAGCAATAATACGGATTTTTAGTAAAAAGTTTACCAAAATAGTATCAAATATTTTATAAAAATTAATTAATATTTTATTAATATTTATTTTGGGCTTGCACACACATGTGCATGTTAACCTAGGGTTAATTAGGGTTAACCATGCTTAAGTAACCATGGCACCTTAACCTCATTTCATTATGTTATATGTAATTAGTTAATTATTTAGTTTTAAAAATAATAAGGGTTGAAATTTTGTTGAATTGAGAAAGAGAGAGGGGGGCATGATGAGCAAGGGGCAAGCATGCCATGCATTAAATGAGGAGAGAGAAGAAGGAGGCATTGCTCGTGCTAAACTCACACCCTCATTCGCCCGTCCCTCACTCACACATACACTCTCATTTCCCTCACTCTCTCATTCACAACTCTCATTCTCATTATATTCTCCTCCTCATTTTTCAACACCCTCACTCCCTCAACTGAAACCCTAACCCAATCCTCACTAAACCAAACAAAATATCCACTAAACTTCACTTAAACCCCTCACAAGTCAAGATCAAGCCACTAGGATCACTTGGAGCATGGAAAGCTAGGGTTTTGAGAAAGTGTGGATAGGTAATGACCTCTAAACTGTAATTAGGTTGTTATATTGTTGTGTTGCTTTGTAGTTTCAGTTTAGAACACTAAAAGATGTAGTTTTGTGCACGTATCGTGTTTTTAGTGACATTTTTGGATGTCTGTGATCTGCTGTGACCACGAGTTTTTACTGGAAAAACTAGCAGTGTAGTAGAGTTGTACTAGAGACCCTAAGTTTACACCTGAAGCACGAACCCCACCTGACCAGTTTTGGCCGGCGACATTTGGAGAAAATCCGGCGAGCTTGGCTACTTGGGGGACTGGGGTGTTGTGTTTTTGTAGGTAGCTGTCTTCAGTTGTTTTAGGGTGTTTGGTACTGCTAGATTTTTTGGTTTTGACAGTATGAAAAATATGGGATCAATTTGCTAGTTTTTAGTGTTTCGACGACGCGCGTTATGATTGATCCGACGTAATTTTAGTGTTTCGGATAGCTTGCTGTCGTGGGTTTGTTTTGGTGATGTCGACACACACGTTAGCCGCTAAGCGAACCCTTTTCTAGCTTAAGGGAACCGATTCGTTAAATTGGCGTTGTGTTCGTTATTATTGCATAGTTTGCTAAATCCACGCGTTATTGTGTTGTGTTAATAGGATCGCAGGCAGGGACTTCAGACGCTGCGATGAAAGGGAAGCAGGTGGTCGGATTTTCTTAGCTCAAGATCACCGGTGAGTAGATTTAACATCTATGGGAAAATCGCCCGTATGGCGTTATGCGTCAGGGCTTGATATAATTTATAGCCGCATGTTTATATTCATATATGTTGATTGTGCATGAGCATCATTGCATACCATTACTCGTTGTGGCTTGACTTAGTACCTAGTGAACACTGCATCATTACTGACGGTTCATGTTGCATGAGCACTAAATTGTATGCTACACCCATACCGTCGGTAATTGCCATGACACGCACAACCCATATACATATGCGGTATTGTATTGTTATTGATATTGATACATTGATTCTTGTTCTATTGCGCATATGAAATACAACGTGCATACATACTTACATGTATACACCCATGCTTGATATAGCTACATGTACACCTTTATATGATGTTGGATTTGATTTTGGAGAAATTGGGATCCGCAAGAGCGGTTTTCCCTTAATATGCTCATATTACTGTTTTATATTGCATATATCATATTTCATGGATTTCATGTGATTTATGGATTTGAGAACCGTGGTATTATTTCAAGAAAGTATGCATTGTTTTGAAAACCCGGTTTCTCTTGATATGATATTTCAGTGGGTCCACCATGAGTTTTCTCGGTTCTGAGACTTGTGATAGAACCCCGATTCGAGGAGTTGGATGATCCGTTTGCGGGTTCATGGTGGACCCGGTATGGTACCCCGTAAAAAGAAAGGGATGTTGTGCAGTAGACGATGAGCCTGACAGAGGGACTACTACCTACCGGTGCTTGATTGGACCTGGCGGTTATCCGGAGGATACCGACCGGATTCGAGAGATGGATATAGGCCGATCCGGACTGACGGAGCCCATGGGCCGATCCGGAGTGACCGAGCCTGATATATGTGGATTTGCGTGTTGATGTTTGACATGAGTATTTCATGATGTTTTCGAGTACCGATGTTGGGCACTCAGGTTCCATGAGATTTACAGGATATGAGGGCCGATCAGAGTGACGGTGCCTAAGGTATTGGGATTTGGGGTGTCGTTGATGGACACCGGGTTTTTCCACGATGATGATTCATTGATGATGATATGTTTTATTCCATACTCAGCATTCATTGATATGCATTGCTTCATGTATTTATTGTACTTGATAGAGTACCTTTCATGATTGTTGCATATCCATATTACCATATTGATATTATCAGATTGCATGTGATAGATTATCGCCGAACGTGCATACCTACGATTATCTGTACGATATTACTTACTATTCACGAGTTGGAAACTCACCTCCGTTGTGCCACAGTGTTTTACAGGCTTGACCCTCAGAGTAGTCGCGGCAGGGCTTCTTATTGTATCTTTTTGCAGCGGATACCGCTACGGTTGGCTGTGAGCCGTTTTGCTATAGGTGGGTTTTGCGGTTATCCGTTTACATTCATTGTATATCTGTCATTGTATCTAGTACTCTCCATCTACCATATCATGTATTGATTTAGAGACGAGTTGTGAGAACGATAATGTATATTTTGTGACTCTGGGTGTCATGCTCGTGTGAGCCGGTTTTTATTATGTAATTTTATATCTTTATGTTGTTTTCACTTATATTGTTTATTTCTTCGCTACGGCGTCGTATATTATGCTTGTGGTGGTTGTTTTCCGCCTTTGGGCATGATTGGCTCCCGTTTGGGGATGCTTTATTTATATCTTATGTTCGTACCTGTTTTGGGGCTAGTTTTTACAAAGGAGGTGCTGCCGAAATCTTTAAGAAAATAAATTTAAACTTTAAAGATTTTTAATTGAGATTTCCAAATGTTTTTATCACTTACTAATTTTGAGGGTTTAGATTTCTGGGTTTTCGGCTTAATTAAATTGCGTTACGCATGTTGACGTCACGTGGTTTAAGTGCCGGCCACATGCCAAATTTCGGGTCGTGGCACACATATATACACAAGCACAAACTAACTAACTCTCACAAGTTAACACATGTGAACGAAGTTGTTCCCGCCAAAATTTTGGCTCAAAACTTGCTCCCTTAAAAAAATAATAACAAAAAAATAAAAATAAAAATAAAGGAAAAACTCCACATGCAAAGCATGTAGGTACAGCCTCGGATAGAATAAAATCCTGTGATGGAGCCTCATGTACTCCTCACGCGGGCGCCAACGTGCAAAACACAAAAAGAAATCTATTAAATAAGAGTTAAACTCTTAGGAGGGAGCGCCTCACATGCAAAGCATGAGAGCGCCAGCGCCCAAAGTCAAAGACTCTGAGGCAACGCCTCACGTGCAAAGCACGAGAGCGCTGAGTACCAAGAGAGCCAGCGCTAAAGAGTCAAAGACTCTGAGGCAGCGTATCACGTGCAAAGCACGAGAGCGCTGAGCGCCAGCGCTAAAGAGTCAAAGACTCTGAGGCAGCGCCTCACGTTGTAACAACCCTAAACTTTTTGTACAACTTTCTGTACAATTTTTCAAAAAATACAGAAAGAGGTATTTTTCCCTGAGCACAAGTTATAAATTTGTTTTGCTTTTTAATAGCAAGAAGGAGCTTGTAGCTCATTAGTAGGACCTTGCACTGCTGAACCAAAGTATCAGAGTTCAAATCCCATCACCCATATTATTTTTAATATTGTTTTCTTTTAAATTTTTAGAATCCCAAGGGTCTACACGTGCATAACTCGTAAAAACCCCACTTCACATGTAAAACAAACTGTCCCAGGGGGGTAGAAAATTCGCCAAGAGACACGTGGACGCCTGACTCGGTCGACTCGGGCCGGAGGATCGCTCGACTCGGCCCGCCGCCGCCGGCCTAACTCGGTCAAAACCCGAGTTGGTCTTCATGAAAGTTCTTCCTCTTGGCCTCCCCATTACCACTGTATACTTTAAAAATCCTGCACCTTAACAGAGCCCTTTAAAATCTCAATAAATCCAATTTTTAATACAATTTAATACATTTTTTCTTCACACCCTTTCACCTACCATAACCCTAGTTTTACCCTATAAATACCACCCCTAAACACACACACCTCACTCACAAATTCTGTCCAAACTTTCAAGAAAACTCTCTAGAATTTTGTGTACAAGTGGAGTTAGCGAAGGGCGAAACTCCGGCGAAATTCCGACGACGACCCTAAGAGCTCCCGGCGACGAAACGACGCAACGGCACCTCCTACGTCTTCCTCTCCCTCTTCTTTTAACTCTAAACCCATAAATCCCACCTCCCTCTTCTCTAATCTATTCTTAAAACTTCTTTTACTAAAACCCGACGGAAGCGGAGTTAAATCCGACTTCCGATTCGGTTTTCTTTATAAAGTCCAATTTTCCTTAACACACCCATATTAAACTCTTACATCTTGACTATTAATCATTAACAAAACATGTTGATCAAATTTCATAGCAAAATATTTCATTTTGTAACTTTTACCGCTCTTTTTCAATAAAATACCATGTAGTATAGTTTCGACATTAAAACATCATAAATCTTGCTATACCTTTAGTTAGATCACGAGGTAATGAACTACCTCTTCACAACACTCATATGCAACATAGCACAATACCTTTTGGGAAATATAGATTCGGGAAATACCGTTTTACACAAAATTACTTTTAACTTATAAAAACCGTTTTCTACAAGATTACGTATTTTTACAAATCTTTGCAAAGCGCCGCTACAACCCATTTTTGGGGAACCCGACTGGGATTGTGCGGATTATCGCACATCCCTGGGCTTAGTAGTGCGAGATTCAGACCTCCGCAAGGAACATTCGGTCTCGAGAGATTTAAAAATACAAATATCTTAAGAAAATGAGATTTTTAGAAATATAATATATTAAAAATTATTTTTATATAAATAAATATATATATATATGTATTATCAAAATACTTATTTTTGATATAATATAAATATTCCAACTTTTTTAAATCAAAAGAATCACTTTACACGAAAATACCATGAAATGCCATACAAGTTCAATATTACAATTAAATACCCTATATTATGAAATTAGGCTATTTTCACTAGAAATGTCACATATATAAAATCTACATCTAAGAAAAACTCTAAAGACGATAATTAAATACTTGGGATGTATTTTGAAAATTATACAAAAGTATTTTTACATATAACACCCTCAAGTTCTATAAATTGCCCTAAGGACCCTAGTAAATATAGGTTTAAGCGGGACAAATCTCTTGAGCCTCAGAGAGACGGAGAAGTAGGTGCTTGCCTATTTATGGTAGACAACTTAGCAACGGTATTATCAACACGGTAATTGTCTTTGAAAAAGACACAAATCATGCCGCCCATGTGCAGCGGTTACCGATAACATCAAAACCTAATTCAGGACATCAATTTCTCTTTCTAATTGTTGGAACTCAAACCAAGTCTCATTATAATAATATGACTTGAATATGATTCAAGTACAAACTACGATATTACAATTCAATATGAATCCATGAATCCATATAATCAATCGCATCAACTATTCAATCTATATTGACTGAACCGAACCATGGATATACTTCCATTTACATGATTCTCCAGTTACATCCATGATTCTCCAGTTACATCCATTTACTGATACCATGGTTTCGGCAAGTCATCCAATTATACAATCTATATTACAAGACAATACAAGTTGTAATACAAACAAGACATCGTGGGGTTTAAGGGGTAGATTAGTACGGAAGGAGTTAGAAGTGGCACGAGACTGTAAGATTTAAGACACCTAACCTGTATTTCCGTTGCTGTTGTACCGTGGCATAAACGGTTCCTTGTACTACACGTGCATCTAGTCTCTGGCATATAGAGACTCCTCTCGTATACACTGGCATTCTTCTGTACCAAACTACAAACAACAGTGTTAACACTAATATAATATAATACAACTTTAAAAACTACCTTCTCTCTCTGTCTATTTTTTTCTCTCTTACCTTTGAGACTTACCGAGCGATTGTTCGCTGACGACATTCCTTCTCTTTCTTCTTTGGAATGTTATAAGGTGATCTGGACACCCAGGAGATCGAGCCTACTAGCGAGGACTTGGATCAGCTTACCTAAGACCCAGAACTCTAGCTTCATTGTACACATTTTTATTTCAGTACTTTTCATTTCTGTTATGCCACTGTTTAGGCATTGCTTTCATTCAGATATATTTACTATTCCATGCATTGTACAAAAGAATGTTAATAAATAAAGTTGTTGTTTCATTACAATTGTCTCTTGTGTACATTTCTTTTATATTGCTTAGTTACGCTTAGCGTATTTACTTCTGAGTAAATACGTAGCGGCCTCGTCGCGTCCTCTGCCCGTACACTGGGAAGCGGGACGTGACAGGTTTTGTTGGTGGCCCATGCAGGTCAGAGCTGTATAAAACCCTATCATGCAGTTATGTTCTGCGTAAACAACCTAAGCAATATGACACAAGAACCAGCAACTAAAACATTCTTTACAATTCATGTTCCTTGAATCTTATCATTTCATATACATTAAATCTGTTCTAACCCGAAATTCCCTCACTTCTTTTACAATCTTACCAAAACCTTCGCATTCTTTCGTTCTTTCACATATTTTTCATACCCTACCAATAGTTCTATCACCAAACTTTCCTCGAATCTGTTACACATTCCTTTTACAAATTTCGAGGACGAAATTCTTATAAGGAGGGTAGAATGTAACAACCTTAAACTTTCTGTACAACTTTCTGTACAATTTTTCTAAAAATACAAAAAGGGGTATTTTTGCCTGAGCACAAGTTATAAATATGTTTTGCTTTTTAATAGCAAGAAGGAGCTTGTAGCTCATTGGTAGAACCTTACACTGCTGAACCAAAGCATCAGGGTTCAAATCGCATCACCCACATTATTTTTAATATTGTTTTCTTTTAAATTTTTAGAATCCCAAAGGTCTACACGTGCATAACTCGTAAAAACCCCCCTTCACATGTAAAACAAACTGTCCCGGGGGTAGACAAATCGCCAAGGGACACGTGGACCCCTGACTCGGTGCGACTCGGTCGACTCGAGCCGGCGGATCGCCCGACTCGGCCCGCCGCCGGCGACCGAACTCGGTCAAAACCCGAGTTGGTCTTCATGAAAGTTCTGCCTCTTGGCCTCCCCATTACCCCTGTATACTTTTAAAATCCTGCACCTTAACGGAGCCCTTTAAAATCTCAAAAATTCCAATTTTTAATACAATTTAATACATTTTTTCTTCACACCCTTTCACCTACCCTAACCCTAGTTTTACCCTATAAATATGTCACGAACCGAAAGGGCACGTGACTGGCCCTTGAACCATATGAAGTCTATAGGACTCCATCTGATCCAAGTAAGCCAAAAGCCCAGAAATCTAAAACCATTTAAAGAGTGAATAAAGGAACTGGTTTTTAATAAGTAAAGAAAGCATGTTTGAAATCAAAGTTTTTCAAATAACTAAGCCGAAAATGCATTTTTAAAATGTGTAGTCTTTTCTGAAAATTTCGGCAGAGTTTCCTTTGTAAAAACTGGCCCCGAACGGGGTACAACAAGAATGATATATATGAAATGATAAAAGGCAACCCCAATCGGGAGCTAGCTCTTCGTCAATCGACGGTCACAACCACGCAAGCAATAATAATATACAACGCCAAAGGGCGAGGATCAAAACCCAAAAAGAAACACAAAACAGCCAGAAAACCATAACACTACAAGTGCGACTCTAAAGTCGAAATAATACATCACTGTTTTCTAAGTCCGAAACAATATACAAGTTTTGGTTGATGGAATTTCTAGAAACAACTGAAAGTATATGTACAAGGGTGGTTCTGATGCAAAAGAACCCACCTACCAAAGCAAGTCACCCGTATGGAAGCAGTGTGCCAGAAAAGCCGCTATGGAATCTGTACGGCAAAAACCTGCAAGAACTGTGGCACAATGGAGGTGAGTTGCCAACTCGTGAATAGAAAATATCTACAAGCAGAGATCGAATGTATGACCCATCCTAGGTCAATACAATCAGATATAAATAAACCTCAATATGAATAAGTCTGAAGCATGCTAAACTGGCAATGTAATCTTTATACATGAGTGTAGTGCCAAGTGCTCATGCCAGTGCCTTAGGTAATAGCATATCATAAATATGAGGTATGATCAATGTATCTGCATGTACGTGGATCCCGTCCACTCGTCACCCAATGACAATAACCATCATGCATGTAAATATCATCAGCATATGCATGGAAATATGAGGATATAAACCACCTGTGTCTCTCGCGACACGTCAAAAATCATGGAACCGGAGTGTCCAGCATCGACACTCGAAAACATCATGAAAACTGTGCCCAGCATCGGCACGTAAATCCTCATATATCGGGCTCCGTCAGTCCGACCAGCCCACAGGCTCCGTCTGCGGAATCGGCCCTCGGCCCCAGCAGTACGCCCATATCCATCTATCGACTCTGGTCGGTATCCTCCGGATAACCGCCAGGTCCAACCAATCACTGGTAGGTATTCGCCCACCTCCAGGCTCAATCGGCAAAGTCCTTCGATCATCTTGCCGAGGGGAACCATACCGGGTCCACCATTTACCCGCAATCGGCTCGTCCACTCCTCGAATCGGGTTTCACATGTCGCTCTCAGCACCGAGAAAACACATGGTGGACGCACTGAAATATCATATCAAGGGTAACCAGGTTTTTAAAGCAATGACATATTCTCTTTTGAAATACCCACGGTTCCCAAAATCCAGAAATATTATGGAAGCAGCAACTCTTAATGCGTATAATCAGAAAGCATGATGTATGTGACATGTAAAAGAAATGTAAGCACATCAGTCTGTCATGCAAGAATCATATCCTGAATGCAACAGTACTACAGTGTAGTGACATGGCAATTATCGATGATGAAGTGTGTGAGCCGGCAAACAAGTGTACGTGGAACATACGCATCATCGATAATGGTGCTGGTGTCCTAGAAGCATGACTGTAATATATCAATAAACACAAGCAATGCAATGCAAATAGCATGAGTATGCGGAATCGAATAATCAACGCAACAGTAAAAAACCTTCCTCAATAAATATATCATGCAGCCTTGCCTTTTGAAATAAGACGAATCAGGGTTTTTGGTAAAATAAGGGCTACAGTGTTTTAAGAAAAGATGCGTCGTATTAAAAATATCCGTAGAATCCCTTTTGCCTATCTTTCAAATATCCCCGATTCGTTAGTTTTGAAATAGGTATGACTCGGGTCTAGTCTAACGCCTACTATGAGAACTACGGACCCAACAATCAAGTCAATCGGGAGGGGTATGAAAACCACCTAAATCTGAGTCAATATATACATATATATACAATAGTCGGTGATCCCGTCTCAATAGTATCACGTACGATACAGTATATCATATAACATCCTCGAGTCATGAGTGCGGATCTAACATCAATACAAAGCTCGCACGGTAAATCGTCGTACGGCATCCCAAATCTGGGGTACTGACCTAAGCCTAGTACAAACGACATCATCAATATATGCATGCACGAGTATGAAACTCTTCGTCAAAGGACCCGCTAAGTCATCATGTCGTATCTCGAATACGAACTCTGTCATATCGCCGAATCTCACGGCCTCAATCAAACCTCATCGACTCATCTCAATCCCACGTATCATCCACAATCCCGTATATGAACACATAGTCCCATACCCATGTGTAGATATACACACCTCCATGTACACACAGGTAAAATAAGGAATGTATGCAAGTATATGTGTACGTGTATGTGTGGGTGCAACCACTACTCTAGGGTTTCGCACTATACTAAACCAATACATCCTTAGCATCAATAATTCCATTATTACCATCAATAATCCCATTATTACCATCAATAATCCTAAACAACACATAATAAATATATGTGTGTATACGTATTCGTATACATCACCACGGACTGCGGGGGTGCTATACGCCATCCACCTGACTTCCCCCGTAGATATAATCTACTCACCTTGCTTCTCATGTGCCGATGCCGATGTCTCCATCTTCATCTTCTTCGCCTCAACATCACGTAGGGTACCTACAAGTATATCACAAATGCTAAAGCACATGAAAATCACATCGGAAAGCCAAAACAGCACACGCTACTCGCATAGGTAAAAACCTATCGTCTCGCATGCAAACACGATCAATATCCACTTGTCGTTGACGTCCAAACGCCACCCGACAGAAATGAATCACCAAATACCAAAATCCATTCTAAAACAAGTCGTAAATCATGCGCCAACATAGGAAAATCAACCCAGATTTTACCCTAGATGGAATCAGACAAAATTGCACATGCCATGGGTCAAGACTACTGGAAATAGGGCCATGCACCAAAAACGAGGCCAAACCCTCCTGCTCTGGCCGCAATTTGCAGCCAGATGGGATTTATCTGCGGTCGGGAATAGGAGTTGGGGGCTAGGGTTTGGTGTGGTGGTTCCAGGGTGCCTGCACATCTCACTGTCAACTCAATTTTATTTTAGGGGTCTCGGGGTGATAGCAGATTCCTAAATACGATCACAGATTCACAATTTTTCCCCGACATCGTCTCATAAATCCATATTCTGTGTTCTAGTCTTAGGTTCGGTCCAATCTATCATCACACCAGGGGTTCTAGGGTCACCACAAGCCTCAATTTCACTTTTGATTTCAGGTCTAACCCTAAACCCTAACTAGAATTCTCCAAAGTCCACAAAACGACACAATATCGACATGAAACTAGAATTGATGCACAAGAAATGAAATACTACTCTAATAGGTGCAGAAATTACCTCCTTTGGCAACTCAAGAAAATTCTTGAGTTGCTCAAAGTCCTCCAAATCCATTTTTTGCTGGTTCAATGTGTAGCTAGTGAGCTCGGGAACATTTTTTGTGAAATGGGAATAGGGTTTTGGGGTTGATTTCATGGTGGATCTAGGGTTTTTGTGAAGAGGGGGAGAGAGGGAGAGGGGTTGCAGCAGCTCAAGGAGAGAGAGAGAAGAGAGAATGAGAAGGGGAAAATGATGGGAGTATGGTTCAAAAAGGTGAAGGTTGACTTGGTCTCTCTCTCTCTCTCATGAAACCTTTATCTTTTCTTTTTCTTTTCCTTTTCTCTTCCTTATCACTCAAGGCAAAACCCTAAGCAACCATACACCCAAAACATGTAACAAGTGTAACAAGTGTGGAAAATGATATGTGCACATTTTTGCACACAAATGCCAAAAATCCGATTAGCGATTTTTAATCGCGATTAGCAATAAATTAGCATATAACTAATCATAAAAACTTAAAAATGGCATAATTCCATAAAATACCCTATTTTAGAATTTTCCATAATTTTTCCCTATTTATTTGTATTTAATTATACCAGAATATTAAAATATTCATTAAAATAATATTAAATTATAAAAATTCCCAAAAATAATATTTTAATATTTTGAAACGTTACAATCTACCCCCCTTAAAGAAATTCGGTCCCCAAATTTAAATTTAGACCCCCAAATACTAAAATATTTCAATACAAATTCCAAGTCGTGGGGCTCCGAATCGTCAATACATAAAACATCATAGCGCAATGCATGCGCATGAGTACTGAGCAGATAACTCAAAAGCAAAACTCCGTCAAGCATCCCGCAATCATTGGATTCATGGTAAAGACACAAATGTCAAATCCAATACAAAACCAATATGATATAGATCAGAACTATACATGTAGACATCCAATCTATACATGTGAATAGCGGATGTAAATGCATGCCAAATCTTGTTAAGTCGTCGTGCGATGCACGTAACACTGCACAGTGGCGGACGTTTTTCATAAGAAAATAACCATATATGTATATATCTTTTGTTTACTATGTACGTTCCGCCGTTTTGAAAACAATTTAGAAGGGTTTCCTTATTTTTAAAACGTTTCGTGTCATATCGAACACGTAGGTATATATATGCTGAGACTAGAGCTCGCTTTTTTGGAAATTCCTTCGATAACTATCAATGCATGCAAAATATATCCAGGTACTGTCCTCTGACTAGTCCTGCTCAGTACAAAACAAATATCAAATAACATAAAAAATATACTGCTCCAAAAGGAATAAATCCCAAAAATGCACATAACACCACCTTGTGCGTCTGGTGCGCACGGAAATCAAAGATACAGGTGCACAAAACAACATCTAGGTGCAACGGGTGTGCACGAAGTATCTGTCATAGGCAACGTGTGTGCCTGACAGCCAAATCAGGTGCATCTGACATGCACGAAGAATCTCAATTTAGTGCATCTGGTGTGCACCAAAATCGTATCTCAAAATATGCGCCCAACATGAGCGAAAATCCAAATCGGTGCATCCATCGTGCACGAATGAAAATTTAAACCCTGCGCACTCAACATGCACGGAATCACGAAATCCAATAGCAAACGCCGAACATGCGTAAGTCCAATCAAAAGCACGGAGTGCAAGAATCAATCATCAATATCAGGGTCAAAATCGACGATATAATGCGGCTCAATCAAAATCAGGTGTAGCGCGATGGAAAATCTCACAACTGTGTGCATCAGCGTGCACAAATCAAATCAAAACATTAAAAAGTGCATGAAAACTATGCTGGAAGCGTAAATCAAATCACCGGCATAAAGTAGGCATGAAATCACAATCAATACCTCAAGAATAATAACTATGCGCAAGGTATAAATACCCAGTAGGTGCAACCATGGTGCACAAAATCAAATATCATGGAACTCAGTCATCAAGACTAAATCATGCAAATAGATCGCCCAAAATACCGAAATCCAAAGTGACGGATACGTGATAATCAATTCACAAAATCACAAATCATAAATACCGTCGTCGGTATATCCTCCTTCGAAGTCGAGAAGGTGTCGGTACATCCAATGCTAGCGGCGCAAGATATCTACTTGCCTCTTGCTCGCGGCCGGCGTCCTCTACCTCTGGTTCCTTATCTTCCCTGTGGATTACCAATCTCGCAATCCATCGGCTCATCGGACCGGTCAGGTGTGCTAACGGGAACGATTCCGTTCTGGCACTTTTCTGGTCATCTCTCGGTCAATCCTCACGACCGCTCGTAAAGCAGCACATCTCTGGCGCCGACCTCGGGTCCTCTGAATGCACATCACACATCGGCTTCTGGTGCAAATCTTATTGCAGCAGTGTACTGGAAGGAATTCCTGCTCAAGGTCTCTTCTGATCTCGCCTAAGCCAAACTGTATGGAGGCTGGTACTCTGGCATAATCTTTTCTCTCTCTCTGGACATTTGCGTCCTTAGTACAACATCTACTCGGAAGCCGGTCGCATCCCTGCACCTCTGTATGCATATCCGACCTTTAATCTTAACGGGGAGAAGTAACAGCTCGTCTGCATCTCGCACGAACTTCTTGTCCCGCTTGTCTGTTTCATCATCCATTTCGACATCGCGTCTCTATCTGCGCACTGCAATGCCCTCGGCTACGGTCCATCCGAAGTCCCTCACACGGACTCGAAATCACGAACTCGGTATCTTCATCACTCAGTAGAAGATATCTAACCGAACACGTCCTCAGCGTGCATATCACATCTCTGATGTCAGCGGAGTGGAACGTCATCTCGTAGAAATCTCATGCGGACCCCTTTACTTCCCTCTGCTTCAATATCGACTGATTCGGACTCATCTCATCGTGGCTGCACGGACTGCTCTCCAACGGCTATGCTCGTATCCGGAGTCTCCCAAGCAGTGTCCCATCACATGATATCCGAATGATGTCGATTCGTCCGATCGACTCGTCAGAACCTCATAATCCCCCAAGAGCTCAACATTTTAGGTACAGTTTAATAGTATCGATAAGGATAGATCATAGGAAGGAATATAATACGGTGCAAGGAAATGTACATCCTAAGGTTTCTTAAGCGGAGTGGCGTGTCGTAAGTATGCCGCGGAACATACGTACGGTACGTCACTCTACTCAAGCTACCTACTCCATCAACCAAGGGTCATCATATGCAACGAAAGTTCGGGTGTAATACCCCCTCGACTAAGTCTAAGTTCCGTAAGGTCAAGCCTAAGTTCCGTATATATATAAACGCCCTAGGCTCCACATAGTCAAACTTAGAATCGAACCAAGGTCAACCTAGCGCTCTGATACCAACTTTGTCATGACCCGAAAGAGCACGTGACTGGCCATATGAAGTCTATAGGACTCCATCTGATCCAAGTAAGCCAAAAGCCTAGAAATCTAAAACCATTTAAAGAGTAAATAAAGGAACTGGTTTTTAATAAGTAAAGAAAGCATGTTTGAAATCAAAGTTTTTCAAATAACTATGCCGAAAATGCATTTTTAAAATGTGTAGTCTTTTCTGAAAATTTCGGCAGAGTTTCCTTTGTAAAAACTGGCCCCGAACGGGGTACAACAAGAATAATATATATGAAATGATAAAAGGCATCCCCAAGCGGGAACTAGCTCTTCGTCAATCGACGGTCACAACCACGCAAGCAATAATAATATACAACGCCAAAGGGCGAGGATCAAAACCCAAAAAGAAACTCAAAACAGCCAAAAAACCATAACACTACAAGCGCGACTCTAAGGTCGAAATAATACATCACTATTTTCTAAGTCTGAAACAATATACAAGTTTCGGTTGATGGAATTTCTAGATACAACTGAAAAGTATATGTACAAGGGTGGTTCTGATGCAAAAGAACCCACCTACCAAAGCAAGTCACCCGTATGGAAGCAGTGTGCCAGAAAAGCCGCTATGGAATCTGTACGGCAAAAACCCGCAAGAACTGTGGCACAACGGGGGTGAGTTGCCAACTCGTGAATAGAAAATATCTACAAGCAGAGATCGAATGTATGACCCATCCTAGGTCAATACAATCAGATATAAATAAATCTCAATATGAATAAGTCTGAAGCATGCTAAACTGGCAATGTAATCTCTATACATGAGTGTAGTGCCAAGTGCTCATGCCAGTGCCTCAGGTAATAGCATATCATAAATATGAGTTATGATCAATGTATCTGCATGTACGTGGATCCCGTCCACTCGTCACCCAATGACAATAACCATCATGCATGTAAATATTATCAGCATATGCATGGAAATATGAGGATATAAACCACCTGTGTCCCTCGCGACACGTCAGAAATCATGAAACCGGAGTGTCCAGCATCGACACTCGAAAACAACATGAAAACTGTGCCCATCATCGGCACGTAAATCCTCATATATCGGGCTCCGTCAGTCCGGACCAGCCTACGGGCTCCGTCTGCGGAATCGGCCCTCGGCCCCAGCAGTACGCCCATATCCATCTATCGACTCTGGTCGGTATCCTCCGGATAACCGCCAGGTCCAACCAATCACCGGTAGGTACTCACCCACCTCCAGGCTCAATCGGCAAAGTCCTTCGATCATCTTGCTGAGGGGAACCATACCGGGTCCACCATGTACCCGCAATCGGCTCGTCCACTCCTCGAATCGGGTTTCACATGTCGCTCTCAGCACCGAGAAAACACATGGTGGACGCACTGAAATATCATATCAAGGGTAACCAGGTTTTTAAAGCAATGACATATTCTCTTTTGAAATACCCACGGTTCCCAAAATCCAGAAATATCATGGAAACAGCAACTCTCAATGCGTATAATCAGAAAGCATGATGTATGTGACATGTAAAAGAAATGTAAGCACATCAGTCTGTCATGCAAGAATCATATCCTGAATGCAACAGTACTACAGTGTAGTGACATGGCAATTATCGATGATGAAGTGTGTAAGCCGGCAAACAAGTGTAAGTGGAACATACGCATCATCGATAATGGTGCTGGTGTCCTAGCAGCATGACTGTAATATATCAATAAACACAAGCAATGCAATGCAAATAGCATGAGTATGCGGAATCGAATAATCAACGCAACAGTAAAGAACCTGCCTCAATAAATATATCATGCAGCCTTGCCTTTTGAAATAAGACGAATCAGGGTTTTTGGTAAAATAAGGGCTACGGTGTTTTAAGAAAAGATGCGTCGTATTAAAAATATCTGTAGAATCCCTTTTGCCTATCTTTAAAATATCCCCAATTCGTTAGTTTTGAAATAGTTATGACTCGGGTCTAGTCTAACGCCTACTATGCGAACTACGGACCCAACAATCAAGTCAATCGGGAGGGGTATGAAAACCACCTAAATCTGAGTCAATATATACATATATATACAATAGTCGGTGATCCCGCCTCAATAGTATCACGTACGATACAGTATCATATAACATCCTCGAGTCATGAGTGGGGATCTAACATCAATACAAAGCTCGTACGGTAAATCGTCGTACGGCATCCCAGATCTGGGGTACTGACCTAAACCTAGTACAATCGACATCATCAATATATGCATGCACGAGTATGAAACTCTTCGTCAAAGGACCCGCTAAGTCATCATGTCGTATCTCGAATATGAACTCTGTCATATCGCCGAATCTCACGGCCTCAATCAGACCTCATCTTAATCCCACGTATCATCCTCAATCCCGTATATGAACACATAGTCCCATACCCATGTGTAGATATACACACCTCCATGTGCACACAGGTAAAATAAGGAATGTATGCAAGTATATGTGTACGTGTATGTGTGGGTGCAACCACTACTCTAGGGCTTCGTACTATACTAAACCAATACATCCTTATCATCAATAATTCCATTATTACCATCAATAATCCTAAACAACAAATAATAAATATATGTGTGTATACGTATTCGTATACATCACCACGGACCGCGGGGGTGCTATACGCCATCCACCCGACTTCCCCCGTAGATATAATCTACTCACCTTGCTTCTCATGTGCCGATGCCGATGTCGACATCTTCATCTTCTTCGCCTCAACATCACATAGGGTACCTACAAGTATATCACAAATGCTAAAGCACATGAAAATCACATCGGAAAGCCAAAACAGCACACGCTACTCGCATAAGTAAAAACCTATCGTCTCGCATGCAAACACGATCAATATCCACTTCTCGTTGACGTCCAAACGCCACCCGACAGAAACGAATCACCAAATACCAAAATCCATGCTAAAACAAGTCGTAAATCATGCGCCAACATAGGAAAATCAACCCTGATTTTACCCTAGATGGAATCAGACAAAATTGCACATGCCATGGGTCAAGACTACTGGAAATAGGGCCATGCACCAAAAACGAGGCCAAACCCCCCTGCTCTGGCCCCAATTTGCGGCCAGATGGGATTTATCTGCGGCCGGGAATAGGAGTTGGGGGCTAAGGTTTGGTGTGGTGGTTCCAGGGTGCCTGCACATCTCACTGTCAACTCAATTTTATTTTAGGGGTCTCGGGGTGATAGCAGATTCCTAAATACGATCACAGATTCACAGTTTTTCCCCGACATCGTCTCATAAATCCGTATTCTGTGTTCTAGTCTCAGGTTCGGTCCAATCTATCATCACACCAGGGGTTCTAGGGTCACCACAAGCCTCAATTTCACTTTTGATTTCAGGTCTAACCCTAAACCCTAACTAGAATTCTCCAAAGTCCACAAAACGACACCATATCGACATGAAACTAGAATTGATGCACAAGAAATGAAATACTACTCTAATATTTGCAGAAATTACCTCCTTTGGCAACTCAAGAAAATTCTTGAGTTGCTCAAAGTCCTCCAAATCCATTTTTTGCTGGTTCAATGTGTAGCTAGTGAGCTCGGGAACATTTTTTGTGAAATGGGAATAGGGTTTTGGGGTTGATTTCATGGTGGATCTAGGGTTTTTGTGAAGAGGGAGAGAGAGGGAGAGGGGCAGCAGCAGCTCAAGGAGAGGGAGAGGAGAGAGAATGAGAAGAGGAAAATAATGGGAGTATGGTTCAAAAAGATGAAGGTTGACTTGGTCTCTCTCTCTCTCATGAAACCTTTATCTTTTCTTTTTCTTTTCCTTTTCTCTTCCTTCTCACTCAAGGCAAAACCCTAAGCAACCATACACCCAAAACATGTAACAAGTGTGGAAAATGATATGTGCACATTTTTGCACAAAAATGCCAAAAATCCGATTAGCGATTTTTAATCACGATTAGCACTAAATTAGCATATAACTAATCATAAAAACTTAAAAATGGCATAATTCCATAAAATACCCTATTTTAGAATTTTCCATAATTTTTCCCCATTTATTTGTATTTAATTATACCAGAATATTAAAATATTCATTAAAATAATATTAAAATATAAAAATTCCCAAAAATAATATTTTAATATTTTGAAACGTTACAAAATACCACCCCTAAACACACACCCCTCACTCATAAATTCGGTCCAAACTCTCAAGAAAACTCTCTAGAATTTTGTATACATGTGGAGTTAGCGAAGGGCGAAACACGGCGAAATTCCGACGACGACCTTAGGAGCTCCCGGCGACGAAACGACGCAACGGCACCTCCTATATCTTCCTCTCCCTCTTATATTAACTCTAAACCCGTAAGTCCCACATCCATCTTCTCTAATTTATTCTTAAAACTTCTTTTTCTAAAACCCGACGGAAGTAGAGTTAAATCCGACTTCCGATTCGGTTTTCTTTATAAAGTCCAATTTTCCTTAACACAACCATATTAAACTCTTACATCTTGACTATTAATCATTTACAAAATATGTTGAACAAATTTCATAGCAAAATATTTCATTTTGTAACTTTTATCGTTCTTTTTCAGTAAAATACCATGTAGTATAGTTTCGACATTAAAACATCATAAATCTTGCTATACCTTTAGTTAGATCACGAGGTAATGACCTATCTCTTCACAACACTCATATGCAACATAGAACAATACCTTTTGGAAAATATAGATTCGGGAAATACCGTTTTACACAAAACTACCTTTAACTTATAAAAACAGTTTTCTACAAGATTACGTATTTTTACAAATCTTTGCAAAGCGCCGCTACAACACATTTTTAGGGAACTCGACTGGGATGGTGCGGATTATCGCACATCCCTGGGCTTAGTAGTGCGAGATTCAGACCTCCGCAAGGAGCATTCGGCCTCGAAAGATTTAAAAATACAAATATCTTAAGAAAATGAGATTTCTAGAAATATAATATATTAAAAATTATTTTTGTATAAATAAATATATGTATGTATTATCAAAATACTTATTTTTGATATAATACAAATATTCCAACTTTTTTAAATCAAAGGAATCACTTTACACGAAAATACCATGAAATTCCAAACAAGTTCAATATTACAATTAAATACCCTATATTATGAAATTAGACTATTTTCACTAGAAATGTCACATATATAAAATCTACATCTAAGAAAAACTCTAAAGACGGTAATTAAATACTTGGGGTGTATTTTGAAAATTATACAAAAAGTATTTTTACATATAACCCCCTCAAGTTCTATAAATTGCCCTAAGGACCCTAGTAAATATAGCTTTAAGCGGGACCAATCTCTTGAGCCTCAGAGAGACGGAGAAGTGGGTGCTTGCCTATTTAAGGTAGACAACTTAACAACGGTGTTATCAACACGGTAATCGTTTTTGAAAAAGACACAAATCATGCCGTCCATGTGCAGCGGTTACCGATAACATCAAAACCTAATTCAAGACATCAATTTCTCTTTCTAATTGTTGGGACTCAGACTGAGTCTCATTATAATAATCTGACTTGAATATGATTCAAGTACAATCTACAATATTACAATTCAATATTAATCTATGAATCCATATAATCAATCGGATCAACTATTCAATCTATATTGACTGAACCGAACCATGGATATACCTCCATTTACATGATTCTCCAGTTACATCCATTTACTGATATCATGGTTTCGGCAAGTCATCTAATTATACAATTTATAATACAAGACAATACAAGTTGCAATACAAACAAGACATTGCGGGGTTTAAGGGGTAGATTGGTACGGAAGGTGTTAGAAGTGGCACGAGACTGTAAGATTTAAGACACCTAACCTGTATTTCAATTGTTGTTGTACCGTGGCATAAACGGTTCCTTGTACTACACGTGCCTCTAGTCTCTTGCATATAGAGACTCCTCTCGTATACACTGGCATTCTTCTGTACCAAGCTACAAACAACAGCATTAATACTAATATAATATAATACAACTTTAAAAGCTACTTTCTCTCTCTGTCTATTCTATTTCTCTCTTACCTTTGGGACTTACCGAGCGATTGTTCACTAACGACATTCCGTCTCTTTCTTCTTTGGAATGTTGTCAGGTGATCTGGACACCCAGGAGATCGAGCCTACTAGTGAGGACTTGGATCAGCTTGCTTACGACCCAGAGCTCTAGATTCATTGTACACATTTTTATTTCAGTACTTTTCATTTCTGTTATGCCACTGTTTAGGCTTTCCTTTCATTCAGATGTATTTACTTTTCTATACATTGTACAAAATAATGTTAATAAATAAAGTTGATGTTTCATTACAATTTTCTCTTGTGTACATTTCTTTTATATTGCTTAGTTACGATTAGCGTATTTACTTCTGAGTAAATACGTAGCGGTCTCGTCGCGTCCTCTACCCGTACACTGGAAAGCGGGACGTGACACGTGCAAAGCACGAGAGCGCTGAGAACGTCAGCGCTAAAAAGTCAAAGACTCTGAAGCAGCGCATCATGTGCAAAGCACGAGAGCGCTGAGCGCCAAGCGCTAAAAGTCAAAAACTCTGTGACAGCGCATCACGTACAAAACACGAGAGCGCTGGCGCCAGAACTAAAAGTTCTCTGCTGTTGGATCAAAGATCCAACAGATATGATAAATCATCAGAGCACAGAATTAAATTCTGATTGAGGAAATACTCCTCAAATCTTTCTAAATAAGAAAGATTGTGCTCTGTAAATCAGAGCACCGTTGGATCAATGATCCAATAGTGATTAAAAATCACCAAGCTACAGAATAAGCTCTGTAGGGGAAAATATCTTCCCAATCTTTCTAAACAAGAAAGATTGTGCTCTGTAAATCAGAGCACCGTTAGGTTAAAAATCCAAAGGTGATTAAAAATCACCAAGCTACAGAATAAACTCTGTAGGGGAAAATATCTTCCCAATCTTTCTAAACAAGAAAGATTGTGCTCTGTAAATCAGAGCACCGTTGGATCAAAGATCCAATAGTGATTAAAAATCACCAAGATACAAAATAAGCTCTGTATGGGAAAATATTCTCCCAACCTTGTTAAAAACAAGAAAAATGTCTTTTGTAAAACAGAAGTTCTTGGATCAAAGATCCAACGGTGGATAAATTCCCCAAATCAATTAAGAGATCTCTCAATGAGAGATTTTCCTAACTGATTCAACAAATCAGCCTCCCCTATATAAAAGACCCAAGACTTCAAGTCTTGGAGAAAGAGACCTCCCCATAAGTTCTCAAATCGAAGGAAGAAGAGCAGAGAGGGAACCCCCCCCATAAACTTCAAGTTCAAAAATACAAAAAACATAGAGGAAAACCCCTTGGTAAGCAAAAACCAAAAGAGAATTTAATTCTCAAACGAAGTTCTTCCTCTGGTTGGGATCTGCAGAAGCAGATCTCCCTACAGGTTGAGAATTTAATTCTCTTCGGGGAGATTCTGTTATGTAGATCCAAACCTAGGGGAAAGAGCTAAGTTCAAAAAATTTAATTCTTACCAAAAAGATATAGGAATTTAATTCCTCTGATAAAACTAGGGTTTAACCCTATAAAAGAATTTAATTCTTATAAAATAAGGGACCTGAAATTCACAAAACTCAAATCCAGAACTCCATGCATATTAGTGTTCAATGCTACACAATAAAAGCTCACGTGTTCCCACGTGAGCACCTTTGAAGAACAAAAAAAGGAAGACTGGGATCTAGCCACGTGACCCCACGTGACCCCTGAGAAGTGCTCAGCACTTATAAAAGAGAATAGGGGAATAAACCTAATTTTGGGGCGCCTCACATGATCCCACATAACCCCTGAGAAGTGCTCAGCACTTATAAAACAGAAAAGAGGAATAAGCCCTATTTTGGGGCACCTCACGTGACCCCTGAGAAGTGCTCAGCACTTATAAAAGAGAAAAGGGAAATAAGCTCTATTTTGGGGCGCCTTACGTGATCCCACGTGACCTTTTAGAAGTACACAGCACTTATAAAAGAGAAAAGGGGAATAAGCCCTATTTTGGGGAGCCTCACGTGATCCCACGTGACCCCTGAGAAGTGCTCAGCACTTATAAAAGAGAAAAGAGGAATAAACCCAAGACAGTTCCTATTCTGGGGCGCCTCGCGTGATCCCACGTGACCCAACAGTGCTTAGCACTAGAATAAAAGAATAAAAGAGGAAGCGCCCAACTTTAAGCGCCTCACATGCCATACGTTAGCACCCCAATTTCTAGTGTTTAACACTACTTCAAGCGCCTCACGTGGGAGCACGTGAGCGCTGAGCACATACTAGTGTTTAACACTATGAAAGGCCAATACTAGCCAAACTTAGACCAAATCTCCCGAGGACAATCAATTGAGCCCCTCATACTCAGGGTCCCCAAAACCGATCTTAGTCCCAAAGATAGCAAATGAGCTTCCAACAGATGGCATCTAAAATGATGTTCGTCCCATCCCCCCCTCAGTCGCGACATTGGTTTAAGGGTACATCTCTCCACACCTCTGATACATGTCGTTGTAATTCTTCAACTTCTTCAGAGAGGTGAAGGGTCCCAATAACCAATAGCTCTTAGCACACCCCCAAACCAATGAGCCAAAACAACGGACCGTAATGTCCTTAAACTAACTTCGGACCGTAATGTCCTTAAACTAACTATGGACCGTAATGTCCTTAAACTAAACCCTCACCTCAAAAATGGTGATCTGTGGACCGTAACGTCCCTAAACTAAACTCTATAGACTATGATTTCTTTAAAATCTATGGACTATCATGTTCTTAAACTCCACGGAATATGACATCCTTAAACTCCACGGACCGCAATGTACTTAAACTAATGATGGACTACGATGTCCTTAAACTCCACGGACAATGATGTCCTTAAACCATGGACTATGATGTCCTTAAACCATAGACTATGATGTCTTTAAACTCCATGGACTATGACGTCCTTAAACTCCACGGACTATGAAGTCCTTAAACTCCATGGACCGTAATGTCCTTAAACTAACTGCGGACCGTAATGTCCTTAAACTAACTGTGGGTCGTGATGTCCTTAAACTGAAAACCCCATAGACTATGATGTCTTTAAACTTCACGGATTATGACGTCCTTAAACTTATGGACCGCAATGTCCCTAAACTAAAACAATAGAGTCCAAATACTCTTTCGTTGGATCTAAATTATATGTGTCGTTGGTTCAAAGGTACATCTCTTCATTCCTCTGATATGTGTCGTTGTAATTCTTCAACGTCTTCAGAGAGGTGGCAGGTCCTGACAACCAGAAATTCCATGGACTATGATGTCCTTAAACTTATGGACCGTAACTTCCCTAAACTAAACTCTATAGATTATGATGTCTTTAAACTATGGACTATGAAGTGCTTAAACTCATGGACTATGATGTCCTTAAACCCAATGGACCGTAACGTCCCTAAACTAAACTCTATAGACTATGATGTCTTTAAACTATGGACTATGAGGTCCTTACACTCATGGACTATGATGTCCTTAAACACAACGGACCGCAATGTCCTTATAAACTAAAGAAAATCCTGTTGAGTAGATCTTAGTCTAAAACTAGACTAATGTATCCTATACAAACGTTTGAGTTGATCTTAATATAAAACAAGATTAACAATCCTTAAACCAACCCAAACCCAAATCTAAGAAAAATACGGATTTGGATTAATCCATGCCCGACGGGTGACAACATAAATTAGTCTCCGTATACAATCCACGGGCAACCAACAACAAAACAAACACGCACGACACGAAGTGACCTTCTGGAGCAGGAGAAAGTGGTTACCGCTATGCGGTAACGTAATTAACTGCAGGGGCTTGCGCCTGCAGGGAAGAGCGTCCCCACAATCAAAAACCTCTCACAACAAGGGGGAATCTGACTAAGTCTGCTACAACGGCCGCATCCTTCTAAACCTCCGATACACGGTGCCATAAATCAACTTGGCATCTTCGGAGAGGTGGACGGATAAAACCAAATAGCATCTGCCCCCAAATTCAGGCAAGACGACCAACACGGTTTGGTTTCTGTTTTCGGCGGAGAACAGATTTTGGCATGCCCGGTAGGACCTTTTCCTCTTTCCACTCCACACTTCATGTGTCGTGTTTTTTCTGCGATCAAATAATCGCGGTATATGTGTTTGTGATTGCCCTTAGGTGATAGGATACTGAAGCCGGCGTTGCGTCTTTTCCGAGAATGGCGTTTGCTTTCACTCACTGCAACTTAGGCTCTGTCACTGTAGGGTGTTTTTCGTCACCCCAGTGAGATGGGAATACGCGCGCTTGTCAGGCGTACTACAGATTCCCCCGGCCTAGGGTAGGCCGGGGTTTAATGATTGTGGGGATCCGAATCTCCGGCAGCCGCGGACTAAGCTGCCGTTAATTACCCATCGCCTTTGGGGCGAGGGAACCTCCGATTAACGGGTTAAACTGGTCATGCGAACTCAATGTGCAGTATACGTGTGTTTTGAAAGGGGGTTTTGGATATATCGGGAGCCACGCAGAGTTTTTACGGGGGTCCCGCTACCGGGATAGCGGGCTGGGGGTCAAGGGGGCTAGCAGCCCCCTTGCGGGGTGCGGGGCAGCGCCCCGTTAGAAATTTTTTCCTAACAGGGACAGTGTCGTGGAGTACGTGTATGTATAAATTTGTATACATATGTATATATGTACACAAAAAGAGGGGGAAAAGACATCCAAGGGATGCGCAGGTGCGCAAGCGCGCGCGCCACGTGTCGGCAGGCGGGCGACTTGCGCACTTGCGCAGTTGCGCAAGCGCGCGCGCCACGTGTCGGCACGCGGGCGACTTGCGCAGTTGCGCAAGCGCGCGCCACGTGTCGGCACGCGGGCGACTTGCGCACTTGCGCAGTTGCGCAAGCGCGCGCGCCACGTGTCGGCACGCAGGCGACTTGCGCACTTGCGCAAGCGCGCGCCACGTGTCGGCACGCGGGCGACTTGCGCACTTGCGCAGTTGCGCAAGCGCGCGCCACGTGTCGGCACGCGGGCGACTTGCGCACTTGCGCAGTTGCGCAAGCGCGCGCGCCACGTGTCGGCACGCGGGCGACTTGCGCACTTGCGCAGTTGCGCAAGCGCGCGCGCCACGTGTCGGCACGCGGGCGCCTTGCGCACTTGCGCAGTTGCGCAAGCGCGCGCCACGTGTTGGCACGCGGGCGACTTGCGCAGTTGCGCAAGCGCGCGCGCGCCACGTGTCGGCACGCGGGCGCCTTGCGCACTTGCGCAAGCGCGCAGGTGAGGCACAACAGGCTTTTAGCCTAAAAAAAAAAATTTCTCAGAAGAGAAATCAGAGAGGAGTTGGACTCCTGAATGTGTTTTTCTTCTTTTTTTTTGAGGGTTTAGTGAAAGATGTTCTTCTTCTTCCTCCTCTGTTAGCTGGATCTTGAAGATCAAGAGATGTGGGATTTCAAAATCTTTTCTTTTTGAGATCTGATGGAAGATCTGAGTTCCCCTTGATGGGTTTTGTGGTGAAAAACTAATTTGTTTTGAAAAAGGAAGAGTAAAACTCTTGATTTAATTCAAAAGAAAGAAGAAGGTTTTGGAACCTTGGAGAAGGAAGAAAGAGCTCAGCTCTGAAACTTTTTTTTGGAGAGAGAAAAAGTTGTTGAGATATTTCATTATCTTTGCCTTTATAGGCTATACACTTTACACATAGCCCCTTGGGCTTCACAAAATGGCATTTTGCCTATTTCATGGCTCATGTGCCATTTCTTTTTGCACATAAGCCATGGGCTTTACAAAAATTTGGCTTTATGCCCATTTTCTTACATTTATCCATAAAATAAAATAAAATAAAATAAAATGCAACAAAATTATTTATTACAAAATTTTTATCTTGGCATGGGGGGAGGCCGGCCGCTTCATGTTCGGGCTCGACCCGGGCATGGGCCCACTGGGTCTGGGCTTGGGCCCACTTGGCTTAGGGTTGACTTGGATTTTGACTTGGTCAACCGGGGTGTAAATTTTTACCCCAACAAATTGCCCCCCATCAATAAATGCACACCACATATGTGGGTCGTGTGCATGAAATTGATGGATCTTCTTTCACGTGGAGGCGACTTGATTTGGTTCCCGCTTTTTGGGAAGCTGGCACTGCCCTTTTTACGACATGGACGGTCGTTGCTTGACATGTCTCCGAGACGGAGTTTCCGTGATAGACGTTTTCCCTGGCCCGGAGTTATCTGGTTCCCGCTTTGCAGGAATCCTGCGCTGCCCTTTTTGCGACTTGGACGGTCGGTGCTGCCCTTTTAGCGACTTGGACGGTCGATGCTGTCCTTTTAGCGACGTGGACGGTCGGTTCTGCCCTTTTTGCGACTTTGGACGGTCGGTTCTGCCCTTTTTGCGACATGGACGGTCGGTGCTGCCCTTTTAGCGACTTGGACGGTCGATGCTGCCCTTTTAGCGACGTGGACGGTCGGTTCTGCCCTTTTTGCGACTTGGACGGTCGGTGCTGCCCTTTTAGCGACTTGGACGGTCGATGCTGCCCTTTTAGCGACGTGGACGGTCGGTGCTGCCCTTTTTGCGACTTGGACGGTCGATGCTGCCCTTTTTGCGACTTGGACGGTCGATGCTGCCCTTTTAGCGACGTGGACGGTCGATGCGGCCCTTTTAGCGACTTGGACGGTCGGTTCTGCCCTTTTTGCGACATGGACGGTCGGTGCTGCCCTTTTTGCGACGTGGACGGTCGATTCTGCCATTTTAGCGACATGGACGGTCGGTGCTGCCATTTTAGCGACGTGGACGGTCGATGCTGCCCTTTTTGCGACGTGGACGGTCGATGCTGCCCTTTTTGCGACTTGGACGGTCGGTGCTGCCATTTTAGCGACTTGGACGGTCGATACTTGATTTGACTTGCTCTGCTTCTTGCAGTGTCAGGGGTAGACTTGACTTGCTCCGCTTCTTGCGGTGTCGAGATTGGATTCTGACTCGCTCCGCTTTCTGCGGTGTCGGAGTGGAAATTGACTTGTTGATTTTGATTTGGGTTGACATCAGCATCACTATACTGGAATATGGTACCAGGAGCGAATCATCATCTGTCATTGAGAGGATTCTGGGATTTTGGTTTTTTGTTTGGCATCTGCATTGCTGCACTGGAATAATGCCAGGAGCAACTCATCATTTGCCCCAAGAGGATTTGGGAGAGATTGGGATTGTTTCACGCCCGTGGATTGTATACGGTTTTGCAGGATGTATGATCCAGACCGTAGGGCCGAAAAAAATTTGGGACTTTGTCGGCGTCTGCATCGCTGCACTGGAATATGGTACCATGAGCGACTCATCATTCGCCGTTGGGGTATGGGATTTGGAATTTATTTGGCGTCTGCATCGCTGCACTGGAATATGGTACCAGGAGCGACTCATCATTCGCCATTTGGGGATTGGGGAGCGATGGCTTAGGAGACAGGTTTAGATCCCTATCGCCTAAGGTTTTCAATTTTATGGGCCGTGAGGGTCCCATAAAAGCATTTTCTCCCTACGAGTCGTAAGGATCCCGCAGGTGTATTTTCTCCTTAAGAGTCGTGAGGACTCCTAAGTGTGTTTTCCTTTATGAGTCGTAAGGATCCCACAAAGGTTTGTTCTCCTCATGTATCGTGAGGACACATGAGTGGGTCTTCTCAATGGAGCATAATTCCAAAGGCGGAGACCAGCCGCGTAACTGGTAATTGTGGTGGGGCATGGGTATGACGAGAATTATTTGAGCCCGTGGATTGTATACGGTAGTCAACTTGGGGACCAACCGTAGGGCTGGGAGAATTTTGAGAAATTGGATTTTGGTTGGCGTCTGCATCGCTGCACTGGAATATGGTACCAGGAGCGACTCATCATTCGCCGTTTGGGGACTTGGAATTTGGATCTTGTTTGGCATCAGCATTGCTGCACTGGAATAATGCCAGGAGCAACTCATCATTTGCCTTGGGAGGACTTGGGATTTGGGTTTTTGGTCGGCATCAGCACCGCTAACACTGAAGCGAAATGCCAGGAGCGACTCATCATTTGCCGTTGCCCGTTGGGGAACGATGGCTTAGGAGATAGGTTTGGGTCCCTACCACCCAAGGCTTTTCAATTTTATGGGCCGTGAGGGTCCCATAAAAGCATTTTCTCCCTACGAGTCGTAAGGATCCCGCAGGTGTATTTTCTCCTTAGGAATCGTGAGGATTCCTAAGTGTGTTGCTCCTTTGTGAGTCGTAAGGATCTCACGCAGGGGTTTTCTCCTCACAAGGTCGAGAGGACTTTGTGAGTGTGTTTCATCTCTTTTCACGAGTTTGCGCCCTTTCGGGTTTTCACAGACTCGCCGGTAGTCCTGCTGTTTTTACTCACGGAGCCCTTTCGGGTTTTCATCCGTGCCCATTTTGCTTGTGGACATACCGGTTTTTTTTTTTTTTTTTTTTTTTTTTTTTTTGCTGCCGCTGGTGGGACTTTAAAAGTGGTCTCACCGGCAGGATTTGGGAGAAATAGGGGTCATTTACGCCCGTGGATTGTATACGGTTTTGCAGGATGTCTGATCCAGACCGTAGGGCTGATGTGCTCAATTCGCCTGCGACTTGGAGCATTCATGTGTAGTATTTCTTGAGATATCGGCCATTGACGGGCGGCATGGGCCTTTCTCCCTCGGCACTTATTAGTTGGTAGGATCCTCCGTCGAACACTTTCTCGATGACGTATGGTCCTTCCCAGTTCGGCTCGAATTTTCCCTTGGCATGTCGATTGGGGATAATCGGTCTTTTGAGGACCAACACCAATTCACCTTTCTTGAAGGCGCGGAGACGGGTTATCTTGTCATAAGCCCGTGACATTTGGGCTCGGTATAGCTCCAGATTTTGCTGCACCGCGAGCCTCTTTTCTTCGAGGGCATCGAGTTCTTCAAGTCGAAGGAGCACGTTTTCCTCTTCTGTCAACTCATGCTGAACGGCCATTCTTAAGCTTGGAACTTCAACTTCGAGGGGGAGGACCGCCTCCACTCCGAAGAGCAATGAGTATGGGGTGGACTGAGTTGGAGTACGGTGCGTGGTACGATATGCCCACAATGCCTTGTGAAGCTTGAGATTCCAGTCTCTCTTGTTGGCTGAAGCATTTTTCCTCAGAAGCTTGCATAGAGTCTTATTGAAGGCTTCGGCTAGCCCATTGGCTCTTGGATTATAGATGGAGGAATACCTCCAGTCTATCTTGTGCTGAGTAGCGAATCTTGAGACATTGAAGCTCTTGAAAGAAGGCCCGTTGTCAGAAATGATTCTTCTTGGTGTACCGAAGCGGTATAGAATATTATGCTGGAAGAATGTCAGAATATCCTTTGTCTTGACTTCTTTTAGCGGGACAGCTTCAGCCCACCTGGAGAAGTAGTCTGTCGCGGCCAGTATGAACCGGTGGCCTTTAGATGACGGAGGATCAATTGGGCCAACAATGTCGGTGCCCCAAACTTCGAAGGGCCACGACGCCACTGTAGGATGCAATGGGTTGGGATGCTTGTGAATAAAATCACCGTGAATTTGGCAGATATAACATTTCTTTGCATGCTCTCCGCAATCCCGTATCATGGTGGGCCAGTAATACCCAAGCCGTTTGATTTGAAGTCGCATCTTGGGGCCAGATTGGTGAGCACCGCAAACGCCCGAGTGGACATCTTTCATGACCTTTTGGGCTTCGGCCAATGACAGACACCTGAGCCAGAGTTGGTCATATGACCTGCGGTATAACGTGTCATTTACGAACACATATCGGAGAGCTCTTTTCTTCAGCTGAATCCTCGCAGATTTTTCTTCGGGCAGCTTGTCGTATCGGAGGTACTCTATGAAGGGTTCTCTCCAATCGGGCTCATCTTGGATGATCGAAGCTTCTTCCGCAGGACTGCTCTTCTGTTCCGCGCTTTCCTCTTCTCGTAGAGAGACTGGGGGTAGAATTTGCCGGCTCCTGACTGTGATCAGAATTTCGTCCATTTCAGGATCAGCCAGTTCTTTGGCCAAGCGAGCGAGTACATCAGCCTTTCCGTTCAACGCTCTAGGGACTCTCGTTAGTTCAATATGAGTGAACCGTTTCATGAGTTCCACCACTCGACCTCTGTACCGAGCTAACTCGGGTTTGTATATCTTATAGTCGCCGCTTACTTGGTTGACGACGAGCTGGGAGTCACCGTAAACTCGTAGCCGACGGATTTCCATTTCTATGGCGAGCTCCAAACCAGCTATCAGAGCTTCATACTCAGCTTCATTGTTTGTCCGAGGCTCGGTGAGAGCAAAAGAACGCCGTAGGGTTCCCATTGATGGTGTGATGAACACCAATCCTATCCCTGCTTTTATCTCCGGGACGCTTGATTTACTGGAGGTTCTTATCGATGAGGCCCCATCGAAATAGAGCTCCCAACATGGCTCGTCATTCTCGAGATGCAGCACTTGTTCGTCGGGTAACTCACAATTTAGTGGCGACCCTTCTGGTATGGGATGAGCAGCGAGAAAGTCTGCAAGAGCTTGTCCTTTTACTGCTTTCTGAGGAGTGTAAACTATGTCAAACTCAAGTAGCATGACAGCCCATCTTGCCATTCTGCCGGCTAGGCTTGCTTTGGTCATCAAGTGTTTGAGCGGGTCGACCTTGGAGATCAGCATAACCCGATGAGCGAGCAGATAGTGCCTTAGCTTCTTCACAGCAAATATCAGAGCCAGGCATTGCTTTTCGATTGGGGAGTAGTTGTGTTCCGCCCCGACTAGAGTTCGACTGAGGTAGTAGAGGGCATTTTCTTTTCCTTCCTCGTTATTCTGGGCAAGGAGCGCACCGAGTGACTCGTCCAGCGCGGCAGTGTAGAGAATCAGCGGTTTATTTGGAATGGGAGCGGCCAGCACTGGAGGGTGCAACAGGTATTGTTTAATGCTTTCGAACGCTGCTTGACATTCGGCATCCCAGATAAAAGGAGCTCCTTTCTTCATGAGCTTTGAGAAGGGCCTACATCTCCCTGATAAATTTGAGATAAACCTCCGTATATAAGCAAGCTTGCCTTGAAAAGATCTTAGCTGTGTCAGACTCTTCGGAGGGGGCATCTCCATGATGGCCTTTATCTTTGATGGGTCAACTTCGATCCCTCGATGTCGGACTATGAAGCCCAGGAATTTTCCCGATGACACGCCAAAAGCGCACTTCAGAGGATTCATCTTCAGATCGTATTCCCTCAGTCTGGTGAGAACGGTCCTGAGATCTTGGATATGATCGGCCTTGGCTTTAGTCTTGACGACCAGATCATCAACATAGCATTCGACGACTTTATGGATTAGGTCATCAAAGATATTAGTCATCGCCCTTTGATATGTAGCACCTGCGTTCTTCAGTCCGAATGGCATTACCTTGTAGCAATATATTCCGATCGGGGTTCGAAATGCTGTGTGCTTCTCATCCTCAGGCGACATCTTGATCTGATTGTATCCAGACGAGCCGTCCATAAAGGTGAACAGTTCGTAATTTGAGGTGTCATCGACCATCATTTCCATGACCGGTAGCGGAAAGTCGTCCTTAGGACATGCCTTATTGAGGTCCCTGAAATCGACACAAACTCGGATCTGCCCATTTTTCTTCTTCACTGGGACTATGCATGCGATCCAGTCTGCATATTTCTCTTCCCTGATGAAGCCGGCCTCGATGAGTTTCTTGGTTTCCTCGATGACCTTTTCTTCCAACTCCCTTCTCATTCTTCGAGGAGCTTGTTTGACTGGCTTAGCATCAGGAGATATAGCCAGCTTATGCACGGCTACCTCAGGGGAAAGGCCAGGCATTTCTTTGTACGTCCACGCGAAGCAGTCGACGAACTCACGCAGCAGGGCAATTATCTGCTCTTTCATTTCCTCCGACAAGAGTGAGCTGATGTAGGTCGGCCTTGGATTATCGGGCGTTCCTAAGTCAATCTCGGCTAGCTCATCAAAGGTTGCTTGTCCGCCATCTTCGAGCTCTTGAGGAGCTTCTTCTGGCTCGGCTATCTCGTCATCATCATTTGATCTTTCGCTGGTCTCACCAACATGGATCATGTAGCACGCTTTGGAATCAGGTTGAATGTAGCCTATGCCCCGTCTATCTGGAATTCGTCCATCGATGAGTGCTCGGACCTGGGGCGGATACCATAGCCCTTCGTAAAACTTTGCTTCGGACTCCGTTTGATATAACCGGCATCCGCATTTCTTAAAGTATTCCCGCATCTCGGGCGCATAGTATCGGGGATTGAGGACGGCTCTTATGCCTCTCTCATAGGGAAGGCACGCGACAGAAAGATCGTCCGGGTGCACAACGGGGTTTGACCTGTAAAACAGGATGCCCTTCTGTCCATTTTTCCTCCCGGGCACGTAAAGCGGCCGATTATGTTCAGCCGTTCCCAGTAGCAAGTCTTCATCCTTAAATGTGACTGCGGCGGCATACGAAGCATGCTGGGCTTCTTTCATGTTAATTTCCGCAAAGTGAGCCTGATACCGCTCCGGGTTTTGCAGAGCGTGGATGAGAACATCTCTAAGCTCCTTAGATAGGACCAAGGCGTCGTAGATGCTCAGGAGAGACGGAAGCTTCCGGAGATGCGCCAAGACATTATAGTCCACCGAGGAAGGACTTATGTTTTCATCAGCCGGTTCTCTGCCATCTTCTTCATTAGCGACTTGTTTTTCCTTCCCTTTTGGGGCGTTGCCCTGATTTTGCGGTAGAGCCCTGCCGCTTCTGAGCTGGATTTGATTGGCCTTTGTGGTGAGCTCCTCGTCCTCTTCCGGAAAACAGAGATCCTCCTCAGAGTCGCTGCCAAGATGGATGGCGTAGCAGGTTACTACTGGAATTCCTTCATTGGAGTCTTCTTCTAACTCCTCCAGAATTTCAGCCGCTTGTACAGGGAAGAACTCCTTCAATTGAATCAATGTTCTTTCCTTTTGCTCATATTCTTCGAGGGAATCGATATACTTTTGAATGGTCGATCTCCCTGCAGACTCTTTTTCGCGCCGAGCTGCACTTTTCTTCTTCTTGAGCTTCTTGGATTTTGAGCCTGATGGAGCCGCATTGGCAGCTGGACTGGTAGGCTTCTTCTGTCCTTCCCATTCCATCCTGGGTTCTTTCCGAAGTAGCTTTATCATCTTCTTCGTCTTATTAGATATGTGCGTACTCCACGGAGGCCGCGATGAGTCAGTTTCGTCTGTCGGGGCAGCGGGTTCGGCTGTCTGCTCCCAGAAGGCTTCAGCTTCCGTCTGTATAAAGTTAGCGGTTGCAACTTGATTGTTCACCAACACGCTTTTGGACAGCTCGATCTCTCCAGCCTTGTACTGCTTCTCGACCCAATCCTTGAAGATATAGCAATCCTCGATCGCATGGCTCACTACTCGGTGGTACGGGCAATACAGGGGATTGTCGGTCATTTTTGCTTCTTGGGGTCTTTTCGACTCCGGCAGTTGTAGGCCATTGTTCAAGGCATCTTTAAATATCTTGCGGACCTTGTCCCTTCTGAAAGAGTAAACCTTGTTCTTTTTCTCCTCTATGGAAGGCCCATCTCCTCCCAGCAATGGCTTTCGAGACCGGTTGGTTTTGGATTCGCCCGCCCTTCGCTTTTCTTCATTGTCGGAGGCATTGAAGACATTGGTACTGCTGGAACTCCCGCTTCTACGGTTGTCGTCCCGCTTGCTTTTCCAAGTTTTGTCTCTCTGAGAATCCGGCGGGGACTCTTGCATCGAGCGTTCCAGCATTTGGACTTTCTTGGTTAGCTCCTGAAACGTCTTGAGGCCCGCTGTACACAAGAAGGGGACCATCCAATTGCTGAGGTTCCCAATGAGAAGGCTGACGGACTGGTCCTGCTCCAGCGGCGGTTCGCACTTGACTGTGAGATTACGCCATCGGGCGATAAAGTCGGTGTTGCTTTCATTCTTCCCCGGCTTAGTCCTCACAAGGTCGGCAATGGAGATTTTATCACTGACGCTCATGAACCTTTGCCGGAACAGAGACTCCATTTGGGCGAAGGTAATGACGGACCCGTCTGGTATGCTCGCGTACCAGTCGAAGGCGACGCCGGTCAGGCTGTTGACAAACTGACGAAGAAGGAGCGCATCGTTGCCCCCTGTATTTCCGCACGATGCTTTGAAGTGGGCGACGTGCTGGTTTGCATTCCCCGTTCCATCAAATCTTCCGAACTTAGGAATGACGTAGCCACTTGGGAACTCAATCAGATCATACTGCGCGGGATATGGCCGTCCACTACTGCCGATTTCTTTCTGAGCTTCAGCTTCGGCCACCAATGTTTTAACCTTGCTGGTGACCAAATCCATTATCCGATCCTGTGTTAGCGGGATAGTGCTATCTGGGGCCAAGGCGTCCCCAGAAGCGGAATGTAGCCGGCTCTCATTTGGCTCGACCAGTCCTGGTCCCAAAGGAACAGGCATTGGCTGCCTCGGATTGTCATCACCCGGCTGATTAGCAGCGGCTTGTGCTTGATTGGGAGGCGCTCGAGCAATTTGAGCAGTAAGCTGCATCACTATGTTCGTTAAGTCATCAATCTTCGAGTAGAGCTTGGCCATCTCTTTATCTTTGCTCCTGAGCTGTTTTCGAAGCTCTTGAAGCAGCTCTTGCTCCGCAGTCCTGGGGCGGAAAGTCGGCTCTTCCTCGCTGTCCGAGCTTGACTCTGCATGGATCGAGGGGTCTTTCTGCCTATCATCCTCATCGAGAGGGTTTTCTTCATCCAGCGGGGGCGGCTGTTCTTGAGCGGCGGCAACCACATTCAGGCTAGATTGGACTTGGGATGTGGTAGCCCCATCCTTGCTTTTACTACGAAGGTTGTCGCTGGGGCGTCCGCCCGCCATATAGACCGTATGGATGATGTATCCGGCCGTCTTTCTATCATTAGAGGCTGATTTGATGGGTCGCTGTCTTGACCCCCTTGCTTCGGTAGCTGGTAATCGATTGAAGGCGGCTGGCCTAACCAGGTTCTTGAATGGTGCTGGCGTTTCTTTTCTAGATTTGCCCCGCTGCTTTCGTGCGGCACAGAGCGCCTGATAGACTCTTGAAGAGATAGTGTCGTACTTTTTCTGTTGGGGCCGGGACACGTCTCTTTGTGGCACTGTTCGGACCGCTGTTTTCTTGATTCTGGCGGTCATGGCGTTTTTCTGAACCCACTTCAGAGGCTCGAAGGAATTACTGATTCTTACGTCCGACTCAGCCGTCGTCGCGGGGAAACCCTGCACTTGGAACTTCACATGATTCCATTTGGCCGAAGCCTTGGCCCTCTTGTTGGCTCGATACCTGAGCCGCTTCTGCCTTAACTTTTCTGTTCTAAGCACCTGGCAGACTTCGGCTTTTTGGGAAGATGCCGCAGACCGGTTGATGGAGGGCCTTGGAGATACGCCCGATTGTGCACTTGTTGGAGTCATCGCCTGAGCTCGTCCGCGATATTTGATGTTGCCCTTCGCATCGGAAGTCTTGCCCCCAGCTAGAGCGCCAGGGAGTCGTTCAGATAGCGTCTTGAGTTTCGGTTGTGGTGCCTTGGCGATCACGACATTCGGCCTCTTTCCCCTTGAGACCGGCTTGGCCACCTGTTCCGCCGGGATCTCTGCCAGATGAGCGCTTCCGGCAAGGTAGATGATGACATTGCCAAACTGGCGGGGCGGTTCCTCCCATTGTCGACTGAGGCTTGCGGGGAGAACCACACGAGCGTTGATCTTGACCACGTACGGAATCGGGGTCGCTTTGGAAGTTGAATTCGTCTTGAGAGACATCGTCATCGAAAGTTGATTGCTGCATGAAAAGAAAACATCATTTCAGTATAGGCAATCGATATGTATATTGATTGAGTCCGCATGAACGTGTAACCTGAAATATGGGAGGAGAGATTAAGGTCCCACCGGGCGTGCCAGAATCTGTAGGGTGTTTTTCGTCACCCCAGTGAGATGGGAATACGCGCGCTTGTCAGGCGTACTACAGATTCCCCCGGCCTAGGGTAGGCCGGGGTTTAATGATTGTGGGGATCCGAATCTCCGGCAGCCGCGGACTAAGCTGCCGTTAATTACCCATCGCCTTTGGGGCGAGGGAACCTCCGATTAACGGGTTAAACTGGTCATGCGAACTCAATGTGCAGTATACGTGTGTTTTGAAAGGGGGTTTTGGATATATCGGGAGCCACGCAGAGTTTTTACGGGGGTCCCGCTACCCGGATAGCGGGCTGGGGGTCAAGGGGGCTAGCAGCCCCCTTGCGGGGTGCGGGGCAGCGCCCCGTTAGAAATTTTTTCCTAACAGGGACAGTGTCGTGGAGTACGTGTATGTATAAATTTGTATACATATGTATATATGTACACAAAAAGAGGGGGAAAAGACATCCAAGGGATGCGCAGGTGCGCAAGCGCGCGCGCCACGTGTCGGCAGGCGGGCGACTTGCGCACTTGCGCAGTTGCGCAAGCGCGCGCGCCACGTGTCGGCACGCGGGCGACTTGCGCACTTGCGCAAGCGCGCGCCACGTGTCGGCACGCGGGCGACTTGCGCACTTGCGCAGTTGCGCAAGCGCGCGCGCCACGTGTCGGCACGCGGGCGACTTGCGCACTTGCGCAGTTGCGCAAGCGCGCGCGCCACGTGTCGGCACGCGGGCGACTTGCGCAGTTGCGCAAGCGCGCGCGCCACGTGTCGGCACGCGGGCGCCTTGCGCACTTGCGCAAGCGCGCAGGTGAGGCACAACAGGCTTTTAGCCTAAAAAAAAAAATTTCTCAGAAGAGAAATCAGAGAGGAGTTGGACTCCTGAATGTGTTTTTCTTCTTTTTTTTTGAGGGTTTAGTGAAAGATGTTCTTCTTCTTCCTCCTCTGTTAGCTGGATCTTGAAGATCAAGAGATGTGGGATTTCAAAATCTTTTCTTTTTGAGATCTGATGGAAGATCTGAGTTCCCCTTGATGGGTTTTGTGGTGAAAAACTAATTTGTTTTGAAAAAGGAAGAGTAAAACTCTTGATTTAATTCAAAAGAAAGAAGAAGGTTTTGGAACCTTGGAGAAGGAAGAAAGAGCTCAGCTCTGAAACTTTTTTTTGGAGAGAGAAAAAGTTGTTGAGATATTTCATTATCTTTGCCTTTATAGGCTATACACTTTACACATAGCCCCTTGGGCTTCACAAAATGGCATTTTGCCTATTTCATGGCTCATGTGCCATTTCTTTTTGCACATAAGCCATGGGCTTTACAAAAATTTGGCTTTATGCCCATTTTCTTACATTTATCCATAAAATAAAATAAAATAAAATAAAATGCAACAAAATTATTTATTACAAAATTTTTATCTTGGCATGGGGGGAGGCCGGCCGCTTCATGTTCGGGCTCGACCCGGGCATGGGCCCACTGGGTCTGGGCTTGGGCCCACTTGGCTTAGGGTTGACTTGGATTTTGACTTGGTCAACCGGGGTGTAAATTTTTACCCCAACAGTCACATCTGGCGGAGTCAAGTATGGGTCACTTGCAGCCTCAAATCTTTGCAATCCGGCTCTTCAAGAAATCAACTGGCTTCTCTTTAGGTCGATACTCCCACCTCCCACCCTCGGTGCCTCAACACCGATGGAGGAAGCCCAGAAGATGTATGTCTTTCACATGCTGGCTCCCCAAGCAGTAACTTTGCCGACGGAATCAGTCCTCAAAAAAATGGCACATGCCAAGGACCAAGGTTGATGCAGGTGGGGCAGACTATTCAAGCTCTCAAAGGAAACATGAGACAGGCTCGGCAAAATCCTGAAGCTAATCAAATCCTGTCCGTAAGAAACGGTCAACGTCAATATCGGCATCATACAAAATGAGCTGGGAGCAGTTCTCCATATGGTCATGTTTCAACCCCAGTGGTGAATGTTGTTGTTCCAACTGGGAACAGCTTCAAACTGTTGCGAAGGGCCAGACAAAATTCTCCTACCGTGATATTGAAGAAGTCTCCGCAGCCCAAGGAGATTCCACGAGAGCAGAAACCAGTACGCTCCCTGAGACGACTTTCCTCGTCTATATATAATGTGTGGAAGCAAGTGAAGGTCTCTGTCGTCAACCGCGGCTCTTCCCCTAGACATCAGCCAAATTCTGACAAATCCTCTTTCAAATACAAGGGAACTCATCCCGAGACGGATCCTGATACAGCGGTTCCCCCCAAAACTAAAGTGGCTTTTCACAAAAAAGAGAGGCCCAATAAAACTCAAGTTCCCGAAGTAAACTCCAAAGGGCAAAACTCCAAACACCCCAAGCCTGGGGGCATGGTAGTTCATATAGTATATGTGGTGAATTCCAAAGACGAAATTCGAGTTTCTACTAGTCACCGACCTCAAACTCGGTCCATGACAAAAGTCCAACTGCAACGTGAGAAGCTGTATGAGATGCTCGCTCAGGCGGCAGCAAACGGAAATCCATCGCTTAAGGAAAATCCCGAGGACGCACCCAAAGAAAGAATAGAGAAGGAGTCGGATATTGATTTCCTAAAGAGCGCTCTGAAAAAGAGAGATGAAGAAGCGGCAGAAATGTCCATTAAAATGAACCAGATGGCCCTTCTGATTCAGAATATGGCTGGAATGATAGTTCAATCGGAACAACTGACAGATGAACCGCCGATAGTCGGTATTAAAGACAAGGGTGACATTTCAAGTCCTCTGCAAACCTCATCAACGGCGGAGGAGGAAATGATTCCTAAAGGAAAGCTGGACACATATATCACTCAACAAATCAAAACTCACTACGCCAGTAAAGCCGCAAGTAGGCCAATCAAGACTGGTCGACCGTATCCGGCGTGCTACGATCAAATACAGTACCCGCCATAATATATACTTCCGACTCCACATATGCAAAGGAGCCGGGAATCCTCACTAGCACATCACACGATTTAAATCCATATGCGGTAACACTGGAGAGAATGATATATTTCTCTTCTGACAGTTCGTCAGCTGTCAGGCATGCATTGCCTTCGAATGGTATGCATAACTCCCGAATGACTCCGTGAATACCTTCGACGAGATTAATATGCTCCTCCTATCAGAGATTCGCTAGTGTGAATAAACGCACTACCGTGACGGCACTGGTCAACAAAAGGGTTAGACCGAATGAGACTCGGGTTCAATATGTTACCCGATGGCGAAATCTCTGGTCAAATACAGGTAACGCATCGATGAAGTTGCAGCCATGGGAATACTCATAGCCACTCTTGACCCAAATTCAAAGCGTCCTTGTATATGGCCCTCTTCAAGCCGACAACCTTCCAAGCATGGATAAAATGACTCGACTGGATCAGCTGAGTCAAGACCCTTCATCATCTTATGAAGATGAATGAAAAGCAGAGGCAAGATGGCGTTTGTCGCCTACGCTCAACAAAGATAAGCGGCTCTGAAGCAACCTGTCGCCAAAGTAGCGACGGCATGGGTACTCGTCCCCCCGAGGTATACACAGAGGCATATTTCTCACTGGAGGAAGAATCTCTACGTAAGATGGTCATTTCTTCTTAAAGAATAGAAAGGATATCAAGGGGCTTACAAGCGAGTCCTGCAATCAAGTGGAATATCCAACTTGAACCCCAAAAAAACGGTATGTCCACAAGTAAAATGGGTACGAATGAAAACCCGAAAGGGTGCCGTGAGTAAAAACAGCAGGACTGCCGGCGAGCTTGTGAAAACCCGGAAGGGCGCAATCTCGTTAAAAAAAGGGTACGTCCGCAAGCAAGATGGGCACGGATGAAAATCCGAAAGGGCTCCGTAAGTAAAAACAACAAGCCTACCGACGATGTTTGTGAAAACCCGAAAGGGCACAGACTCGTAAAAAAAAGGTACGTCCATAAGCAAAATGGGCACGGATGAAAACCCAAAAGGGCTCCGTGAGTAAAAACAGCAGGGATACCGGGGAGTTTGTGAAAACCTGAGAGGGCGCAGGCTCGTAAAAAAAATTCTTGCAAACTTGCGAGGTCCTATCGACCTTGTAAGGAGAAAAAACCTGTGTGAGATCCTTACAACTCACAAGGGAGCAACACACTTAGGGATCCCTACGATTCCTAAGGAAAAATTACACTTACGAGATCCTCACGACTCGTAAGGAGAAACCTCTTATGAGACCCTCGGGGCTCATAAGATTCAAAAGCCTTAAGTTGCAGGGATCTGAACCTGTTCTTGAGCCATCACATTTCCCAGTTTGCCCTACAAGCGGTTCAATACTGACCCTTGTATACAATCTACGAGCACAAATAATCATTTTCTTGCCGAGTCCCACCAACGAAGAGGAATGCCATCATTAGATGAACAAACACTTGTAGGTCCTCTCGATTTACAAGGAGAAAACACTCATGCAAGATCCTTACGACTTGCAAGAGAACATACACTTAAGAATCCTCACGATTCTTAAGGAGAAAACGCACCTATGAGATCCTCACGACTCGTAGGGAGAAACACCTTTATGAGACCCTTACGGCTCATGAAGTCAAAAGCCTTAGTCGAAAGAATCCTAACCCTGTTTGCTAAGCCGCCTTTGTTCGAATCGACAGAGGCAACTGGTGATTCGCTCCTGGCAATGTTCCAGTAGTAGCGATGCTGATGCCTAAATCGGTAACAAATTCCAAGTCCTTTCACGACAAATGATGATTCGCTCCTGGCAATATTCCAGTCGCAGCGATGCTGATGCTAAGATTGGTATCAGATCCCAGGTTCCATACTCGCGGCGAAAAGTCAGCAATCCATGAATGCATATGAAATACCCGAAATGATAGGGCAACTTGCAACAAAATCAGCAAATAAAATATATGCATACAAAAATAGCCGAAATGATTTGGCAACTCGCAATAAAAAGCAGCGAGTAAAAAGAAAAATAGTCGAAATGATTGGGCACCGCGAAAAATAGCCGAAATGATTGGGCAATCGCGACTTTTGTGATATAAAAAGCTGAAATGATAAAGTATCGCGGAAAGGAAAAAAAATGAAAGAATGAAACTTCTGCCCTACAGGTGAGTCCATACTAACCCCTGTATACAATCTATGGGCATAAACAAAAGGGGGACCACATTTCCCCACCAAACCTTGTTAAAAAGAGAGTCAGATCTCGACGGCAACATCTGCATCCCAGAAGAACAACAACGGCGTTCCTCCTCATTCCAGCAGGATTTGGACGCGACGTCAACAAAGCGGAGCCACGGTAAAGTCCCTAGTTCTAAGACTCTACGGTCTACAGACAACCTAGAGTCAACCAATGACCTCCCCGCCGGATCAACGCTCCGTCTCGGAAACAAGTCAACTAATGACCTCCCTGCCGGATCAACGCTCCATCTCGGAAACAAGTCACCTAATGACCTCCCCACCGGATCAACGCTCCGTCTTGGAAACAAGTCAGCCAAAAACCTCACGATTCGCGTCGACCCGCAAGAAAATCAGTGTCTTTGCAGGAATCTCTCGATTCGTCTCAACACCAGGGAAATCAGTGTCCTTGGCAAAATATCTCAATTCAGGAAAATCAGCGTCCTTGATGAGAACATCTCGATCCGCGTCAACACACAGAGAAATCAGTGTCTTTGCAGGAATACCTCGATTCGTATCGACCCCAAGGGAAATCAGTGTCCTTGGCAAATATCTCGATTTAGGGAAATCAGTGTCCTTGACGAGAACATCTCGATTCGCGTCGACCCGCAGAGAAATCAGTGTCTTTGCAAGAATACCTCGATTTGACTCGACCCCCAGGGAAATCAGTGTCCTTGGCAAATATCTCGATTCAGGAAAATCAGCGTCCTTGACGAGAGCATCTCGATTCGCGTCGACCCGCGGAGAAATCAGTGTCTTTGCAGGAATACCTCGATTCATCTCGACCTCCAGGTAAATTAGTGTCCTTGGCAAATATCTCGATTCAGGGAAATCAGCTTCCTTGACGAGAACATCTCGATTCGCGTCGACCCGCAGAGAAATCAGTGTCTTTGCAGGAATACCTCGATTCGTATCGACCTCCAGGTAAATTAGTGTCCTTGGCAAATATCTCGATTCAGGGAAATCAGCTTCCTTGACGAGAACATCTCGATTCGCGTCGACCCGCAGAGAAATCAGTGTCTTTGCAGGAATACCTCGATTCGTATCGACCCCCGGGGAAATCAGTGTCCTTGGCAAATATCTCGATTCAGGTAAATCAACGTTTTTGACGAGAGCATCTTGATTCGCGTCGACCCGTAAGAAAATCAGTGTCTTTGCAATAATACCTCGATTTGTCTCGACCCCCAGGGAAATCAGTATCCTTGGCAAATATCTCGATTCAGGGAAATCGGCGTCCTTGACGAGAACATTTCGATTCACGTCGACCCGTAAAGAAATCAGTGTCTTTGCAGGAATACCTTGATTCGTCTCGACCTCCAGAGAAATCGGTGTCCTTGGCAATATCTCGATTCAGGGAAATCAGCGTCCTTGACGAGAACATCTCGATTCGTGTCGACCTGCAGAGAAATCAGTGTCTTTGCAGGAATACCTCGATTCGTCTCGACCCCCAGGGAAATCAGTGTCCTTGGCAAATATCTCGATTCAGGAAATCAGCGTCCTTGACGAGAACATCTTGATTCGCGTCGACCCGTAGAAAAATCAGTGTCTTTGCAGGAATACCTTGATTTGACCCAACCCCAGGGAAATCAGTGTCCTTGGCAAAAACCTCGATTCAGGGAAATCAGCGTCCTTGACGAGAACATCTTGATTCGCGTCAACCCGTAAGGAAATCAGTGTCTTTGCAGGAATCTCTTGATTCGTCTCGACCCCAGGGAAATCAGCTTCCTTAGCAAGACCTCTCGATTCACGGAAATCAGCGGCTTTAGCGAGAACCTCTTGATTTGCATCGACCCGCAAGGAAATCAGTGTCTTTGCAGGAATCTCTCGATTCGTCTCGACCCCCAGGGAAATCAGTGTCCTTGGCATAAACCTCTCGATTCAGGGAAATCAGCATCCTTGGTGAGAACCTCTCGATTCGCGTCGACCCGCGGAGAAATCAGTGTCTTTGCAGGAATCTCTCGATTCGTCTCGACCTCCAAGGAAATCAGTGTCCTTGGCAAAACCTCGATTCAGGGAAATCATCGTCCTTGATGAGAGCATCTCGATTCGCGTCGACCCGCAGAGAAATCAGTGTCTTTGCAGGAATCTCTCGATTCGTCTCGACCTCCAGGGAAATCAGTGTCCTTGGCAAAACCTCGATTCAGGGAAATCAGTGTCCTTGACGAGAACATCTCGATTCGCGTTGACTCACAAGGAAATCAGTGTCTTTGCAGGAATACCTCGATTCGTCTCGACCTCCAGGGAAATCAGTGTCTTTGGAAAAACTTCAAATTAGGGAAATCAGTGTCCTTGACGAGAACATCTCGATTCGCGTCGACCCGCAGAGAAATCAGTGTCTTTGCAAGAATACCTCGATTCGTCTCGACCCCTTGGGAAATCAGTGTCCTTGGAAAATATCTCAAATCAAGGAAATCAGTATCCTTGATGAGAACATCTCTATTCGCGTCGACCCGCAAACAAATCAGTGTCTTTGTAGGAATACCTCGATTCGTCTCAACCCTAGGGAAATCAGTGTCCTTGGCAAAAACCTCAATTCAGGGAAATCAACATCCTTGACAAGAACATCTCGATTCACGTCGACCCGCAAGGAAATCAGTGTCTTTGCAGGAATCGCTCGATTCATCTCGACCCCAGGGAAATCAGCGTCCTTGGCAAGACCTCTCGATTCAGGGAAATCAGCGTCCTTGGTGAGAACCTCTCGATTCGCGTCGACCCGCAAGAAAATCAATGTCGTTGTAGGAATCTCTCGATTCGCCTCGACCCCCAGGGAAATCAGTGTCCTTGGCATAAACCTCTCGATTCAGGGAAATCAGCAACCTTGGCGAGAACCTCTCGATTCGCGTCGACCCGCAAGGAAATCAGTGTCTTTGCAGGAATCTCTCGATTCGTCTCAACCCCAGGGAAATTAGTATCCTTGGCATAGACCTCTCGATTCAGGGAAATCAGCGTCCTTGGCGAGAACCTCTCGATTCGCATCAACCCGCAAGGAAATCAGTGTCTTTGCAGGAATCTCTCGATTCGTCTCGACCCCTAGGGAAATCAGTGTCCTTGACAAAACCTCGATTCAGGGAAATCAGCGTCCTTGGTGAGAACCTTGATTGATCTTATCTTTGTGTAGTAGTTAACCGCAATCAGAACGGTGTCGCGCGTAGCTAGACCGAGATGAGTACGGGTCGTCCTCAGGGAAACGTGGAACCTTTTATTCTTACTTTAGACGTGTTGAGAAAGGGGAAGAATAAAGAATAGTGGAAATAGTTTCTAGATCTACGTTAAACACGGATGCAAAATATAGATCTAGATTAACTACGGATGTAAGTTTAATATTAAAAAGGGGCTTGAAGGGTTCATTAAGATTTAGTAGTCATGGATGATTAATTAAAGATTACTCTTTTTATCCTTTAATAGATTTAAAACTAGAAAGACAGTGATGCATGTAGATTAGGGTTTCTGGAGGGAAAAGGGTTCCCACTCTTAACCCCTATCTCGACATGGAGCTCTGTTCATATCTAGCCTTTACCAAAACAATTGTTAATCTAATCTCTAATCGTGGTCGCGATTATCAATGAATTGATAGCGCGCCCAATTAGGATGTTAACTATTCTTTTGATAGAGTTTATAAACTTTATAGGACTTAAAAAGAGTTTAAGGATCTTCATCATCCATTAAACTACCCTAATCTCATGAGCCCTAACAAGCGAAAAATTACTCGCGCATGTTGGGAGAAGAAGAGATGGAGAGAGAAATCATATTAAAACTACAAAGAGATAGAATAAGAAAACAACTACCTTTATTAATCAACAAAATTCATTTACACTTTGTTTCCTTAGAAAATGATTACAGAATGCTCGTTTGCTTCTCGTTCTCTTCTAAGGAGGTAGATGAACCGTTGATGATCAGCCTGGATGCGTGAGCCTGTCGTGGACTTCGTGATCTCTTCAGCTTGATGAATTTTCCAAGAGGCTCTCGGTCCTTATTTATAGTCCTAGAGCCAGAACCCTAATTTCCTAATATGGAAACCAGTGGTTAAGATCTCAACAGAAAAAATCTCATGCCCTAACTACCCTAGTTTCCTAATATGGAAACCAGTGGTTAAGATCCCAACAGAAAAAATCTCATGCCCTAACTACCCTGGTTTCCTAATATGGAAATCAGTGGTTAAGATCCCAACAGAAAAAATCTCATGCCCTAACTACCTTAGAAGTGCGGCGGAACCGCGGCATAATGGTGGCTTTGGCCGCGGATCCACGGTGGATTAGGAGGATCGTGGGTTCGTTTCTTTTGAGGCTTCTTCCGGTGACACATGTAGACTATTTTGGTATCTGGAATCTGAAAATATTCTCTACGTCTCTGCCAGAATTGATTTCTTCAATTTACTTTACTATTTCGGCAGATTTGATCTCGATAACTCGGATTTCCTTGATTCCGGTCCTGAAATAATTTCTGCACAATTATCTCAATAAATAATGTTAGTAGAATTTGTTTTTATTGAGATATTATCTTAACCATTAAGAATTGGTCAAAGACTTTTAATAAGGTAAGCATATTTAAATAGGCCAAATGTCACATGGATATTTATGCTTACTTTTTCCTACATAATGTTAATTATAATATATAAACACATGAAAATAGTATTTTTACAGATAAAGCTTCATATGTGTCATATATTATAATAAACACCTTTTATTATATAGAAATAGTAGGAAAAATGCCATATTAAATGTGCAGTTTTATCAACTGAACAAATACCCCCAAACTTATATTTGATCGTCCCGAGCAAACTAGTTATTCAAGAGAAGGAGAAGAAGAACTAAGTAGCACACTTTCGTAGGCAACATGATTTCACTGAGCACGTGCAACAAGCCGTTAAACCTCTAGGTGTCCCTAGTATGAGTGTTATCTCCTGAGGGTTTTCAACGGATTACACCCACAAAATCCTATAATAAAAGAAAGATAGTGAAAGTTACATACAAAGATAAGAATTATGAAAGAAAGAACTTGAAAATAAGAGTTTTCAACTACACCAGTTTTTCAGTTGCTATGAGCCCTGTCTTAATGATCATGAAAAAAATGTTAGAAATCACATTATCGCTCAATAAAACATAGCCTTTAGTCTTCCTCTCTATCTTTCTTCCAAACATTAATCATATACCCCTACGTGTGTGTAAAGGACATCCCTACACTTGGAGAATTCAATTCAAGCTATCATACTCTTATCCATCTTCCAAAGTACTTTTTAGTCGGTGAATTTTTTTATGAAATTGCTCACACATCCTTCATGCGATCGTTAATACTTCTTGAGGAACTAACCAACCGATTACTAAATGTGCTCGCGCATTTAGACGTAATTCCTCGTTTCGCAACACCCAAGGCTTAGCGGTGGCTCCCAAACCAGTTGGTCTAATGCACTAGGTGATAAAGCACCCTCGCTATATTGTTTTTATGCTGCCTTAAGCAATTACAAAACCAGTGTTCATTTTTTATTTCTTCACCACTTATACTTTTCTTTTCTTCATACTAAGGCTTTTAGACAAGAGCATTTCAAGGTATCCTCTACTATCCCAAGTTTCAAGATGTGTGTAAGTGCATATAGTAGGGTATCAACGTTCAAATGTTTGGCCTTAAGAATTGGGACTATTTTTCAGACTTAGATCTATCCTCAGATTAGTGATTTCCTTCATCTTACTAACCCTTGGGACAATGGCTCATAACTACTTATTACTAGTTTCGTTTAAGAAAACATATAACTTTCTTGCTTTTCTTAAACTATTCCTATCTTTCATATGTAAATTTTCACTTTTAAACTTTCATTATCAAAATTGTGCATATATATAGTATAATGCAAAGTAATGCGTGAATAAGCACAAACCTCTCCCAAATCTGTTTGCAGCAGTGTTCTCACTGATGTCATTTGTTAAATCTCAAAATCTGTAGACTTGGGAGGAAAAGTTATCAAAGGGGACAAAAAATAATGAAAGTGAAATTCTCCCCCAAACTTTTTTTTGGCTCGTAATTTTGTAAAAAATTTCTTTCAAGAGCCAAAATATCCCCCCCCCCCAAACTTGAGTAAGATCATATTAAGCATTTAAAATTATAAGAGGGGGTCAAAGTTATTGGTCAATACCAAGCTTTGCAAAGACCAAAATTCAACACCAACCATTCGAAGAATTTATCAGTGAAACGCACCGGTTGGTGGAAGAATATGTTGTATGGAGTCAGGAAGAAGTGGGGAAGAGATAAGTGGTGTAAAAGAAAAGGATTGCGTCTCAATTTGGAGAGACGACACGGTGATAGTAATGATGGATTACTCGCATTCTCGTGATTGTCCAGAAGAAGGGGTGAAGGTTCAATTTCTTTATCTTGGAGTTGATTCATCTCAACACCCGTGTCTTTTAAAAATGCGAGTTCATCAGCGAAAATTTCCTCAAAACTTTCATCGATACCCCGAAGAATAATCTCATCAGAAAAAATGGGGTGATCGTCAGACTCCATGAAAGGTTCATAATCAGTGTTAGATGTTGACCCGGACAACTCAATGGAAGAGTCCGTATGTGTATAATACATGGTTGGGTCAAACAACAACATATGAAAAAAGTCTAGATCAGTATCATGAAGCTGATCAAATTCGCTGCCGTCGACATCCATTAATTCGACAGTTAATGCTTGAGCAGAAGGTTCGGAGGGTACACTCCCCAACTTGTAAATGTTAAGCTCTAATGACATCTTCCCGAAGGATAGGGTCATAGAGCCATTATGACAGTTGATTACAGCATTGGAAGTGGCCAAAAAGGGTCGATCGAGAATCACCGGAATTTGGTTCCGTGGGTTCGCTATGGGCTGTGTATCGAGAACAATAAAGTTCATAGGGAATACAAATTCCCTGACTTTTATTAACACGTCCTCAAGCTCACCCCTAAGTTTAGTGATTGATCGGTCGGCCATCCGGAGAGTTGTGTTCGAGGGCTTTAACTCTCCGATTCCTAACTGCTCATAAACTAAGTAAGAAAGCAGGTTAACACTTGCGCCAAGGTCAAGTAGAGCACGGTTAATATTTTTACCCCCAATAGAAATAGAAATTGTAGGACAGTCGGGGTCCTTACGTTTCCTTGGTAACTGTTGGGGAAAAGCTGTGTTTACAGTACTCGACATGAACACCTTTTTTGGCACTTGAGTCTTCCTCTTCCTAGTGCACAAGTCCTTGAGAATTTTCGCATAAGCCGGGACTTGTTGTATAGCATCTAGGAGAGGGATATTGATGTTAACCTGCTTAAAGATGTCAATAATCTTCTCCATCTGCGGACTCGGTTTGTTTCCCCTTAACCGATTCGGATAAGGAGCTTTAGCAATAATAGCTGGGTCCAACAGTGGAGAAGGTAGTGTGGGTAGGAAAGATCCAAGAATAGGAGTGGGGATCATCTTTGGTGGACTAGAAGAAGTGTGCTGAGGGTTCGAGCCTTGGGGAAAATGGAGAATAGGCTCGGAAGAAAATGGTGGGGTAGACGAACTGGGGTCAGAAGGAGAAGTGGAAATGGAAGGAAAAGTCTCAGCCGGGGTATCATCGATTGATTCTTCATTATTATCAATCTCTTCACCAACATGGTTGTCAAGCACTCTTCTAGATCTCAACGTGGTGAAAGCGTTCACATGATGTGAATAGCCAGGAGTGGGTAAAGGTTGAGCTGGAAGTTTCTCTTTCTCTCTAGCACTCAATTCGTCTTTTAATTGTGCAATTTGTGCTTCCATCGATTTAATACTCTCACCTTAGAAGGCAGAGTTCTTTTTTATGTCATCGACGGAAGACTTCATCTCAACCGAAACTTGCATGAATTTTTTCAGAAGCAAATTCATGGTTTGTTCGAGTGAAAAGGAGTTATCAGTACCGGTCGATTGAAAAGAATTGTTGACCGGATTTTGAAAGTTTTGTAATTGATAGGGGTGCTGACTCAATTGTAGTGGTTTCTGTTGTGGTAGAGGGACCCTTTGAAAGTTATTTTGGTTTGGAACCGTGTTTTGAGTTTGTTGTTGGTTCCAAGCAAAGTTAGGGTGATTTCTCCAACCCTGATTATAAGTGGAAGAATACGGATCGTTTCTAGGTCTTTGTTGAAAAGCAGCATTGGTATGCTCTTGACCTTGAAACGAGAATTCAAAGGACATTCTTCCGTAAGATGTGATGGATCAGAACAGCATCCACAGACAGTTTTAGGGAGTGTCATCTGATTTAGGGAGGCTACTAAAATTATGTTCCATAGCTTCGAGTTTCTTTTGCATTGCTGTCATTTCAGCTCTAACTCCTATAGAAACATCAGATTGGTGAATACTACCCCTAGACGGTGGTTGGTTTACACTCTCCCACTGTAAAGTTTTTCAGCGAAATCTTCTAAAAATCTCCAGGCTTCACCATCATCTTTAATCATGAAGGTGCCTTGACACATGGATTCAAGTATCTGTTTTGTTATAGGATTAATGCCCTCATATACGATTCTACACAGATCCCATCTAGAGATTCCGTGATGAGGACATTGAACTAGCAGATCCTTGAAGCGTTCAAAACACTTCGAAAATGGTTCATTAGGAAGCTCGGTAAATTGATTTATTTCGCTACGGACTCGAGCTGTCTTATGATTAGGGTAGAATTTCTTTAGGAAAGCTGTGACGAATTCTCCCCAGTTTGAAATAGAATGTGCGGCTGTGTTATAAAGCCACTTCTTGACTATATCGCACAAAGTGAATGGGAGAAGACGTCGACGCATAGCATCCACAGAAAGCTGTGAAGTACCCATCATAGCGCATACATTTTCAAATTTGGTAATAAAGACGTATGCGTCTTCAGACTCGAGACCGTGATATTTTGGTAAAAGATTGATGTATTGTGGTTTGATTTCAAAATTGTTCCCATTGGCTGGTGGAATAGATAAGCAAGTGGGAAGTGGACCACGTATAGGATAGCATCTCTCTTGGAGAGAGATGCGCGGTGGATTCTGCTAACCTACGGGCGGTGGCAGCATGGTATTATAATTTGATGGAGTACCGTCCATCTCGGTCGATGTGGTGGGTGGTGGAGGAAAAGAAGATGAAGAAGTACCGACCTCAGAGTCGATAGCAGGAACGCGGACAACACGGGCACTAGAATCCCGTGTCCATCCAAGCATGCACTAAGCGGGTTTAGCGCAAGTGGCAGCGTGTGTGTGATTTTAAAAAATTGGTTTGTTTTGAAAAAGTGGGACTTAAGACAAATCATACAAAAATGCACAAACAACCCTAGAACTAAGGTTACCTAGGTCAAGTCTCTAGACCGCTCCTAGACTTCCAAAGGACAAGCCGCAGGATCAATCCTCCAACACCTCTTTACTACTCTTGTGGCCAGGCAAGTGCCAGGTAAGTGGGAGGTATCCGCTATACGAATCACCGAAAATAGCGGGCCTAATTAAGTAACCACTTGCCTTAGACACACTTGCCTAGGCACCACAAAAGTAATGCGGATAAGAGATAGATTACCTACGTCCTTCCTCTGTCCTTATTGAGCGTAACGGTCCTTAGAGTCTTGTCTAGATATTTTTTTAATTAATGTAGGGTTGATGCAGATGCTCGTTTTGTGATTTGTGGGGCTTAGGAAGGGTGATAAAATCCCCACCTAATCTAAATTTTGGTATTTCCCCTTAAAATCCGTATTAAAATATGAATAAATAAACCAAGTACAAAACTTTGCAAAAAGATTTTTGAGCGGTGATATTTTGCAAAGAATCCTGCAGAAAAGATATTTTATTGGATTTCAGAGGAGAGAGAAAGATATATAAAAGATACCGGAGAATTTGGAAACCCTAAATCCCCTAATGCGCTGTGGTTCAGACGCCAATATGCTCTTTGTGCCGCGGTTCCGCCGCCGAGTAGGAAGATCTAAAGAAGATTTTTGCTACGTGGCCTTCCTTCCTCCTCTGGATCTTGATGAATGTCTCTGGATTTCTGTTTCCTCAGGTCTGTGACTCCAGATTCCCTCGCAAAAATCGCACACTTGTCGTTAAATATGCAAGATGCAGTTTGTTTTGTTTTTATGATATAGATCGAATAAGAATTCAACACAAATAGTAGGAATAAAAAATTGTGCACGTATCCCTGGCAACGGCGCCATTTGATTGATCTTATCTTTGTGTAATAGTTAACCGCAATCAGAACGGTGTCGCGCGTAGCTAGAATGAGGTGACTACGGGTCGTCCTCAGGAAACGTGGAATCTTTTATTCTTACATTAGGCGTGTTGAGAAAGGGGAAGAATAAAGAATAGTGGAAATAGTTTCTAGATCTACGTTAAACACGGATACAAAATATAGATCTAGATTAACTACGGATGTAAGTTTAATATTAAAGGGGGGCTTGTAGGGTTCATTAAGATTTAGTAGTCATGGATGATTACTTAAAGATTACTCTTTTTATCCTTTAATAGATTTAAAACTAGAACGACAGTGATGCATGTAGATTAGGGTTTCTGGAGGGAAAAGGGTTCCCACTCTTAACCCCTATCTCGACATGGAGCTCCGTTCATATCTAGCCTTTACCAAAACAATTGTTAATCTAATCTCTAATCGTGGTCGCGATTATCAATGAATTGATAGCGCGCCCAATTAGGATGTTAACTATTCTTTTGATAGAGTTTATAAACTTTATAGGACTTAAAAAGAGTTTAAGGATCTTCATCATCCATTAAACTACCCTAATCTCATGAGCCCTAACAAGCGAAAAATTACTCGCGCATGTTGGGAGAAGAAGAGATGGAGAGAGAAATCATATTAAAACTACAAAGAGATAGAATAAGAAAACAACTATCTTTATTAATCAACAAAATTCATTTACACTTTGTTTCCTTAGAAAATGATTACAGAATGCTCGTTTGCTTCTCGTTCTCTTCTAAGGAGGTAGATGAACCGTTGATGATCAGCCTGGATGCATGAGCCTGTCGTGGACTTCGTGATCTCTTCAGCTTGATGAATTTTCCAAGAGGCTATCGGTCCTTATTTATAGTCCCAGAGCCAGAACCCTAGTTTCCTAATATGGAAACCAGTGGTTAAGATCTCAACAGAAAAAATCTCATGCCCTAACTACCCTAGTTTCCCAATATGGAAACCAGTGGTTAAGATCCCAACAGAAAAAATCTCATGCAGGGAAATCAGTGTCTTTGCAAATATCTCGATTTAGGGAAATCAGTGTCCTTGACGAGAACATCTCGATTCGCATCAACCCGCAGAGAAATCAGTGTCTTTGCAGAAATCTCTCGATTCGCGTCGACCCGTAAGGAAATCAGTGTCTTTGCAGAAATCTCTCGATTCACGTCGACCCGTAAGGAAATCAGTGTCTTTGCAGGAATCTTTCGATTCGTCTCAACCCCAGGGAAATCAGTGTCCTTGGCAAGTCCTCTCGAATTCAGGGAAATCGGCGTCCTTGGCGAGAACCTTTCGATTCGCGTCAACCCGGAAGGAAATCAGTGTCTTTGCAGGAATCTCTCGATTCGTCTCGACCCCAGGGAAATCAGTGTCCTTAGCAAAATCTCTCGATTCAGGGAAATCAGCGTCCTTGGCGAGAACCTCTCGATTCGCGTCGACCCGCAGGGAAATTAGTGTCTTTGCAGGAATCTCTCGATTCGTCTCGACCCCAGGGAAATCAGTGTCCTTGGCAAGACCTCTCGAATTCATGGAAATCAACTTCCTTGGCGAGAACCTTTCGATTCGTGTCGACCCGCAAGGAAATCAGTGTCTTTGCAGGAATCTCTCGATTCGTCTCGACCCCAGGGAAATCAGTGTCCTTGGCAAAACCTCTAGGTTCAGGGAAATCAGCGTACTTGGCGAGATCCTCTCTATTCATATTGACCCATAGGGAAATCACTGTCTTTGCAGGAATCTCTCGATTCGACTCGACCTCCAGGGAAATCAGTGTTCTTGGAAAAGCCTCTCGAATCAGGGAAATCGGCATCCTTGGAGAGAACCCCTCGATTCGCGTCGACCTGCAAGGAAATCAATGTCTTTGGGAGAATATCTTGATTCATCTCGACCTGCGAGGAAATTAGTGTCTCTACGCATAAAGAAAATTCTCTGGTGGGATCCTTGTGATTCTCAAGAGAAAACGCACTTTGGAGTCCTCACGACTCCTAAGGAGAAAATACACCTATGGGATTCTCTCGACTCGTAGTCAGAAAAGTTTTTATGGGACCCTCATGGCTCATAAAGTTGAAAATCCTTAGACGGCAGATCTTGACCCTGTTTCCTAAGCCATCGCTGCCCTACAAGTAGGTCCAAACTGACTCTTGTACATTATTCATGGGCCACACTCTCCCAAGTCGAATATCGACAAAGGGGGAAACAACCACTTACGAGTCCTCTCGACTTGTAAGGGAGAAAATTCTCTTGTGAGATCTTTACGACTCTCAAGAGAAAACGCACTTAGGAATCCTCACGATTTGTAAGGAGAAAATACACCTACGAGATCCTCACAACTCGTAGGGAGAAAAATCTTTATGAGACCCTCATGGCTCATAAAGTTGAAAAGTCTTAGGCGGCAGATCCTAACCCTGTTTCCTAAGCCATCGATGCCCTACAAGCAGGTCCAAACTGACTTTTGTACATTATTCACGGGCCACACTCTCCTAAGTCGAATATCGACAAAGAAGGAAACAACCACTTACGAGTCCTCTCAACTTGTAAGGGAGAAAATTCTCTGGTGGGATCCTTACGATTCCCAAGAGAAAACGCACTTAGGAGTCCTCACGACTCCTAAGGAGAAAAGACACCTACGGGATCCTCTTGACTCGTAGGGAGAAAAGTCTTTATAAGACCCTCATGGCTCATAAAGTTAAAAAGTCCTAGGTGGCAGATCCTAACCTTGTCTCCTAAGCCATCACTGCCCTGTAAAGAGGTCAAGACGGACTATCTATCGGCCACACTCTCCGAAGTCGAACATCGACGAGGAGGGAAACAACCACTTGCGAGTCCTTTCGACTTGTAAGGAATAAAATTCTCTTGTGAGATCCTTACGATTCTCAAGAGAAAATGCACTTAGGATTCCTCACGACTCCTAAGGAGAAAAGATATCTACAGGATCCTTTCGACTCGTAGGGAGAAAAGTCTTTATAAGACCCTCATGGCTCATAAAGCTGAAAAGTCTTAGGTGGCAGATCCTAACCTTGTCTCCTAAGCCATCACTGCCCTGCAAGGAGGTCAAGATAGACTATCTATGGGCCACACTCTCCGAAGTCGAATATCGACGAGGAGGGAAACAGCCACTTACAAGTCCTCTCGACTTGTAAGGGAAAAAATTCTCTTGTGAGATCCTTACGACTCTCAAGAGAAAACACACTTAGGAGTCCTCACGACTCCTAAGGAGAAAATACACCTATCGACTCGTAGGGAGAAAAGTCTTTATGAAACCCCCACGGCTCATAAAGTTGAAAAGTCTTAGGCGGCAGATCTGAACCTGTTTCCTAAGCCATCGTTGCTCTACAAGGAGGTCAATATGGACTATCTGCGGGCTACATTTGCCAAAGCCACATTCGCCAATGAAATAAAGAAGCTACTGACGGGTCCTTACGATTCGTAAGGAAAAATACCCGAGTGAGATCCTTACGACTCACGGAGGCGATGAACACTTAGAAATCTTCACGATTTCTAGGCAGAATTTACACCTACGGGATCCTTTCGACTCGTATGGAGAAAAACCTTCTTGAAACCCTTACGGTTCATGAAGATGGAAAATGTTTTAGGCTACAAGGACCCTAAACTTGTCTCCTAAGCCATCAATTCTCTGGCCACGCATAACATTGCACTACTTCATCCACGTACATACTTACGTGGGCAAAGTAGTGAGGGCATTTGTTCCCGCCAAAATTTTGACTCAAAACTTGCTCCTTTAAAAAAATAATAAAAATAAAATAAAAATAAAAATAAAGGAAAAACTCCACATGCAAAGCATGTAGGTACTGCCTCGGATAGAATTAAATCCTATGATGGCGCCTCATGTACTCCTCACACGGACGCCAATGTGCAAAACAAAAAAAAATCTATTAAATAATAGTAAAACTCTTAAAAGGCAGCGCCTCACGTGCAAAGCATGAGAGCGCCAGCGCCCAGAGTCAAAGACTCTGAGGCAGCGCCTCACGTGCAAAACACGAGAGCGCTAAGCGCCAAGAGCGCCAGCGCTAAAGAGTCAAAGACTCTGAGGCAGCGCATCACATGCAAAGCACGAGAGCGCTGAGCGCCAGCGCTAAAGAGTCAAAGACTCTGAGGAAGCGCCTCACGTGCAAAGCGCTGAGAGCGTCAGCGCTAAAGAGTCAAAGACTCTGAAGAAGCGCATCACGTGCAAAGCACGAGAGCGCTGGTGCCAGAACTAAAAGTTCTCTGCTGTTGGATCAAAGATCCAACGGAGATGATAAATCATCAGAGAACAGAATTAAATTCTGATTGAGGAAATACTCCTCAAATCTTTCTAAAAAGAAAGATTGTACTCTGTAAATCAGAGCACCGTTGGATCAAAGATCCAATGGTGATTAAAAATCACCAAGCTACAGAATAAGCTCTGTAGGGGAAAATATCTTCCCAATCTTTCTAAACAAGAAAGATTGTGCTCTGTAAATCATAGCACCGTTGGATCAAAGATCCAATGGTGATTAAAAATCACCAAGCTACACAATAAGCTCTGTAGGGAAAAATATCTTCCCAATATTTCTAAACAAGAAAGATTGTGCTCTGTAAATCAGAGCACCGTTGGATCAAAGATCCAATGGTGATTAAAAATCACCAAGATACAGAATAAGATCTGTATGGGAAAATATTCTCCCAACCTTATTAAAAACAAGAAAAATGTCTTCTGTAAAACAGAAGTCCTTGGATCAAAGATCCAACGGTGGATAAATTCCCCAAATCAATTAAGAGATCTCTCAATGAGAGATTTCCCTAACTGATTCAACAAATCAGCATCCCCTATATAAAGGACCCAAGATTTCAAGTCTTAGAGAGAGGGACCTCCCCATAAGTTCTCAAATCGAAAGAAGAAGAGCAGAGAGGAACCCTCCCCGCCATAAACTTCAAGTTCTCAAAAAAAAAAAAAGAAGAGCAAGCTTTAAGAAGAAGAAATTTTCTTCAAGATAAATGATAATAAGTGAGATCATAACATCTCTTCGACTTTTGAGAGTTTAACTCTCACATCATAAGAACTTAGTTCTTTTTCTAGATCACAGATCTGTAAGACAAAGTCTTTCACAAAAACAGAAGAGATCATAACATCTCTTCATAAAAATAAGAACTTAGTTCTTAGATCCATGAGACAAAGTCTCTTATAAACGAGAATTTAATCCTCAGAGCACAGAACTGACCAGAACTGCCAAAGAAGCGCTTCAGCGCTTCAAGTCTGGCGCTCAGCGCCAAGCGCATCGCGTGCCCCTCACATGTGCGCTATTTCAAAAGAAGCGCTTCAGCGCTCCAGGTCTGGCGCCAAGCGCACCACGTGCTCCTCATGTGTGCGCTATTTCACAAGAAGCGCCTCAGCGCTCCAAGTCTGGCACTCGGCGCCAAGCGCACCACGTGCTCCTCACGTGTGCGCTATTTCATAAGAAGCGCTTCAGCGCTCCAAGTCTAGCGCTCAGCGCCAAGCGCATCACGTGCCCCTCACGTGTGCGCTATTTCAAAAGAAGCGTTTCAGCGCTCTAGGTCTGGCACTCAGCGCCAAGAGCACTACGTGCTCCTCACGTGTGCACTGAGGGAACACAAAGTGTTCTTTACTTAAAGTGCTCTGCGCCGTAAAGAGTGTCCAACACCCAATAAAAACAAAAGAAAGAGGGGTGTCAGAACCCAAATTAATGCTCAGCATTATTGAACCAAAAGGGACTAAGCCCAAACAAATGTTCAACAATTTATTCAAATCTGAGTGGACTGAGCTCAAGTTGGCCATAAGTCCTCAATTCAGATTAACTAAGCCCATGTGCTCACAATCTCTTTAATTGGTCTTAGTCCCAAACCCTGACTACAGATCTCTCAACCAACATTGGTTCAAGGGTACATCTCTTCACACATCTGATATGTGTCGTTGTAATTCTTCAACATCTTCAGAGAGGTGGCGAGTCCCGACAACCAGAAACTTTACAGACTATGATGTCTTTAAACCCCACAGACTATGATGTCTTTAAAGTAGACTATGATGTCTTTAAACACAGACTATGATGTCTTTAAACTCCATGGACTACGATGTCCTTAAACCTAATGGACCGCAATATCCCTGAACTAAAACGATAGAGTCCAAATACTCTCTTGTTGGATCTAAATGATCCCAAAACCTTGTTGAGTAGATCTTAGTCTAAAATTGTACTAACGTATTCTCAACAAACGTTTGAGTTGACCTTAGTCTAAAATAAGACTAACGGTCCTTAAACCAACCCAAACCCAAATCTAAGAAAATACGGATTTGGACATATCCACGCCCTACGGGCGACAACACAAATTAGTCTCCGTATACAATCTACGGACAACCAACAACAAAACAAATACACACGACACAAAGTGACCTTCTGGAGCAGGAGAAAGTGGTTACCGCTACGCGGTCATGTAATTAACTGCGGGGGATTGCACCTGTAGGGAAGAGCGTCCCCACAATCAAAAACCCCTCACAACGAGGGGGAATCTGACGAAATCTGCTACAACGGCCGGATCCGTCTAAACCTCCGATACACGGTGCCATAAATCAACTTGGTATCCTCGAATAGGTGGACGAATAAAACCAAATAGCATCTGCCCCCAAATTCAGGCAAGACGACCTACGTAGTTTTGTCTCTGTTTTCGGCGGAGAACAATAGTGTGCTAAACGCGTACAACAAACACCTAAGACTACCCCTAAAGGTCGTTAACCAACTAAAACTCTAAAACGAGAGTCATAAAGTCAGTATCGTACATTAACATATCGACAAAAATTAGGGTAAAATGATCTCAAGTTTTTGTATATGCAAAATTAGAAAAAGTTGCATATACCAGAGATCTAATTGAAGTCTTAGAGAGCCCCCGACAAAAATCTACACCCAAATTCCCCAGACGAACCGTAATTTGCTGCCAAAACTCTTTTTTTTTTTGCCGCCAGGGATTGGGGGATTTTGTTACGACCTGAATGTTTCGACTCGTGACCGGCACTTAACCATGCAACGTCTACAGGCGTAACGCGACTAAGTAAGCCGAACCCAGAAATCAAAACCATTTAAAAGTAGCGAGTGTTGAAAACATTTAATTAAGACATTTAGAAAACCTTAAATAGTTCAATAAGTCCTTTTAAAGTTACGTTATCATTTAAATAATTTTGGCAGCATTTCCTTTGTAAAAGTAACCCCGAAATCGGGTATAAAACAGGATATGAGTGAAAATGAGATATAATGAAACCAAAACATTCACAAACAGAAGCAATCACGCCCACCGGCAGAAACCATCACACAAGAGGAATATACGACGCCGTAGCGAAGAATGAGCAATAAGTAAACATCACAGAATAATAAACTGCAATAAATAAACCGTCGGCTCCCACGAGCTCGACACCAAAATACAAAGAAATATACATCATCGTCCTCACACTATCACTAAGTCCAGTACATATATGGTAGATGGAGAATACTAGATACAAAATGGGTACAATAAAAGTAATCAGATACCACACCCACCTAAAAGCAAAACAGCTCTCGCACCAACTGTAGTGGTATCTGTAGCCAAAAGATGCAAAAGGCAGCCTGTCGCGACTACTCCGAGGGGCAACTTGCAAATACTGTGGCACAACGGGGGTGAGTTGCCAACTCGTGAATAGAGATAACATATAAAGGTAATCGCGAGCATGCACGTACTTCGCTACTTATCATATGCCAGCAGATGATATCAATGCGTGATAAGCAGTATGTGCAATAGTCATGCAAGTGCTCTATCAGGTAATATAACTACAAGATGAGATACACTAATGAATGCTGAGCATGGGAAATATAACATCTACACGGAATATCAACGTAGAATATATAATCAGTGCCCAAAACTGCACCCCAAATCCCAAATGACTCAGGCGCCGACACTCAACTCGGCCCTCAAATCCTGTAAATCTCGGAGAATCACGAGTGCCCAACATCGGCGCCCTAAATATCATAAAATACTCGTGTCCAGCATCGATACGCAAATCCTCATATATCGGGCTCCGTAGGTCCGGATCAGCCCACGGGCTCCGTCTGCGGTATCGGCCCTCGGCCCCGGCAGTACGGATCATCCCGCATCCATCTCTCGACTCTGGTCAGTATCCTCCGGATAACCGCCAGGTCCAACCAATCACCGGTAGGTACTCGCCACCCTGTTAGGCTCATCATCTACTCCATGAAAAACATTTCTCGCCCCGGGGAACCATACCGGGTCCACCACGACCCGCAAACGGATCATCCAACTCCTCGAATCGGGTTTCAAACACACATCTCAGCACCGAGAAAACGCGTGGTGGATGCACCAAAATATCATATCACGAGGAACCGGGTTTTCAAATAGTGCATCTTTTCTTGAATAATCCCAGGGTCCTCAAAACCAGAAATCACATGAAAATCCAACACCAAGAAGTAAATCGAATGCGATGTGCTATATACATCAAGCCATAATATAGGTACAAGGGGAAACCGCTTTTAAAAATAGTTTCTGTTTTTAAAGACATCATGCGGCTTCCAATTTCTATGAAAATCGTATCGAATCATATGTGAAATGAACTACAGCAATATAATCATGGCAGTTCTACAGTGAGTGTGTCATGGAAATTACTAACGGTGTGTGTGTAACATGCAGATTAGTACTCGTGCAACATGAACCGTTAGTAATAATGCGGTGTTCTATCAATTCTAAGTTTACTTCATATAGCAGGGAATGCAGTATGCAATGACAGTCAATGGGGTAAATGCAACATATAACTATAAGGTCCTATCAGCCCTGACGCATAACGCCATGCGGGCGATATCCCCGTAGATGTTAAATCTACTCACCGAAGTCTCGCGCTAAGTGTAGCCGACGACTTGCTTCCCCTTCTTCGCAGCGTCCGTCTCACTCGCCTGCGAACATAGAATCACACAATATATCACATATAAGCTCAAATCCACAAAAACGTGATATTAAGGTCAAACTAGAAACCTGCGTCGCAAACCAAGCGCGCGTGTGCGCGATACGCTAAAACGTGTGATTACGCGCCTGAAACTACCCCGATGCGTCGCGATACGCAGAAACCCCAAACCCACACACGTATCACGCGTGTCGCGTAGGTTTAAAATACGAGAAATAGGTATATAGTTCCAGATTTTTCTACAGCAAGAATCAAATAAAATTATACATTCCATGAGTCTAAGGGTTGCAGCAGACACCAATAGAGCCAAACCCCAACCCAAACCCTCCCCATCTGGCCGCAATTTGCGGCCAGAATCAATATTTCGGCGGCCACTGTACGGAATTTGGGGGTCGGGTTCTACCTGGGGGATCAGCACCTAACAACTATACTGCAGTCATCTCAAAATTATTCTGAACTCACTGGGTCGATAGCAGTTTGCAGAAAGCTAGATTTTCTCAAAAATGGTGAATTTGCATCAAATAGGGATCTGGTGGTATTTTAGTGCAATTGGGGGCTAAGCTGGGTTAACATGGCCCTAACAACACTCCATCAACTTACTAAAACCAATTCATACATCACTTGGTCAAGTTTCCCCCTAATCACCACATATCGCACTAAAACGCACCAATAAACACTAATCGAAGCTAAGCTACACTAATTAAGAAAACTAGGGGGTAAGTTCAAGAAGTATACCCCACACTCGACCCCAGGGAGCTGGAGGAAGAAGAAGGAGTAGAGGGAAGGAGCTGCAGTTGAAGTTGTGCTGTTGCTGCTGCTCACTAATGCTGTTGCTGCTCACTGTTGCTGCTGCTGTGATGCTTGCTGCTGCTGCTGTGATGCTTGCTGCTGCTGTGCTGCTTGCTTCTGCTGCTGTGCTACTGCTGTGGATGTGGGTGTGTGAGTGTGAGAGTGAGGTTGAGAGAAATGAGCACAAGAATGATAGGAAATCATAACTCCCAATGTCAACCCCTCCTTTCTCTCTCATCATTAAATGCAAGCATGGCTTTTGCCATGATGCATTCTCTCTCTCTCATTCTCACCAAGTCAACACTCCAAAAGAAAATTCAAATTAAAACAACCATCAATTCACTAATTAGACTTAATTAAAACCCAAAAGACTTAATCCCCATTATTAAACCCACCATGGTTGCTAATCATAGTATTACCTCATTTTAAAACCCTAGTTTACATGCACATGTGTGTGCAAGCCTAGGAAAATTCTAGAAAAATATTTATTAAATTTGGAAAAATATTTGAAACCCAATTTGGTAAAATTTTTATTAAAAACCCTTTATTTAAATATAATTAGCCACTAATCACATCCTAAGGCGTTACAATCTCCCTCCCCCCCTAAAAGAAATTCGTCCCCGAATTTGAAAATATAAAGCTACACATACCTTCAAAGAGATGAGGGAATTTGTTCCGCATCTCGCCCTCGGCTTCCCAAGTGATCTCTTCGCCACTCGGGCTGCGCCAAAGCACCTTCACTGATGACAAGACCCTCGATCTAAATTTCTTCACCTGTCGGTCTAATATCACGACTGGATGCTCGGTGAACGAAAGGTCGTGCTCGAGCTGAACGGTCTGATGCTGAATCATGTGCGAAGGGTCATGTAGGTATCTGCGAAGCATCGACACGTGGAACACGGGGTGAACATCTGGGAAGTCGGGTGGAAGAGCCAAACGATATGCTACTACGCCCACACGCTCGAGGATCTCGAAGGGACCTATGAATCTGGGGCTAAGCTTCCCCTTCCGTCCAAACCTCATCACTCCCTTCATCGGAAAGACTCTCAGAAAAACGTGATCTCCAACTGCGAACTCTAATCTGCGGCGGCGCCTATCAGCGTACGATCTCTGCCTGCTCTGAGCTGTCCTCATCCTGTCTCGAATCAGCTGTATTTTCTCGGTCGTCTCCTGTACGATCTGGGGCCCTAAAATACTGCTCTCACTGAGCTCTGTCCAGCAGACGGGCGATCTACATCTCCTCCCATACAGAGCCTCGAAAGGTGCCATCTGAATAGTATCCTGGAAACTATTGTTGTAGGAGAACTCCACCAAGGGTAAATGATGATCCCAGCTACCACTAAAGTCTAAAACGCACGTTCGGAGCATGTCCTCGAGAGTCTGAATCTTCCGCTCTGACTGGCCGTCGGTCTGCGGATGAAATGTTGTGCTGAAACTCAAGCGTGTGCCCAAAGCCTCCTGAAGTCTCTGCCATAGTCGGCAGTAAACTGGGTGCCTCTGTCGGACACGATACATGTCGGGACTCCGTGCAGTCGTACTATCTCATCGATGTAAATCTTGGCGTACTGAACAAATCCGAAAGTCGTCTTCACTGGCAGGAAGTGAGCCGCTTTCGTCAAACGATCCACGATCACCCAAATGGAGTCATACCCTCGCCTAGTCCTGGGTAGACCCACAATGAAATCCATCGAAATTTTCTCCCATTTCCACTCCGGAATGGGTAACGGCTGTAGCTCTCCCGCGGGCCTCTGGTGCTCGGCCTTGACTTGCTGACAAGTCAGGCATCTCGATACGAAATCTGCGATGTCCCTCTTCATTCCGTCCCACCAGTAAACATCTCTCATATCATGATGCATCTTGGTGGAACCGGGATGGATGCTGTACACTGATCGATGTGCCTCCTCAAGAATCTCACGCCGCAGCCCCTCAGCATCTGGTATGCACAGTCTAGTCCTAAATCTCAGCATCCCCTGATCATCGATCACGAACTCTGAAAATCTGCCCTGTCCAATCTGCGTCCTGATCTCTGAACATCGGTCATCACTGTGATGTGCCTCATGCACACGGTCAAGCAACTGTGGGCGTGCACGAACATGCGCAATCTGTCCTCCGATCGGCGTGAACTCGAACTGCACTCTGCTGTTGCATAATATCTTCCAATCTGCTGACGACTGCCCCTGTACTGCGCTCAAACAAGATAAACTACCCCCGGGCCTCCTGCTTAAAGCATCCGCCACCACATTCGCCTTGCCCGGGTGATACAAGATCTCGCAGTCGTAATCCTTCACTAACTCCATCCATCGGCGCTGTCTAAGGTTCAAGTCTCGCTGTTGAAATATATACTTTAAACTCTTGTGATCAGTGAATATCTGGCACGACTCGCCGTATAGGTAATGTCGCCAGATCTTAAGTGCAAAGACCACTGCAGCCATCTCCAAATCGTGAGTGGGGTAGTTCTGTTCATGTTTATTCAATTGTCGCGAAGCATACGCGATCACCCAGTCATGCTGCATCAATACGCACCTTAGCCCCACTCGAGAAGCATCATAATAGACCACAAATCTGCCTGACCCTGAAGGCAATGATAACACCGGTGTCGTAGTCAGCCGAGTCCGTAGCTGCTGAAAACTGTGCTCGCACTCCTCCGTCCAATCGAAAGGAACTCCCTTCCGGGTCAACCCGGTCAAAGGTGTAGCAATACTGGAGAAGTCTTGCACAAATCGCCTGTAGTAACCGGCCAACCCCAAAAAGCTGCGAATCTCCGTAACTGGTGTGGGTCTGGGCCAACGCTGAACGGCCTCGATCTTCCTCGGGTCTACACATATACCGTCTCGTGAAATCACATGCCCCAAGAAGTCTACGCTGTCCAGGCAGAAAGCACACTTGGAGAATTTCGCGTAAAGCTGGTGCTCCCTCAAAGTCTGCAGTGTAATCCGCAGGTGCTGCTCATGCTCCTCACTACTCCGGAAATACACCAAGATATCGTCAATGAATACTATGATGAACAGATCCAAATATGGCCGAAAAATACAGTTCATCAAGTCCATGAATGCTGCTGGCGCATTGGTGAGTCCGAACGACATCACCAAAAACTCATAATGGCCGTAGCGCGTACGGAAAGCTGTCCTAGGAATGTCCTCCTGTCGAACCCGCAGCTGATGATAGCCCGATCGTAAATTGATCCTCGAAAAGTATCCTGCCCCCTGAAGCTGGTCGAACAAATCGTCGATACGTGGCAAGGGATATCTGTTCCGCACTGTCACCCTGTTCAGCTGGCGGTAGTCGATACACAGACGCAAACTGCCGTCCTTCTTCTTGACGAACAGGACTGGAGCACCCCAAGGAGAAACACTGGGTCGAATAAGTCCCTTATCCAGTAAATCTTGCAACTGACCCTTCAATTCTCGAAGTTCCGCCAGGGCCATCCGATAAGGCGGTATGGAAATAGGCCCCGTGCCAGGAACCAAATCATTACAGAAAGAAATGCCGCGCTCGGGCGGTAGCCCAGGAAGCTCGTCAGGGAACACATCAGGAAACTCGCTAACAACCGGAACCCGATCCAATGGAACCTCTGTAGCGCTAGCATCGCAAACATAGGCGAGAAATCCCTGACATCCCTTCCTCAAAAGCTGTCTAGCGCGAAAAGAAGAAATCACACTGTGAGGGGCGGCACCACGGTCCTCCAACACAACAAAAACCGACTCGCCGGGGAAACAGAATCTAACTGTCTTCTCGTGGCAGTCCACAGAAGCATAGCACATGGCTAACCAATCCATGCCCAAAAGAACGTCGAAGTCCAACATCTCAAGAAGGATCAAGTCGACAGGCAACTCCCTCTCTCCAATACAGACGGTACAGGATCGGAACACGCGCCTAGCAACAAACGACTCTCCCACGGGAGTGGTCACAACAAGCGGCTGATCAAGCAAACCGGACTCTCTACCCAAACTAGACACAAAGTGTGTAGATACGTACGAGTGCGTGGATCCGGGATCGAACAATATGTGTTCATCAACAGAACATACTGGAAGGATACCTGAGACCACCACATTGGACGCCTGCGCGTCCCGATGCGTCAAAGCAAAAACCCGTGCCTGTCCTCCACCGGTGACTGACTGCCCTCTGCCTCGGTCATCTCGCCCTCTCGGAGCAACTCCTCCACGCCCACGACCTCTCTGTGTATGAATCTGACGTTGAGCAACGGTAGGTACAACAGGCAACGCCCTCTGGGGTGGTGAAGGTGGTAAGGTAACATGCGGTGTTGCTGCCTCCCTCCGGTGTATCTCAGGAAAATCTCTAACGAGGTGAAGTAGACTGCCGCATCTAAAGCAACCCTGCGGAGACTGCTGGCTCTCCCGTGGATATGAGCTAAACATCTGGCCTCGTCCCGAATCTCTGCCACTCCTCGTACCAGAACGGTACCTGTCGCGGCGTCTGAATGTCTGTCTCCGTGCTGATATACTAGTATGAACTCTCTTCGGCTCTGGAACTACCGAAGTCTCAGCAAGGCGCTCCTCGACTAATAGGGCTACGTCTACCGCTGCAGCATAAGTCTCGTAATGCTGCGCGCTGATCGCAAGGAACAGTGGCGCAAGCAAGCCTCGAACAAATCTCTTGACTCACATCTCCTCGGTAGCCACTAAATACGGGGCATAAACTGCTAGCTCTGTAAACAGCACGTCATACTCTGCCACTGACATCTCAGGAGTCTGGCGTAAGGACTCGAACCTGCGTGCTCTAGCATCTCTGACACTCAGTGGGAGAAAGCGGGCAAGGAACAGTGCCACGAACTCTGTCCAGGTCATAGGAGGAAGACCCGCCGCTCTGCCCTTCTCAACCGAATCACACCACTTCTGCGCAAGACCTTCCAGGTGAAAGCTTGCGAACTCAACCCATCTCGCATCTACGCATCTGAGGGAATGGCATATCCGGGCCATCCTATCAATGAAAGACTGTGGGTCCTCGGCTGTATCGGTGCCTGTGAAGACCGGAGGCTTCAGCCTCATGAACTCTGATAGCGATACTGTAATCACCTCCGTGGCTGCAGGGGCAACTGGCTGTGCGGTAGGTACCATCGCGGTCTCTGTAACGGGTGGAGCTACCTCTGGTCGCTGCGCTCGAAGCGTCTCAACTAGCGATCCTATCATTTGGCGCATCTCCTGCATGCCGGATCCCACCGTCTGGCACATCTCCTGCATACCAGCCCCTAGCGTAGCGATCTGATCTGTCACGGGAGGAACAACCTGCTCGGGTACAACCGGCGTACTGCCCGGATCAGTCCTCGTCTCAGACGAATCAACTCGAATCTCGGCCCTCGCGGCCGCTCTCTGCGCCCTCGTAGTCTTTGGCGGCATAATGGCTGAAAGGAAATTAGGATTCGATAAGAATACGGAAATCGAATCACAAGAATATATATACTCAAGAAGGAATTTAAATCAATAAGTCCTAAGGTCGCCTTGGCGGAGTACCGTGTCGTGAGTATGCCGCGGAACATACACACGCTACGCCACTCTGCTTCAGCTACCTACTCCATCATACCAAGGTCATCCTACACTCCGAAAGTTAAAACCTACGCTCTGATACCAATTTTGTCATGACCCGAATGTTTCGACTCATGACCGGCACTTAACCATGCAACGTCTACAGGCGTAACGCGACTAAGTAAGCCGAACCCAGAAATCAAAACCATTTAAAAGTAGCGAGTGTTGAAAACATTTAATTAAGACATTTAGAAAACCTTAAATAGTTCAATAAGTCCTTTTAAAGTTACGTTATCATTTAAATAATTTTAGCAGAATTTCCTTTGTAAAAGTAACCTCGAAATCGGGTATAAAACAGGATATGAGTGAAAATGAGATATAATGAAACCAAAACATTCCCAAACGGAAGCAATCACGCCCACCGGCGGAAACCATCATCACAAGAGTAATATACGACGCCGTAGCGAAGAATGAGCAATAAGTAAACATCACAGAATAATAAACTGCAATAAATAAACCGTCGGCTCCCACGAGCTCGACACCAAAATACAAAGAAATATACATCATCGTCCTCACACTGTCACTAAGTCCAGTACATATATGGTAGATGGAGAATACTAGATACAAAAGGGGTAAAATAAAAGTAATCAGATACCACAACCCACCTAAAAGCAAAACAGCTCTCGCACCAACTGTAGTGGTATATGTAGCCAAAAGATGCAAAAGGCAGCCTGCCGCGACTACTCCGAGGGGCAACCTGCAAATACTGTGGCACAACAGGGGTGAGTTGCCAACTCGTGAATAGAGATAACATATAAAGGTAATCGTGAGCATGCACGTACTGCGCTACTCTATCATATGCCAGCAGATGATATCAATGCGTGATAAGCAGTATGTGCAATAGTCATGCAAGTGCTCTATCAGGTAATATAACTACAAGATGAGATACACTAATGAATGCTGAGCATGGGAAATATAACATCTACACGGAATGTCAACGTGGAATATATAATCGGTGCCCAAAACTGCACCCCAAATCCCAAATAACGCAGGCGCCGGCACTCTCCTCGGCCCTCAAATCCTGTAAATCTCGGAGAATCACGAATGCCCAACATCGGCACCCAAAATATCATAAAATACTCGTCTCCAGCATCGACATGCAAATCCTCATATATCGGGCTCCGTAAGTCCGGATCAGCCCACGGGCTCCGTCTGCGGTATCGGCCCTCGGCCCCGGCAGTATGGATCATCCCGCATCCATCTCTCGACTCTGGTCAGTATCCTCCGGATAACCGCCAGGTCCAACCAATCACCGGTAGGTACTCGCCACCCTGCTAGGCTCATCGTCTACTCCACGAAAAACATTTCTCGCCCCGGGGAACTATACCGGGTCCACCACGAACCCGCAAACAGATCATCCAACTCCTCGAATCGGGTTTCAAACACACGTCTCAGCATCGAGAAAACGCGTGGTGGACGCACCAAAATATCATATCACGAGGAACCGGGTTTTCAAATAGTGCATCTTTTCTTAAATAATCCCACGGTCCTTAAAACCAGAAATCACATGAAAATCCAACACCAAGAAGTAAATCGAATGCGATGTGCTATGTACATCAAGCCATAATATAGGTACAAGGGGAAACCGCTTTTAAAATTAGTTTCCGTTTTTAAAGACATCATGTGGCTCCCAATTTCTGTGAAAATCGTATTGAATCATATGTGAAATGAACTACAGCAATATAATCATGGCAGTTCTACAGTGAGTGTGTCATGGCAATTACTAACGGTGTGTGTGTAACATGCAGATTAGTGCTCGTGCAACATGAACCGTTAGTAATAGTGCGGTGTTCTATCAATTCTAAGTTTACTTCATATAGCAGGGAATGCAGTATGCAATGACAGTCAATGGGGTAAATACAACATATAACTATAAGGTCCTATCAGCCCTGACGCATAACGTCATGCGGGCGATATCCCCGTAGATGTTAAATCTAATCACCGAAGTCTCGCGCTAAGTGTAGCCGACGACTGCTTCCCCTTCTTCGCAGCGTCCGTCTCACTCGCCTGCGAACCTAGAATCACACAATATATCACATATAATCTCAAATCCACAAAAACGTGATATTAAGGTCAAACTAGAAACCCGCGTCGCAAACCAAGCGCGTGTGTGCGCGATACGCTAAAACGTGTGATTACGCGCCTGAAACTACCCCGACGCGTCGCAATACGCAGAAACCCCAAACCCACACACGTATCACGCGTGTCGCGAAGGTTTAAAATACGAGAAATAGGTATATAGTTCCAGATTTTTCTACAGCAAGAATCAAATAAAATTATACATTCCATGAGTCTAAGGATTGCAGCAGACACCAATAGAGCCAAACCCCAACCCAAACCCTCCCCATCTGGCCGCAATTTGCGGCCAGAATCAATATTTCGGCGGCCACTGTACGGAATTTAGGGGTCGGGTTCTACCTGGGGGATCAGCACCTAACAACTATACTGCAGTCATCTCAAAATTATTCTGAACTCACTGGGTCGATAGCAGTTTGCAGAAAGCTAGATTTTCTCAAAAACGGTGAATTTGCATCAAATAAGGATCTGGTGGTATTTTAGTGCAATTGGGGGCTAAGCTGGGTTAACATGGCCCTAACAACACTCCATCAACTTACTAAAACCAATTCATACATCACTTGGTCAAGTTTCCCCCTAATCACCACATATCGCACTAAAACGCACCAATAAACATTAATCGAAGCTAAGCTACACTAATTAAGCAAACTAGGGGGTAAGTTCAAGAAGTATACCCCACACTCGACCCTAGGGAGCTGGAGGAAGAAGAAGGAGTAGAGGGAAGGAGCTGCAGTTGAAGTTGTGCTGTTGCTGCTGCTCACTGATGCTGTTGTTGCTCACTGCTGCTGCTGTGATGCTTGCTGCTGCTGCTGTGATGCTTGCTACTGTTGTCCTGCTTTCTTCTGCTGCTGTGCTACTGCTGTGGATGTGGGTGTGTGAGTGTGAGAGTGAGGTTGAGAGAAATGAGCTTAAGAATGAGAGGAAATCATAACTCCTAATGTCAACCCCTCCTTTCTCTCTCATCATAAAATGCAAGCATGGCTTTTGCCATGATGCATTCTCTCTCTCTCTCATTCTCACCAAGTCAACACTCCAAAAGAAAATTCAAATTAAAACAACCATCAATTAACTAATTAGACTTAATTAAAACCCAAAATACTTAATCCCCATTATTAAACCCACCATGGTTGCTAATCATGGTATTACCTCATTTTAAAACCCTAGTTTACATGCACATGTGTGTGCAAGCCTAGGAAAATTCTAGAAAAATATTTATTAAATTTGGAAAAATATTTGAAACCCAATTTGGTAAACTTTTTATTAAAAACCCTTTATTTAAATATAATTAGCCACTAATCACATCCTAAGGCGTTACAGATTTGGCTCAGGTTTCGAGGGTGCACCCAAGGTCTAAAACCTAACTCCCAATAATTGCAACTTATCTCTGAAGTTACTGGTTTGATCACAGATTCGATTTGAAACCCTAACCTTTAAATAATTACAAGTTTTGACACTAATTCAAATATTAAGGTAGTTTAGCGAAGTCTTGGTGGTTAAACAAGGATAATACTCTTAACTACCTTAGTTTAGCTTATGCTTACTCTAAAAATTATCACAACCCCAAAATCACCTTAAAGCCTCACTTTAAATTTTAAAACTATACAAAGCATAGACTTTAATTAAGATTAGGGGTTGTTAAGGCAAAAGTTTAATAAAACAATATCAAAGTTGGCTCTTTATCTCAATATAGGCTTGTAACAACCCTAAACTTTCTGTACATAATTTTTCAAAAATACAGAAAGGAGCACCTAAGGCTGAGCACAAGTTATAAATTTAATTTTCTTTTGAACAGCAAGAAAGCACTTGTAACTCATTGGTAAAGACTTATAGCCCCTGTGATCGAATCCCCCCAGCCACATATATTTTTGTTGATTTTCTTTTAAACTTTTAGAAGCTCAAAATTTTATACGTGCAAAACACGTAAAATGAAAAGTCACAACAAAATCAAACATGTGCACTGAGATATATGAGACGACTAGGACGCGTGGCAGCAATCCAAGCATACACCCTCAGAATTGGACCGGTGAGATTTGGTGATGGGCCGGTGCCTCCGGTTTTAGCTGTAGGAAATGCAAATTTTTTTGTTGCCCTAACACCCCTTGGCCTACCCCATTAACCCCAACTTGTTTGATTTCCCTGCACATTAACAGAGAAATTAAAATGAGGCATTAATACACATTTTAATGCATTTTTAATTCTTTCTTCACTCACAAAACCCTAATTTTCCTTATAAATACAACCCTACATTTTGGCCCTCCTCATTCAAAAATTCCATGCCAAAACTTTCTAAAAAATTCTAAGTTCAAAAGTTATATAAGTGGAGTTAGCAAAGGTTGAAGTTCCGACGACGAAACGACTCCCCGATGATCCCAAAATCTCCCCTACCACTTCTCTCTAATTCCAACATGTAAGTCCCACTTTCCTTCTTCTCCTTCTATTAAACGAATTCATTTTTCAAAACTAGTCGGAAGCGGAGTTAATCCGACTTTCGATTCTATTTTAACTAAAACACAATTTTTATTTAGAACAAATTTACAATATTTTTGAATATTGTTTAGCAATCATAAACAAACACATTAGAACAAGTTTCATCTCAAAATAATATGTATTATAACTTCTATTTCAGTTTTACGGTAAAATATCATCATATTTACATACGACATTGCTTATTCATTTTGACTATATTACCTTTAGAAAACTCATGAGATAATGACCTAACTCATCACAACACACATTTTTGATATAGCACGATGACTTTTGGAATATTAGTTTGTCGGAAAATACGAGTTTACAGTTAAATACCATAAACATTCAAAAACCATTTTCTTTAAAAGTGTATTATTTAATTCCTTGCAAATGCGCCTCTACAACCCATTTTGGGGAACCCCGATCGGGATGGTGCGGGTTATCGTACATACTCGAGCCTAATAGAGCGAGATGCAGACCTCCTCACGGAGCATCCGATCTCGATGGAATTTTTAATGCAATTTTTAAGAAAAATGTGATTTCTATTTAATAAATAAGTTCTATTTTTTATAAATATATATATATATATATATATATATATATATATATATATATATTATCAAAATATCAACTTTAAGTATACAATATATATATTTCATGTTTTCTAAATCAAAAGAATCACGAATTTCATAAAACTACCATTACAAGTCAATACAATTCTAATATCACACTAAAATTCCATATATAATGAAATCTAGGTTATATTCACTAGAATATTTCACTTTATAAAAATTACAATTATAAAAACCCTAAAGACAATAAATAAATACTTGAGGTGTATTTTTAAAATATATCAAAACTATTTTTCATAAAACCCCCTCAAGTTATATTAATTTACAATAAGGACCCTAGTAAATAAAGATTTAAGCGGGACCAGTTCTCTTGAGCCTCAGGGAGCCGGAGAATATGGGTTCTTGCCTATCTAAGGTAGACTGGTACGGAATATGTTAAGAGTGGCACGAGGTGGTCACTAAAAGACATAACTATACATCCATACCGTTGTTCCGTGGTTTTATCGACGGAGCCTTGTACTATGGGTTACCAAAGTCCACGATGTAAGTTGGACTCCTCTCGTATACACTGGCATATTCTGTACCAAGCTACAAACAATTGCGTTAACATTATAATCAAACATTACTAGTTATATGTTAGTGTATATGCCCTAGGGGCCATTATTGTATCATACTTGTATATATATTACTTAATGGAAGCTTGGGATATTCACAGTTGTATATACAGTCTTGCTAAAAATGGTAGTATGCTACTTGGTTCGTGTCTACTTTAATATGTGCATATGTTTCTGTTAGTTATATGTATGCCCTAGAGGCCATTACTGTACATAGGATGTATATTGTAGTGGATGCTGGGACATATATAGGGAGGACTTTCTTGCTCGATATGATAGTATGCTATCTGGTTACTCTTTACCTTAACGTGTACACTGATTGTCTCTCTGTTACATGTTGGTAAAGCCCTTAGGATGTGTACTTGACTACCTGGACTATGATGCGGATCATACTAGTGGGGACATGGCAGTCCATAAGTACATCCTTCAAGGTCCCTAGTCGTGGGTGTATCGAGACGGGGCATCGATATACCAGAGTAGAGTAGCGTATACCTTCTCGACCCATACAGATGGGCGATGGATGATCCCATATCCATTGGTGTTTGACATCAGAGATAATATACGGGTGCTTAGTAAAGACTGGGTACACTGGACGGACTCGCCGAGAACTCCCAGATGGTATTATACCTTACGTCAGATGGCAGTTCTCTGGTGACACTGGTACAGGTTAGTCTGTAGACCCGAGATCGTCATAGAGTCTTGTGTGATTCCCACTGTGCTTTGATTTCCACCTTACCACGTCCAAGAGGGCGTGCAAAACGGTGGTTTTTTGGGTACAGTCCCGAATCACATGGAGGCAATGAGCGATAGGAGGGGATTCGTCTCTCCCGGTATAGGGAGTTGATGTTGCGCTGTGTTCGATTGGCTATAACCGGAAATCCCTGGCAAGGGTTGCTGAGATTTACTGGTAACTGTTACCAGTAGTTTCTCGAACTGTTATAGACCTCATATCGACACGACTTATCGAGCTACTGGGGTCTGATGTTTACCACCCCTAGGCAAGATATGCGACATATCAGACGAACAGACCGGACTATACGGTAAGTGTTACTGGTTGGATTCACAGGAGTGTGAGCGGGCTTGCTCGTTGATCTTCTGATCGCTCAATACCCGGGTGGCCGTTACGTTTAGCAGACCGCTTGCGGCTTGTGGGTGTTTGATATGATCATCACCTGCTGCCGGCGTATTGACGAGTCTTTAGAGTCCTACACAAAGGTTTTCTGGCTCAAGCGAAACGAAATAGGAGCGCATATGAGATATGTGCGGAACCGAGAATAATTTCAGTATGTGATACTGTATTCTATTCTCGTGATTTGTATCATTAGACGGTTATATATGATATAGCCGGGTTACCGAATCAAGTGTTGATTCGATACATTGATACACTTGATATTAGTCGGTTATATGCTATATGACCGGATCATTAAATCAAGTGTTGATTTAATGATTTAATGTATAATTATATATTTGATATATTACTTTACATTAACTAGTAATTTTTCACTTAAGATGGATTTTCTCACTTGATGTGCACATTGTATATATGATATAGTTTTGTGCACTAGTTTGTATCATGTTTGATGATACATGCAAACTTGGGTATGTGTATACTTTGAACCAAGTTTAGGTAAATGGTTAGGGTTTTAATTCATTTATTCATTTATTTATTTTATGAATATATAATGAAATGGTGGCTTTCTTTTCTTTCTTTGCTTAAAGCTTCTTGAAGCTTCAAAGCATCTTTGAAAAAGTCTTCCATTTTGTTTTATCCTTAACCCTAACCATTTAACTAAACCCTAGTTTATTCTCTACATTGGTTACACTAACCCATGGTTGCAATATGATAAGGGTCACTTGATTTTCTATTTTAATTAATTCATTTTATTCATTTTTCTTCTTCTTCATCTTCTTCTTCAAGTGAAGAAAAGAAAAGCTTTCTACAAAAATGTCAAGTGATGAAATCAAGTGAGAAACCCAAATCCAAAGTGAACCCACTTCCTATTTCTTCATCCTCTACCACTTGCCATGTAGTATAGGGTGTTTTCTTCACAAGTTTCATGACTTGGTGAAGATGGAGCTCGAGTTAGAGTCGCCTCGACGTAGATCATCTTCGGCATCGAAGTCAACGACCTAGCCCGATCTTTTCTCCGATGAAACCACCGCGAGAGTCCAGGATTCCGATGGTTGCAGCGGAGGGACATCATCACGGAGCCAAGGAAGTGGAGGACCGGATCTACAAAGGTTGTATTTCCATTCACTTAGCAATAAAGTTGTTTAATTGCATGTTTCGCCTTTGCCTCTAGTTAACGATCTAGCATTAGGGTTTCTCGGCACAAGAAAAATTTGATTTTGGCATGGTTGATGGCTTGTGGGACCTCATGTGTGTGCCTAGGAACCCTACAGTGGTATCAGAGCCTAGCTAGAGCCTTAGGCGATGTGTAGACGATGTTAGAAACCCGATCAAACCCGAAACCCTAATTTAAAACCACTCTCTGGACTTTTTCTGAAAAAGTGGATTTTTCCAAATTAAAAATATCCAAAAAATTTAGCAGGGAATTGTATGAGTTACTGTGCAGCACGTGACCCTAACTCGACTAAAGTGCCGCGGAACCGCGGCCCCACCCCTGCTTGTGCGGCGGTTCCGCGGCCATATTGGTGAGTTAGGCCACGTGGTATGCACAGTAATTTGTTTCTGGAGGTGCTGTATTTTCTGGGAATTTTTAATATATACTCAAGAGTTGAGTTTTCTGGGTTGTATTGGGGACTCGGTGTTTCGATCGGGTAGTCTAATTTCGTCTATGTGTTTTTCCGGGTAATTTTAGAATATGTTAAAAAGTTCGACCGGATATAAATACCCACTTTTTCCCCTGCCGGAAAATTTCCAAGTGTTGGATTTTTCCATGGTTTAAAGACGTTCTAAGTAGTGCAAGTAACATGATGGACCCTCTAGAAGACAACAAACCTTAACTCAATTATGTGACCGTCTTGAACTGCCCTTTGAATCTTAGGGTTTGGAGCAGTACAGCGTGCCACATGTGAGGCGTTGGCTTGACCCTTCTACGGCTGGACTGTTGGTACTGAGGCATGAAGTGAATGTTTTTAAACTTATTTCATGTGTTGAGTTGTTTCGGGAAAACTTGGGTGTTTGACTGTTCGATCGAAAAGTTTAACATTTTCTATTTATCTGAAATGTGATACAATATTTGGAATCCACAAGTAGTTATGAGATAACTAAATGAATGTTATAAACATAGCACCTTAGTCTCACTTGATCGGTTGCCACGGAATTTTGATGCGATCAAAAGTCCGTCGCAATCACGTAGCGTACGCGGATACTCACCGGATAAACTTAATAGACAGCTACACCCCATAGCCCCGACCAAGTGACTGTAGGAGAACCCCGTCGCCGAAAGCATCCGTTCGGGTGCTCGCGGCAGCGGTGTTCCGCCTTAGTGCACTTCGTCGACGGTATCGGGGGTGCGGCCGCCTACTAAAGTTTGCGACGAGCATTCGATCAAAATGTCGGGAATCTTGTTGAATTGCCCGACTTGATATTGAAAAGTGTTTTCGATAATGAGACTAAAATGCGGGGTTTATAATTGTTAGGCATGTGATGTCTAAGGTATTCAGATGGTTAGGCATGCGATGTCTAAGGAGGTTGCGGATTCCAACTGTTGTAGTTTTACACTTTCTTTTCTGTGACCGTAAGTGTAATATGTGATATCGCCGGTTTCGTTCCTATACGTCAACGACAATTGGGATATGCATGTTTACTTACGTTGATGACATGTGATGTTATGTGTTGCTGGATATGTTATATTGGATCGTCGTGTTTGAATAGCCGGGTGTTTTTTATGTGAGATGAGTGTTTTTCATTTTCATTCATGTAAAAAACTTGTATGTAATATTCTTTTATTGGGGCACTTCCAGGTTGCGGATGATGTCACCATTTGTATATTATTTACTTTTCCGCACTAGGATAGACCCAAGGAGGAGAGCACAAGTAACCGGGTTCTGGAGTCCAGAGGGAGACCAACTCGAGGAGTCGAGTCCGGGTCTCCTAACTCTAGAATTGGTAGGGTTGCTTGCAGCTCTCGTAGGGGTCTAGGGGTGTGGGTTTGGCTATTCATCGCGACCGTGGAATCCGTGTTTTATACTGGCTCGTATTGAAAACACGGACGTCCTAGTATATCCAATGTTTCATATGTTTCTTCTGCTGCGATATCTGTGATGTGATCATTTGATGTTCTGTGATAAATACTGTATATAGTATATATGATATGTTATATAGATGTTACTTATGTTTTACACCCGCGCTAGCCCTGCCCTGCTCTGCCGTTAGTTACCTAACCTAACGGTGCACGAGGGGACATCAAGGCGAATGCGGATGGCATAAGTGTACGTCGTATTTATCTGTGATGTTTAGGTGCTTAAATGATGGGACTTCATTAATGTGATTAATGAAAATAAAAGAAACCTAAGATGTTGTGGAATCGAATTTTCAAAAAAAAACAGGTACCTACAGTTCTTGCTTTGCATCGCAGTGTTCCTTGTAGAACATCCTGCACCTTATTCGATAAGGAAAGGGCCGAGAACCCTTCACCGGGAGTGACCCCTTTAGCAACGACTGGCAGATTCTACAACCCTCGGTTTGTCTTTTGATTGCTTCTATAGTTTTTGCTTTGCACAGCGGTATATATGATATATCATGCACCTTATTCGATAAGGAAAGGGCCGACGATCCCTTCACCGGGAGTGACCCCTTTAGCAAAACTAGAAAAGCCTCAGAAACACTCCATTTTAAATTCATTCGATCCTACAAAGATATCAAGTTCATTACGCAATAGGTTTTCAGAAAGACCTGTCGTAGCCCTCCGTCATTTCAGATAAGTAGTAGTTAGTATTCGTGCTACGTTTGTTGGCCTGCGTCAAGGCGTAGTGTGCGGTAGCTAACTAGTATTTATCTGCTTATGCATATGATGCAGATTGGATTAGGGTAGTCGTGCGACTTTGTTGGCCTGCGTCAAGGGTCGTGCGGGTGGGTTTAATTCAATCAGGAAATGACGGGTTGAACTTGACTAGCGCACTATGGTTTGTTGGCCTGCGTCAAGGTCATAGGATGCTAGGGGCAAAATTATCGGGAATTTCAAGTGTTGAAATTTGCAATGAGATTGCATACCTTCTATGAGATAGTTGGATCCCGATACCCACTGCGAGTAATTGTTACTTCTGGGAGAGTTTTACACATTACAATTAGCCGATCAAGTAGGTGTCTAGAAAGGTGTCAACGGGGTTACGCCTCTGGGAAAACGAGGTTTACATTAATTAGGTCCGTGCGAAAGCACGGGGCACCTCCCTCAAAGTACCGACACTGGCCTGGCTGAAAGATTGGCGAACTTGTAACGTGTAATTAATCCCGGCTAGTCTTTCCTTTTAGGGTTTGAAGGAAGATTTGATAAAAACAGTGAGAGCCATCCTGATTAGATAAAATAATAACCAATCTGATCTTGCAAGAGCGTACGCTGAGTATTTGCTTCTCTCTCTCTCCAGGTAGCGACCATATCACGCCTTAATCAAGATAATAAAACGGATATATTGACCGAACCCGCTTGTTATACTGAGCTGGGGAACATTGGTCCCGCTCCAACTTATAATTGTTATAAGACAGAGCAGGAAATAGAGGAATACCAGAATTCCTATGCCGCCCAAACGAAGAAAGTGCATATGATGTATCTCCTTCGGGTGTGTTCATTACAAAGAACTGTTTCTCTGTATCCTCTACGTCCTGGGTATTTGATACCGGATCAGGATCCCAGATATGTAATCTGTTACATAGGGCTACAAAAGGTAGAGAATTGAGAACGGGTGATAAGTTTCATGAGACAGAAAACGGTGCAAGTGTTGCAGCCAAGTCTGTTGGTCACTGTCACCCTGTATGAACAGTACATTGATTCTGAACGAATGTTATTAGATACCGAACCTGATATACAAAATCATATCAGTCTCTTTATTAGTAAAGAAATGATATAATTTTGTATTATTGGATAATGTTTTGAACATTTCCTATATCAAAAGTTGATCCGTTTAGGCACGTTATCTAAAAGCATTGATGTTCTAAATCAAACTACAGTTCTTAGTATACGGAACACACACAAGAGGAAGAGTTCAGAAATGAACGGATTGAGGTATTTAGACTAGGTCATATCAATGCAACCTGACTAGCTAAGTTGCACATAGATGCATATTTAAATCTGTTTGAATTTACATCTTGTGAAAACTTGCCGGTCATGTCACAAAGATAAGATGACCACAGCTCTGTTTATTGGAAGGAGAGAAAGAGTTAGTAAACTCTTGGGACTGATACATGATGATGTATGTAAGGTCCCCTGTCTACACATGCCAAGACCGGTTCTTTGTACTTCATTACATTCTCTGATGATCTCTTTATATTCAGACATATGTTCCTGTTGAAACACAAGTCCGAACCTTTTGAGATATTCACAGAATATAAGTTAGAAGTAAAAAACCAAAAACGGGTATAAGTATTATGTCCTTTGATGTGATCAAGGAGGAGAATACTTGAGCGCGGGATTCCTGGACTATTCTAAGAATGAGATTCTCTCTCGGTATTACTCCTCTGAATATACCACAGCACAATGGTGTATCGGGGCGGAGCAATCGCACCATATTGGATATGGTGTGCTCTATGATGAGTATTACTGAGTTACCTATTTCCTTTAGGGAGTTATGCACTTGAGAAGCTGCATACCTATTGAATAGGGTTCCGATCAAATCAGATGCCTACCATTTCATATGAGATATGGAAAGGGAAGAGCCCATATCTTAAGTTTGTTAAGATTTGGGGTTGTCCAGCCTATGTCTAAAAGCATAATCCGGACAAGCTCGAGGCAAAGTCAGTTCTGTGGAAGTTTGTTGGATGTCCCAAGCATTCGCAAGGGAATATCTTCTACCTAACCAAGGAACAAAAATGTTTTGTTTCTCAGCATGCCACCTTTGTGAAAGGGAATTTCTTGTGAAGAAATTAGTGGACATGAGGTAGAACTGGAAACAGTTCCAGCTATACAAACTGCAGCTGATGATTTGGTAGAACCAAAGGATTCAATAGCAACCAACGAACCTCAGTCTCTCCGTCGATCTAGTAGGTTTCCTCACCCACCTGAGAGATACTTCGGTTTCTTTATGACAGTGGGAGCGAGGATTGCATCATGGGATGATGACCTAACCAGTTTCGAGCTGGCCATCAGGAGTGTGACTCTGTAAGAATGGCTGGATGCTTAGCGATCTGAGATGGAATCCTTATACACCAACAAAGTTTGGACTTTGGTTGCTTTATCTGAAGGGTTAAATCCCCATCAGGAGCAAGTATATCTTGAGAAGATTACTTGGTGTACATGGAAAAGTTGAGACTTTCAAAGCTAGACTTGTTAAAGGTTTGCATCATTGACCAGGTATGGATTATAATGAAACCTTTTCTAAGTAGCTATGCTTAAGTCCATCCAGATCCTACTTGCTACGGCTACATACCATGACTACGATATCTGGCGGTTGGGTGTCTTGACTGCTTTTCTAAATGATGATTTGGAAGAAAGCGTCTATAAGTATACATCCAGAGGGCTTCGTAGACAGTGGGAGCAGCGGAAACGTGTGCAAGATGTTTTATGTGATAAAACAGGCATCGCGGAGCTGGAACATCTGTTTTGATGAGATTAGTCAAAGAGTTTGACATCATCAAAATGGTAGATGAACCTTGTATATACAAAAAGGTAGTAGAGAGTATGCTGGTGATCCTCGTAGAGTACGTGGATGACATACTCTTGATAGGGAAGGAGTTTCCTATGCTACGCTCGGTCAATCTCCGCTTATCATAAGGATTCTCCATATAGGATCAAAGTGATACCTACTAAATCCTGGGTTTTGGATCTATGAGATAGATCTAATTGGATATTAGGATACTCACTAGTTGTAGTGAGATGGTATCAATTGATCCTGGGGAGAATCACTGGAAAGGTTCCAGGGTGATAAGGACGACTGAAAGTCAGTCACAGGCATTGTTTTTACCCTCAGCGAAGGGACGGTATGTTGGAAGAGTTCCAAGCTAGATAACGTGGCAAACTAGACGATAAAGGCAGGATACATCGCTACTTAAGATGCTACCAAAGAGACTGTTTGGGTGTATATTGGTTCATAAGATGAACCGGGTTCCTACCATTGTGTGACAATGGAAGTGTGGCTTTGACCCGGGAACCCCGGTCCCATCAGTGACCCAGACATATTCTAAGGCAGCATCACCTGATCATGGAGATGGTTGATCTCAAAAGAGATCAAGGTTAGGAGAGTAGACTCAGAGGACAACACGGCGGATCCACTCACAAAGGCCTTTTCCCAGAGAGAGACTTTTATGGGATGGTTGAGTATGAGATACTGCAACCACTGCTACAGATGGCCCTAGTGCAAGTGGGAGATTGTTAGTTATATGTATGCCCTAGAGGCCATTACTGTACATAGGATGTATATTGTAGTGGATGCTGGGACATATATAGGGAGGACTTTCTTGCTCAACATGATAGTATGCTATATGGTTACTCTTTACCTTAACGTGTACACTGATTGTCTCTCTGTTACATGTTGGTAAAGCCCTTAGGATGTGTACTTGACTACCTGGACTATGATGCGGATCATACTAGTGGGGACATGGTAGTCCATAAGTACATCCTTCAAGGTCCCTAGTCGTGGGTGTATCGAGATGGGGCATCGATATACCAGAGTAGACTAGCGTATACCTTCTCGACCCATACAGATGGGCGATGGATGATCCCATATCCATTAGTGTTTGACATCAGAGATGATATACGGGTGCTCAGTAGAGACTGGGTACACTGGACGGACTCGCCAAGAACTCCCAGATGGTATTATACCTTACGTCAGATGGCAGTTCTCTGGTGACACTGGTACAGGTTAGTCTGTAGACCCGAGATCGTCATAGAGTCTTGTGTGATTCCCACTGTGCTTTGATTTACACCTTACCACATCCAAGAGGGCGTGCAAAACGGTGGTTTTTTGGGTACAGTCCCGAATCACATGGAGGCAATGAGCGATAGGAGGGGATTCGTCTCTCCCGGTATAGGGAGTTGATGTTGCGCTGTGTTCGATTGTCTATAACCGGAAATCCCTGGCCAGGGTTGCTGAGATTTACTGGTAACTGTTACCAGTAGTTTCTCGAACTGTTATAGACCTCATATCGACATGACTTATCGAGCTACTGGGGTCTGACGTTTACCACCCCTAGACAAGATATGCGACATATCAGACGAACAGACCGGACTGTACGGTAAGTGTTACTGGTTGGATTCACAGGAGTGTGAGCGGGCTTGCTCGTTGATCTTCTGATCGCTCAATACCCGGGTGGCCGTTACGTTTAGCAGACCGCTTGTGGCTTGTGGGTGTTTGATATGATCATCACCTGCTGCCGGCATATTGACGAGTCTTTAGAGTCCTACACAGAGGTTTCCTGGCTCAAGCGAAACGAAATAGGAGCGCATATAAGATATGTGCGGGACCGAGAATAATATCAGTATGTGATACCGTATTCTATTCTCGCGATTTGTATCATTGGACGGTTATATATGATATAGCCGGGTTACCGAATCAAGTGTTGATTCGATACATTGATACACTTGATATTAGTCGGTTATATGCTATATGACCGGATCATTAAATCAAGTGTTGATTTAATAATTTAATGTATAATTATATATTTGATATATTACTTTACATTAACTAGTAATTGTTCACTTAAGATGGATTTTCTCACTTGATGTGCACATTGTATATATGATATAGTTTTGTGCACTAGTTTGTATCATGTTTGATGATACATGCAAACTTGGGTATGTGTATGCTTTGAACCAAGTTTAGGTAAATAGTTAGGGTTTTAATTCATTTATTCATTTATTTATTTTATGAATATATAATGAAATGGTGGCTTTCTTTTCTTTCTTTGCTTAAAGCTTCTTGAAGCTTCAAAGCATCTTTGAAAAAGTCTTCCATTTTGTTTTATCCTTAACCCTAACCATTTAACTAAACCCTAGTTTATTCTCTACATTGGTTACACTAACCCATGGTTGCAATATGATAAGGGTCACTTGATTTTCTATTTTAATTAATTCATTTTATTCATTTTTCTTCTTCTTCATCTTCTTCTTCAAGTGAAGAAAAGAAAAGCTTTCTACAAAAATGTCAAGTGATGAAATCAAGTGAGAAACCCAAATCCAAAGTGAACCCACTTCCTATTTCTTCATCCTCTACCACTTTCCATATAGTATAGGGTGTTTTCTTCACAAGTTTCATGACTTGGTGAAGATGGAGCTCGAGTTAGAGTCGCCTCGACGTAGATCATCTTCGGCATCGAAGTCAACGACCTAGCCCGATCTTTTCTCCGATGAAACCACCGCGAGAGTCCAGGATTCCGATGGTTGCAGCGGAGGGAAGTCATCATGGAGCCAAGGAAGTGGAGGACCGGATCTACAAAGGTTGTATTTCCATTCACTTAGCAATAAAGTTGTTTAATTGCATGTTTTGCCTTTGCCTCTAGTTAACGATCTAGCATTAGGGTTTCTTGGCATAAGAAAAATTTGATTTTGGCACGGTTGATGGCTTATGAGACCTCATGTGTGTGCCTAGGAACCCTACAGTTTCTTGTAACGTATCACTCATACATATTAGTAGAGCCCATAGGATCTTTGCTTGATTACCAGCGTTGTGATGGCAGTCACACTAGTGGGGGCTGGGTAGTCTATAAGCAACATCCTATACTTGTCCCTAGTCGTAGGATTATTGAGACTGGGTATTGATACTCCATAGTAGACTAGTGTGTACGCTTCTCATCCCAGTTGGGGAGATGGTCTGTCCCACAGCCATCGGTACGTCGTACTCGAGATAGTATACAGGTGCTCGTTAGGTTACGGGTACACCGGATAGGACTCGCAGGGGAACTGATTGGTTGGTATTATACCCGTCGTCAGTTAACAGTTCCCAGGTGACATGAGTACAGCATAGTCCGCAGACTTGACACTGCTACTTCGCCTCAAGTGTGTCCCACTGTTCTTAGATTGCTACCCTACCACGGCTCAAAGGAGTCGTGCAAACAGGTAGCAGTTGGGTGCAGTCCCGAGCACTTGGAGGCAGTGGCGGTTAGACAGGATTCGTCTCTTCCGGTATTGGGAGTTGATATCGCGCTGTGTCAGAGTGCCATTACGCAAAGTCCCTGGCCAGGGCAAGCGAGATTTACTGGTAGGTTCCAGTAGTTTCTCAGGGTGTAATGGGCTACGCTCCTACACGACTTATACCGCTATTAGGGGACTGACGCTTGCCGCCCCCTAAGCTCGATATGCGATAGTCTTAGACGAACATACCGGACTGTATGAAGATTGTCACATCAGGCTCAGTAGGAGTTCGGATGGGTTTCCTCATCGGCCTTCTTATCGACATCTACCTGGGGACCTTTACGTACAGCTATTGCCGCTTGCGGTCTGTAGTTAAACCCACTGCCAGCGTAGTGTCGAGTCTTTAGAGTCCCACACAGAGAGTTTCCCTGCTCCAGACGAAACGATATAGAGGTCGTATGGTTTTACGACAAGGGTTCGGACGCATACGTGTTTAAACGCACGTACGGCGTTCGGACAGTTTTTACTACCCGGCTTTGGTTTAAGCCAGATTCTAGTATCAGGTTATTGGATTTATACAGTCTAAAGTTTTTCCGTGTTTTCACGGATTGGAGGGGCGTTCTCATAATTTTCCGGGAAGCTTCTAGAAGCATGGTGACTTAGGGGTTAAGGTGGCATAAGCATTTATTGCTTAATGACTCATTTGTGTGATTCATCCATGGAGTTAATGCTTCATTTATTGAGCTAATGACTCATGAGATGAATCACACAAGATGAATGCATCAACCATGATGATTAATCATATATATTATTTATTTGATAAATTGTTATGGTTGATATATTCTAATGAGTTCATTTTTCAATATCATTATCATCATCACCTTCTCTCTCCTCAAGCTCTCTCATTCTTGAAACCCTAACCCTAACCTCGCATGTGTTGAGATCAAGGGTTAGCTAGACTAATACATCCATAACCTCACTCTATATCCCCTAGGTAGCTTAGATTAGCACTTTGAGCAACCTAGTTATCTCAAGTTAGAGATCAAGCTTGGCGTAGGAGCTCTCGGGTGGATCGTCTTTGACTCGAGGAGGTCGTTGAGGTGCCGATGTTCCAAGGAGCCTACGAGGAGTGGAGGACAGCGATGAATACCCGAAGGACAAGTAACGTGAGGTATAACTTCGAATCCGAGTAGTTAAACCTCTCGTAGTTTGCTAGTAACGGTTTAGATACGATTCATGCGATCAAGTCCGTGTTACGAAGCTTTGATAATCGTTTTTCATATATTCCGCCTCCCCGCAAATTCGTGGGGTGCGTGACATGGACTTACGGTGGTATCAGAGCCAAATAAACCATTACTAGCTTGTTTGCAACTAATTAGAAGTTCGATCGACGGAAAACACGAAAACGAAACCCCGGAACCCTATAGTTTCTGTTAATTTTAAACATGTCTAAAAAATTATATGATATGCCTTAAAATTCACAGCAGGGAAATATAAGAATACTGGAAAAATACGAGCCCCTAACTCGGCAAGACGGCCGCGGATCCGTGGCAAGAAGGTGCTTTTGGCCGCGGATCCGCTGCCGAGTCAACTCCGAGTTGACTCGGATTTGCTCAGTAATTCATATTTTTTGGTGTTTTGGTTTCCTGTATGTTCTGTTTCTACCCAGGTTACTTCAGTACAAGTTTGCTTTTGGGGTAGACACGGATAAAGGTTGTCGATCGATATTCTAAGTTATTTGCTAATTGGGTTTTTATCTGTAATGTTTAATGTGTTCGTAAACCTCCCCTAACTGCTAGTATGTCGGTTGGAAGGGGTTGCACATTTCTGTAATATTTATTGTTTGTGTATATGGACTTGATTGGAGTGTTGTGATGATTAGCCGGGGTTTTGAGATGGGTTTAATATTCATTCATTCGATGTAAATGTAATATGATGTAATATTTCTTTTGCGGGGCGCATCCAGGTTGCGGTTGTAGCCACCGTTGTATTGTTTCTTTTTACTGTTTTTGCTCCTAGGATAGACCCAAGGCGGGGTACACAAACTACCGGGTACTTTGAAGTGTTTAGTAGCCTACTCACTTTGTTGAGGGAGACCGCTTCACTTCGGGTACTCGGCGGGTAGTTTGCCGTACCCGTAGGGGTCTAGGGTTGGGTAATGGCTATTCATCACAACTGTGTAATCCGTCTTTTATTGCATGCTCAAAGCAAATGCGGATTGCTAGTATATCCAATAAAGTTCATCTGTGATCTGGAATGCTTATTATTGCGTCTGACGAATGTACAATATCTATATATGATAGCTATTAGACGTCACTTATGTTTTACACCCGCGCTAGCCCAGCCCCCGCTCTGTCGTTAGTTAAGTAACCTAACGGGTGATGACGGGACCCTGTGGCGAATGCGGATGGCATAAGAGGACGTGGTATTTTCGTTGTTTTCTGCAATGATAGGATAAATGATGGGACGCATTATTATAATGCAAAGAAAATAAACCATAGTTTAATCGTTGGAATAAATTTAAAAGAAACCACTCGGTTATTTTAAAAGAGCAGAATTTTTAATTACGGAGCTTTAACCACTCCTTTTAAAAAAGCTATCAGGTTCCTTCGATTATATCAAGTTCACTACGTTCACGGTTTTTCCAAAACCAGTCGTAGCCCTCCGTCATTTCTTATGGATTGTTAGTAGTATTCAAGCTATGTTTGTTGGCTTTCGTCAAGGCATAGTGCTTGGTAGCTGCTGGGGTATTCATTTGTTGCATAGATAGATGGGTTGGTTTGGGACAGTCGTATTACCTTGTTGGCTTTCATCAAGGGTATGTACGGGTGGGTTCAAATTAACAAGACAATGATGGGCAGAACTTGACATGTGACTTATGATTTGTTGGTTTTCGTCAAGGTCATAAGAGTATGGGGCAAAAATCCACATCGGGAGTTTCTAAAGAAACTGAAACTTGCTAGTGTTGCATACCATTTGGAGTTTGATTAATGTTGATAGGATTCCTTCAACATTATCATACGATGATATTTGGATCCCATGTTAGTGTATATGCCCTAGAGGCCATTATTGTATCATACTAGTTTGTATATTACTTGATGGAAGCTTGGGATATTCACAGTTGTATATACAATCTTGCTCGAAATGGTAGTATGCTACTTTGTTTGTCTCTGCTTTAATATGTGCATATGTTTCTTTTAGCATATCGCTGATATACATATTAGTAGAGCCCTTAGGATCTTTGCTTGATTACCAGCGTTGTGATGGCGCTCACACTCGTGGGGGCTGGGTAATCCATAAGCACATCCTTATACAGGTCCCTGGTCGTTGGACTATCGAGACAGGGCATCGATACTCCGGAGTAGACTAGCGTATGCGCTTCTCATCCCAGTGTGGGAGACGGTCTGTCCCACAGCCGTCAGTACGTCGTACTTGAGATAGTATGCGGGTGCTCGTTAGGTTACGAGTACACTGGACAGGACTCGTCGGGAACTGTTGGTTGGTATTATACCTATCGTCAGTTATCAGTTCCCAGGTGACATGAGTATAGCTTAGTCCGCTGACATGACACTGTCACTTCGCCTCGAGTGTGTTCCCACTGCACTTTGATTACTACCCTACCACGGCTCAAAGGAGTCATGCAAACAGGTAGTTTTTGGGTGCAGTCCCGAAGCACTTGGAGGCGGTGATGGTTAGACAGGATTCGTCTCTCCCGGTATTGGGGGTTGACATCGCGCTGTGTCCAGGAGAGCCATTACACAAGTAGTCCCTGGCCAGGGCAAGCGAGATATACTGGTAGGTTTCCAGTGTTATCTCAGGGTGTTCTGGGCTACACGCCGACACGACTTGTACCGCTATTAGGGAACTGACGTTTACCGCCCCCCTAGGCCCGCTATGCGATGTATCAGACGAACAGACCGGACTGTACGGAGACTGTCACATACAGGCTCAGTAGGAGTTCAGATGGGGTTACCTCGTCAGTCTTCTTATCGGCATCTACCTGGGGACCGTTACGTACAGCTAGTGCCGCTTGCGGTCTGTGGTTAAACCCACTGCCAGCGTAGTGTCGAGTCTTTAGAGTCCCACACAGAGAGCTATTCGCCTTTAGGCAAAATGAGTAGAGGTCGCATGGTTTTGCGACAGGGTTCGTTCACATCCGCGCACTTGTGCACGTTTGCTGTCCAGACAGCTTATACTAGCGGGCTTTGGTTTAAGCCGGATCCTAGTATATGATTTGGGATTGGTTTTATCTCATTGTGTTCGTGTTTCTTGGATCACGAATACGGGTGCGTATGCACAGCTGATTGAGACAGAGAGAGAGGACTTTGATTAGGGTTAATGACCATTGTCATTTTTATTAACCCTAATACTTATGTGTGTATTGTGGTTAATTGATATTAGTTTAATATAATTGTGCATGGTTATGGTTGTTGACCATTTGACATTCTTGACTTGTTGACCTGGGTTGACACTTTGACCATCATCATTTCATTTGGAAGATGCTCTTTGATCCTTGCAATTTGCATTAAAAATGAAATGATAATGGTCATGTCTTGATTAAGCCATGACAATTATCTCATTAATTTTCAATTTACAATAATTCACACATATATGTGAGAATGCTTCATTATTCTCTCATTCTATCATATACTTTCTCTCTCTTGCTCTTCCTCTTCCTCAAGCTCTCCCCTCTCATGTGTTGAGAAACACTTAAGCTTGAGAAAAACCATTCCATAGTAATCTCTACTCTCATCTAGGGTTCTAGGATTAGCACTTCTAGCACCCTAGTCACTTCTAGCTTGAAGTTGAAGCCAAAGGTTGAGGCTCTCGGGTGGATCCTTCTTCGACGTGAGAAGACGACAAAGGTGATCCCTTTCTACTACTCCAAGGAGCAAGGAGAGAAGGACATAGAGCCCAAGGTATAACCTTTCTACCCTTTAGCTAGTTTCTAGTTAGCTTTAGCTAGTTTTTGTTTAGCAAAGATCCTCCTTTGTCTAGTCCATGTTGCCTAGAGTAGTAAAAATCCGATTTTTATTCCGTTTTCCGCCTCCCCGCAAGCACCGGGGTGGGCAACGTGGACTTACAGTGGTATCAGAGCCTAACTAAACATAAACTAGCTAGGTAGTAAAGTGTATAGAACTTCGATCGGAAAAATCGCAAAACTACGACATGCAAAACCCTAAGTTTCTGTTAAATTTTTATCTGCTCTAAAAATAAAAAGTCATACTCCAAAAATCATCTCAGGGTTTTGTGAAGAAGCCCACCAAAAACGGTCGAGTGATCCCTTCAAAGCGCGGCGGTTCCGCGGCAAAAGTATACCCATTGCCGCGGAACCGCGGCCGTTTTGACTCGGGTCATGACCGAGTTTGGTGCAGTGTTCTTAGGTTGTGGTTTTGGGATTTTTAAGATGGTTTATTTCAGCCCAGATTTTCCAGAAAAGAAATTTGTATTTGGGGGCCTATAAATCCGTATTTTTGATCGAACTTCACTATACTTTGACTAATCGGTTATATCTGTGATGTTTATATGTATTGAACGTCTGCTAATCGCTATACGTCGATTAGTGGGGGTTATACATATCTGTGATCTGTGTTTGTTGATGGTATGTGTATATGAATGCGTTGGATTGTCGCGGGTGAATAGCCGGGGTGGATGTGAGATGAGTGTTTCTTTTTCTTTCATTCATTGTAATATGTAAATTGATGTATTATTATTTGTTTGGCCGCACAACCGGGTCGGGGTTGTAGCCGTCATTGTATAATTCTTTTTACTGTTTTTGCTCCTAGGATAGACCCATGGAGGGGGTGCACAAACTACCGGGTATCTCGAAGTGCCGAGTGGCCTACTCACGGTGTTGAGGGAGGTTGCTTCGCTTCGGGTACTTGGCGGGTAGTTTGCCGCATCCGTAGGGGTCTTGGGTGGGGTATTGGCTATTCACCGCGACCGTGTAATCCGCTTTTCGTTGCAGGCTCGAACGGATTTCGGATTCCTAGTATATCCAATGTATTCATCTGTGATCTGTAATGTCTATCATTGCTATATATTTATTTATGATAACTATTTAGGCGTTGCTTATGTTTTACAGCCGCGCTAGCCCAGCCCCCGCTCTGTCGTTAGTTAAGTAACCTAAAGGGTGATGACGGGGCCCCGTGGAGAATGCGAATGGCATAAGCGTACGTCATATTTTGGTTGTTTTCTGCAATGGTAGGATTAAATGATGGGACGCATTAAAAGAACTAATGCAAAAAAATAAACCAAGTAAAAGTCGATTGGAACACTTTGAAAACCACTCGGTTCTTTTCAAAACTAAACTTTTAAACGCGGAGCTTGAACCACTCCTTTTAAAAGCTATCTCGTTCCATCGATTATATCAAGTTCACTACGTTCACGGTTTCGCCAAAACCATTCGTAGCCCTCCGTCATTCCACATGAATGGTCAAAAAGTATTCAAGCTATGTATTTTGGCCAAAGTCAAGGCATAGTGATTGGTAGCTATTGGGTATTCATGTACAGCATAGATAGATGCGTTGGTTTGGGACAGTCGTGCTGCCATTTTGGCCAAAGTCAAGGGTAGGTACGGGTGGGTCCAAATTAACCAGGAGAATGACGGGTAGAACTTGACATGTGACTTATGATATTTTGGCCAAAGTCAAGGTCATAAGAGCATGGGGCAAAAATCCACATCGGGGGTTTCATAAGCACTGAAACTTGCTAGCGCTGCATACCATTTGGAGTGTGATAATTTTGGTAGGATTCCTTCGATTTTATCATGCGATGATATTTGGATCCCGATCCTACTGTGAGTATATGCTACTCCTCGGGAAAACTCTCACTTAACGATCAATGCTATAAACCTAGTAGGTGTCTAGAAAGGTGTTAGCGGGGCTACGCCCCCTGGGAAAAGAGGTTCTTAAATTAAGGAACTTCGCGAAAGCGTTGGAAAACCTCCCACGAAGTACCGACACTGGCCTGGCAGAACGGTTAAGCAAGTATTGTATGGTGAGATTGATCCCGACTAATTCTTTCTTTACGGTTTGAGAAAGAATTCGAGAGACAGTGGGAGCCATCCTGTTTAGACAAACTAAAAACCACTCTAAACTTGCAAGAGCATCATGCTAAAGTGTTTCTTTTCTCTCTCCTAATTGCAGCGACCATTCAACATGACCGGACTTAAGTTATTACTAGATAAAAACATACTGACAGGGCCAAACTACAAAGATTGGCTCAGGAATGTCAAGATGGCAATCACTTAGGACAAGTTGGGGTATGTCCTTACCACCAAAGCTCCCCCTGTCCCAGGTCCCACCTCCAGAGTCGCGGATAAAGAAATCCGTAAGACATGGGAGATCGATTGCACGAAGGCCAAATGCCTCATGCTTGCCTCAATGGACAACGAACATCAGAGGAGGCATGAGAATATGGACATAGAGTCTATATTTCTCCATACAAAAGAACTGTATGGAGAGCAGTCTCGTATCGCAAGATACGAAGTGTCGAAGAAGCTATTTTCGGCAAGATTGGCCGTCGGATCATCGGTAGCGGAACACGTGCTTAAGATGATTGGCTACATAGAGGAGCTCGCGGACCTTGGGACCACGTTGGAGAATGAACTCTACACTGATTTGATTCTCCAGTCCCTTCCTTCCACTTACGCCCAGTTTGTCCTAAACTTCAACATGCAAGGAAAAGTGGTTGAACTTTCCGAACTTCTGAACATGTTAAGGAGTGCTGAGGGCACCCTACAAAAGGGTAGGGAGACATCCACTTTTTTTGTAGGAGGATCTTCCTCTTCTAGATCCAGGGCGAAAGCCAAGGGTAAGAAGAAGAAAGCCCCCGCCAAACCAAGAGGCGGTGTCAGTAAAGTGGATACGAAGGGAAAAGGAAAGGCAACAAAGGTAGCGGGAAAGCTGGTGGGGAAGGAAGAATGCTTCTACTGTCACAAAAGTGGTCACTGGAAACAGGATTGCAAGGCTTGGAAGGCCAGAACCCAGGATCTGAAGCGAGTTGCGGCTTCTGCTTCAGGTGTGTATGTTATTGAAAACTGTCTATCAATAAACTCTACATCCTGGGTATTGGATACCGAATCAGGATCTCATATCTGTAATTCTTTGCAGGCATTGAGAAAGCGTAGAGTTTTGAAGACAGGTGATATGACCCTCAGAGTTGCAAACGGTGCTAGCATGGATGCTGAGGCCGTGGGGGACTATCACCTGGGATTGTCGGATGGACACTTTTTGGCTTTGCGTAGTTGTTATTATGTACCAAATGCAACCTGTAATATCATTTCTGTATCTTTATTATCTAAAGAAGGTTATGAATTTGCATTTGTAAGTAATGTAGTGAACATTCACCTTAATCAAGTTTTGATTGGGTCAGGTACATTAAACAACGGTATATACGTTTTAAACCAACCACAGATTTTCAATGTCCAGAATACACACAAAAGAAAGTCTCCAGAAATCAATAAAACTTTCTTATGGCATTGTAGACTGGGTCATATCAATGAGAGAAGGTTGACTAAGTTACATGCAGAAGGATATTTGGATCCGTTCGAATATCAATCGTATGCAACTTGTCAATCCTGTCTCAAAGGAAAGATGACAAAGACTCCGTTCACTGGACACGGAGTAAGAGCGAGCGAGCTCTTGGGACTCGTACACAGCGACATGTGCGGTCCAATGTCTACACATGCACGAAGCGGTTATTCTTACTTCATTACTTTTACGGATGACTTTTCAAGGTACGGTTATGTCTTCTTAATGAAACATAAATCCGAGGCTTCTGAAAAATTCCAGGAATATAAGAATGAAGTAGAAAAACAAACAGGCAAAAGTATCAAGGCACTGAGATCTGATCGAGGTGGTGAATACTTGAGTGCCGAGTTCCTGGGTTACTTAAAAGAGAATGGAATTCTCTCTCAGCTTACTCCTCCATACACTCCGCAATATAATGGTGTATCGGAGAGACGGAACCAAACCCTATTGGATATGGTACGGTCCATGATGAGTAACGCTGAGTTATCGCGATCGTTCTGGGGATATGCGCTAGAATCAGCTGCATACCTTTTGAACCGAGTTCCAACTAAGACTGTGCCCACTACACCATATCAGATGTGGTGTGGGAAGAGACCCTATCTTAATCATATTAAGACATGGGGATATCCAGCTTTTGTAAAAAAGCAGCATGCGGACAAGCTCGAGGCACGCTCAGTACAGTGCAAGTTTGTGGGATATCCAAAGAACTCCAAGGGATATTTCTTCTATTGCAAAGAGGAACAAAAGGTTTTTGTTTCTCGCCATGCCTACTTTCTAGAACACCGGTTCATAGAAAAAGAAATAAGTGGGAGCGCAATAGAACTGGAAGAAATTCCAGAACCACGAGCTATTACTAAAAGCTTAGTAGAACCAAAGGGTTCGAAAGATCAGGACATTCCCACGCAACTCCGCAGGAGTAGTAGGCAGTCTCATCCGCCCGAGAGATACTACGGTTTTCTCATTGACGGGGATAGAGAGGATTGCATCATAGATTGTGATGAGCCTACTAGCTTCCAGCAAGCCATTCAGAGCGTCAACTCGGTAAAATGGCTGGATGCAATGCGGACCGAAATGGAGTCCATATACACCAACAAAGTATGGACGTTGGACATTGCTCCAGATGGGGTAAAACCCGTAGGATGCAAGTGGATCTTCAAAAGGAGGATTGGTGTAGATGGACAGGTTGAGACCTATAAAGCTAGACTGGTTGCAAAGGGTTTTCGTCAGCGACCTGGTTTGGACTATGACGAAACCTTTTCTCCAGTAGCTATGTTGAAATCCATTCGGATCCTTCTTGCCATTTCTGCCTTCCACGATTATGAGATTTGGCAGATGGACGTAAAGACCGCTTTTCTAAATGGACATTTAGAGGAGTGTGTCTATATGGACCAGCCAGAGGGTTTCATTCAGAGTGGGAGCAGCGGAAAGGTGTGCAAGTTGCTTAAGTCCATTTATGGACTAAAGCAGGCATCGCGGAGTTGGAACATCTGTTTTGATGAGACGGTCAAGGAATTTGGCTTTATCAAAAATCCAGATGAACCATGCATCTATTGTAGATTTGTAGCGAGAACTGTAGTATTCCTCGTTTTATACATGGATGACATTCTCTTAATAGGAAATGACATTCCTATGCTACAATCTGTCAAGGGGTTCTTGTCACACAGGTTCTCCATGAAACACCTGGGTGATGCCTCATACATTCTGGGTATCCGGATCTACCGTGACAGATCCAAGAGGATATTAGGACTTTCACAGTCCAGGTACATCGACACCATACTGAAAAGATTCAGTATGGAAGATTCCAAGCGCGGTAATCTACCGGCTTGTCACGGGATCACCCTCTCCAAAGAGATGTCTCCCAAGACTGATTTGGAGAAGGATCGCATGTCTATTATACCCTACGCTTCTGCGGTAGGCTCTATAATGTATGTGATGTTGTGTACCAGACCGGATGTAGCTTATGCACTAAGTGTGGTAAGCAGGTATCAGTCAAACCCTGGGGAGAAACATTGGATAGCGGTAAAGAACATTCTCAAGTACCTGAGAAGGACTAAGGAGATGTTCTTGGTGTATGGCGGAAAAGACCTCCAGATTGAGGCCTTTGCTGACTCCAGCTTCCAGAGTGACAAGGATGATTCCAAGTCCATGTCGGGTTTTGTCTTTACCCTCAATGGAGGGGTGGTGTGTTGGAAGAGCTCCAAACAGGAAACCGTTGCTGACTCGACTATGGAAGCGGAATACATCGCTGCATCTGATGCCGCAAAAGAAGCTGTCTGGATGAGGAAGTTCTTGAAAGAACTTCAGGTGGTTCCATCCATTGTTGACCCAATATCTCTGTATTGCGACAACAACGGAGCTATAGCTTTAGCGAAGGAACCCAGGTCCCATCAGAAATCCAGACACATCTTGAGGCGGTATCACCTGATCAGGGAGATCGTGGATTGCCAGGAGATCGAGGTTCGGAGGGTTGCTTCAGAAGATAACACTGCAGATCCATTCACCAAGGCCTTGCCCCAGACTCAGTTCGAGTGGCTGATCGAGATGATAGGTCTTCGATACGCCAGTACATGGCCTTAGTGCAAGTGGGAGATTGTTAGTCTATATGCCCTAGAGGCCATTACTGTATCATACTAGTTTGTATATTACTTGATGGAAGCTTGGGATATTCACAGTTGTATATACAATCTTGCTCGAAATGGTAGTATGCTACTTGGTTTGTCTCTGCTTTAATATGTGCATATGTTTCTTTTAGCATATCGCTGATATACATATTAGTAGAGCCCTTAGGATCTTTGCTTGATTACCAGTGTTGTGATGGCGCTCACACTCATGGGGGCTGGGTAATCCATAAGCACATCCTTATACAGGTCCCTGGTCATTGGACTATCGAGACAGGGCATCGATACTCCGGAGTAGACTAGCGTATGCGCTTCTCATCCCAGTGTGGGAGACGGTCTATCCCACAGCCTTCAGTACGTCGTACTTGAGATAGTATGCGGGTGCTCGTTAGGTTACGAGTACACTGGACAGGACTCGTCGGGAACTGTTGGTTGGTATTATACCTATCGTCAGTTATCAGTTCCCAGGTGACATGAGTACAGCTTAGTCCGTTGACTTGACACTGTTACTTCGCCTCGAGTGTGTTCTGCACTTTGATTACTACCCTACCACGGCTCAAAGGAGTCATGCAAACAGGTAGTTTTTGGGTGCAGTCCCGAAGCACTTGGAGGCAGTGACGGTTAGACAGGATTCGTCTCTCCCGGTATTGGGGGTTAACATCGCGCTGTGTCCAGGAGAGCCATTACACAAGTAGTCCCTAGCCAGGGCAAGCGAGATATACTGGTAGGTTTCCAGTGTTATCTCAGGGTGTTCTGGGCTACACTCCGACATGACTTGTACCGCTATGAGGGGACTGACGTTTACAGCCCCCCTAGGCCCGCCATGCGATGTATCAGATGAACAGACCGGACTGTACGGAGACTGTCACATACAGGCTCAGTAGGAGTTCAGATGGGGTTACCTCGTCAGTCTTCTTATCGGCATCTACCTGGGGACCGTTATGTACAGCTAGTGCCGCTTGCGGTCTGTGGTTAAACCCACTGCCAGCGTAGTGTCGAGTCTTTAGAGTCCCACACAGAGAGCTATTCGCCTTTAGGCAAAATGAGTAGAGGTCGCATGGTTTTGCGACAGGGTTCGTTCACATCCGCGCACTTGTGCACGTTTGCTGTCCAGACAGCTTATACTAGCGGGCTTTGGTTTAAGCCGGATCCTAGTATATGATTTGGGATTGGTTTTATCTCATTGTGTTCGTGTTCCTCGGATCACGAATACGGGTGCGTATGCACAGTTGATTGAGACAGAGGAAGAGGACTTTGATTAGGGTTAATGACCATTGTCATTTTTATTAACCCTAATGCTTATGTGTGTATTATGGTTAATTGATATTAGTTTAATATAATTGTGCAAGGTTATGGTTGTTGACCATTTGACATTCTTGACTTGTTGACCTAGGTCGACACTTTGACCATCATCATTTCATTTGGAAGATGCTCTTTGATCCTTGCAATTTGCATTAAAAATGAAATGATAATAGTCATGTCTTGATTAAGCCATGACAATTATCTCACTAATTTTCAATTTACAATAATTCACACATATATGTGAGAATGCTTCATTATTCTCTCATTCTATCATATACTTTCTCTCTCTTGCTCTTCCTCTTCCTCAAGCTCTCCCCTCTCATGTGTTGAGAAACACTTAAGCTTGAGAAAAACCATTCCATAGTAATCTCTACTCTCATCTAGGGTTCTAGGATTAGCACTTCTAGCACCCTAGTCACTTCTAGCTTGAAGTTGAAGCCAAAGGTTGAGGCTCTCGGGTGGATCCTTCTTCGACGTGAGAAGACGACAAAGGTGATCCCTTTCTACTACTCCAAGGAGCAAGGAGAGAAGGACATAGAGCCCAAGGTATAACCTTTCTACCCTTTAGCTAGTTTCTAGTTAGCTTTAGCTAGTTTTTGTTTAGCAAAGATCCTCCTTTGTCTAGTCCATGTTGCCTAGAGTAGTAAAAATCCGATTTTTATTCCGTTTTCCGCCTCCCCGCAAGCACCGGGGTGGGCAACGTGGACTTACATCCCGGTCCTACTGTGAGTGCATGCTACTTATCAGGAGATTCGTCACTTAACAATCAATGCTATAAACCAAGTAGGTGCCTAGAAAGGTGTCAACGGGGCTACGCCCCCAGAGAAAAGAGGTTATTTAATTAAGGAACTTCGTGAAAGCGTTGGAAAACCTCCCTCGAAGTATCGACACTGACCTGGCTGAACGGTTAAGCAAGAATTGTACGGTGAGAATAGTCCTGGCTAATTCTTCTTTTATGGTTTGAGGAGAGATTCGAGAAACAGTGGGAGCTATCCTGTTTAGATAAATTAAAACCACTCTAAACTTGAAAGAGCATCATGCTAAAAGTGTTTTCTTCTCTCTCTCTTAATTGCAGCGACCTTGTGACCACGACTAGGTTGCATCTAGATAACAAATTGACTGAATCTGACTTATATGACTGGCAATGGTCTGTCCAGATGTCCATTGCCTATAACAAGCTGGACCACCCTATTACTACTCAAGATCCCGCTGTCCCAGGTCCAGTTTCCACCGTCACGGATATGGATATCCGCCAGACAAGGGAAAAAGATATAGCAAAATCCAGGTGCCTCGTGTTAGCTTCAGTTGATGGTGTATACCAGAAGCAGCACGAGAAGATGGACTCAGTTTCCATCTTTCTCCATAACAAAGATTTATATGGAGAGCAATCTCATATCGCAAGATAGGAGAGCAATCTCATATCGACCGAATTAATTCAAGCGAAGTTGGCCGTCGGATCATCTGTAAGGGACAACGTCCTTACAATGACTAGCTATATTGATGATCTAAAAGACCTGCAGACCACGTTGGGAAACAGGTCAGATACTGACTTGGTTCTTCAGTCTCTGCCTTCTACCCTGAAGGAAACTAGGGATATAGAAGGAAAGAGAAAGGCAAAAGTTTTGGGACTGGATATAGTAAAAGAGGGACATTCCTATTGTTACAGGAATGAACATTGGCAGAAGGATTGCAGGGCTAGCAAAGCCAGTAGCCAGGATTCGAAGCGTGTTGTGGCTTCGGCTTCAAGTGTGTTTGTAATTGAGAACTGTTTGTCAATTAACTCTACTTCCTGGGTACTAGATACCGGAGCAGGATCTCATATCTGTAATTCATTACATGCTTTGAGAAACCGTAGAGTTATAAAGGTAGGTGATTGGACTCTCAGAGTTGCAAACGGAATGAGCGTGGATGCTGAATCCATGGGAGAATATCGCCTAGGTTTGACAAGTGGGCAGATATTGATTCTACGTAACTATCTGTATGTACCTAGTATGACTTGTAACATCATATCAGTATCCTCACTTTCGAGAGAGGGATATGATTTTACATTTGCAGGCGATGTAGTTCACATCCACCTAAATCAAGTTTTGATTTGGTCCGGTACATTAGATGACGGCATATACGTATTGAGTCAAGCTCAGGTTTTCAATGTCCAGAACACACTTAAAAGAAAGTCTCCGGAATTAAATCAGGCTTTCTTATGGCATTGTAGACTGGGTCACATCAATGAGAGAAGGTTGACTAAGTTACATAGAGAAGGATATTTGAATCCGTTCGAATATCAATCTTATGCTACTTGTGAATCTTGTCTCATAGGAAAGATGACAAAAACTCCGTTTACTGGATACGGAGTAAGAGCGAGCGAGCTCTTAGGACTCGTACACAGTGATGTGTGCGGCCCAATGTCTACACATGCGAGAGGAGGTTATTCCTACTTCATTACTTTTACGGATGATTTCTCTAGGTATGGACATGTCTTCTTAATAAAGCATAAATCCGAGGCCTTTGAGAAATTCCAAGAATACAAGAATGAAGTAGAAAACCAAACAGGCAAGAGTATAAAGACACTGAGATCTGATCGAGGTGGTGAATACTTAAGTGCCGAGTTTCTGGGTTACTTAAAAGAGAATGGAATTCTCTCTCAGCTTACTCCTCCATACACACCACAACACAACGGTGTATCAGAAAGGAGGAATCGAACCCTATTGGATATGGTTCGTTCCATGATGAGTAAGGCTGAGTTACCGCGATCTTTCTGGGGTTATGCGCTAGAATCAGCTGCATATCTTTTGAACAAGGTTCCAACCAAAATAGTGCCTACCACACCATATCAGATGTGGAGTGGGAAGAAAACCTGTCTTCAGTACTTGAAAGCATGGGGATGTCCAGCTTTTGTAAAAAGGCAGCATGCGGACAAGCTCGAGGCACGCTCAGTACAATGTAAGTTTGTGGGATATCCAAAGAACTCCATGGGATATTGTTTCTATTACGCAGAGGAACAAAAGGTTTTTGTTTCTCTTCATGCCCACTTCTTAGAAACTGAATTTTTAGAAAATCAGAAGAGTGGGAGCGCAGTAGAACTGGAAGAAATTCCAGAACCACAAGCTGTTACTGAAAGTATGGTAGAACCAGAGATTTCAGAAGAAAGGGTCATCCTGACGCCACTCCGCAGGAGTAGTAGGAAATCTCATCCGCCCGAGAGATACTACGGTTTTCTCATAGACGGGGATAGAGAGGATTGCACTATTGACTATGATGAGCCTACTAGCTTTCAGCAAGCCATTCAGAGCGGTGACTCAGTAAAATGGCTGGATGCAATGCGGACCGAAATGGAGTCCATGTACACTAACAAGGTATGGACTTTGGACATTGCTCCAGATGGGGTAAAACCCGTAGGATGCAAATGGATCTTCAAAAAGAAGATTGGTGTAGATAGACAGGTTGAAACCTATAAGGCTAGACTTGTTGCAAAGGGTTTCCGTCAAAGTCCTGGTTTGGACTATGATGAAACCTTTTCTCCAGTGGCTATGCTCAAATCCATTCGGGTCCTTCTTGCTATTGCTGCCTTCCACGATTATGAAATCTGGCAGATGGATGTAAAGACGGCCTTTCTAAATGGTAATATAGAAGAGTGCGTCTATATGGATCAGCCAGAGGGATTCATTCAGAGTGGGAGCAGCGGTAAAGTATGCAAGATGCTTAAGTCCATTTATGGACTAAAGCCGGCATCGCGGAGTTGGAACATCTATTTTTATGATGCTGTCAAAGAATTTGACTTTATCAAAAATCCAGATGAACCTTGCATATACAGTAAGATTGTAGGGAGAGCTGTAGTATTTCTCGTCTTGTACGTGGATGACATTCTCCTAATAGGAAATGATATTCCTATGTTACAGTCAGTCAAAAGATTCTTGTCACATAAATTCTCCATGAAAGACCTGGGTGATGCCACCTACATTCTGGGGATCCGGATCTATCGTGATAGATCAAAGAGGATGTTGGGACTTTCGCAGTCCAGGTACATAGACACCATAGTGAAGAGATTCAGTATGGATGATTCTAAGCGCGGTAACCTACCGGCTTGTCACGGAATCACTCTCTCTAAAGAGATGTCTCCCAAGACTGATTTAGAAAGGGATCGCATGTCGATTATACCCTATGCTTCTGCAGTAGGCTCTATAATGTATGCGATATTATGTACCAGACCAGATGTAGCATACGCATTGAGCGTTGTAAGCCGGTATCGGGCAAACCCAGGGGAGAATCACTGGATAGAAGTAAAGAACATTCTCAAGTACCTAAGAAGGACTAAAGATATGTTCTTGGTGTATGGCGGAAAAGACCTCCAGATTGAGGCCTTTGCCGACTCCGGCTTCCAGAGTGACAAAGATGACTCCAAGTCCATGTCGGGTTATGTCTTTACCCTCAATGAAGGGGCGGTTTGTTGGAAGAGTTCCAAACAGGAGACCGTTGCTGACTCAACGATGGAAGCGGAGTACATAGCTGCTTGCGATGTCGCAAAATAAGCTGTCTGGATGAAGAATTTCCTCACAGAACATCAGGTGGTTCCTACCAGTGTTGATCCAATACCTCTGTATTGTGACAACAATGGCGCTATAGCTTTAGCGAAGGAACCCAGGTCCCATCAGAAGTCCAGACACATCTTAAGGCGGTATCACCTGATCAGGGAGATTGTAGATCGCCGGGAGATCGAGATAAAGAGAGTAGAGACAGAGAATAACATTGTTGATCCATTCACAAAGGTCATTCCTCAGACGCAGTTCGAGAGGCTATTCGAGATGATAGGTCTACGATATGCCAGCTCATGGCCCTAGTGCAAGTGGGAGATTGTTAGTGTATATACCCTAGGGGCCATTATTGTATCATACTTGTATGTATATTACTTAATGGAAGCTTGGGATATTCATAGTTGTATATACAGTCTTGCTAAAAATGGTAGTATGCTACTTGGTTTGTGTCTACTTTAATATGTGCATATGTTTCTTGTAACGTATCACTCATACATATTAGTAGAGCCCATAGGATCTTTGCTTGATTACCAGTGTTGTGATGGCAGTCACACTAGTGGGGGCTGGGTAGTCTATAAGCAACATCCTATACTTATCCCTAGTCGTAGGATTATCGAGACTGGGCATCGATACTCCAGAGTAGACTAGTGTGTACGCTTCTCATCCCAGTTGGGGAGATGGTCTATCCCACAGCCATCAGTACGACGTACTGGAGATAGTATACAGGTGCTCGTTAGGTTACGGGTACATCGGACAGGACTCGCAGGGGAACTGATTGGTTGGTATTATACCCGTCGTCAGTTAACGGTTCCCAGGTGACATGAGTACAGCATAGTCCGCAGACTTGACACTGCTACTTCGCCTCAAGTGTGTCCCACTGTTCTTAGATTGCTACCCTACCACGGCTTAAAGGAGTCGTGCAAACAGGTAGCAGTTGGGTGCAGTCCCGAGCATTTGGAGGCAGTGGCGGTTAGACAGGATTCGTCTCTCCCGGTATTGGGAGTTGATATCGCGCTGTGTCAGAGAGCCATTACGCAAATTCCCTAGCCAGGGCAAGCGAGATTTACTGGTAGGTTCCAGTAGTTTCTCAAGGTGTAATGGGCTACGCTCCGACACGACTTATATCGCTATTAGGGGACTGACGCTTGTCACCCCCTAGGCTCGATATGTGATAGTCTTAGACGAACAGACCGGACTGTACGGAGATTGTCACATCAGGCTCAGTAGGAGTTCGGATGGGTTTCCTCATCGGCCTTCTTATCGACATCTACCTGGGGACCGTTACGTACAGCTAGTGCCGCTTGCGGTCTGTGGTTAAACCCACTGCCAGCGTAGTGTCGAGTCTTTAGAGTCCCACACAGAGAGTTTTCCTGCTTCAGGAGAAACGATATAGAGGTCGTATGGTTTTACGACAAGGGTTCGGACGCATACGTGTTTAAACGCATGTACGGCGTTCGGACAGTTTTTACTAGCCGGTTTTGGTTTAAGCCAGATTCTAGTATCAGGTTATTGGATTTATACAATCTAAAGTTTTTCCGTGTTTTCACGGATTGGAGGGGCGTTCTCGTAATTTTCCGGGAAGCTTCTAGAAGCATGGTGACTTGGGGGTTAAGGTGGCATAAGTATTTATTGCTTAATGACTCATTTGTGTGATTCATCCATGGAGTTAATGCTTCATTTATTGAGCTAATGACTCATGAGATGAATCACACAAGGTGAATGCATCAACCATGATGATTAATCATATATATTATTTATTTGATAAATTGTTATGGTTGATATATTCTAATGAGTTCATTTTTTAATATCATTCTTATCATCACCTTCTCTCTCCTCAAGCTCTTTCATTCTTGAAACCCTAACCCTAACCTCTCATGTGTTGAGATCAAGGGTTAGCTAGACTAATACATCCATAACCTCACTCTATATCCCTTAGGTAGCTTAGATTAGCACTTTGAGCAATCTAGTTATCTCAAGTTAGAGATCAAGCTTGGCGTAGGAGCTCTCGAGTGAATCGTCTTTGACTCGAGGAGGCCGTTGAGGTGTCGATGTTCCAAGGAGCCTACGAGGAGTGGAGGACAGGGATGAAGACCCTAAGGACAAGTAACATGAGGTATAACTTCGAATCCGAGTAGTTAAATCTCTCGTAGTTTGCTAGTAACGGTTTAGATACGATTCATGCGCTCAAGTCCGTGTTACGAAGCTTTGATAATCGTTTTTCATATATTCCGCCTCCCCGTAAGTTCGTGGGGTGCGTGACATAGACTTACATTATACTCTCTTATCTTTCTACTCTATTTCTATCTCTCTTTAGGACTTACCGAGCGATTGTTCGTCGACAACATTCCTTCTCTCTTCTTTCTTTGGAATGTTGTCAGGAGGACCCGACTCTGAGGATTTCGAGATCAGCCAGGGGCACTTAGAGCAGAAAACTGAGCAGCACGACCTTTAGGCTTTACTTGTACTCGCTTTACTTTCATGTTCATGCCATTGTTTTGGCATTGCTTTCCATTTCTGTATTTACATTTTCAATTGTACTTGTAAAGAAATGTTAAATAAATAAAAGTTGTTATTCAGTTACATCTCTTGTTTTTTTTCCTTGTGTACATTCATTATATTGCTTAGTACGCTTAGCGTGTTTACTTCTGAGTAAATACGTAGCGGGTCTCGTCGTGTTTCCTTACCCGTACACTGGGAAGTGGGGAGTGGCAGGGCTTGTGGGAGATCCTAACCTTGCAAGGTGGCCACTTGATTAAGGATTTGGCTCCAAAGTCCCTTGAAAAGAAAATATTTGGATTTTGTGATGGATTTTGTGGTGATTTGTGGAATGAGATTTAGGAGGTAGAGAAGGGTTTTTTTTTGTGAAGGGGAGTTGAAGAAGAGAGAAGAGAGAATGAAGAAAGAAGGAAGAATGGAAAAGAAAAGAAGGGAAATGGCTATTATTAGCCTTTGTACCATTTTCTTTAGCAATAAATGCACCATCAATTCATATCTCCCCCATTATTCTTTTCTTTACTTTTCTTTTTATAAACCATATAATTTGTTAAATATTTAGAAGAAAATTAGGGTTTAAGTTGTCATGGCTAAAAAAAGTGTTTTAACCTAAACTAATATGTTGCAAATACTATATGTGTGTGTGTGTGTGCACGCGTGCGCGCACATATATATATATATTTTAAAATAAATAAATAAATAGATAGATATATGTGAAAATAATTATTAACTAAGTTTTATGGAAAACCCCATGATATATCGTTTAATTAAATTATAATTAAATCTAATCAAATTTTAGAACGTTACACCCTCTTGGGAAGAGTGCAGGATTTGAATCATAGGAACCCCAAGAGAGGAAGTGACCACAAATTAACGCTTTCAGGGTAAATTCGTGGGCTCCCTAGATGCGTGTGTGCGTGTGTTGTATGCTTGTGTGTAGTGTGTGTGTACGCGCGCGCATAGGATAGGGCTGACAGGCCAATGCCAAAAAAAAGAATATTTGAAGACCGCTCTCCTTAATTTCAATACTAGCGATTATTTTATCGGTTCATGTTTGACTCATAATTTGTAATGTTTAACATTTTTCCCTTTAAATAAATTTGATTTTCCTTCTTACCTAAATACTATCTCATCTCTTCCTTAAGTTAAATGAGACTGCCGTCGACCGCAGCTCCACCACTGCAGTCACAAGAACCATCTTCCGAGTTGGGTCCCATCCGAACTTAAATCCAAGACCCTCTTGGGTAATACTTTACCTAACGTTTTGAAATCCTATCCAAATCTACATAAGAGACAAACATTAGTAGAAACTGTACACATTAGGATCGGTGTATTAGCGACCGTCTAAATATATACGGACGTTGATAAGTTATTAGCGACCCTATATTTTATACGGTCGCCATTGGACGGTTGCCAATGTATTGGCGACCGTCCAAAATGTATTAGCGACCGTTTATGAATGGTCGCTAATACAGTGATCATATTTTGCCCGCAACCAGCTCTCTTCCTCCTCATTCCCCCTAAATTTCACCCGAGTAAGTCCTCTTCCCCTCCTTTTAATCAAAATTTTATGAAAAATTCTCAATTTTAATCCAAATTTTTTTTGGAGGTGTTATTGTTGGAGAAGTTGTTGGAGCTTGCAATCTCTTCTTTCTTTTCCAAATCCGGTCCAGGATTAATGTTTTCTTCTATGCTAACCCTAATTTTTTTTTATTAAATTTGTAAATTAGGTGATTCTAATATTTGATTTATATTGGTTTTGAGATGTTAGATATGAATAATAATGAATTGAATTGGTTGTAGGGTGATGAATTATAAACCCTAATGAAAACCTATGAACCCTAATTTAACCCAAAAAACCTAATGAAAATTTATAAAATCTAATTAACAAACCCTAAAAATTTGGTAATTTAGACTTAGAGTTGAAGATATATGGATTATAGGTAATCGAGATTTAATTGTTAGATGAATTTTGAGAAGGTTCGATATATTTACTTGTTAGATTAATTTAGGGTAAGATGGATTATAAAATTATGTTGGATGAATTATAGGTAATTGAAGGGGAGAACGAGTGTGTGCGCACGCGCATGTGTGTTTGTGCGTATGTGAAAGTGTGTGTCCACGCATACGTATGTGAGCGAGTGTGTGTGAGTGTGTGAGCGAGTGTGTGTATGAGTGTTTGAGTGCGCGCACGTATGTGTGAGTGTGTACGAATGTATGTGTGTGCCCGGATACGAAATATTTCAATAATATATTCAACCTAACTTCTACCTTGTATTTTGTAAATTTAATGATTCGATATCTTGTTGTCTATGATTTATTGCCTAGATTTTTAAATTGTAGTACAATCTATAAACCAAATCAAAATAAAATTCAAATCCTTTAATACCAATTAAACTATACTTGATGCAAAAATGAAAAATAAAATCAAACCCATTAAGAAAAATTAACACTAATTAGGCTATAACGTTAATTACACTAATTAAGAAATCTTAATAAAAACTAGATACTAGTGAACTGAGACCTTAATTAAAAAACAGTTAAGCAGGAAGTTAAGGTAAACCCTAAAATTGTGATTAGAAAATTAAGCAGGGTTTTATTTTTCATTTAATTAGTAAATTTAAGATCAAAATGTCTTAAACTTATTTAGAATCGACCTATAGTTTCCCGTCTGACAGTTAATGTATGTCAAATCTTTTAACCGTCGAATACGATCACAAATGTTTGTGAGAATTGAGCGTCATGTTCAATTTTTTCAAACGTATGTGTAGTATTCGACGATGGAATTTGGCATACAGTAATTGTTGGAATTGTCCGGTTTGGACATGTTACAAATGAAACAAGACTCGCATCTCACATTCTCCTATATTTTTGTCCATTTCGAGAAGTTTAGATGGTGCTTTCCACTTGTTCCCCGTGTATAGATTTATGTACGAACACGAGGAACATGGAGGAAGTGTTGCCAAAATTTTCTTGAAATGAACGGAAAACAGGAGGATATGGGATTTGAGTGTTGCATTCATAATGGGAATTAGAACATTTAGCCTTGACAACCGTGAAACTAATTATCCGTTCCGACTTTTTACCCTGCCTTACGCCAGCCTTAAATGACATCAAATGTTTTGATGCATTCACATCATTAAATCTAATTTAAAACTTGAAAATTTATTTAATGATGATCTTTTAATAAACTCCTAATATATGTTACACTCATATTATTATCTATATGGTAACAGATGAGAATTCTTCCGGATAAATCATTTATGCTCATGGAGAAAAAAGATATGTATAGTTTGAGAAACACCCGATTTAATGATGGACTTAAAACCTTTTTAGATTACGTGAAGCTAAACCCAAAGCATAGTAAAGATGAACTCTTGTTCTGTCCTTATAAGAAATGTAAGAATAGAGAACGTCTTCGACGTGTAGAGATAGAAAAACATGTGTATATAAACTGTTTTGAAGAAGGCAACATACATTGAAATTACCATGGCGAGAGAATATGTAATGAGGAAGTGTGGACGGATAATGAGACCGCAGATTCGCAATCCGAGTTGCCGACGGGTGGCAGGATAGATGGCACGCATGAGATATTGGAAGATTTATTTGCTGGCGAGGAAATGAATGACGTCAAACCATCCGAAGACACCTGTGGATTAGAGGAATTGAAGAAACTTATGGAGAAAAATGAACAAGATCTATACGAAGAGTATACGGAATTTAGTAGGTTTTCTTTCGTAATAAGGCTCATCCATCTGAAGATTATTAGCGGGATGGTTAACGAGAACTTTGACGTGCTTCTGGATCTCCTACGCAAGGAAGTTCCCGAAGGAATGAAAAGCATTCCAAAGAATCATTATCAGGAAAAAAATTGTTAAGACACTTGGTTTCTCGTCTGAGAAGATCAATGTATACTCTAACGACTGTGTACTGTATCGCAAAGATTATGCATCTCTTGATGAGTGCCACACTTACAACTTGTCCGGGTGCAAAAGTGTTAAGCGAAATTCAATCGTAGTAATATCCGACGTCAGTAGAAAGAGCAAGAAAACTATGTTCTCCGCCGAAAACCGGGAAAGACAAACGTCTTGTCTGAATTTGGGGGCAGATGCTATTTGGTTTTATCCGTCCACCTCTCCGAAGATGCCATGTTGATTTATGACACCGTGTATCGTAGGTTTAGACGGATGCGGCCGTTATAGCAAACTTCGTCAGATTCCCCCTCGTTTGAGGGGTTTTTGATTATGGGAACACTCTTCCCTGCAGACGTAAGCCCCTGTAGTTAATTACGCTACCGCATCGCGGTAACCACTTTCTCCTTCTCCAGATGGTCACTTTGTGTCGTGTGTGTTTGTTTTGTTTTTGGTTGCCCGTGGATTGTATACAGAGACTAATTTATGTTGTTGCCCGTAGGGCGTGGATTAGTCCAAATCCGTATTTTCTTAGATTTGGGTTTTGGTTTGGGTTTAAGGATGCGTTGGTCTCATTTGAGACTAAGATCAATTTAAACGTTTGTTAAGGATACGTTAGTCTAATTTTAGAATAAGATCAACTTAACGTTTGTTAAGGACATGTTAGTCTAATTTTAGACTAAGATCAACTTAATCATTTAGATCTAACAAAAGAGCATTTGGACTCTATTGTTTTAGTTTAGGGACTTTGCGGTCCAGTTTAAAGATATCATAGTCTGTAAAGTTTAAAGACATCATAGTCTATGAGTTTAAGGACCCCACAGTCCATAAAGTTTAAGGACATCATAGTCCATGAGTTTAAGGACCCCACAGTCCGTGGTGGTTTGGTTGTCGGGACATGTCACCTCTCTGAAGACATTGAAGGATTACAACGATAAATATCAGAGGAGTGAAGAGATGTACCCTTGAACCAATATTGGTTGGGAGATCTGTAGTCCAATTTGGGACTGAGATCAAAGATTTATGAGCATATGGGGTCAATAATCCGAATTAGGGTTCTGTGGCCACCTTGGGCTCGGCCCATTCAGTTAAAATATTAAACATTTAACAATACTGAGCATTGGTTTGAGTTCTGACAATTATTTTTGTCTTTTATTGAGTGCTGAGCACTCATCATAGCTCTGGGGCTTTATTTAAAAAACAATTTATGTTCTCTTAGCGCACACGTGAGGAGCACGTGGTGCACTTAGCGCTGAGCGCCAGTCAATGAGCGCAGAGCGTTTATTTTAAGTAGCGCACACGTGAGAAGCACGTGGCGCGCTTTGCGCTGTGTACGAGACTTTGGAGCACAGAGCGCTTCTTTTGAAGTAGCGCACACGTGAGGAGCACGTGGTGCGCTTGGTGCTGTGCGCCAGACAATGAGCGCAGAGCGCTTCTGGTGAATTTGGAGCGCTAAGGCTCTGCAATGCTGCGCGTTAGTTTTGAAGCGCTTCTTTTAATAGGAGCGCTAGGGCTCTGCAGCGCTGTGCGCTAGATTTGGAGCGCTGAAGCGCTTCTTTTAATTAGAGCGCTAAGGCTCTTTTTAGGCAGATTTGCGCCCTGAGAATTAAATTTTCTCATATAAGAGACTTTGTCTCATGGATCTAAGAACAAATTTCTTATTTTATAGGAGATATTTCAATCTCTTATGTTTTTTATGAAAGGCTTTGCCTTTATGGATCTTTGATCCTAAGAGAATTGAATTATTCTCCTCCCCTTTTTATAATGAGATGTCATGATCTCTTTTGTGAAAGACAATTTGTCTTAAGGATCTATGATCTAGCATAAGAACTAAGTTCTTTTTCTGATGAGATTTTTATCTCTCTGTTTTTACCTTGAAGAAAAGTTCTTCTTCTGCCGAGAGCTTGCTCTTCTCTCTAAACTTTCTCAAAATTTGTGGGGGGTTCCTCTATATCAGACTTGAAGTCTTGGGTCCTTTATATAGGGTAGGTTGATTTGTTGAATCGGTTGATGAGATCTTTTCTCTAATTGATTTGTGGATTTCCCCACCGTTGGATCTTTGATCTTAGGGCTTCTGTTTTACAGAAGGCAATCTTCTTGTTTTTAACAAGATTGGGAAATCTTTTCCCATACAGAATTTATTATGTACTTTGTTGATTTTTAATCACCATTGGATCATTGATCCAACGATGCTCTGATTTTCAGAGCACAATCTTTCCTGTTTGGAAAGATTCTGAAGAATGTTTCCTTAACAGAATTTTATTCTGGTCAATTGATGATTTTTAATCATGTTCGTTAGATCTTTGATCCAAGGGCCGAGAACATTTTGTTCGATCGCTAGCGCTCTCGTTCTTTGCACGTGAGGTGCTGCCTCAGAGTCTTTGACTCTTTAGCGCTGGCGCTCAGTGCTCTCGTGTTTTGCACGTGAGGTGCTGCCTCAGAGTCTTTGACTCTTTAGCGCTGGCGCTCAGCGCTCTCGTGCTTTGCACGTGAGGCGCTGCCTCGTTACTGAAGGTGTCTTTTCACCTTCCTTATCCGCTTTTCCTGAGTCAAACTTCTCTTTCCCAGAACTTGGAAATAGTTCCATCATGCACAGCATTTTCTGTGCCTAGACTTGAATGTCTCCCTTCATAATCTGAAGCAATACTTCTTTTCTCTCTCATTTTCAGAGAATCATTTTAACAGGGAAGAGCTGTGGCTTGTAATCGCCCACATGCTCATCGTCAGCTATGGGAGGTGCCCATTGAGAAAATTGTTCCTCGTTTTGCTGCGCGCTTGGTGAACCCTACTCTTACGGATGACCAATACGACACCGTGTTGCACGAGCTCTTGACTCGTATAGGATCTCCTCTCCCCATCGGCTCTATTTGGCTCCGGATGGTTTTCTTGTCTGTGATCAATGACATTGCCCCTCCTCCGGCGGAGATGACTCCGGCAATGCTCGACGCCGCAGAAGACAAGATCGAGTGCTTCCACGAGGCACTTTTGATCACCACAACTCTAAGGGATCGCTCTGTCTGGCTGCTAAGCCAGATACGGGCTCAGCGGGCCATCATGTCTGCCTTTGTTGATGGGTGCGGTGCTGACCGATGGGTAGATACTCCTCGTGAAGATCGCCGCTTTGTCATGGTGGAGAAGGCAGAGAAGGAGTTAGATAATTTTATCCATAGTTTTGTGAATCCCTGTACTTTCGATCCCATGTTTGGTGATATATTTCCTGTAGAATAAAATGTTCAATTAAATCCTTTGTTTTTGTCATTGAACACCTATTCTTCCTCTAATGTGTGCATGTGCGTATATGTATGAGCCTGGTTTCATACATATTTGTAAACGAAACTTAAGCCGGCATAAACAGGAACTAATAGCTCTTGGCCGAAGATTTTGGCGGGAACAAATGCCCCCCACTACTTTCCCCGCGTAAGTATATACGTGGGTGAAGTAGTGCAGAGTAATTCATAGCGTATGACCAGTTTCGGGTTGGTATTTAACTTTCAGAATCTTGATCTGCGAAGATAACGAGCAGACACAAGCGTCGTCATTTATCATTGACTCAAATCTCGACTCTTAAGGGATATAGTTCCAAACCCTCAGCTCCATAAGCCGCACCCTTCTATTTCTGTATGTCTTACTCTGACGTGAAGTAGTTTATATGCTCATGAGTAACTTCTCCATTTCAGTGGCATGTAGCTTTGGCAAGGGTGGCCCATAGATGGTAGATAACAGTTCATCTTGAACTCTTTATGGGTAGCGATGTCTTAGGAAACAAGTTCAGATCTGCCACCTAAGACTTTTCAACTTTATGAGCCATGAGGGTCTCATAAAGACTTTTCTCCCTATGAGTCGAGAGGATCCCGTAGGTGTATTTTCTCCTTAGGAATCGTGAGGATTCCCAAGTGTTTTTTCTCTTGAAAGTCTTAAGGATCTCCCGAGAGAATTTTCCCGCTTACAAGTCGAGACGATTCGTAAGTGGTTGTTTCCCTCCTTGTCGATGTTCGGTTTCGGAGAGTGTGGCCCGTGAATAGTATATAAGCGCCCATCTTAGACTGACTTGCAGGGCCCCAGTGCTTAGGAAATAGGTTTTTTAATCCCCACAGCCTAAGGCTTTTTCCAAAGAGTCGAGACGAATCGAGAAGTTCTCGCAAGGACACTAATTTCCTCACGAGTCGAGAAGAAACGAGAAGTTCTCGCAAGAATGTCCTAACGTCACAGTTAACCTCTGCTCTTAACGATAGAGGTACGTTAGGGTCTGTGGTACTAGGGTTTTGTCTGTCGTACCGTCGCGTTGGCTGATGTATTCCTCGATAAGCAATCTTGTTGTTCGAGTAGCCTTGCGACTGTCGTGTCTCTGATCCCTTCGGGGGCTGGACAAGATGTCTTCAAGCAATCTTCTTAGGCAGTTTGACCGTCGGAAGAGCAAGCGTTGGGAATTTTACCATGCCGCTTTTTACTTGAGGTTAGGCTTACTTTAGGGAGCCCCGATGAGTCATAACCACTCCGCGCTGGTTGGGATGATCTCCGATAGTCTTTCAGGTTTTATTTGAATTGCCGTCAAGACCCTGAAGCTAGGAATTTGGCATTTGCTTCATTTGCTGGCATTGCGTCTGCTGTAACGAGACGAATGTCGCGGTTGTCTCTAGGTTGCCTGTGAACTGTCGATGCTTGGAACTAGGGATTTTGCCATGGCTCTGTTGTTGTTGACGTTGCGTCTGCTGTAACAAGACGAATGTCGAGGTGGTCTCTAGGTTGTCTGTGAACCGTCGAGATTTGGAACTAGGGACTTTGTCGTGGCTCCGCTTTGCTGATGTTGCGTCTGCTGTAACGAGACGAATGTCAAGGTGGTCTCTAGGTTGTCTGTGAACTGTCGAGATTTGGAACTAGGGACTTTGTCGTGGCTCTGCTTTGCTGATATTGCGTCTGCTGTAACGAGACGAATGTCGAGGTGGTCTCTAGGTTGTCTGTGAACTGTCGAGATTTGGAACTAGGGACTTTGTTGTGGCTCCGTTTTGATGACGTTGCGTCTGCTGTAACGAGACGAATGTCGAGGTGGTCTCTAGGTTGCCTGTGAACCCTCGAGATTTGGAACTAGGGACTTTTCCGTGGCTCTGTTTTGCTGACGTTGCGTCTGCTGTAACGAGACGAATGTCGAGATGGCCTCTAGGTTGTCTGTGAACCGTCGAGACTTGGAACTAGGGACTTTGTTATGGCTCTACTTTGTTGACGTTGCGTCTGCTGTAACGAGACGAATGTCGAGGTGGCCTCTAGGTTGTCTGTGAACCGTCGAGATTTGGAACTAGGGACTTTGCCGTGGCTCCACTTTGCTGACGTTGTGTCAGCTGTAACGAGACGAATGTCGAGGTGGTCTCTAGGTTGTCTGTGAACCGTCGAGATTTGGAACTAGGGACTTTGTCGTGGCTCCGTTTTGCTGATGTTGCATCTGCTGTAACGATACGAATGTCAAGATAGCCTCTAGGTTGTCTGTGAACCGTCGAGATTTGGAACTAGGGACTTTGCCGTGGCTCCGCTTTGCTGACGTTGCGTCTGTGCCCTGCTGGCAGAAGGAGGAACGCCGTTGTTGGTCTTCTGGGATGCAGATGTTGCCATCAAGACTTGGCTCACATCGATCCCTGTATACAAACCAGGGGCACAAAACAAAGAGGGAACCATATCATCCCACCAGGCTCATTTTTTTATCTGTATTTTTTTTGTTGTCTTCCCGTGATGCTCTATCATTTCAGCTTTTTGTATCGCGAAAGTCACGATTGCCCAATCATTTCGGCTATTTTTTGCGGTGCCCAATCATTTCGGCTATTTTTCTTTTTACTCGACGCTTTTTATTGCGAGATGCCCAACCATTTCAGCTATTTTGTATGCATTTTTTTTACTTGCTGATTTTGTTGCAAGTTGTCCCATCATATCGGCTATTTCATATGCATTTTTGGCTCGTTGACTTTTCGCTACGAGTATGAAACTTGGAATCTGATGCCAATCTCGGCATCAGCATCGCTACGACTGGAATATTGCCAGGAGCGAATCATCACTTGCCGTGAAAGGACTTGGGATTTGATACCGATTTAGGCATCAGCATCGCTAGAACTGGGGCATTGCCAGGAGCGAATCATCATTTATCTTTATCGATTCGAACAAAGGTGGCTTAGCAAACAGGGTTAGGATCCTGTCGACTAAGGTTTTTGACTTAATGAGCCGTAAGGGTCTCATAAAGATGTTTCTTCCTACGAGTCGTGAGGATCTCGTATGTGTCTTTTCTCCTTAGAAATCGTGAGGATTCCTAAGTGTATGTTCTCTTGTAAGTTGTAAGGATTTTACAAGAATGTTTTCTCCTTATAAGTCGAGAGGACTTACAAGGGTCGTTCACCGTGTGAGCATATCCCTAGTCGCTGGTGGGACTTTGTCAGGGAAATGTTTATTTGTGCTCGTGGATTGTATACAAGGGTCAATATTGAACCGCTTGTAGGGAAATCTGGGAAATGTGGTGGCTTAAGAATAGGTTCAGATCCCTGTAGCTTAAGGCTTTTGAATCCTATAAGCCGTGAGGGTCTCAAAGGGGAATTCTCCTTACGAGTCATGAGGATCTCGTAAGTGTGTTTTCTCTTTAGGAATCGTGGGGATTTCTAAGTGTGTTGCTCCATTGTGAGTCGTAAGGATCTCACGCAGGTATTTTCTCCTTACAGGGTCGAGAGGACCTTGCAAGTGTCTTTTAATGAGATTGCGCCTTTTCGGGTTTTCACAAACTCGCCGGTAGTCCTGTTGTTTTTACTCACAGAGCCCTTTTGGGTTTTCATCTGTGCCCATCTCGCTTATGGACGTACCACTTTTTGCGTAGACCTTGGGATGCTGCGGTCCGTAGTAGTTTATAGACATCTCGGTCAGTTGCAAGTTTTAGGACATTATGGTCCATCGTTAGTTTAGGGATGTTTCGGTCCGTAGCACGTTTTCAAGCTGAGGTTTCGTCAGATACTACTTATAGAGTTCAGGCTTGGGAAGACAGCGAGCGGACATAAGCGTCGTCATCTATCGTTGACCTAGGCCGTGACTCGTCAGGCGTAGTATTTTTTTAGGAACCAGTCGTTTATTGGCCTGAATGGTTTTTCGCCATGCATATCCATGAGCAAATAAGCCCCACCTTGGTAAACTTTGTCTATGATGTACGGGCCTTCATAATTCGGCTCGAATTTCTCCCGTTTGGCATGATTGGGGATCATAAGTCTCTTGACCACTAGCACGAGTTCGCCTTGGCGGAATGTTCTCGGCCTAGTCAATCTCTCATATGAGCGCGTCATTTTTGCTTTGTAAGCTTCCAAGTTTTGCTGTGCCATGAGCCGGGTTTCGTCGAGGGCATCAATTTCCTCAAGCCGAAGATGAGCATTGTTTTCATCTGTTAGCTTGTAATGAACCGCCACTCGTAAGGAGGGTAGTTCTATCTCCAAGAGGAGCACTGCTTCAGTGTCGAATACCAATGCATACGGCATTGTGTTTGTGGCCATTTTGAACGTAGTTCGATACGCCCAGAGAGCTTCATGCAGTCTCTCATGCCAGTCCTTTTTATTTTTGGACACTGTCTTTTTCACGATCTTCGTCAAGGTCTTGTTGAAAGCCTTAGCAAGACCGTTAGCTCGGGGATTATAGACCGAAGAGTATCTCCAGTATATATTATGTTGCTGCGCCAAGCGGCTAATTTTATGGCTTCTGTAGACCGGCCCGTTATCGGAGATAATCCGTCGCGGAGTGCCGAACCGATAGATGACGTGTGTCTTGAAGAAATGGAGGATATTCTCTGTCTTCACTTCTTTTAGCGGTACTGCTTATGCCCACTTGGAGAAATAATCGGTTGTCGCCAATATGAACCGATGTCCTCTGGATGACGCTGGTTCGATGGGCCCGACTATGTCGGTTCCCCACATTTCGAACGGCCAGCTAGCCACTATTGGGTGTAGCGGGTTTGGATGCTGGTGGATGAAGTCTCCATGAATTTGGCATGAGTGGCACTGCTTTGTGTATTCGAGACAGTCCTGAATCATCGTGGGCCAATAATAGCCCATCCTTTTGATCTTCAGCTTCATCTTTGGCCAAGCTTGATGAGAACCGCAGAGTCCGTTGTGAGTTTCTTGGACGACTTTCTTTGCTTCTTCCGGTCCTAGGCATCTTAGCTAAAGAGAGTCAAACGACCTCTTATACAGCGTATCATTGACGAAGGCGAAAGACAGAGACCTTTTCATGAGCTGATGCCTTGAGGATGCATCTTCAGGTGTTCGACGGGATTTGAAGTAGTCTATAAAGACTTCTCTCCAATCCTTAGCCTTTTCCTGGTCTTTTATTTGTAGGGCCGTTTGTTCGGTCTCTCCCTTTTCTTCGGACGACTCCGGAGATATTTCTGCCGGTGCAAGAACCCGACGGCTTTGCACAACGATCCTTACGTCATCAAGGTTCTCGTCGGCCGGTTCTTTAGCGAGCTTGGCTAACGCATCTGCTTTGCTATTTTCCGCACGCGGTATGCTTTCCAGGGCGTAGGCAGGGATTTGAATCAGCAATTGTTGCACTCTCTCGCCGTACTTCACCAACTCTGGTTTGCACGTTTGAAAATTTCCGTTTACTTGGCTAACGACCAGCTGGGAGTCTCCGTATATGAGGAGGTTTTCGATTCCCATGTTGACAGCGATCTCGAGACCTGCTATCAGAGCTCCATATTCGGCTTCATTGTTTGTCCTCGGCTCTGTTAGGGAGAAAGCAAAGCGCATTATCCCTCCTTGTGGAGTCACGAAGATAAGGCCTATCCCAGATTTGATTATGGGGGAGTTGTGCTTTTGCTTCTTCACGGAAGATGCTCCATCGAAGTAGAGTTCCCATCGGGTATCACTCCTTTCTTTCTTCCTGTCGATCGTATCAAACGCGTGCTCGTCTGGCAGCTCATAATTTAAAGGTGAATCGGCAGGTATCGGATGCTCAGTGAGGAAGTCAGCGATGGCCTGACCTTTCACTGCCTTGAGAGGTCGGTATGTTATCGAGAATTCCATTAAGAGTATGGCCCATTTAGCAAGCCTCCCTGTTAGTATGGCTCTTGACATCAAATATTTGAGAGGGTCCACCTTTGATATGAGATGGACCTCATGCGCCAACGCATAGTGTCCGAGCTTCGTTATCGCGAAGATCAACGCCAGACAGTGTTTTTCAATGGGGAGTAATTGTTTTCTTCCCTCAGGAGAACTCGACTCAAGTAGTAGAGGGCTCTCTCTTTCTCTTGGTTATTTTCCTGTGCCCATAGTGCACCTAAGGAACCTTCAAGGGCGGTTGTGTACAGGATGAGAGGCTTTCCTTCGATCGGAGCGGTCAGTACTGGCGGATTCTGCAGGTATTGCTTGATTTCGTCCAGTGCGCTTTGGCATTTTCGATCCCAAACGAACGGGATTCCCTTCTTCATCAAGTGACTGTAGGGACGGCATTTGCCGGAGAGGTTGGCTATGAACCGTCGGATATATGCAAGCTTTCCTTGAAGAGACCGCAGTTGTTTCAGAGTCCTTGGCGGAGGCATTTCCATAATCTCATTGATCTTCGACGGGTCTATCTTGATGCCCCGGTGTCATACGATGAATCCTAGGAATTTGCCTGAGGAGACTCCGAACGCGCATTTGAGAGGGTTCATCTTCAGATTGTATTTCCGAAGACGTTGGAACACTATCTTCAGATTCTCCCAATGCTCCTCGTGCGATTTGGTTTTTACCACGAGGTCGTCGATATAGCATTCGACGATTTCATGTATGAGGTCATCGAAAATCTTCACCATGGCTCTCTGATAGGTGGCGCCAGCGTTCTTCAAGCCGAAAGGCATCACTTTGTAACAGAATATTCCCAGAGGAGTCCGGGAAGCTGTATGCTTCTGGTCTTCGAGATGCGTCTTTATTTGGTTGTACCCTGATGAGCCGTCCATGAAGGAGAAGACTTCGTGAGTGGACGTGTTGTCTATCATCAGCTCGGTAACCGGTACGGGAAAATCATCCTTTGGGCAAGCTTTATTGAGGTCTCGAAAGTCCACGCAGATGCGCACGGTCCCATTTTTCTTCATCACTGGGACGATGTTGGCAATCCAGTCAGGGTACTGAACCTTTTGGATGAAGCCGGAGTCGATTAACTTCTTGACCTCGGCGTTGATGCTCATTTCAAGTTCGAGCCGCATTCTTCTTGGCGCTTGTTTGAATGGCTTGATGTCCGGAGATATCGCCAATTTGTGCACAGCTACTTCTGGATCTAGTCCCGACATTTCGGAATAGTTCCATGCGAAGCAGTCTTTATACTGCATTAGCACATCTCTGAGCGTAGCCGCCTTTTCTTCAGACAACAACTCACTGAAGAACGTCGGTCGTGGGTCGTTTGCCATTCCCAAATCGATTTTCTGAGGTTATCTGCAGTAGTATGTATCCCATCTTCCAGCTCTTTTGGCGCCGGTGGAAACTCTGAGATCACTTCGTCATCATCGTTCTTGAAGCACCGGGAGAGGTCGTCCATATTCTCGGGCACTCCTTCTTCTGTCAGCGTTATTACGTGACAGGTGCGAGATCGTTTCCAAGACCGATCTTGATCTGGTTCTACTTTCGCTGTATACGTGACTTTTGGTATATGCTTTTGCGGTGGGGCTACCCTCCAACTGCTGGATAAAGCGAATCTGCCTTGCTGATACTGGTCTTCTACCCAGTCTTTGAACGTGAAGCAATCTTCGAGAGGATGTCCTATCGCTCGGTGATAGGAGCAATAGTCTGGGTGATGAACCTCACTTGCTTGTTCGGGGTGCTTGGACTCCGGGAGGATAATTATCTGATATTTCATGATAAGACCGAATATCTTCCTTGTCTTGTCTTGGGGAAAAGAATATGCTCGACCCATCTTCTTTATAAGAGACGGATCTTGGCTGCCCCATTCTCGATCGCGTGGCTTCTTGGACCCGCTTCGCTGCCGTCGAACATTTTTTCCGTTCTTCGGTTTGTTTTTGCCTTTGCGGCGAATCCTCTTTGTGACGGGCAGGCGACGAAGAGCATCGTCATTCTCCGCAGCCTGTTGAAGGAGGCGTTGCGTCCTGGCTTTCTCGTAGATGGACATTTCGCGGCTATGATCATCCTGGACCTTTTGACCGCTTCTTTTATTAGCTTGTCCATCTGTTCTTCAAACGACGGACTTGGCATTTTCATGGTGGGACCTCATTTTGGTTCAGGGTTAGTGTCTTCTAACAGAGCATCTCCTTCTTCATCGAAGTCATGTATAACATAGCAGCCATAGAATCGCTCCCGTTTCTTGGATTGAACATATCCAAGCCCGATCGTTTCCATTCTCCTATTGGGCAACTTTCGCTGAGTTCCGGGGACGTTCCAGATCCTGTTGTAGAACTGAGCTTGTCGCGCGGTCTGTTTAAAGGGTACGCCTTGGCGCTTTAACAGCCTTTTTAATCCTTCTGTGTAGTATCTAGGCAGACGGATGGGCTGGAGCCTGTCAAGCGTAGAATCAACGCCATGGCAGACTTCTTTCTCTACTTTGGTTTCCGCGGATTGATAGAAGAGGATCGCCTTTTCATCTTTTCACCTGGGAGGGATGTAGAACGTCTGTAGTTCTTGCACACTGTAGGTATCAAGTGCGTCGAGCTCTTTGTAATGCTACCGCGGAACCATGGTGATTCGCAAACTCTGATCATCTCCAATGAAGGCTTGCACTGATGGACGAGCCGAGAATACTGCGTTGACCTCGTCTTCAGAGTCACTGCCAAAGACCAGAATGGGGGTAAACGGTCCTGATTTGTTGTATCGGGGAGGTCCCGAATAGACTATCTCTTCTTCCTCCTCCATATCGCTCCCGAAGACCGGAATGGTGGTGATCGCTTTTTGCTTATTCTCCGGTTTATGGCATTTTTCCGTGTCTTCAAAGTCTAGTAGAAAGTACTTTGCGTCCTCGTATTTGCGGATTTCATTCACGGAGAATGGGTTCAGCTCCCCTGTCACGGTATACTCGAGACCATCCTTGAAGTACTTTATACACTGATGTTGTGTAGAAGGGATAATGTTGTACTCGTGTAACCAAGGCAGCAAAGCGTTGTAGCAAGTCTTGGCGTCAATGATGTGAAACTTGACGTCAGTGATGAGTAGCCCAAAGCATAATGTTAGTATCACAGACCTGAGCATCCGTGATGACTGGGAGTCGAAACCGGAAATGGTGATTTTATCCCGAGCGAGGTGTTGAACGCTCATGCAGATTTCTTTTAGCACCCTCACATTTAGGAGGTTGACAGAGGACCCGTTATCAACTAGGATCTTCCCTATCTTGATGTCATGGCAGTATCCGGAGACATATAGGGGACGGTTGTGTTCGCATGTTCCGAGGAGGAGGTCTTCATCGCCGAAAGTGATGTCTGCAGTATGCACTTCTTCCAGCTCATCCTTCATCTTTTCTTCGGCAAGGAAAGCTTGAAACTGGTCAGGCTCTTGTAAAGCCTTGATCAGAGAATCTCTCACCTCTTTGGATAGCAGAAGGGCGTCGAGAATGCTTAGCTGCGAGGGTATCTTCTTCAGATGTGCCAGAACGTTGTAATCCACCTTATTTTTCTTGGGCGGGTCCTTAGCTGCAAGCTCTTCGACGACTCGATCATCGAGGGCGATATCCTCAGGGACTTTTTCCTTCCCCTTATCTTTTCTATCTGATCCCCTGTTTGTGGGTCCGAGATTCTTTTCGGGTAATGTGCGATTGCGCAGCTGAATGTTCTCACAGGTCTTCATTTCCTCTGCTTCAGAGATTGATTCCTTCAAGAGAGGACCAAGGGCTATTTCTTCATCAGAGTCGCTCCTGAAGGTAAGAACTTGCAATCTCCCGGAATAAACCATGTGACAGTTGTCGGCGGTTCTTTTGCGCTCATCTGTCGTGCTCTTCTGCTCTCGACGCGTTTTGCGCTTCATCCGCTTGAAATGCTGCCGATGGGCAACATATCCTTGCCACCAGTTTTTAAAGGCCATGCATTCCTCAGTAGGGCATGTGGTCCTCCGATGGTACAAGCAGTAGTTTGGATGTGTATCCTCTTCTTTAAGGTGTATCCTATCAGGAGTGTTTCCTTCGGAGGGTGGCAGCTTCATTCCCATCGATATGGCTTTGGCGAACCTTTTTCTTGTCTTGAACCTGCTTTTGCTGGCTGCCGAAGTGCTTCGATCTGGCTGGAGTGCCTCAACCTTTTCATTCAGTCGCCGGCGTTTGGCTTTTTCGAATATAGCCAGTTCACGCTCTCGATTGGCTTTGCATCTCTGTCGGGCTTCATTCAGGAATACGTCAATCATCTCGTGTGACGGTCCTAGGAGTTCCGGTTCAGGATTTGCCCCCAGTTTCTTTGCATCAGGAGATTCTTCACCATCTAACGGCTAGTGAGAGATCACATGGCAGATTGCCACATAGTCTTCAGGCCCTTCTGAAGAATCGTCTCCTTCATTAGCGTCATCGTCTTCATTCTCAAGAACATGCTTAAGGAATTCGTCCAACGTGATTGGGGTCCGTGCCTTCTGGTTATATTCTTCCAGTGCATCGATGTATTTCTGTAGACCTGTACGGCTGTCTTCGGGTTGGACGGGCTTTTTGGTCTTCTTCTTCTTTTTCGAAGACTTTGATGGCTGGGCCTGAGCGTTTTGATTATCGCTACCAACTCTTGGCGTTGGGCGCGGCTTCAGCATTCCCTCAATGACCTCGGGTTCCAGCGGACTTTTCCACCTGATCGCCGGGCATGTTTGAAGATCCTTCAGCATTCTTTTTGTTTTAGCTAAAGAGCAACCTCCCATAGAGCTTCTTCTATAAATGAGCATGATGCCCCCGACGTGTCTACCCTTTTAGGAGCGTGTGGTTGTGGCGGGCTTACTTTCCAATTCTCGGACAGTGCGAATTTGCCTTGTTGGTATTGGTCCTCAATCAAGCCCTTGAAAACGAAGCAATCTTCGATTGGATAGCTTACTGCTCGGTGGTAGGGCATTGATCAATGTCGTGATTGGGGTGCGTTCGCTAGCGCTTGCGAAACGCTGGGTGAATAGCAACTCCATCTCCGTAAAAGTTTTGACGGAATCGCTGGGAAGCTCTGAATACCATTCGAACGCCGTCTCCGCCAAGCTGCCGACGAATTGGTGAAGCAGTAGCTTATCGTCACCTCCAATGTTGCCGCACAGAGCCCTGAACTGGACGACATGCAGGTGGGGGTTGCCTGTCCACTTATATACATGAAATTTAGGGATTGTGTATCCTGACGAGTACTTAATCTGATCGTACCAGCTGGGATAGGGTCGCCCAGTTCTGACAACTTGGCCAGCAGCTTCGTTCGCTTGATGGGCCCATATCCGTTGAGCTATATAATCATCGAGCGCAGCTTTCGAGATTGTTTCCTCCTTTGCTTCTGAAAATGCTGGAAGAGAGTTTGACGTCTCCCCTCTATCGTCTTCGATTATTATTGGCAGATCTTCGGCTGGAGGGTCTGACTGGATCATCATGCCCACCATATCCTGGAACAATAGCGCCATTTGTTTTATATTGTCCGCTTGTTCCGCTGCCTCTTGATCTTTCTTTTCTAGCATCCTCCGGAGGAACTCGGCATCGGTTTCCTATTCCTGGTGCTGATCCAACAATGCTTCGGGGCTTTCCTTATGTCCCGTGAGTGCAGCCATCTTCGTTAAGATCTCCTGGAGCTTCTGTTGTTGCTCCTAAGCTTTTGTTACCGATCGGGTGAGTGGTTGATGACCCCCGGAGGCACGGCTCTCCTCCTTCCCGGAAGCCATATAAACAGTATGCACCACCATGCCCCCCGACTTGGAGCGTCTAGGTTCAGTGCCCTTGAGATTCGTCGCAGGCATAGGGATCTCCCCCCCCCTCCTTTTTTTATGGATGATTGAAGTTGAGGGGGCTGTTGCAGTAGGCACCTGAGCAGACGATACTTTGCGTGGCATGGTAGAGGGATGGTCCTCTTCCTGTTGAGTCTTCATCTTCTTCTGTTGGCGCGAATAGTCCTTATCGATCACAGAATCCTGGACTCTCCGCCAGACCTTGTGGATTTTGGAAGACAGCCGCCGAGGGGGCTGCTCCGGCTTTGACTTTATAACATTCTCCACAGGTGGAGGAGATCTTTTCAGCACGGCCGTCGGAGAGTTTTTGCGCACCCTCCTAAGTGGTTCAAAGTTGTTCCCAGTTGGAACAGCAACATCAATTTCCATCATTGGAGCTGGTGGAGTCAGTCCAGAAGGGGAATTGCCCCCAGCTTTCCTCACTCGGCGCCAGTAGCGACGTCGAGCATGCCTTGTAGACGGTATTGTCTCAGCTACGGGGGTGGCTTCATCATGCCCCCCCACTCTAGTGAAGGGTTGGTGCCGGTGCCAGCCTCTTGAAGACTGACGTCCGCGGAGAAGAAGCGCCCAACCTGTCGAAGACTGAACCTTGGGCAGGGGAAGCAGCTTTGGTGATCTCACCCGAAACGGGAGTCGGAACGGACAGTCTAGCAAAGACCGACCCCTTAGCAGGAGAAGCCCCTCTGATGACTTCGTTTGCCGGAGCTAGAATGGCTATCCGCTTCGGGATAACTCCCTCGGGTATTGCAGGCTTCTTCAAGGGCCCGCTTGAGCTTTGGCCTAGCCTGTTAAAGACCGAGGCACTGGACTTGGGCGACCCGTTGAGAGGGGCCGCGGTGGTGGTAAGCCGATCAAAGACCGACTTCTTTGGAGCCTCCTGCGTTGACAATGGGGCGTTGAAGCTCATGGGTGGGAGCATGGTCCCAAAGAACATTCCAGTGGTGGCTTGCGTCACCTGTTCCACTGGCATCATGAAAACGGAGGCCGCCTGAGGCCCGTAAGTCACTCCTCCAGCGAGGACAGAGTGAGAGTTGTTGCAGCTGTTGCAGTTTGTGCAGTTGGAAGCCATTGATCTTCTCCTTTTTCTGCACGGAGCAAGACACCAAATCTTAGTACCTCGAATCCAAGGGCAACCACAGCAAACCATGATTCGTTCGCGAAACACAACACACGAAGTGTGGAGTGGAAAGAGGAAAAGGTCCCACCGGGCGTGCCAGAATTTGTTCTCCGCCGAAAACCGGGAAAAACAAACGTCTTGCCTGAATTTGGGGCAGATGCTATTTGGTTTTATCCTTCCATCTCTCCGAAGATTCCAAGTTGATTTATGACACCGTGTATCGTAGGTTTAGACGGATGCGGCTGTTGTAGCATAATTTGTTAGATTCCCCCTTGTTTGAGGGGTTTTGATTGTGGGGACGCTCTTCCCTACAGGCGCAAGCCCCTGCAGTTAATTACGCTACCGCATCGCGGTAACCACTTTCTCTTTCTCTAGGTGGTCACTTCGTGTCGTGTGTTTTTTTTTTATTTTTGGTTGCCCGTGGATTGTATACGGAGACTAATTTATGTTGTCGCCCGTAGGGCGTGGATTATTCCAAATCCGTATTTTCTTAGATTTGGGTTTTGGTTTGGGTTTAAGGATGCGTTAGTCTCATTTGAGACTAAGATCAACTTAAACGTTTGTTAAGGATACGTTGGTCTAATTTTAGACTAAGATCAACTTAACGTTTGTTAAGGACATGTTAGTCTAATTTTAGACTAAGATCAACTTAACGGGATCATTTAGATCCAACAAAAGAGCATTTGGACTCTATTGTTTTAGTTTAGGGACTTTGCGGTCCAGTTTAAAGATATCATAGTCTGTAAAGTTTAAAGACATCATAATCTATTGGTATTATACCTTACGTCAGATGGCAGTTCTCGGGTGACACTGGTACAGAGTAGTCTGTTGACTCGAGATCGTCATAGAGTCTTATGTGGTTCCCACTGTGCTTTGATTTCCATCTTACCACGTCCAAGAGGGCGTGCAAAACGGTGGTTTTTGGGTACAGTCCCGAGTCACATGGAGGCAATGAGCGATAGGAGGGGATTCGTCTCTCCCGGTATAGGGAGTTGATGTTGCGCTGTGTTCGATTGGCTATAACAGGAAATCCCTGGCCAAGGTTGCTGAGATTTACTGGTAAGTGTTACCGGTAGTTTCTCGAATTGTTATAGACCTCATATCGACACGACTTATCGAGCTATTGGGGTCTGACGTTTACCACCCCTAGGCGAGATATGCGACATATCAGACGACGAGACCGGACTGTACGGTAGTGTTACTGGTTGGATTCACTGGAGTGTGAGCGGGCTTGCTCGTCGATCTTCTGATCGCTCAATACCCGGGTGGCCGTTACGTTTAGCAGACCGCTTGCGACTTGTGGGTGTTTGATATGATCATCATCTGCTGCCGGCGTATTGACGAGTCTTTAGAGTCCTACACAGTTTCCTGGCTCAAGCGAAACGAAATAGGAGCGCATATGAGATATGTGCGGGACCGAGAATAATGCGTGTATGTGATACCGTATTCTATTCTCGCGATGAATGTATCGAATGGTTGTATGCGATATAACCTAGTTATCGAATCAAGGATTGATTCGATAAGCCGATACATTGGATACTAGTCGGTTATATGCGATATGACCGGATCGTTAAATCAAGTGTTGATTTAATGATTTAATGTATAATTATATATTTGATATATTACTTTGCATTAACTAGTATTGGTTCATGATTGTAATAAATTTGGATGTATAATATCGAATCAAATAGTCCCCGGCAACGGCGCCATTTGATTGAATGATTTTCTTGGATGTGTGTATCAAATCAAATAGTCCCCGGCAACGGCGCCATTTGATTGATAAGAATTCTCGATGTGTCGTATGAAATGGTATAGAAATCACAACCAAAAATTATTTGACCGCAATCAACTACGGTGTCGGATGTAAATTGTTAGTGAGTGCGGATCGTCCACAGGGAAAGTGTAATCGTTCGTCTTTTGAATTAGATGAATTGAAACTTTAAAGAAAGAAAACAAGACAATTCATGATTTGTAGTTGAAGTTCAAGAAAGAGAAAAAACTAGATCTAAGAGAGCATTAAAAGATAGAATCAAGAATTGATCGTTTGATGATTTTTCCAAACCAAATCTCAAGAATCGAAATGAGGCTCGTAGGAATCGATCGGATCTATAGATGTGATGTAATCTTACAATTACGTATTCTTATCCTTCGATGAATTGATACTAGATCGATGATGATCGATCGAGAATTAGGGATTTCTTGTGAAACTAGGGTTTCATCTTATCCCTTGTTCTTTCGTCGATATCATTCACATTCTAGCCTCTAGTAAATTCAAGAAACAATCGTAGATCCCTAATTTCGAGCGATCACAATCAAGAAAGAATCGCTACGAAACTAGGTCATCGATTCTTGAACTTGCTAGGGTTTACAAAACTCGTAGGACTTAAAAATCGTATTAAGATTTGTTACATCATCATTCTACAATCGTCTCGACTCCTTTACGAGCGGAGTTTTACTCACACATCACAACAAGAGCAACAATTACAAATTGAGATCTAATCATGATGCAAGAATTAAAAGAAAGCAAGATTAAAGAATTTCACCTTTTATTTATATCAACAATTTAGTTACATTCGCTCAAGAACTACAAGAGGAAGAACTTGATCGTCGACTTGGCTTCGCTCGTCTCCGTGGATCGCGGATCGGCTTGGATCACTTGCCCGATTGAAGATCGGCTCGGCTCCTAAAAGGTTGAAGGCTTCTCGCTTGATTTGGTACTCAAGATCTTGGATTTGGAGTGGAATTAGGGTTAGGGTTTCGCACAAGCCTTGTCACGAGACTTGTGGAAGAAGATGATGAAAGAGGGAATATCTAAAAATTAACAACTAATGAACTAGCTAACTAAAGAACAACCTTTAACCCTAGGTCTAGGTTCTATTTATAGATAACTAACCCTAGATCTAGGATTTCAAATTCTAAGTTTCCCTCCTAAAGTTTGTTGAAGAAATTCAAATATCCCTCCAAAAGTTAGTTAGGGGAGAAGCTTCTAGATGTGATTAGTTAGGAGGGAGCTTCTAGAAGAGGATTAATTAGGAGCTTAATTAGGATTAGCCTTCCTTAATCTTCTTTGCTGACCTGGCAGTAGCTTCTGGAGAATTATGGAATTTGACGTATCACAATGAGGTGTGGGCCCTGGGATGAAAACTGTGCACTAAAAATGAATTGCTGAGGTGGCCAAACAGCCGCGGTTCCGCGGCCCAAGTAGGTTCCTGCCGCGGATCCGCGGCTGCTTGTGGGCTTTGGAGCTTGTGCTTTCTGTTGCTTCTTGGGCCTGAGTTGTGGGCCTTTATTATATATATTGATTTGTATTTCTCCATCTGAATTGCTACCAGATCTGAAGTGATTTAGTTGGCGTATTTTTGATCAGCTCTTTTGCTTTTCTTCCGTATTTCCTGCACAGACTCAAGACAAGTGTTGCGCAAATACAGAAATGATGCGATGCCATGAAATGCGGTTAATTTCCCTTAAAGTGTCGGTTTAAAAGTCTAGTACATGCAATCTCATATTTTGTGGCAGATTTGCTAATATGTAGAATATGAATGCCGAACACTTCTAAATGTATGCAAATGTTAAGGAAATTGCCGGCTAAAATATACAATATTTTCGACTGATCAAATACCCCCAAACTTAATTTCGATCGTCTCGAGCGAATGTTTTATTAAAAAGAGAAGGAGAAAATAAAGAAAAAGAAAAACTAACTAGCACACTTTCGTAGGCAACACGATTGCACTGAGCACGTGCAACAAGCCTTTAAACCTCTAGGTGTCCCTAGTAGGAGGAGTGTTGTCTCCTGAGGGTTTTCAGCGGATTGCACCCACAAAATCCAATAATAAAAGGAAGATCATGAATATTACATTTAAAGACAAGAATTGTAAAAGAAAGACTTTGAAAATTAGGGTTTCCAACTAAGCTAGCTTTTCGGTTGTCATGAGCCCTATCTTAATGGTCATGAAAAGATGTTAGAAATCACGTCCTCCCTCAATAAAACATCGTCTTATTCTTCATTCCTATCTGTCTTCCAAACATCGATCATATAACCCTGCGTGTGTGTAAAGACATCCCTACACCCGGAGAATTCAATTCAATCTATCATACTCTTGCCCATCAACCTCAGTACTTTTTGATAAACGAGATTGCTCACACACTTTTATGCGACCGTTAATACTTCTTGAGGTACTAACCGACCGATTACTAATGTGCTTGCGTGCTTGGTGTATTTTCCTCGTCTTGCACCACCTCAGGCATAGCAGTGACTCCCAGACCAGTTAGCCTTAGGGCACTAGGTGAAGAAGCACCCTTTGCTATATATTTTTTATTGCCCTTGGTGATAACAAAACCAGTGTCTATTTTTCTCACCATTTTTTTATTTCATTCTTTTGGCTTTAAGACAAGAGCATTTCAAGGTATCCTCTACTATCCCAGGCTTTAAGATGTGTGTAAGTGCGAATAGCAGGGTAGCAACGTTCAAAATGTCTGGCTTCCAGAATAGAAACTATTTTTCAGACTTATTTTTATCCTCAGATTAGTGACGCCTTTCATCTTACTAACCCTTGGGACAACGGCTCATAACTACTTATTACTAGTTCGTATAAGAAAACTTCTAATTTTCTTAGTTTTCTTAAATTTTTCTAATCTCATGGATGTAATTTTTCACTATCTAATCTTTTATTATCTTATTTATATACAAAAATATTTTTATAGTTTTGAAAATTTTTAAATTTTTATGGTTTTTAAAGAAATGTTTTGTGCTTATGCAAATGATATGCAAATGATGCGAAAATAAGCACAAATCTCCCCCAAACTTGTTTTCAACAGTGTCCTCACTGTTGCCTTCTGCTAATTCTGGAAAAACCTTTAAGCTTAGGAGGAATTTATTAGTGGGGGAAAAATATTTAAGTGAAGAACCTCCCCGAAACTTATTTTTGGCTCAAAATTTTGTAAAATTTTCTTTTTAGGAGCCAGAAAAACATACCCCCCCAAACTTGAGTTATGCAATGTTAATCTTTTAAAATCACATGAGGGGGTCAAAAATCATTGGTCGATGCCAAGCTTTGCAAAGACCAAATGTTAACACCAACCATTCAAAAATTTTATCAATGCAGTGCTCGGGTTGGTGGAAGAAGAAGTGGGGAAAGGTTAAGTGGTGGAATAGAATGTGTGTGCGTCTCATTTTGGAGAGACGATGCAGTGTTTGTGATGGATTACTCGCATTCTTTTTACGAGTCAAAAGAAGGGGTGGAGGTTCAATTTCATTGATTGGGAGATGATTCATCTCAACACCCGTGTCATTAAAAAATGCGAGTTTATCAGCGAAGATCTCCTCAAAAGTTCCATTAATACCCCGGTGAATAATGTCATCACAAAGTGCGGGGTGATCTTTAGACTCTAAAAGCAGTTCATAATCGGTGTTAATTGTTGACCCGGACATCTCAGTGGAAGAGTCTGTATGTGTATGATACATAGTTGGGTCAAACAATAACATATGAAAAGAGTCAAGATCGATATAAAGAGGATCATCAAATTCGCTGCTGTCGACATCCATTAAGTCGACAGAACATACCTGAGCAATAGGTTCGGAGGGTACACTTCCCAACTTGTAAATGTTTAGTTCTATTGACCTATTCCCGAAAGATAGGGTCATAGAACCATTACGACAGTTGATTATTGCGTTGGAAGTGGCCAAAAAGGGGCGACCTAAAATCACCGGAATTTGATTCCGTGGGTTCGCTACAGGCTGTGTATCAATTACAATAAAATCTACCGGGAATATAAATTCTCCGATTTTTATTAAAACATCCTCCAGTTCACCCCTAGGTTTGGTGATTGATCGGTCAGCCATCTGGAGAGTGCAATTGGTTGGCTTCAACTCTCCGATCCCTAATTGCTCATAGACTGAGTATGGAAGCAAGTTAACACTAGCACCAAGGTCTAATAGAGCACGGTTGATGTGTTTTTCCCCAATAGAAACAGAAATAGTAGGATATCCTGGATCCGTACGTTTCCTCGGTAATTGTTGGGGGAAAGCCGTGTCTATTGTCTTTTCCATGAAAATCTTCTTGGGCACTGGATTCTTCCTCTTCCTAGTGCACAAGTTCTTAAGAGTTTTCGCATAGGACGGAACTTGTTGGATAGCATCTAGGAGAGGGATGTTAGTGTTTACTTGCTTAAAAATGTTCATAATCTTCTCCATATGTGGACTCGGTGTGTTAGCCCTTAACCGATTAGGATAAGGTGCTTTAGCAATAAGCGCTGGGTCCATCATAGGAGAAGGAAGTGTGTGTGGAACTGATCCCGGAATAGAAGTGGGAATCGTCCGTGGAGGAGTAAAAGAGGTGGGCTGTAGTGGCGAGCCTTTTGGGAAATGGAGAATAGGCTCGGAAGAAGATGGTGGGGTAGAAGAACTGGGGTAAAAAGTGTGTGGAAAGGTCTCAGCCGGGGTGTTATTGAATGATTTATCAGTATCATCAAACTCTTCCCCAAGGTGATGGTCAAGCACTCTTCCAGATCTCAACGTGATCTCATCCACATGATGTGAATCACCAAGATTAAGTAAAGGTTGAGCTGGAAGTTTCCCTTTCTCTCTTGCACTCATTTCGGCTTTTAGTTGTGCAATTTGTACTTCCATCGATTTGATGTTTTCATTTTGAGAGATAATGATTTTCATTACATTCTCGACGGAAGATTGCAAACTTGCCGTCCCTTGGATGGATTGTTTCATGAAAGTATCCAAGGTTTGTGCTAGTGCAGAGGTATTATCTGTACCGGTCAATTGCAAAAAGTTTTCATGTGGTGAAAAAGTGTTGGCCGGATTTTGGAAATTTTATGCTTGGAAGGGGTGCTGACTCAATTGAAGTGGTGGCTGCTGTTATGGTGGAGGGACCCCTTGGAAATTGTTTTGGTTTGGAACCGTGTTTTGAAATTGTGATTGGTTCCAAGCAAAGTTAGGGTTATTCCTCCAACCCTGATCATATATGGAGGAAGATGGATCGTTTCTAGGTCTTTGAAATGAGGCATTGGTAAGCTCATGACCTTGAAACGGACATTCTTCCGTCAAGTGAGACGGATCAGAACAACAACCACATACAGTTTTGGAGAGTGATATTTGACTTAGGGCAGCTAAGAATTTTTCCATATTCTCGAGTTTCTTTTGTATAGCTGAAATGTCAGCTCTAACTCCTATGGAAATATCATTGCCATCCCTAGACGATTGACTCACACCCTCCCACTGTAAAGATTTTTCAGCGAAATCTTCTAGAAAGTTCCAGGCTTCCCAATCATCTTTGGTCATAAAGTTGCCTTGACACATAGATTCAAGGGACTGTCTTGTGTAAGGAGTAATGCCCTCATAAATGATTCGGCACAATTCCCATCTCGGGATGCCGTGATGTGGACATTGGACTAACAGATCCTTGAAGCGGTCAAGACATTTTGAAAATGTTTCATTTGGAAGCTGGGTGAATTGATAGATTTCGCTACGGACTCGAGCTGTTTTGTGGTGTGGGTAGAATTTCTTAAGGAATACTTTGACGAATTCGTCCCAATTTGAAATGGAATGTGCGGTAGTGTTATATAGCCACTTCTCGGCTAAATCGCACAAAGTGAATGGGAGAAGACGAAGACGTAAAGCATCCATAGAAAGCTGTGAAGTACCCATCATTGCGCATACATTTTCAAATTTCGTGATAAACACGTATGCGTCTTCAGACTCGAGACCGTGAAATTTTGGTAGAAGGTTGATGTATTGGGGTTTTATTTAAAAATTTTCCCCGTTGGCTGGTGGTGTGGAAAGACAAGTGGAAAGTGGGCCTCGTGTAGGATAGCATCTCTCGTGGAGAGAGATGCGAGGTGGAATCTGCGCACCAACGGACGGCGGCAGAGTAGTGGAAAAGAAATTCGATGGAGGTGGATCCATCGATGTGGGTGTGGTGGTGGGTAAAAGAAATGTAAATGTAGAAATACCGACTTTAGGGTCGATCAAGAAAACGCGGACTTAACGGGCACTAGAAACCCGTGTCCAGCCTATCTTGCACTAAAAAGGGTTAGTACAAGTGGCAGCGTGAATTTTATAATTAGGGAAAATGATGAATGCGGTGTTTGTTTTGAAAAATTGATACGGATTTTTGAAAAAATGATGCAACAAAAACAAATGCAACACACAAAACCCTAAAATCTAGTGGTCACCTAGGTCTGGCTCTAGACCGCTCCTAACTGCCAAAAGACAAGTCGCAGGATAAATCCTCCACTGCCTCTTTGTCCCCCTGTGGCCGGATAAGTGCCAGGTAAGTGGGAAGGTACTCCACTACGTAAGTAGTGGGCCTAATTAAAAACCACTAGCCTTAGACACACTCGCCTTAGGCACCACAAGAAAACGCGGATAAGCAATGAATTACCCACGGCCTTCTCTTGTCCTAATTGAGCGCGACAGTCCTTAGAGTCATCTCTAGATTTCTTTTAATTAATGAGGGTAAATGCGGATGCAAGTTTTGCGATTTTCGGGGCCTAGGAAGGGTAATGAAATCCCAACCTAATTTGAATTTGGTCGTGCCCCTTAAATTCCGTATTAATATGCAACAACCACAAGAATCAAAAACACGCACAAATTTTATTTTGCTTTTGCGGTGCTGCGATTTATTTGCAAAGAAACCTGCAGCAAATTGTCAATTAGAGCTAAAAAGAGGAGAGAGGAGAAGGTAAGAAGCTTACAGAGGAAAATTGGCACAGAGAATCAACTAGGGGGCCGCGGAAGCGCCGCAGATGAGGGGTTTTCGCCGCGGAAAAGCGGTTGAATGAGGAGGTCTCTGCAAATTTGTTTTATTACAATGCTTCTGTTACTCCCCTTAGCTCTCTGGAAAACTCAGAAAATTTTTATCCAAGCTCCAATAATTCCATATTTCCTCGCAATCAAATCACAACACACGTATTAGTGTTTACACGAATTTTGATCTAAAAATTATAATGGAATAAATTGTTCAACTCAAATTTAAAAATACGAACTATTAGCGCACTATCCCCGGCAACGGCGCCATTTGATTGTAATAAATTTGGATGTATAATATCGAATCAAATAGTCCCCGGCAACGGCGCCATTTGATTGAATGATTTTCTTGGATGTGTGTATCAAATCAAATAGTCTCCGGCAACGGCGCCATTTGATTGATAAGAATTCTCGATGTGTCGTATGAAATGGTATAGAATTCACAACCAAAAATTATTTGACAGCAATCAACTACGGTGTCGGATGTAGATTGTTAGTGAGTGCGGATCGTCCACAGGGAAAGTGTAATCGTTCGTCTTTTGAATTAGATGAATTGAAACTTTAAAGAAAGAAAACAAGACAATTCATGATTTGTAGTTGAAGTTCAAGAAAGAGAAAAAACTAGATCTAAGAAAGCATTAAAAGATAGAATCAAGAATTGATCGTTTGATGATTTTTCCAAACCAAATCTCAAGAATCGAAATGAGGCTCGTAGGAATCGATCGGATCTATAGATGTGATGTAATCTTACAATTACGTATTCTTATCCTTCGATGAATTGATACTAGATCGATGATGATCGATCGAGAATTAGGGATTTCTTGTGAAACTAGGGTTTCATCTTATCCCTTGTTCTTTCGTCGATATCATTCACATTCTAGCCTCTAGTAAATTCAAGAAACGATCGTAGATCCCTAATTTCGAGCGATCACAATCAAGAAAGAATCGCTACGAAACTAGGTCATCGATTTTTGAACTTGCTAGGGTTTACAAAACTCGTAGGACTTAAAAATCGTATTAAGATTTGTTACATCATCATTCTACAATCGTCTCGACTCCTTTACGAGCGGAGTTTTACTCACACATCACAACAAGAGCAACAATTACAAATTGAGATCTAATCATGATGCAAGAATTAAAAGAAAGCAAGATTAAAGAATTTCACATTTTATTTATATCAACAATTTAGTTACATTCGCTCAAGAACTACAAGAGGAAGAACTTGATCGTCGACTTGGCTTCGCTCGTCTCCGTGGATCGCGGATCGGCTTGGATCACTTGCCCGATTGAAGATCGGCTCGGCTCCTAAAAGGTTGAAGGCTTCTCGCTTGATTTGGTACTCAAGATCTTGGATTTGGAGTTGAATTAGGGTTAGGGTTTCGCACAAGCCTTGTCACGAGACTTGTGGAAGAAGATGATGAAAGAGAGAATATCTAAAAATTAACAACTAAAGAACAACCTTTAACCCTAGGTCTAGGTTCTATTTATAGATAACTAACCCTAGATCTAGGATTTCAAATTCTAAGTTTCCCTCCTAAAGTTTGTTGAAGAAATTCAAATTTCCCTCCAAAAGTTAGTTAGGGGAGAAGCTTCTAGATATGATTAGTTAGGAGGGAGCTTCTAGAAGAGGATTAATTAGGAGCTTAATTAGTATTAGCCTTCCTTAATCTTCTTTGCTGACCTGGCAGTAGCTTCTGGAGAATTATGGAATTTGACGTATCACAATGAGGTGTGGGCCCTGGGATGAAAACTGTGCACTAAAAATGAATTGCTGAGGTGGCCAAACAGCCGCGGTTCCACAGCCCAAGTAGGTTCCTGCCGCGGATCCGCGGCTGCTTGTGGGCTTTGGAGCTTGTGCTTTCTGTTGCTTCTTAGGCCTGAGTTGTGGGCCTTTATTATATATATTGATTTGTATTTCTCCATCTGAATTGCTACCAGATCTGAAGTGATTTAGTTGGCGTATTTTTGATCAGCTCTTTTGCTTTTCTTCCGTATTTCCTGCACAGACTCAAGACAAGTGTTGCGCAAATACAGAAATGATGCGATGCCATGAAATGCGGTTAATTTCCCTTAAAGTGTCGGTTTAAAAGTCTAGTACATGCAATCTCATATTTTGTGACAGATTTGCTAATATGTAGAATATGAATGCCGAACACTTCTAAATGTATGCAAATGTTAAGGAAATTGCCGGCTAAAATATACAATATTTTCGACTGATCAGTTCACTTTAAATGGATTTTCTCACTTGGATTGTGCACATTGTATATGTGATATACATTTGTACATTTGATTGTATCATGTTTGATGATACATGATTGTTTAAGTGTATGTTAAGATTAAACCATGGTTATGTAATGGTTAGGGTTATGATTTTATTTACTTACTCATTTAATTATTTATTTATTTCATTTTGGCAAAAGAAAAGAAATGGTGGCTTGCTTTGTTTTACATTGAAGCTTCATGAAGGTTTGAAAAAGTCCACCATTTTTGTTTCATGCCTAACCTAACCATTGACCTAACCCTAGTTTATTCTCTACACTTGACCATGGTTATTATTATGATAAGTATTCTTTTTCATTTTCTTTTTAATTAACTTATCATAACATTATCATCATCTTCTTCTTCTTCTTCAAGAAGAGAAACTAGATTCCATCAATGGTGATTGATGAAAACAACACAGAAATCCAATTCTAAAGTCTACCCACTTCCTCTGTAGGGTTCCTAGGCACTCCCAAGGGGTCTCACAAGGCATCAACCATGCCCGTTTCAAAAATTACGGTGCCGAGAAACCCTAGACTACGGATCGTTAGCTAGATGTCTAGGCGAAACAGAAACTAGTTTACAACTAAACTAAAAGGAACGGAAATACAACCTTTGTAGATCCGGTCCTCCACCTCCATAGCTCCGCAATGAAGTCTCCTCGCTGTCCAAGTCGAACCCCGGGCTCTAGCGTCGGTTTCATCGGAGAATGGACGGGCTAGGTCGTCGACGTCGATGCCGAAGATGATCTACGTCGAGGCATCACTAGATCAAGCTCCAACTTCACCAAGTCAAGAAACTTGTGAAGAAAACACACTCTACTACTTGGCAAGAGGTAGAGGATGAAGAAATAGGAAGTGGGTAGACTTTAGAATTGGATTTCTCACTTGTTTTCATCAATCACCATTGATGGAATCTAGTTTCTCTTCTTGAAGAAGAAGAAGAAGAAGATGATAATGTTATGATAAGTTAATTAAAAAGGAAATGAAAAAGAATACTTATCATAATAATAACCATGGTCAAGTGTAGAGAATAAACTAGGGTTAGGTCAATGGTTAGGTTAGGCATGAAACAAAAATGGTGGACTTTTTCAAACCTTCATGAAGCTTCAATGTAAAACAAAGCAAGCCACCATTTCTTTTCTTTTGCCAAAATGAAATAAATAAATAATTAAATGAGTAAGTAAATAAAATCATAACCCTAACCATTACATAACCATGGTTTAATCTTAACATACACTTAAACAATCATGTATCATCAAACATGATACAATCAAATGTACAAATGTATATCATATATACAATGTGCACAATCCAAGTGAGAAAATCCATTTAAAGTGAACCAATACTAGTTAATTCAAAGTAATATATCAAATATATAATTATACATTAAATCATTAAATCAACACTTGATTTAACGATCCGGTCATATCGCATATAACCGACTAGTATCCAATGTATCGGCTTATCGAATCAATCCTTGATTCGATAACTAGGTTATATCGCATACAACCATTCGATACATTCATCGCGAGAATAGAATACGGTATCACATACACGCATTATTCTCGGTCCCGCACATATCTCATATGCGCTCCTATTTCGTTTCGCTTGAGCCAGGAAACCTCTGTGTAGGACTCTAAAGACTCGTCAATACGCCGGCAGCAGATGATGATCATATCAAACACCCACAAGCCGCAAGCGGTCTGCTAAACGTAACGGCCACTCGGGTATTGAGCGATCAGAAGATCGACGAGCAAGCCCGCTCACACTCCAGTGAATCCAACCAGTAACACTACCGTACAGTCCGGTCTCGTCGTCTGATATGTCGCATATCTCGCCTAGGGGTGGTAAACGTCAGACCCCAATAGCTCGATAAGTCGTGTCGATATGAGGTCTATAACAATTCGAGAAACTACTGGTAACACTTACCAGTAAATCTCAGCAACCCTGGCCAGGGATTTCCTGTTATAGCCAATCGAACACAGCGCAACATCAACTCCCTATACCGGGAGAGACGAATCCCCTCCTATCGCTCATTGCCTCCATGTGACTCGGGACTGTACCCAAAAACCACCGTTTTGCATGCCCTCTTGGACGTGGTAAGATGGAAATCAAAGCACAGTGGGAACAACACAAGACTCTATGACGATCTCGGGTCAACAGACTACTCTGTACCAGTGTCACCTGAGAACTGCCATCTGACGTAAGGTATAATACCATCTGGGAGTTCTCGGCGAGTCCGTCCAGTGTACCCAGTCTCTACTGAGCACCCGTATATCATCTCTGATGTCAAACACCGATGGATATGGGATCATCCATCGCCCATCTGTATGGGTCGAGAAGGTACACGCTAGTCTACTCTGGTATATCGATGCCTCATCTCGATACACCCACGACTAGGGACTTTCAAGGATGTACTTATGGACTACCATGTCCCCACTAGTATGATCCGCATCATAGTCCAGGTAGTCAAGTACACATCCTAAGGGCTTTACCAACATGTAATAGAGAGACAATCTGTGTACACGTTAAGGTAAAGAGCAACCAGATAGCATACTATCATGTCGAGCAAAAAAGTCCTCCCTATATATGTCCCAGCATCCACTACAATATACATCCAATGTACAGTAATGGCCTCTAGGGCATACATATAACTAACAATCTCCCACTTGCACTAGGGCCATCTGTAGCAGTGGTTGTAGTATCTCATACTCAACCATCCCATAAAAGTCTCTCTCTGGGAATAGGCCTTCGTGAGTGGATCCGTCGTGTTGTCCTCTGAGTCTACTCTCCTGACCTCGATCCCCTAGAGATCAACCATCTCCATGATCAGGTGATACTGCCTTAGAATATGTCTGGATCACTGATGGGACCGGGGTTCCCAGGCCAGAGCCACACTTCCATTGTCACACAATGGTAGGAACCTAGTTCATCTCATGAACCAATATACACCCAAACAGCCTCTTTGGTAGCATCTTAAGTAGCGATGTATCCTGCCTTTATCGTCTAGTATGTCACGGTATCTAGCTTGGAACTCTTCCAACATACCGTCCCTTTACTGAGGGTAAAGACAATGCCTGCGACTGACATTCAGTCGTCTTTATCACCCTGGAACACTTCCAGTGATTCTTCCCAGGATCGATTGATACCATCTCACTACAACTAGTGAGAATCCTAACATCCAATTAAATCTATCTCATAGATCCAAAACTCAGGATTTAGGAGGTATCATTTTGATCCTATACGGAGAATCTTTGTGATAGACGGAGATTGATCGAGCGTAGCATAAGAAACTCCTTTCTTATCAAGAGTATGTCATCCACGTACTCTACGAGGATCACCACCATACTCCCTACTACCTTTTTGTTTATACAAGGTTCATCTACCATTTTGATGATGTCAAACTCTTTGACTAATTCATCAAAACAGATGTTCCAACTCCGTGATGCCTGCTTTATCCTATAAAGCATCTTGCACACGTTTCCACTGCTCCCACTGTCTATGAAGCACTCTGACTGTGTACTTATAGACGCACTCTTCTAAAACATCATTTAGAAAAGCAGTCATGACACCCAACCATCAGATATCGTAGTCATGGTATGTAGCCGTGACAAGTAGGATCTGGATGGACTTAAGCATAGGCACTGAAAAGGTTTCATCATTATCCACGCCTGGTCAATGATGCAAACCTTTAACAAGTCTAGCTTTGAAAGTCTCAACTTTTCCATGTACACCAAGTAATCTTCTCAAGATATACTTGCTCCTGATGGGGATTTAACCCTTCAGATATAGCAACCAAAGTCCATACTTTGTTGGTGTATAAGGATTCCATCTCAGATCGCTAAGCATCCAGCCATTCTTACAGAGTCCCACTCTTGATGGCCAGCTCGAAACTAGTAGGGTCATCATCTCATGATGCATTCCTCGCTCCCACTGTCATAGAGAAACCGAAGTATCTCTCAGGTGGGTGAGGAACCCTACTAGATCGGCGGAGAGGCTGAAGTTCGTTGGTATCTACTGAATCCTTTGGTTCTACCAAATCATCTGTTGTAGTTTGTATAGCTGGAACTTTTCCAGTTCTACATTACAGACTTTGCCTCGAGCTTGTCCGGATTTTGCTTTTTAGACATAGGCCGGACAACCCCAAATCTTAAGGAACTTAAGATATGGGCTCTTCCCTTTCCATATCACATATGAAGTGGTAGGCAACTGATTTGATCGAAACCCTATTCAATAGGTATGCAACTTCATAAGTGCATAACTCCCAAAAGGAAATAGGTAACTCAGTAGTACTCATCATAGAGCACACCATATCAAATAGGGTGTATCTGCTCCGCCCCGACATACCATCGTGCTATGGTGTATCCGGAGGAGTAATGCTGAGAGAGAATCTCATTCTCCTTTAGAATAGTCCAGGAATTTCCGTGCTCAAGTATTCTCCTCCTTGATCACATCAAAGGACATAATAATTATACCCGTATTTTGGTTCTCTACTTCTAACTTATATTCTGTGAATATCTCAAAAGGTTCTGACTTGTGTTTCAACAGGAACATATGTCTGAATCTTGAGAGATTATCAGAGAATATAATGAAGTATAAAGAACCAATCCTGGTATGTGTAGACAGGGGACCTACATACATCAACATGTATCATCCCAAGAGTTCATTAACTCTTTCTCTGTTTCCAATAAACAGAGCTGGTGTCATTATATCTTTGTGACATGACTGGCGAGTTTCACAAGATGTAAATTCAAACTAATTTAAATATGCATCTTTATGTAACTCTAGCTAGTCGGGTCACATTGATCTGACCTAGTCTACAATACCTCAAGAAGAATTCGTTCATTTCTGAACTCTTCCTCTTGTGTGTGTTATGTATACTAAGAACTGTAGTTTGATTTAGAATATCAATGCTTTTAGATAACGTGCCTGAACCGATCAACTTTTGATATAGGAAATGTTCAAAACATTATCCAACAATACAAAATTTTATCGTTTCTTTACTAATAAAGAGACAGATATGATTTTGTATATCAGGTTCGGTATCTAATAACATTCGTTCAGAATCAATGTATTACAATACAGGGTGACAGTGACCAACAGACTTGGCTGCAACTCTTGCCCCGTTTTCTGCCTCATGAAACTTATCACCCGTTCTCAGTTTTTCTACCCTTTTGTAGCCCTATGTAACAGATTACATATCTGGGATCCTGATCCGGTATCATATACCCAGGATGCAGAGGATACTGAGAAACAGTTCTGTATAATGAACACACCCGAAGATGATGCATCAGCATGCACTCTCTTCGTTTGGGCGGCACGGGAAATCTGGTATTCCCAAATTTCCTGCTCGATCTTATAACAATTATAAGTTGGAGCGGGACCAATGTTCCCCAGCTCAGTATAACAAGCGGGTTCGGTCAATATTCCGTATTATTATCTTGATTAAGGCGTGACATGGTCGCTACCAGGAGAGAGAGAGAAGAAATCACTCAGCGTGCGCTCTTTCAAGAATAGATTGGTTATTATTTTATCTAATCAGGATGGTTCCCACTGCTTTTTATCAAATCTTCCTTCAAACCCTAAAAGGAAAGACTAGCCGGGATTAATTACACACTACAAGTTCGCCAATCTTTCAGCCAGGCCAGTGTCGGTACTTTGAGGGAGGTCCCCCGTGCTTTCGCACGAACCTAATTAATGTAAACCTCGTTTTCCCAGAGGCGTAACCTCGTTGACACCTTTCTAGACACCTACTTGATCGGCTAATTGTAATGTATAAAACTCTCCCAGGAGTAACTCTTACTCGCAGCGGGTATCGGGATCCAACTATCTCATAGAAGGTATGCAATCTCATTGCAAATTTCAACACTTGAAATTCCCGATAATATTTTGCCCCGAACGATCTATGACCTTGACAAGGTCAACAAACCATAGACCGCAAGTCAAGTTCAACCCGTCATTTCTTGATTGAATCAAACCCATCCGCACGACCCTTGACAAGGTCAACAAGGCCGCACGACTACCCTAACCCAATCTGCATCATATGCATAAGCAGATAAATACTGGTTAGCTACCGCACACTGCGCCTTGACAAGGTCAACAAACGCAGCACGAATACTAAACAGGATTTATCTGAAATGACGGAGGGCTACGACAGGTTTTTATGAAACCCTATTGCGTAATGAACTTGATATCGTTGTAGGATCGAATGAATTTTGAAATGGAGTGTTTTTTAGGCTTTTCTAGTTTTGCTAAAGGAGTCACTCTCGGTGAAGGGATCGTCGGTCCTTTCCTCATCGAATGAGGTGCGGGATATATCATATATATCACTGTGTAAAGCAAAAACACTTAAAAGCTATCAAAAGACAAACCGAGTGTGTAGCATCTGCCAGTTATTGCTAAAGGAGTCACTCCTGGTGAAGGGATCTCGGTCCTTTCCTTATCGAATAAGGTGCAGGATATATCACATATATCGATGTGCAAAGCAAGAACTGTAGATACCTGTTTTATTTTGAAATTCGATTCTACAACATCTTAGGTTTCTTTTATTTCATTAATCACATTAATGAAGTCCCATCATTTAAGTACCTAAACATCACAGATAAATACGACGTACACTTATGCCATCCGCATTCGCCTCGATGTCCCCTCGTGCACCGTTAGGTTAGGTAACTAACGGCAGAGCGGGGCAGGGCTAGCGCGGGTGTAAAACATAAGTAACGTCTATATAATATATCATATATACTATATATAGTATCTATCACAGAACATCACATGATCACATCACAGATATCGCAGCAGAAGAATCATATGAAATATTGGATATACTAGGACGTCCGTGTTTTCAATACGAGCCAGTATAAAACACGGATTCCACGGTCGTGATGAATAACCAAACCCACTCCCCTAGACCCCTACGAGAGCGGCAAGCAACCCTACCAATTCTAGAGTTAGGAGACCCGGCCTCGACTCCTCGAGTTGGTCTCCCACTGGACTCCAGAACCCGGTTACTTGTGCCCTCCTCCTTGGGTCTATCCTAGTGCGGAAAAGTAAATAATATACAAAAGGTGACAACTTCCGCAACCTGGAAGTGCCCCAATAAAATAATATTACATACAAGTTTTTACATGAATGAAAATGAAAAACACTCATCTCACATAAAAACCCCCGGCTATTCAAACACGACTGTTCCCCTCCGAACGGCGGCCGAGACATGGACTGTCTTGCCTGAGATTCGGGGCAGATGCTAATTGGTGCTATCCGTCCACCTCTCCGAAGATGCCAAGTTGATTTATGGCACCGTGTATCGGAGGTTTAGAAGGATGCGGCCGATGTAGCAGACTTCGTCAGATTCCCCCTCGCTTGAGGGGTTTTTGATTGTGGAGACGCTCTTCCCTGCAGGCGCAAGCCCCTGCAGTTAATTACGCTACCGCATCGCGGTAACAACTTTCTCCTTCTCCAGCTGGTCACTTCGTGTCGTGGGTGTTTGTTTTGTTTGTGGTTGCCCGTGGATTGTATACGGAGACTAATTTATGTAGTCGCCCGTAGGACGTGGACTAGTCCAAATCCGTATTTTCTTAGATTTGGTTTTGGGGTTTTGGTTTGAGGACACGTTAACCATATTTGAGGCTAAGATCAACTCAAACGTTTGTTAAGGATACGTTAGTCTCATTTGAGACTAAGATCAACTCAACAGGATCGTTTAGATCCGACAAAAGAGCATTTGGGCTCTATTGTTCCAGTTTAGGGACATAGTGGTCCATTACATGTATGGCTGTCGGGACCCGTCACCTCTCTGACGACGTTGAAGGATTACAACGACAGGTGTCAGAGGAGTTCAGAGATGTACCCTTGAACCAATGAGTTGATTGGGGGGATTCATAGTCCAATTTGGGACTAAAGTCTGTTTGAACGTTTAAGGATACGTTAGCCATATTTGAGGCTAAGATCAACTTAAACGGTTGTTAAGGATACGTTATTCCAGTTTGGGACTAAGATCGACTTAACGGGATCGTTTAGATCCGACAAAAGAGCATTTGGGGGCTCTATTGTTCCAGTTTAGGGACATGGTGGTCCATTGCCAGTTTTAGGGACATGGTGGTCCAATACCAGTTTAAGGACATAGTGGTCCAATGCCAGTTTAGGGACATGGTGGTCCAACTCCAGTTTAGGGACATGGTGGTCCATGGGTAGTTTAAGGACGCATAAGTCCATGGGTTTAAGGACCCCACAGTCCATATGGGTGTGTTTAAGGACGCATTAGTCCGTTAGTTTAAGGACGCATGAGTCCGCGGGTTTAAGGACCCCACAGTCCGTATCTTGGTTTAAGGACGCATAAGTCCATGAGTTTAAGGACCTCACAGTCCGTATCTTGGTTTAGGGACGCATAAGTCCATGAGTTTAAGGACCCCACAGTCCGTGTTGATGTGTGGTTGTCGGGACCCATCACCTCTCTGAAGACGTTGAAGGATTACAACGACAAATATCAGAGGAGTTCAGAGATGTACCCTTGAACCAATGAGTTGGTTGAAAAAGCAGATGTGCTCAGTTCAAGATGATTTGAGGACTTATGGCCAGTTTGGGCTAAGTCCAATTATATTTGAAATATTGGCCCTCTGTTGGTCCATTGAAGGAGAGGCTTTGCCTCTAGAAACTTAGCCAATTGGGCTAAAGGTAGTGTTAAACACTAAAGACCAACAGTGTTGAACACTGGGAATAAGATTAGCAAGTTAGTGTTAAACACTAAAAGATAACTAGTGTTAAACACTAGCAACAGGGCTTTCAAATTAGTGTTAAACATTAACGCAAATCAGTGTTAAACACTGGTAATCAGAGATTTCAGATTAGTGTTAAACACTAAAGCAAATCAGTGTTAAACACTGGGAACAAAGTCTTCAGATTATTGTTAAACACTAAGGAGAGAGGGGTCACGTGTGGACACGTGAGAGCGCCCTGATTTCCCTTATTTTATTCTGCAGATCAGTGTTTAACTCTTTTAATTCTGACGGCCATCACGTGTGAGCACGTGATGGAGGCCCCCGCTCTGGTCTGTTAGAATGTTCATTAGGGGTCACGTGGTGACACGTGAGGGCGCCCTAAATGTGGAGCCAGATCCCTTTTTGGTTTATCCTCAAATCTGCGAATAAGTGTTAAACACTTTTGTTTTTTATTTTAGAGCATCACGTGCTGGCACGTGATGGAGGCCTATGCATCGATAATTACAGCACTTGCCGAGGGGTCACGTGATAACACGTGAGAGCGCCCAAAGCTTTCATTTCCTTTGCTTTTTCTTTCTGCGTTTTGGGAGTCACGTGGGAGCACGTGAGGTGATGCTTCAAAGTTCTTTGCAGGGGATCTTTTCAAGGGTCACGTGGGGGCACGTGACCCTAGTTCTTTTCAGAGATCTTTTAAGAATTGAATTCTTTGTAGGGTTAAACCCTAGTTATGATTTTGGAGGAATTAAATTCCTATTGTGAAAGAATTAAATTCTTATTTAGGATTAAACCCTGATTTCTTTTCAAAGGAATTAAATTCCCAGATATATAAAAGAATTAAATTCTTGATTAGGGTTAAACCCTAGTTTTGTTTTAGAAGAATTAATTCTCAAAACTCAATTCCCCTTCTATGTTTAGGATCTGCATGGCAGGATCTCGACCCGATGAGAATTAAATTCTCAAGTTATGGGGAGATGTGCTCTGTGCAGATCTTCAACCAGAAGAAGAACTAAGTTCTTTTTGTATAAGAGTTAAACTCTTGGATTTTGAGAATTAAATTCTCTGTTTGAAGTTTATCTTTTTCCCTTTTCTCACCTAGGGTTTTCTTTGTTGAGAATTAAATTCTCCTTTCTTTTCTTCCCTCTTGAGAATTAAATTCTCCTCTCTCTGTTTTTCTCTCAAAAAAGTAGATCCCCTTCTCTTCTTTTCTTGGCTCCTATTTATAGGAGAAGGAAAAGAATCAATTTGTTTAGCAAATCTCTCATTGAAATATTTGATTTGATTGTTGAGAGATTTGATTTATATTTATCATTAATCTGGGCCTTTAGATCATTCAGTGAATTTTATTCACCATGGATTTTAAATCCAAAAGATATTCTATTTGTTATTTCGGTGGGATTTGGGGAGATCTTTCCTTATTTGAGATTTTTCCATAAATTGGTGATTTTTAATCACCCTTGGATTTTTAATCCAACGGTTCCCCATGACCCTTTTTCCATTTGGAAAGATTCAGAAACTTTTAGAATTTAATTCCATTAAATTATAATGCTTTTAAAGCCAGTCACGTGCTGGCACGTGACCTTTGGTCACGTGTGAGCACGTGACCCCCAATTGGGTTCCTTTCTCAGCCGTTTATTTATGTTTCAGTTTTAACCATCACGTGTCAACACGTGACCATTGGTCACGTGTAAGCACGTGATACCTCGTTGAGGTATTTTCTGACTTTTAGAATTAAATTCTATTCATTATTTTAGAGGCTTTAAAAGCCCATCACGTGTCTGCACGTGACCCATGGTCACGTGTGAGCACGTGATGCCCCATTGGGGTCTTTTCCGAGTTTTTATTGTATCTTTTAACTCCTCCAGCGGGTTCTTAAAAGCCCATCACGTGTGGACACGTAATTCCTCATAACTTTTGATCCCGGATGAATTACGAGGCCCATAATATATCAAATCGAAGGGTTTTTCGAGCCGCTTTCGATACCATCAGAATTTATCTGTTTCTCATTCGGGAGTTTGTCAAAAAACAGCCCGGAAGATACTGGTTCCCATTTTCTTAAGCGTATCGCCGCCATTTGATACCTTGGGCTCTTTTGCGCAGAAATTTTTGGCGGGAACAAATGCCCCCCACTACTTTGCCCACGTAAGTATTTACGTGGGTGAAGTAGTGCAAAGTAATGTATAGCGTATGACCAGTTTCGGGTTGGTATATTACTTTCAGAATCTTGATCTGAGAAGATAACGAGCGGACACAAGCGTCGTCATTTATCATTGACTCAAATCTCGACTCTTAAGAGATATAGTTCCAAACCCTTAACTCCATGAGCCGCACCCTTCTATCTCTTTATATCTTACTCTGGAGTGAAGTAGTTTATATGCTCATGAGTATCTTTTCCATTTCAGTAGCATGTAGCTTTGGCGAGTGTGGCTCATAGATGGTCCATCTTGACCTCTTTGCAGGGCAGTGATGGCTTAGGAGACAAGGTTAGGATCTGCCACCTAAGACTTTTCAACTTTATGAGCCGTGAGGGTCTCATAAAGACTTTTCTCCCTACGGATCGAGAGGATCTCATAGGTGTATTTTCTCCTTAGGAGTCGTGAGGATTCCTAAGTGTGTCTTCTCTTATAAGTCGTAAGGATCTTATGAGAGAATTTTTCCCTCTTACGAGTCGAGAGGACCCGTAAGCGGTTGTTCCCCTCCTTGTCGAAATTCGACTTCGGAGAGTGAGACCCGTGGATAGTATGCAAGAGACCATTTTGGTCCGCCTTGCAGGATCCCAGTGCTTAGGAAACAGGTTTTTTAATCCCTACTGCCTAAGGCTTTATCTCACGAGTCGAGACGAATCGAGAAGTTCTCGCAAAGACATCAATTTCCTCACAAGTCGAAACGAATCGAGCAGATCTCGCAAGAATATCCTAACGTCACAGTTAACCTCTGCTCTTTACAACAGAAGTCCGTTAGGGTCTGTGGTACTTAGGGTTTTGGCCGTCGTACCGTCGCATGAGCTGATGTATTCCTCGATAGGCAATCGTGCTGTTCGAGTAGCCCTGCGACTGCCGTGTCTCTGATCCCTTCGGGGGCTGGACAAGACGTCTTCAAGCAATCCTCCTTGGCAGTTTGACCGTCGGAAGAGCAAGCGCTAGGAATTTGCCATGCCGCTTTTCACTTGAGGTTAGGCTCATTTTGGAGAGCCCCGATGAGTCATAACCACTCCGCGCTGGTGTGGGATGATCTCCGATAGTCTTTCAGGCTTTATATGACTTGCCGTTAAGACCCTGAAGCTAGGAATTTGGCCTTTGCTTCGTTTGCTGGCATTGCGTCCTCTGTATCGAGACGAATGTCGTGGTTGTCTCTAGGTTGCTGATGAACCGTCGAGATTTGGAACTAGGGATTTTGCCGTGGCTCCTTTTGGTGATGTTGCGTCTGCTGTATCGAGACGAACGTCGAGGTGGTGACCACTCCATGTGGGATGATCTCCGGTGGTCTTTCAGGCTTTATATGACTTGCCGTTAAGACCCTGAAGCTAGGAATCTGTCCTTCGCTTCGTTTGCTTTGTCGCGTCCGAATCCTGCTGGGGGAAGAACGCTGGGGTGACATTTCATCTGCTGTATCGAAACGAACGTCAAGGTGGTGACCAATCCGCGCTGGTGTGGGATGATCTCCGATTGTCTTTCAGGCTTTATATGACTTGCCGTCAAGACCCTGAAGCTAGGAATTTGGCCTTCGCTTCGTTTGCTGGCATTGCGTCCTCTGTATCGAGACGAATGCCGTGGTTGTCTCTAGGTTGCTGGTGAACCGTCGAGGTTTGGAACCAGGGATTTTGCCGTGACTCCTTTCGGTGATGTTGCGTCTGCTGTGTCGAGACGACCGTCGAGGTGGTGATCACTCCATGTTGGTATGAGATGATCTCTGAATGTCTTTCCGGATTTATATAACTTACCGTCAAGACGTTGAAGCTAGGAATTTGGCCTTCGCTTCGTTTGCTTTGTCGCGTCCGAATCCTGCTGTGGGAAGAACGCTGGGGTGACATTTCATCTGCTGTATCGAAACGAACGTCAAGGTGGCGACCACTCCGTGCTGGTGTGGGATGATCTCCGATTGTCTTTCAGGCTTTATATGACTTGCCGTCAAGACCCTGAAGCTAGGAATTTGGCCTTCGCTTCGTTTGCTGGTATCGCGTCTGCTGTACCGAGACGAATGTCGCGGTGGTGATCACTCCATGTTGGTGTGAGGACCAGGATCCGCTCTGGATGTTTCCCACGGGATCGAAGAGTGATGTTGTCCGCGTTCCACGTGACCAGGAATTTTGCTCTAGATGCTTCACACGGGTTCACTGCCGTGTTAGGCGAGGACTAGGCTCCGCTCTGGATGCTTCGCACGGGTTCACTGTCGTGCTCTGCGAGGACCAGGATCCGCTCTGGACGTTTTCTACGGGGTCAAAGAGTGACGTTATCCACGTTCCACATGACCAGGAATTTTGCACTAGATGCTTCACACGGTTTCACTGCCGCGTTAGGCGAGGACTAGGCTCCGCTCTGGATGCTTCACACGGGTTCACTGTCGTGCTTTGCGAGGACCAGGATCCGCTCTGGACGTTTTCCACGGGGTCAAAGAGTGACGTTATCCGCGTTCCACGTGACCAGGAATTTTGCACTAGATGCTTCACACGGGTTCACTGCCGCGTTAGGCGAGAACTAGGCTCCGCTCTGGATGCTTCGCACGGGTTCACTGCCGTGTTCTGCGAGGACCAGGATCCGCTCTGGACGTTTTCCACGGGGTCAAAGAGTGACGTTATCCACGTTCCACGTGACCAGGAATTTTGCTCTAGATGCTTCACACGGGTTCACTGCCGTGTTAGGCGATGACTAGGCTCCGCTCTGGATTCTTCGCACGGGTTCACTGCCGTGCTTTGCGAGGACCAGGATCCGCTCTGGACGTTTTCCACGGGGTCAAAGAGTGACATTATCCGCGTTCCACGTGACCAGGAATTTTGCACTAGATGCTTCACACGGTTTCACTGCCGCGTTAGGCGAGGACTAGGCTCCGCTCTGGATGCTTCACACGGGTTCACTGCCGTGCTTTGCGAGGACCAGGATCCGCTCTGGACGTTTTCCACGGGGTCAAAGAGTGACGTTATCCGCGTTCCACGTGACCAGGAATTTTGCACTAGATGCTTCACACGGGTTCACTGCCGCGTTAGGCAAGGACTAGGCTCCGCTCTGGATGCTTCACACGGGTTCACTGCCGTGTTCTGCGAGGACCAGGATCCGCTCTGGACGTTTTCCACGGGGTCAAAGAGTGACATTATCCGCGTTCCACGTGACCAGGAATTTTGCACTAGATGCTTCACACGGGTTCACTGTCGCGTTAGGCGAGGACTAGGCTCCGCTCTGGATGCTTCGCACGGGTTCACTGCCGTGTTCTGCGAGGACCAGGATCCGCTCTGGACGTTTTCCACGGGGTCAAAGAGTGACATTATCCGCGTTCCACATGACCAGGAATTTTGTTGATTGTATCCGCATTTCACGGGACGGAGGTTTGACTCTTGGTGATATGTATCGCCGAGCCATGGAACTGGGGGTTGCCGCTGTTCCGTTTCGCTTGAAGTTGTGTCTGTTGTAATGAGACGAGTGTTGAGACGATCTCTAGGTTATTTGTGGCCCGTCGAGATTCAGCTTCTTCTTTTGATGAAACCTGGGGAGGAGGAGTATGATCCTTTTTTTTGTTTGCGTCCCTGGATTGTATACAGGGGTTGATGTAACATCACCTGTAGGGCATAAATTTTATTTTTATTTTATTTCTTTTCCCGCGATGCTCTATCATTTCAGCTTTGATATCGCGAAGGTCACGATTGCCCTATCATTTCGGCTATTTTTCGCGGTGCCCAATCAGTTCGGCTATTTACTTCATTTTTACTCGCTGCTTTTTATTGCGAGTTGCCCAATCATTTCGGCTATTTTGCATGCATACATTTTTACTTGCTGATTTTGTTTGCAAGTTGCCCCATCATTTCGGCTATTTCGTATGCATTTTTTTTTTGGCTTGCTGATTTTTTTCGCGAGTAGGGGGTTTGGGATCTGATACCAATCTTGGCATCAGCATCGCTGCGACTGGAATATTGCCAGGAGCGAATCATCATTTGCCGTGAAAGGACTTGGAATTTGATACCAGTTTAGGCATCAGCATCACTGCAACTGGGATATTGCCAGGAGCGAATCATCATTTGCCTCTGTCGATGTTGAACAAAGGTGGCTTAGTAAACAGGGTTAAGGGTCCTGTCGGCTAAGGCTTTTGACTTCATGAGCCGTAAGGGTCTCACAAAGGTATTTCTCCCTACAAGTCGTGAGGATCTTGTAGGTGTGTTTTCTCCTTGGGAATCGTGAGGATTCCTAAGTGCGTGTTCTCTTGTAAGTCGTAAGGATCTTACAAAAGGGTTTTCTCCTTATAAGTCGAGAGGACTTACAAGTGTTGTTTGTTGTACAAGCATATCCCTAGTCACGGATGGGACTTTGTTAGGGAAATATTTATTCGTGCCCGTGGATTGTATACAAGGGTCAATATGAGCCGCTTGTAGGGCAAGATCGGAGGCTGTGGGGGTTGCTTAAGAACAGGTTCAGGTCTCTGTAACTTAAGACTTTCAAAACTTATGAGCCGTGAGGGTCCCATAAGAGAGTTCTCCTTATGAGTCGTGAGGATCTCGCAAGTGTAATTTCTCCTTAGGAATCGTGAGGATCCCTAAGTGTGTTGCTCCCTTGTGAGTCGTAAGGATCTCACGCAGGTGGTTTCTCCTTACAAGGTCGAGAGGATCCTGTAAGTGTCTTTTAACGAGGTTGCGCCCTTTCGGGTTTTCACAAACACTCGCCGGTAGCCCTGCTGTTTTTACTCACGGAGCCCTTTCGGGTTTTCATCCGTGCCCATTTTGCTTATGGACATACCGTTTTTTTTTGTTTTTTTGTTTTTTTTTTTGCTTTTTTTTTTTTTGCTTTTTTTTTTTTTAACCACGCCAGCCTGAGGATGCCGCGGGTTGATAGTAGTTTAACGACGTTTCGGTCATCAGCCAGTTTTAGGACATAGTGGTCCACCGTTAGTTTAAGGACATTTCGGTCCGACGCCAGTTTTAGGACATAGTGGTCCATCGTTAGTTTAACGACATTTCGGTCTACCGTCGCCGTATTTAAGGCGAATTTCTAGTTTACTGACTTTTCGGTCTAGGAGGCCTTCCCTATGAATGAGCATGATGCCCCCGGCATATCCACCTTTTTCGAAGCATGTTGTTGTGGCGGGTTTACTTTCCACTTTTCGGGTAACGCGAACTTGCCCTGTTGGTATTGGTCTTCAACCCAGTTTTTGAAGACGTAGAAATTGTCGAGTGGGTGACCCATTATTTTGTGGTAGGGACAATAGTTAGGATTGTTAACGTCACCTGGTTGCAATGGACGTTTTGGATCTGGCAGAGTGATAAGCCCGCTGCGCACTGCTAGCTCGAACAATCTCTTTGTTTTATCTTTGGGAAATAAGTAAGGACGTTTCAACTTCTCATTGAGGTATCGCGGCTTGTTATTTTGACGACAAAACGGTCTCGGGTTACTCGACTGTTGTTGAGTGTTGGCAACAAAGGCCGTTTTTTCCTTTTCCTTTCTCATTTCGTTTGCTCCGTCGTTTGCGGGTCCGAGATTCTTTCCGGGTAGCGTGAGATTGTACGGCTGAACATTCTCGCAACTCTCCAATTCTTTTGTTTTAGAAATGAATTCCTTAAAGAGAGGGTTATGAGCGGCTTCTTCATCAGAATCGCTTCCAAAGGTGAGAACTCGTGATCCCCCGGGCTCGTCCCTATGACAATTGCCGGCAACTCTTTTATGCTCATCTGTCGTATTTTTTCGCTGTCTACGAGCTTCACGCTTTGTCCTGTTGAAGTGTTGCCTGTGAGCGACATACCCTTGCCACCAACACTTAAAAGAGTTGCAGTCTTCAGTAGGATGTACGACTTCTGATGATATAAGCAGAAGCTAGGGTGTACGTCCGTTTCATCAAAATGTATACCACCAGGAGATTTTTTTCTGAAAGAGGGCGGCCTCATCCCCATTGCTATGGCTTTGGCGAATCGTTTCCTTGTCTTGATCCTGCTTTTATTTACGGCGGATGTACTTTCATCCGGTGGGAGTGTTTCGACCCTTTCATCTAGTCGCCGGCGTTTGGCTTTCTCGAATATGGCTATCTCGCGCCCTCGATCAGCTTTGCTTTTAAGACGGGCTTCGTTCAGGAATGCATTAATCATTTCGTCTGATGGTCCTAGAAGTTCTGGCTTAGGATCTGCCCCCAGCTTCTCTGTGTAAGGAGCTCCTTCATCGTTTATCAACGAGTGAGAGATCATGTGACAACTTGCCCCCGGTGTGTCCGTCTTCTTTGGAGTGTGCGGCTGTGGTGGGTTTACCTTCCACTTTTCAGACAGTGCAAACTTGCCTTGTAGGTACTGATCCTCGATCCATCCCTTAAAGACGAAGCAATCTTCGATTGGATGGCTTACCGCTTGGTGGTAAGGGCAATAATTGGGATCGTTGACATCGCCTGGTTGCAACGGACGTTTTGGACTCGGCAGATTGATGAGTCTGTTGCGCACTGAAAGCTCGAACAGTTTTCTCGTTTTATCCTGAGGAAATGAGTAAGGACGTTCCAGTCTTTCCTCGAGGGATGGGCGTGGTCGCACATTGTTCTGGCGAACAACCGGCTTTAAGTGGCTTGGCTGTTGTTGAGTATTGGCGACGACGGTTGCTTTCCCTTTGTCCTTTTCATTCCAAGGCTCTGTCTTTGAAGGATATGGTCTATGACCCATCTGGTCCATTAGGGCCAGCTTGTCAATCAAGGCCTGAAAAGTGGTCGGCTTGAAGAACATCATGAATTGGGATATGGTCGCTTGAGGGTCGAGAGTACCCACGAACATGCCCACGGCAGGAGCTTCTTCTATGCGTTGTTCGCATCTCGACCATAGGTTCCGCCACCGGATTGCATATTGCACCCACGTCTCTCCCGGCTTCACTCTGGCGTTGATCAGTGCCGTGATCGGGGTGCGTTCACTAGCACTCGCGAATCTTTGTGTAAACAGCAGCTCCATTTCCGCAAATGTTTTAACAGAGTCGTTAGGTAGCTCCGAATACCATTCAAAGGCTGTTTCTGCTAAGCTGCCGACGAATTGACGTAGCAACAATTTGTCATCGCCTCCAGTATTGCCGCATAAGGCCCTGAATTGAGCGACATGCTGATGCGGATTCCCTGTCCCTTTATATACGTGGAATTTAGGGATCGCATATCCCGGTGGGTAACTAATTTGGTCATACCAGCCCGGGTAGGGTCGTCCGGTTCTAGCAATTTGCCCAGCCGCTTCATTTGCCTGGTGAGCTCGTATTTGCCGAGCTATATGGTCATCCAATGCGTCCTTGGAAATGGTTTCTTCCTTGGCTGTTGAAAGGGCCGGAGGAGGATCAGATGTTTCCCCTTCGTCGTTTCCGACAATGGCTGGAGGGTCATCAGCTGGAGGGTCCGGCTGTAACATCATCCCTACCATATCTTGGAAGAGGAGCGCCATCTGTTTTATGTTAGCCGCTTGCTCTGCAACTTCTTTATCCTTCTTTTCGAGGACTCTGCGTAAATAGTCAGCGTCAGTTTCTTGTTCATGACGCTGCTCTGATGATACTTCCGAACTTTCTTTCGGTTCGGTAAGTGCAGCCATCACAGTCATCATTTCCTGAAGCTTTTGTTGCTGCTCCTGGGCTTTTGTCACGGATCGGGTGAGCGGTCGGTGACCCGTCGAAGCGCGGCTTTCCTCCTTTCCGGAAGCCATATAAACCGTGTGCACTACCATGCCCCCAGACTTGGGGCGTCTGTGTTCAGTGCTTTTACGGTTCACCATATTCACAGGGGCTTTTTGCGGCCTCCTTTTCTTTTGAGTGGTTGAAATTGAGGGGGCCATTGTAGTGGGCACCCAAGTAGCCGTTGCTTTTTGTGGCTTGACCTGGGGATTTTCTTCCTGCCGAACCTTCATCTTTTTCTGTCGGCGGAGACAGTCTTGATCTATCACGGAGTTTTGGACTTGACGCCAGACCTTGTAAATTCTAGAGGGTAGCCGTTGAGGGGGCTGCTCCATCTTCTTCTCTTGAGTATCCTCCACAAGTGAAGGAGCTCTCTTCAGCATCGCAGTAAGAGAGTTTCTGCGCACCGTGTTCAGCAATTCAAAGCTGTTCCCGGTTGGAACAGCAGCATCGATCCCCACCGTTGGAGCTGGCGGAGTTATCCCAGATGGGGAGTTGCCCCCAGCCTTCCTCACTCGGCGCCAGTAGCGACGTCGAGCGTGTCGTGCGGATGAGATCACCTCCGTTGTTGGATAAGCTTCTTCATGCCCCCTGCTTTGAGGAGAGACTGTTATTGGTGCTAGCCTATCGAAGACTGACGCCCGTTGAGAAGCAATGTCTAATCTGTCAAAGACAGACCTCTGAGCAGGGGAAGCAGCTTTGAGGACCTCGCCTGGAGCAGCAACCGGAATGGCCAGGCTTGTGAAAACTGACTTTTTGGAAGGAGGAGCCTTTCTAATGATTTCGTCCGCTTGAGCCGGGATAGCTATCCGCTTTGGGATGGCAGCTTCGGGTATCACGGGTTTGCAGACGTTCTGGCCCAATCTGTTGAAAACTGAGCTATTGAAGTTGGGCGACCCATTGAGAGGGGTCGGGGCAGTGGTAAGCCGATCAAAGACCGACTTCTTTGGGGCTTCTTGCAACGTCATTGTTTCATTAAAGCTCAACGGTGGGAGCATGGTCCCGAAGAATAATCCAGTGGTGGCCTGAGTTACCTGCTCCACTGGCATCTTGAAAAGGGAGGCAGCTTGGGGCCCATAAGTCACTCCTCCAGTAAGGACCGAGCGAGAGTTGCAGTTGCATGCAGTGCAGTTTGAAGCCATTGATCTTCCGTTTTCTGCATGGAGCAAGACACCAAATCTTAGTACCTCGAATCCATAGGCAACCACAGTAAACCGCGATTCGTTCGCGAACACGACACACGAAGTGTGGAGTGGAAAGAGGAAAAGGTCCCACCGGGCGTGCCAGAATCTGTTCCCCTCCGAACGGCGGCCGAGACATGGACTGTCTTGCCTGAGATTCGGGGCAGATGCTAATTGGTGCTATCCGTCCACCTCTCCGAAGATGCCAAGTTGATTTATGGCACCGTGTATCGGAGGTTTAGACGGATGCGGCCGATGTAGCAGACTTCGTCAGATTCCCCCTCGCTTGAGGGGTTTTTGATTGTGGGGACGCTCTTCCCTGCAGGCGCAAGCCCCTGCAGTTAATTACGCTACTGCATCGCGGTAACAACTTTCTCCTTCTCCAGCTGGTCACTTCGTGTCGTGGGTGTTTGTTTTGTTTGTAGTTGCCCGTGGATTGTATACGGAGACTAATTTATGTAGTCGCCCGTAGGACGTGGACTAGTCCAAATCCGTATTTTCTTAGATTTGGTTTTGGGGTTTTGGTTTGAGGACACGTTAGCCATATTTGAGGCTAAGATCAACTCAAACGTTTGTTAAGGATACGTTAGTCTCATTTGAGACTAAGATCAACTCAACAGGATCGTTTAGATCCGACAAAAGAGCATTTGGGCTCTATTGTTCCAGTTTAGGGACATAGTGGTCCATTACATGTATGGCTGTCGGGACCCGTCACCTCTCTGACAACGTTGAAGGATTACAACGACAGGTGTCAGAGGAGTTCAGAGATGTACCCTTGAACCAATGAGTTGATTGGGGGGATTCATAGTCCAATTTGGGACTAAAGTCTGTTTGAACGTTTAAGGATACGTTAGCCATATTTGAGGCTAAGATCAACTTAAACGGTTGTTAAGGATACGTTAGTCCAGTTTGGGACTAAGATCGACTTAACGGGATCGTTTAGATCCGACAAAAGAGCATTTGGGGGCTCTATTGTTCCAGTTTAGGGACATGGTGGTCCATTGCCAGTTTTAGGGACATGGTGGTCCAATACCAGTTTAAGGACATAGTGGTCCAATGCCAGTTTAGGGACATGGTGGTCCAACTCCAGTTTAGGGACATGGTGGTCCATGGGTAGTTTAAGGACGCATAAGTCCATGGGTTTAAGGACCCCACAGTCCATATGGGTGTGTTTAAGGACGCATTAGTCCGTTAGTTTAAGGACGCATGAGTCCGCGGGTTTAAGGACCCCACAGTCCGTATCTTGGTTTAAGGACGCATAAGTCCATGAGTTTAAGGACCTCACAGTCCGTATCTTGGTTTAGGGACGCATAAGTCCATGAGTTTAAGGACCCCACAGTCCGTGTTGATGTGTGGTTGTCGGGACCCATCACCTCTCTGAAGACGTTGAAGGATTACAACGACAAATATCAGAGGAGTTCAGAGATGTACCCTTGAACCAATGAGTTGGTTGAAAAAGCAGATGTGCTCAGTTCAAGATGATTTGAGGACTTATGGCCAGTTTGGGCTAAGTCCAATTATATTTGAAATATTGGCCCTCTGTTGGTCCATTGAAGGAGAGGCTTTGCCTCTAGAAACTTAGCCAATTGGGCTAAAGGTAGTGTTAAACACTAAAGACCAACAGTGTTGAACACTGGGAATAAGATTAGCAAGTTAGTGTTAAACACTAAAAGATAACTAGTGTTAAACACTAGCAACAGGGCTTTCAAATTAGTGTTAAACATTAACGCAAATCAGTGTTAAACACTGGTAATCAGAGATTTCAGATTAGTGTTAAACACTAAAGCAAATCAGTGTTAAACACTGGGAACAAAGTCTTCAGATTATTGTTAAACACTAAGGAGAGAGGGGTCACGTGTGGAAACATGAGAGCGCCCTGATTTCCCTTATTTTATTCTGCAGATCAGTGTTTAACTCTTTTAATTCTGACGGCCATCACGTGTGAGCACGTGATGGAGGCCCCCGCTCTGGTCTGTTAGAATGCTCATTAGGGGTCACGTGGTGACACGTGAGGGCGCCCTAAATGTGGAGCCAGATCTCTTTTTGGTTTATCCTCAAATCTGCGAATAAGTGTTAAACACTTTTGTTTTTTATTTTAGAGCATCACGTGCTGGCACGTGATGGAGGCCTATGCATCGATAATTACAGCACTTGCCGAGGGGTCACGTGATAACACGTGAGAGCGCCCAAAGCTTTCATTTCCTTTGCTTTTTCTTTCTGCGTTTTGGGAGTCACGTGGGAGCACGTGAGGTGATGCTTCAAAGTTCTTTGCATGGGATCTTTTCAAGGGTCACGTGGGGGCACGTGACCCTAGTTCTTTTCAGAGATCTTTTAAGAATTGAATTCTTTGTAGGGTTAAACCCTAATTATGATTTTGGAGGAATTAAATTCCTATTGTGAAAGAATTAAATTCTTATTTAGGATTAAACCCTGATTTCTTTTCAATGGAATTAAATTCCCAGATATGTAAAAGAATTAAATTCTTGATTAGGGTTAAACCCTAGTTTTGTTTTAGAAGAATTAATTCTCAAAACTCAATTCCCCTTCTATGTTTAGGATCTGCATGGCAGGATCTCGACCCGATGAGAATTAAATTCTCAAGTTATGGGGAGATGTGCTCTGTGCAGATCTTCAACCAGAAGAAGAACTAAGTTCTTTTTGTATAAGAGTTAAACTCTTGGATTTTGAGAATTAAATTCTCTGTTCGAAGTTTATCTTTTTCCCTTTTCTCACCTAGGGTTTTCTTTGTTGAGAATTAAATTCTCCTTTCTTTTCTTCCCTCTTGAGAATTAAATTCACCTCTCTCTGTTTTTCTCTCAAAAAAGTAGATCCCCTTCTCTTCTTTTCTTGGCTCCTGTTTATAAGAGAAGGAAAAGAATCAATTTGTTTAGCAAATCTCTCATTGAAATATTTGATTTGATTGTTGAGAGATTTGATTTATATTTATCATTAATCTGGGCCTTTAGATCATTCAGTGAATTTTATTCACCGTGGATTTTAAATCCAAAAGATATTCTATTTGTTATTTCGGTGGGATTTGGGGAGATCTTTCCTTATTTGAGATTTTTCCATAAATTGGTGATTTTTAATCACCCTTGGATTTTTAATCCAACGGTTCCCCATGACCCTTTTCCATTTGGAAAGATTCAGAAACTTTTAGAATTTAATTCCATTAAATTATAATGCTTTTAAAGCCAGTCACGTGCTGGCACGTGACCTTTGGTCACGTGTGAGCACGTGACCCCCAATTGGGTTCCTTTCTCAGCCGCTTATTTATGTTTCAGTTTTAACCATCACGTGTCAACACGTGACCATTGGTCACGTGTAAGCACGTGATACCTCGTTGAGGTATTTTCTGACTTTTAGAATTAAATTCTATTCATTATTTTAGAGGCTTTAAAAGCCCATCACGTGTCTGCACGTTACCCATGGTCACGTGTGAGCACGTGATGCCCCATTGGGGTCTTTTCCGAGTTTTTATTGTATCTTTTAACTCCTCCAGCGGGTTCTTAAAAGCCCATCACGTGTGGACACGTAATTCCTCATAACTTTTGATCCCGGATGAATTACGAGGCCCATAATATATCAAATCGAAGGGTTTTTCGAGCCGCTTTCGATACCATCAGAATTTATCTGTTTCTCATTCGGGAGTTTGTCAAAAAACAGCCCGGAAGATACTGGTTCCCATTTTCTTAAGCGTATCGCCGCCATTTGATACCTTGGGCTCTTTTGCGCAGAAATTTTTGGCGGGAACAACGACGATCCAATATTACATATCTAGCAACACATAAAATCACATGTCATCAACGTAAGTAAATATGCGCATCCCAATTGTCGTTGACATATAGCAACGAAACCGGCGATATCACATATTACACTTACGGTCACAGAAAAGAAAGTATAAAACTACAACAGTTGGAATCCGCAACCACCTCAGACATCACATGCCTGACCAAATGAATTACTTAGACATCGCATACCTAACAATTATAAACCCCGCATTTTAGTCTCATTATCGAAAAATCTTTTCAATACCAAGTCGGGCAATTCAACAGGATTCCCGACATTTTGATCGAATGCTCGTCGCAAACTTCAGTAGACGGTCGCACCCCTGATACCGTCGACGAAGTGCACCAAGGCGGAACACCGCTGCCGCGAGCACCCGAACGGATGCTTTCGGCGACGGGGTTCTCCTACAGTCACTTGGTCGAGGCTATGGAGTGAAGCTGTCTATTAAGTTTACCCGGCGAGTATCCGCGTACGCTACGTGATTGCGACGGACTTTTGATCACATCAAAATTCCGTGGCAACCGATCAAGTGAGACTAAACTGCTATGTTTATAATATTCATTCAGTTATCTCATAACTCTTGTGAATTCCAATTATTGTATCCCATTCCGGATAAATAGAAAATTTTAAACTTTCCGATCGAACAATCGAACACCCAAGTTTTCCCGATACAGATCAACACATGAAACAAGTCTAAAAACATTCAGTTCGTGCCTCAGTACCAACGGTCCAGCCGTAGAAGGGTCAAGCCAACGCCTCACATGTGGCACGCCGTACTGCCCCAAACCCGAAGGTTCAAAGGGCAGTTCAAGACGGTCACATAATCGAGTTAAGGTTTGTTGTCTTCTAGAGGGTCCATCGAGTTACTTGCACTACTTAGAACGTCTTTAAACCACGTAAGATCCAACACTTGGAAATTTCCCGACAGGGGAAAAATTGGGTATTTATATCCGGTCGAACTTTTTAACATATTCTAAAATACCCGGAAAGCCACACAGACAAAATTTGATACTCCGATCGAAACACCGAATCTCCAAAACAACCCCAGAAAATTCAACTCTTGAATAAATATTAAAAATTCCCAGAAAATCCAGCATAATATAATAAGAGTTACTGTGCAAACAGTGGAGGATGACGTCATCAATATGCAGCGGAACCGCGGCAGAAGCCAGGCTTCTGCCGCGGTTCCGCCGCGGTTGTTACTGTTCATGCGTCAATTTTTGCTTCGTAATTCTTATAATTCCCTGCTGAATTTTTTAAGCATTTTTAATCTGGAAAAATCCCAGTTTTTAGAAAAAGTCCAGAGAGCATGGAAATTTTGAGGTTTCGGTTCGTTCGGACTTCAAACTCCGTCTAGACTTCGCCTAAGGCTTTAGCTAGGCTCTGATACCACTGTAGGGTTCCTAGGCACTCCCAAGGGGTCTTACAAGGCATCAACCATGCCCGTTTCAAAAATTACGGTGCCGAGAAACCCTAGACTACGGATCGTTAGCTAGATGTCTAGGCGAAACAGAAACTAGTTTACAACTAAACTAAAAGGAACGGAAATACAACCTTTGTAGATCCGGTCCTCCACCTCCATAGCTCCGCAATGAAGTCTCCTCGCTATCCAAGTCGAACCCCGGGCTCTAGCGTCGGCTTCATTGGAGAATGGACGGGCTAGGTCGTCGACGTCGATGCCGAAGATGATCTACATCGAGGCATCACTAGATCAAGCTCCAACTTCACCAAGTCAAGAAACTTGTGAAGAAAACACACTCTACTACTTGGCAATAGGTAGAGGATGTATAATTATATATTTGATATATTACCTACATCTATGAGTTTAAGGACCCCACAGTCTATAAAGTTTAAGGACATCATAGTCCATGAGTTTAAGGACACCACAGTCCGTGGTGGTTTGGTTGTCGGGACCCATCACCTCTCTGAAAACGTTGAAGGATTAAAACGACAAATATCAGAGGAGTGATGAGATGTACCCTTGAACCAATATTGGTTGGGAGATCTGTAGTCCGATTTGGGACTAAGATCAAAGATTTATGAGCATATGGGCTCAATTAATCCGAATTAAGGATCTGTGGACACCTTGGGCTCGGCCCATTCAGTTAAAATGTTAAACATTTAACAATGCTGAGTAGTGGTTTAAGTTCTGACAATTATTTTTGTCTTTTATTGAGTGCTGAGCACTCATCATAGCTCTGGGGCTTTATTTAAAAAACAATTTATGTTCTCTTAGCGCACACGTGAGGAGTACGTGGTGCACTTAGCGCTGAGCGCCAGTTAATGAGCATAGAGCGTTTATTTTAAGTAGCGCACACGTGAGGAGCACGTGGCGTGTTTGGCGCTGAGCGCCAGTCAATGAGCGCAGAGAGCTTATTTTAAGTAGCGCACACGTGAGGAGCACATGGCGCGCTTGGCGCTGTGCGCCAGACTTGGAGCGCTGAGGGCTTCTGTGAAATAGCTCCCACGTGAGGAGCACGTGGCGCGCTTTGCGCTGTGTACCAGACTTTGGAGCACATAGCGCTTCTTGTGAAGTAGCACACACGTGAAGAGCACGTGGTGCGCTTGGCGCTGTGCGCCAGACAATGAGCACAGAGCGCTTCTGGTAAAATTTGGAGCGCTAAGGCTCCGCAACGCTGTGCGTTAGTTTTGGAGCGCTGAAGCGCTTCTTTTAATTGGAGCGCTAGGGCTCTGCAGCGTTGTGCGCTAGATTTGGAGCGCTGAGGCGCTTCTTTTAATTAGAGCTCTAAGACTTTTTTAGGCAGATTTGCGCTCTGAGAATTAAATTTTCTCATATAAGAGACTTTGTCTCATACATCTAAGAACAAAGTTCTTATTTTATAGGAGATATTTCAATCTCTTGTGTTTTTGATGAAAGGCTTTGCCTTTATGGATCTGTGATCCTAAGAGAATTGAATTATTCTCCCCCTTTTTATAATGACATGTTATGATCTCTTTTGTGAAAGACAATTTGTCTTAAGGATCTATGATCTAGCATAAGAACTAAGTTCTTTTTCTGAAGAGATTTTTATCTCTCTGTTTTTACCTTGAAGAAAAGTTCTTCTTCTACCGAGAGCTTGCTCTTCTCTCTGAACTTTCTCAAAGTTTGTGGGGGGTTCCTCTATATCAGACTTGAAGTCTTGGGTCCTTTATATAGGGTAGGCTGATTTGTTGAATCGGTTGATGAGATCTTTTCTCTAATTCATTTGGAGATTTCCCCACCGTTGGATCTTTGATCCTAGGGCTTCTGTTTTACAGAAGGCAATCTTCTTGTTTTTAACAAGATTGGGAAATCTTTTCCCATACAGAATTTATTCTATACTTTGGTGATTTTTAATCACCATTGGATCATTGATCCAATGGTGCTCTGATTTTCAGAGCACAATCTTTCCTGTTGGAAAGATTCTGAGGAATGTTTCCTTAAGAGAATTTTAATCTGGTCAATTGATGATTTATAATCATGTTCGTTGGATCTTTGATCCAAGGGCCGAGAACATTTTGTTCGATCGCTAGCGCTCTCGTGCTTTACACGTGAGGCGCTGCCTCAGAGTCTTTGACTCTTTAGCGCTGGCGCTCAGCGCTCTCGTGCTTTGCACATGAGGCGCTGCCTTAGAGTCTTTGACTCATAGCGCTGGCGCTGGCGCGGGCGCTGGCGCTGGCGCTCTCGTGCTTTGCACGTGATGCGCTGCCTCAGAGTCTTTGACTCTTTAGCGCTGGCGCTCAGCGCTCTCGTGCTTTGCACGTGAGGCGCTGCCTTATTACTGAAGGTGTCTTTTCACCTTCCTTATCCGCTTTTCCTGAGTCAAACTTCTCTTTCCCAGAACTTGGAAATAGTTCCATCATGCACAGCATTTTCTGTGCCTAGACTTAAATGTCTCCCTTCATAATCTGAAGCAATGCTTCTTTTCTCTTTCATTTTCAGATAATCATTTTAACAGAGAAGAGCTATGGCTTGTAGTCGCCCATATGCTCGCCGTCAGCCATGGGTAGTGCCCATTGAGGAAATTGTTCATCATTTTGTTGCGCGCTTGGTGAACCCTACTCTTACGGATGACCAATGCGACACCGTGTTGCATGAGCTCTTGACTCGTATAGGATCTCCTCTCCCTATCGGCTCCATTTGGCTCCGGATGGTTTTCTTGTCTGTGATCAATGACATTCCCCCTCCTCCGGTGGAGATGAATCCGGCAATGCTCGACGCCGCGGAAAACAAGATCGAGTGCTTCCACGATGCACTTTTGATCACCACAGCTCTAAGGGATCGCTCTTTCCTGCTGCTAAGCCAGATACGGGCTCAGCGGGTCATCATGTCTACCTTTGATGATGGGTGCGGTGCTGACCGATGGGTGGCTACTCCTCGTGAAGATCGCCGCTTTGTCATGGTGGAGAAGGCAGAGAGGGAGTTAGATAATTTTATCCGTAGTTTTGTTAATCCCTGTACTTTCGATCCCATGTTTGGTGATCTATTTCCTATAGAATAAAATTTTCAATTAAATACTTTGTTTTTGTCGTTGAACACCTATTCTTCCTCTGATGTGTGCATGTGCGTATATGAATGAGCCTGGTTTCATACATATCTGTAAACGAAACTTAAGCCGGCATAAACAGAAACTAATAGCTCTTGGACAAAGATTTTGGCGGGAACAAACTACAGCTAAAGTGCTTCTTTATTTTCCCCGGGCTAAGAGCTTACAAAATTTATATATTTCAAAAGACATAGAAAGAGCATATGATGGCATTCCAATCATCGCATCAAAGACGGGAAGTTGAGGCACTCGGCTAATGCAAAAGCATAGAAGTGATTAGACAGTGTTGATCATTTTGGGGATGGGTCGAGAAATGTACGTCTAGGTTTAGCAACCGACGGGTTCATGCTTTACAGACTCATGAGCTCTAGTTGGTCCACGTGGTCGGTCTTGCTTATGCCTTAAAATCTGCCTTCTTGGATGTGTATGAAGCAACCGTATATGATGCTTTCCTTATTAATCCTTGTAAAATATTCACATTGCCAGAACATCGATGTCTATATGAAACCTTTAATTGAAGAGCCAGTAGAACTCTGGGAAAATTGAGTAGAGACATATGATGCGTATGTCGAGGAGAAGTTTAGAATGCGAGTGGCTGTTATTTGGACAATCAACGATTTCCTGGCATACGACATGTTATCTGGATGGTCTACCTACGCGAAGCATGTATATACATTGTGTGGTCTTGATTACAGTGCCACACAACTTAAGACACGTGGTAAGTTTTTCTACCGGTTTCATTGTAAGTGCCTACCGGCGAATCATCCGTACAAAAAGATGGCATATAAGTTTGATGGAACAGTGGAGAAGGGTGAAGGACTAAAACAGTTGTCAGAGATTAAAAAAAATTGAGCAGATTTCAGCATGTCAATTCCAGCAAGTTTCTAATCGTTTTAACTCGGATGGTTCCTTGAATAAACAAAAAAAATGGAAGCGACCAGTTTCAAACCACATAATGTCGAAATTGGCTATGAAATTGATTTGTGAAGTGCTAAAGAGCGTCAAAACGTCAGATGGTTACTCCTCCAACATATCAAAGAATGTGCAGGTCGATCCACCGAAGCTATTAAACCTTAAAACTCACAATTGTCATATCCTTCTGCATCAATTGCTTCTAGTGGCTCTTCAACATAATTTGTCGCTCGATATCACCAAGAATTTGATAGAGTATTGTGAATTTTCAATAAACTTTGTTTTAAAGTGATAGATGTAGCTGAATTCTAGGAGTTGCAGATCAATACTGTTGAAACCTTTTGCAAATTGGAGATAATATTTCCACCATTTTTCTTCACAGTTATAGTTCATCTTATGGTGCATCTGGCTACAGAGGCATTGATTGCTGGACCAGTCTCATATAAGTGAATGTATCCAGTAGAAAGGTAATTAATTTTAAAGTCAAATTTGATATTTAATTCATTATAATATCCACATTTGTCTAAAATATTCATTAACGTTTTAGATACTTGGGATTCTTGAAAAGGCAAGTGCGTAATCGAGCTCGACCGGAAGGGTCAATAGCCGAGAGTTATTGTGCCAACGAATACCTCAACTTCACTTCTCGTTACTTGTATGGGGTTGAAATAAGATTAAATCGTCCTTCTCGAATTAACGAGGACCAGTTGTCCCTTTAACAAAGCGAGGATCAATCCTACCGGAGGGAATGGCTGTAGGGTTCCTAGGCACTCAAAGGAGGTCTCACAAGGCATCAACCATGCCAATTTCAAATTTTACGGTGCCGAGAAACCCTAGACTAGATCGTTAACTAGAATTTTAGGCGAAACAAGAACTAGTAAACTACTTTACTATAGGGTAAACGGAAATACAACCTTTGTAGATCTGAGACTCCACCTCCATAGCTCCGTGATGATGTCTCCTCGCTGTCCAAATCGAATCCATGACTCTAGCATCGGCTTCATCGGAGAAATAGGCGGGCTAGGTCGTCGACGTCGATGCCGAAGATGATCTACGTCGAGGCATCACAAGATCAAGCTCCAACTTCACCAAGTCATGAAACTTGTGAAGAAAACACCCTATACTACTTGGAAAGTGGTAGAGGATGAAGAAATAGGAAGTGGGTTCACTTTAGAATTGGATTTCTCACTCATTTCATCAAGTCACCATTGATGGTTGCAAGCTTTTCTTCTTGAAGAAGAAGAAGAAGAAGAAGATAAGAATATGATAAGTTATTTTAAAAAAGGGAAATAATATGATACTTATCATATTCACAACCATGGTCAAGTGTAGAGAATTAACTAAGGTTAGCTAAATGGTTAGGTTTAGGAAAAGAACAAGAATGGTCAAAGCTTCTTGAAACATCTAAGAAAAGAACAAAAGAAGCAACCATATCATTTTCTTTTCCTAAAATAAAGAATAAATAAATAAACTAAATAATCAAGAGAAGATGATAAAACCCTAACCATTTACTTAACCAAGGTTTAAGTCTTACACAAACCCAAGTTAGCATGTATCATCAAACATGATACAAACTAGTGCACAAAAGTATATCACATATACAACTTGTGTACATCAAGTGAGAAAATCCATTTAAAGTGAACTAATACTAGTTAATGCAAAGTAATATATCAAATATATAATTATGCATTAAATCATTAAATCAACACTTGATTTAACGATCCGGTCATATCTTATATAACCGACTATAATCCAATGTATCAGCTTATCGAATCAATCCTTGAATCGATAACTAGGTTATATCGCATAAAACCAATCGATACATTCATCGCGAGAATGGAATACGGTATCACATACACGCATTATTCTCGGTCCCGCACATATCTCATATGCGCTCCTATTTCGTTTCGCTTGAGCCAGGAAACCTCTGTGTAGGACTCTAAAGACTCGTCAATACGCCGGCAGCAGGTGATGATCATATCAAACACCCACAAGCCGCAAGCGGTCTGCTAAACGTAACGGCCACCCGGGTATTGAGCGATCAGAAGATCGACGAGCAAGCCCGCTCACACTCCTGTGAATCCAACCAGTAACACTTACCGTACAGTCCGGTCTCGTCGTCTGATATGTCGCATATCTCGCCTAGGGGTGGTAAACGTCAGACCCCAATAGCTCGATAAGTCGTGTCGATATGAGGTCTATAACAGTTCGAGAAACTACTGGTAACACTTACCAGTAAATCTCAGCAACCCTGGCCAGGGATTTCCGGTTATAGCCAATCGAACACAGCGCAACATCAACTCCCTATACCGGGAGAGACGAATCCCCTCCTATCGCTCATTGCCTCCATGTGATTCGGGACTGTACCCAAAAGCCACCGTTTTGCACGCCCTCTTGGACGTGGTAAGGTGGAAATCAAAGCACAGTGGGAATCACACAAGACTCTATGACGATCTCGGGTCTACAAACTAACCTGTACCAGTGTCACCAGAGAACTGCCATCTGACGTGAGGTATAATACCATCTGGGAGTTCTCGGCGAGTCCGTCCAGTGTACCCAGTCTCTACTGAGCACCCGTATATCATCTCCGATGTCAAACACCAATGGATATGGGATCATCCATCGCCCATCTGTATGGGTCGAGAAGGTATACGCTAGTCTACTCTGGTATATCGATGCCCCGTCTCGATACACCCACGACTAGGGACCTTGAAGGATGTACTTATAGACTACCATGTCCCCACTAGTATGATCCGCATCATAGTCCAGGTAGTCAAGTACACATCCTAAGGGCTTTACCAACATGTAACAGAGAGACAACCAGTATACACGTCAAGGTAAAGAGTAACCAGATAGCATACTATCATGTCGAGCAAGAAAGTCCTCCCTATATATGTCCCAGCATCCACTACAATATACATCCTATGTACAGTAATGGCCTCTAGGGCATACATATAACTAACAATCTCCCACTTGCACTAGGGCCATCTGTAGCAGTGGTTGTAGTATCTCATACTCAACCATCCCAAAAAGTCTCTCTCTGGGAATAGGCCTTCGTGAGTGGATCCGCCGTGTTGTCCTCTGAGTCTGCTCTCCTAACCTCGATCACCCTGGAGATCAACTATCTCCATGATCAGGTGATGCTGCCTCAGAATACGTCTGGGTCACTGATGGGAACGGGGTTCCTGGGCCAAAGCCACAACTCCATTGTCACACAATGGGAGGAACGAAGTTCATCTCATGAACTAATATACACCCAGACTTCCTCCTTGGTAGCATCTTTAATAGTGATGTATCCAGCCTTTATCATCTAGTATGCCACGGTATCTAGCTTGGAACTCTTCCAACATACCGTCCCTTTACTGAGGGTAAAGAAAATGCCTGTGACTGACATTCAGTCTTCTTTATCACCCTGGAACCCTTCCAGTGATTCTCCCCAGGATCAATTGATACCATCTCACTACAACTAGTGAGTACCCTAATATCTAATTAGATCTATCTCATAGATCCAAAACCCGGGATTTAGGAGGTATCATTTTGATCCTATATGGAGAATCATTGTGATAAGCGGAGATTGACCGAGCGTAGCATAGGAAACTCCTTCCCTATCAAGAGTATGTCATCCACGTACTCTACGAGGATCACAACCATACTTCCTACTACCTTTTTGTATATACAAGGTTCATCTACCATTTTGATGATGTCAAACTGTTTGACTACTACATCAAAACAGACGTTCCAACTCCGCGATGCCTTCTTTATCATATAAAACATCTTGCACACGTTTCCGCTGCTCCCACTGTCTACGAAGCCCTCTGGCTGTGTACTTATAGACGCTTTCTTCTAAAACATCATTTAGAAAAGCAGTCATGACACCCAACCACCAGATATCGTAGTCATGGTATGTAGCCGTGGCAAGTAGGATCTGGATGGACTTAAGTATAGAAACTGGAAAAAAGGTTTCATCATTATCCACGCCTGGTCGATGACGAAAACCTTTAACAAGTCTAGCTTTGAAAGTCTCAACTTTTCCATGTACACCAAGTAATCTTCTCAAGATATACTTGCTCCTGATGGGGATTTAACCCTTCAGATAAAGCAACCAAAGTCCATACTTTGTTGGTGTATAAGGATTCCATCTCAGATTGCTAAGCATCCAGCCATTCTTACAGAGTCCCACTCTTGATGGCCAGGTCGAAACTAGTTGGGTCATCATCTCATGATGCATTCCTCGCTCCCACTGTCATAGAGAAACCGAAGTATCTCTCAAGTGGGTGAGGAAACCTACTAGATCGGCGGAGAGGCTGAGGTTCGTTGGTTACTATTGAATCTTTCGGTTCTACCAAATCATCAGCTGCAGTTTGTATAGCTGGAACATTTCCAGTTTTACATAACAGATCTCGCCTCGAGCTTGTTCGGATTTTGCTTTTTAGACATAGGCTGGACAACCCCAAATCTTAACTAACTTAAGATATGGGCTCTTCCCTTTCCATATCACATATGAAGCGGTAGGCAGCTGATTTGATTGGAACCCTATTCAATAGGTATGCAACTTCATAAGTGCGTAACTCCCAAATGGAAATAGGTAATTCAGTAGTACTCATCATAGAGCACACCTTATCACATAGGGTGTGATGGCTCCGTCCCGATATACCATCGTGCTATGGTGTATACGGAGGAGTAAAGCTGAGAAAGAATCTCATTCTCCTTTAGAATAGTCTAGGATTTCCGTGCTCAAGTATTCTCCTCCTCGATCACATCAAAGGACATAATACTTATACCCGTATTTTGGTTCTCTACTTCTAACTTATATTCTGTGAATATCTCAAAAGGTTCGGACTTGTGTTTCAACAGGAACATATGTCTGAATCTCGAGAGATCATCAGAGAATGTAATGAAGTACAAAGAACCGGTCTTGGTATGTGTAGACAGGGGACCTACATACATCAACATGTATCATCCCAAGAGTTCATTAACTCTTTCTCTGTTTCCTGTAAACGGAGCTATGGTCATCTTATCTCTGTGACATGGCTGGCAAGTTTCACAAGATGTAAATTCAAACTAATTTAAATATGCATCTTTATGTAACTCAAGCTAGTCGGGTCGCATTGATATGACCTAGTCTACAATACCTCAAGAAGGATCCGTTCATTTCTGAACTCTTCCTCTTGTGTGTGTTCTGTATACTAGGAACTGTAGTTTGATTTAGAACGTCAATACTTTTAGATAACGTGCCTGAACCGATCAACTTTTGATATAGGAAATGTTCAAAACATTATCCAGCAATACAAAATTTTATCATTACTTTAATAAATAAAGAGATTGATATGATTTTGTATATCAGGTTCGGTATCTAATAGCATTTGTTCAGAATCAATGTATTGGTAATACAGGGTGACAGTAACCAACAGACTTGGCTGCAACACTTGCCCCGTTTTCTGTCTCATGAAACTTATCACACGTTCTCAGTTTTTCTACCTTTCGGTAGCCCTATGTAATAGATTACATATCTGGGATCCTGATCCGGTATCAAATACCCAGGATGCGGAGGATACTGAGAAACAGTTCTTTGTAATGAACACACCCGAAGGAGATGCATCATATGCACTTTCTTCGTTTGGGCGGCATAGGAATTCTGGTATTCCCCTATTTCCTGCTCTGTCTTATAACAATTATAAGTTGGAGCGGGACCAACGTTCCCCAGCTCAGTATAACAAGCGGGTTCGGTCAATATTCCGTATTATTATCTTGATTAAGGCGTGATATGGTCGCTACCTGGAGAGAGAGAGAAGAAAACACTCAGCGTGCGCTCTTGCAAGAATAGATTGGTTATTATTTTATCTAATCAGGATGGCTCCCACTGTTTTTATCAAATCTTCCTTCAAACCCTAAAAGGAAAGACTAGCCGGGATTAATTACACACTACAAGTTCGCCAATCTTTCAGCCAGGCCAGTGTCGGTACTTTGAGGGAGGTGCCCCGTGCTTTCGCACGGACCTAATTAATGTAAACCTCGTTTTCCCAGAGGCGTAACCTCGTTTACACCTTTCTAGACACCTACTTGATCGGCTAATTGTAATGTGTAAAACTCTCCCAGGAGTAACTCTTACTCGCAGCGGGTATCGGGATCCAACTATCTCATAGAAGGTATGCAATCTCATTGCAAATTTCAACACTTGAAATTCCCGATAATATTTTGCCCCTAACGTGCTATGACCTTGACGAAAGCCAACAAACCATAGCCCGCTAGTCAAGTTCAACCCGTCATTTCCTGATTGAATTAAACCCACCCGCACGACCCTTGACGAAAGCCAACAAAGCCGCACGACTACCCTAATCCAATCGCATCGTATGCAGCAGATAAGCAGCATATAGCTACCGCACACTGCACCTTGACGAAAGCCAACAAATGCAGCTCGAATACTATATACAACTTATCTGAAATGACGGAGGGCTACGACAGGTTTTTCTGAAAACCTATTGCGTAATGAACTTGATATCGTTGTAGAATCAAATGATTTTAAAATGGAGTGCTTTTGAGGCTTTTCTAGTTTTGCTAAAGGAGTCACTCCCGGTGAAGGGATCGTCGGTCCTTTCCTCGTCGAATGAGGTGCGGGATATATCATATATATCACTGTGCAAAGCAGAACTCTTAAAAGCAATCAAAAGACAAACCGAGTGTGTAGCATCTGCCAGTTATTGCTAAAGGAGTCACTCCCGGTGAAGGGATCTCGGTCATTTCCTTATCGAATAAGGTGCAGGATATATCATATATACCGCTGTGCAAAGCAAGAACTGTAGCTACCTGTTTTATTTTGAAATTCGATTCCACAACATCTTAGGTTTCTTTTCTTTCATTAATCACATTAATGAAGTCCCATCATTTAATAGACCTAAACATCACAGATAAATACAACGTACACTTATGCCATCCGCATTCGCCTCGATGTCCCCTCGTGCACCGTTAGGTTAGGTAACTAACGACAGAGCGGGGCAGGGCTAGCGCGGGTGTAAAACATAAGTAACGCCTATATAATATATCATATATTCTATATACTGCATCTATCACAGAACATCACATGATCACATCACAGATATCGCAGCAGAAGAAACATATGAAATATTGGATATACTAGGACGTCCGTGTTTTCAATACGAGCCAGTATAAAACACGGATTCCACGGTCGCGATGAATAGCCAAACCCACACCCCTAGACCCCTACGAGAGCGGCAAGCAACCCTACCAACTCTAGGGTTAGGAGACCCGGACTCGACTCCTCGAGATGGTCTCCCACTGGACCCTAGAACCCGGTTACTTGTGCTCCCCTCCTTGGGTCTATCCTAGTGCGGAAAAGTAAATAATATACAACAACGGTGACAACTTCCGCAACCTGGAAATGCCCAATAAAAGAATATTACATACAAGTTTTTACATGAATGAAAATGAAAAACACTCATCTCACATAAAAAAAACCCGGCTATTCAAACACGACGATCCAATATAACATATCCAGCAACACATAACATCACATGTCATCAACGTAAGTAAACATGCGTATCCCAATTGTCGTTGACATATAGCAACGAAACCGGCGATATCACATATAACACTTACGGTCACAGAAAAGAAAGTGTAAAACTACAACAGTTGGAATCCGCAATCTCTTTAGACATCGCATGCCTAATCAAATGAATTCCTTAGACATCGCATGCCTAACAATTATAAACCCCGCATTTTAGTCTCAAAATCGAAAACACTTTTCAATATAAAGTCGGGCAATTCAACAAGGTTCCCGAAAAACTGATCGAATGCTCGTCGCAAACTTTAGTAGGCGGCCGCACCCCCGATACCGTCGACGAAGTGCACCAAGGCGGAACACCACTGCCGCGAGCACCCGAACGGATGCTTTCGGCGACGGGGTTCTCCTACAGTCACTTGGTCGGGGCTATGGGGTGTAGCTGTCTATTAAGTTTATCCGGGGAGTATCCGCGTACGCTACGTGATTGCGACGGACTTTTGATCGCATCAAAATTCCGTGGCAACCGATCAAGTGAGACTAAAGTGCTGTGTTTATAACATTCATTCAGTTATCACATAACTACTTGTGAATTCCAATTATTGTATCCCATTCCAGATAAACAGAAAATGTTAAACTTTCCGATCGAACATTCAAACACCCAAGTTTTCCCGATACAGCTCAACACATGAAATAAGTCTAAAAACATTCAGTTCATGCCTCAGTACCAACGGTCCAGCCGTAGAAGAGTCAAGCCAACGCCTCACATGTGGCACGCCGTATTGCCCCAAACCCTAAGGTTCAAAGGGCAGTTCAAGACGGTCACATAATCAAGTTAAGGTTTGTTGTCTTCTAGAGGGACCATCGCGTTACTTGCACTACTTAGAACGTCATTAAACTACGGAAAGATCCAACACTTGGAAATTTCCCGACAGGGGAAAAGATGGGTATTTATATCCGGTCGAACTTTTTAATATATTCTAAAATATCAGGAATGCACATAGACAAAATTAGACAATCCGATCGAATAATCGAATCCCCAAAACAACCCCAGAAAAACTCAACTGTTGAGTAAAATATAAAAATTTCCAGAAGACTCGGCACTTCAAGACAAGAATTACTGTGCAAGCCACGTGGTCTAACTCACCAAAATGGCCGCGGAACCGCCGTGAAGCCCATGGTGGGGGCCGCGGTTCCGCGGCTCTTTGGTCAAGTTAGCATCACGTGCTTCACAGTAACTCATACAATTCCCTGCTGAATTTTTTGGCAATTTTTAATTCACAAAAATCCAAATTTTCAGAAAATTTCCAGAGAGCATTTTGAGTTAGGGTTTCGATGTTCGTTCGGATTTCAAACGTCGTCAACACTTCGCCTAAGGCTCTAGCTAGGCTCTGATACCACTGTAGGGTTCCTAGGCACTCAAAGGAGGTCTCACAAGGCATCAACCATGCCAATTTCAAATTTTACGGTGCCGAGAAACCCTAGACTAGATCGTTAACTAGAATTTTAGGCGAAACAAGAACTAGTAAACTACTTTACTATAGGGTAAACGGAAATACAACCTTTGTAGATCCGAGACTCCACCTCCATAGCTCCGTGATGATGTCTCCTCGCTGTCCAAATCGAATCCATGACTCTAGCATCGGCTTCATCGGAGAAATAGGCGGGCTAGGTCGTCGACGTCGATGCCGAAGATGATCTACGTCGAGGCATCACAAGATCAAGCTCCAACTTCACCAAGTCATGAAACTTGTGAAGAAAACACCCTATACTACTTGGCAAGTGGTAGAGGATGAAGAAATAGGAATTGGGTTCACTTTAGAATTGGATTTCTCACTCATTTCATCAAGTCACCATTGATGGTTGCAAGCTTTTCTTCTTGAAGAAGAAGAAGAAGAAGATAAGAATATGATAAGTTATTTTTAAAAAGGGAAATAATATGATACTTATCATATTCACAACCATGGTCAAGTGTAGAGAATTAACTAAGGTTAGCTAAATGGTTAGGTTTAGGAAAAGAACAAGAATGGTCAAAGCTTCTTGAAACATCTAAGAAAAGAACAAAAGAAGCAACCATATCATTTTCTTTTCCTAAAATAAAGAATAAATAAATAAACTAAATAATCAAGAGAAGATGATAAAACCCTAACCATTTACTTAACCAAGGTTTAAGTCTTACACAAACCCAAGTTAGCATGTATCATCAAACATGATACAAACTAGTGCACAAAAGTATATCACATATACAACTTGTGTACATCAAGTGAGAAAATCCATTTAAAGTGAACTAATACTAGTTAATGCAAAGTAATATATCAAATATATAATTATGCATTAAATCATTAAATCAACACTTGATTTAACGATCCGGTCATATCTCATATAACCGACTAATATCCAATGTATCGGCTTATCGAATCAATCCTTGAATCGATAACTAGGTTATATCGCATACAACCAATCGATACATTCATCGCGAGAATGGAATACGGTATCACATACACGCATTATTCTCGGTCCCGCACATATCTCATATGCGCTCCTATTTCGTTTCACTTGAGCCAGGAAACCTCTGTGTAGGACTCTAAAGACTCGTCAATACGCCGGCAGCAGGTGATGATCATATCAAACACCCACAAGCCGCAAGCGGTCTGCTAAACGTAACGGCCACCCGGGTATTGAGCGATCAGAATATCGACGAGCAAGCCCGCTCACACTCCTGTGAATCCAACCAGTAACACTTACCGTACAGTCCGGTCTCATCGTCTGATATATCGCATATCTCGCCTAGGGGTGGTAAACGTCAGACCCCAATAGCTCGATAAGTCGTGTCGATATGAGGTCTATAACAGTTCGAGAAACTACTGGTAACACTTACCAGTAAATCTCAGCAACCCTGGCCAGGGATTTCCGGTTATAGCCAATCGAACACAGCGCAACATCAACTCCCTATACCGGGAGAGACGAATCCCCTCCTATCGCTCATTGCCTCCATGTGATTCGGGACTGTACCCAAAAGCCACCGTTTTGCACGCCCTCTTAGACGTGGTAAGGTGGAAATCAAAGCACAGTGGGAATCACACAAGACTCTATGACGATCTCGGGTCTACAGACTAACCTGTACCGGTGTCACCAGAGAACTGCCATCTGACGTGAGGTATAATACCATCTGGGAGTTCTCGGTGAGTCCGTCCAGTGTACCCAGTCTCTACTGAGCACCCGTATATCATCTCCGATGTCAAACACCAATGGATATGGGATCATCCATCGCCCATCTGTATGGGTCGAGAAGGTATACGCTAGTCTACTCTGGTATATCGATGCCCCGTCTCGATACATCCACGACTAGGGACCTTGAAGGATGTACTTATAGACTACCATGTCCCCACTAGTATGATCCGCATCATAGTCCAGGTAGTCAAGTACACATCCTAAGGGCTTTACCAACATGTAACAGAGAGACAACTAGTATACACGTCAAGGTAAAGAGTAACCAGATAGCATACTATCATGTCGAGCAAGAAAGTCCTCCCTATATATGTCCCAGCATCCACTACAATATACATCCTATGTACAGTAATGGCCTCTAGGGCATACATATAACTAACAATGGCTCGACCAAGCGCATACGTATATCTTTACTAACCTTGAAATTACTGCCGATCACAAAAAATATATAAATTAAAGCTTTTAATCATGTCAATATTTTATGTCTCTCTCTCTCTCTATATATATATATATATATATATATATATATATATATATATATGTATATGTATATATATATATATGTATATATATATATATATATGTATATGTATATATATATATAATTTTTTAGCCGGCATACTCAAGAACTTACGTCCGCGATTACCGGAAAGGGCACTAATTGGAAAATTAATCAAGAACATAAGAAACACTTTCTACGGTGGTTTCGTAAATACGTATGTATCTCTTATAGATTTCACGTGTCACACACATATATCATATATATAGCCTATACATTTTACGGGTAAATGCAATGTAGATTGAAGATGGCATAGCAAAAGGGATGCAATTTCCGAATGTACTCATGCGACTATCTAACAGTTCTAGTGCAAAAGTGAATTGATACGTTTAATATAACCTAAAATTTCTTACGGCCCAGAGATTGCCCAAAACATCTGCATTTTTTGTTCGTTTGAACAAACGTGCTTCTCAAGTTCCCGTGATTAAAGACCGCGTGATGTAAAAAAGGAATATTACGGTCAGTTGGAGGACATAATAGAGATATTTTACTGGAGTAATGAGCAAGAACGATTTGTTATTTTCAAAATTCGTTGGTATGCTTACATCCAGAAGGATGAGTATGGTTTTCAGCTTGTCAATCTCAATAAAGAAGTTTACCGAGACGAGAAGTTCTGTCACGTCCCGAAAGTACGGAATATGACCGACACTTAAACTACGAACGTCTCGAGGCGTACATAATCTAAGTAAGCCGAAAACCCAGAAACCCAAACCAAGAAAAGTAGTAGAGTGAAGGAAAACCAATTTAAAACAAGTAGTTTTAATAGCATAAGCCGAATTATGCGGTTTTAAAACAAACATCAAATATTTCCCAAAAATTTCGGCAGAGTCTCCTTTGTAAATACTGGCCCCCAAACGGGATACAACATGAATAGTATACGAAATCAATAAAAAGGCATCCCCAAGCGGAAGCTAGCTCTTCGTCAATCGACGGTCACAACCACACAAGCAATATAATATACAACGTCAACGGCGAGGATCAAAATTCAAAAGGAAACTCAAAACCACAAGAAAACCACAGAAATATAACGCATGACTCTAAGGTTGAAGGAATAACATCACTGGTCTCTATCTCAAAATAAATACATGTTTGGTTGATGGAACTTCTAGATACAACAGAATAATGATATACAAGATATATAATGGGGGTACGATGCAAGTAAACCCACCTACTAGCAAATCGCCCGAAAGAAACTATGCCCGCAAAGCTGTAATGAGACCTGCACGGCAAACCTGCAAGAAACTGGGGCACAACGGGGGTGAGTTGCCAACTCGTGAATAGAAAAAACATCTACGAAAAGAAATCGCATAAATAACGCAATCCTAGGTCAATGATCATAATATATCCTCAAATATATAACCGGCAACCCATAACAATGGTTAGGGCAAATATCTAACCCAAGTGTAATTCCATGTGCCCGTGTCAGTGCCTCAGGTAGCAATGTATCATATGGATGATGTATGAATGCATGGAACAGAATGCATGTACTGAAGAAAACGGCTTTCATAAATCAGTGAGATTTCTGTATTTTAAAAGTGAGGTACCATAAATGAAATCAGCATAAAACAGTGCCCAGCATCGACACAAAACAAGTGTCCAAATATCTCGATATCTCTGTATCACAATCTCTGTACCTCAATATCTCAAAATCTCAATATCTCAATCACAAAATCTAGGGCGCTGTCAATCCAGACCGGCCCCTACCATCTATCTCAAGACCACGACGGTATCCTCCGGATATCCGACGCGTCGGGTAATATCACCGGTCGGTAGTGCTCTCCTGCCAGGCTCAACGTCAACAACACGGCCTTCTCGCCCCAGGGTACCGCACCGGGCCCACCATGTACCCGAAACGGTTCATCCAACTCCTCGAATCGGGTCTCGAAATCCATCAGCAAACTCATGGTGGACGACTCATACATCATGGGAAAACCGCATTTTTATTTAAAAAGAGAGAAAGCAGTTTATATATGTTTTGCGGTTTTCCTCCAAATCCAGAAAATATCATGGAAATCCGAATCATCAATAGCATGTAAAACCATGAATATAAGCATGAGAATGAATAACAGTATGCATGAAGCGACAAGTAATAACTACAATATCTAAGCTGGCATATAAGGTATGTACACTAATATTATGTCAAACTACTGGCTATCAAGCTAAGTTAAGCAATAATATTTTCTAAGGTGTACGTGACATGGCAATTACCGATGAAGATGTATGTGAGCCGGCAAGTAAGTGTATGCGATACATAGGCATCATCGGTAATGGTGCTGGTGTCCTAACAGCATAATGTCAACAATGCAATATGAAATAACAATGTAAGTATGCGATGCGGAGCGAGCAACCAAAATGAGCGGGAGCTAAATATTAAACAATGGTGCCATTTGAAATAACACGAATCGCGGGGTTTTTGAAAATAGGGGTTACGGTGGTTTTTAAGAAAGGATACGTTTTTTTGAAATATCCGTAGATCCCTTGACCTGTCTTTTAAAATACCCACGATCCATTAGTTTTGAAATAGGTAGGAATCTAACCTAGTCTAACAACTACACTAAACTATACGGCTAAACTAACAAGCTAACTGAAGGTAAGGAAACCGCCTAACATCTGAGTCGATACATATATATATATATATATATATATATATATATATATATATTAGTCGTTGATCTCGCCTCGATAATATCACATCTGATACCATATCTATAATCAGATATTCCCAAGTCAAGAGTGCGGATCAAACATCAATATATAGCTTGTACATAAATCCGTCGTACGGCATCCCAAATCTGGGTACGGGTCAATATCACATTCATCATACTATTCACTGGTATCCTCTTTATCAAATATCATGATCGGGGTACTGATCTACGTCTAGTACAATACTGATACCGCCTAAGTATGCATGGACGTGTGTGAAACACTACGTCAAGGACCCGCTACAATGTCATGTCGTATCTCAAATACGAACCCTGCTATATCACCAATCTCACGGCCTCAAATCAAATCTCATCGACTCATCTTAAATCCCAAGTACTATCCTCATTATCCATGCATGCGTATATGAATGTACATATGCATAGTCCCATACCCATGCATATATACATATATACACATCCCAATCGGCGCACAAGAAAGTAATGTATGCAAGTCTGTGTGTGCGTATGTGGGTATAACAACTACTCTAGGGTTTCGCACCTAACCCAAAGCTAATCCATGAACACATAATCATAACATGAATGAACATTCTCGTATCATAGAACACCTATATAAACATATATATGAGCTACACTACGGACTGCGGGGGTGCTATACGCCATCCACCCGACTTCTCCCCGTAGATATAAATCTACTCACCTGGTCCTCGCTAGCCGGTGCCGACGTCGCCACGCGCTTGCTTGTCGTCTCGAAGTCCACATGGGTTACCTACATATCATAACGTACTGTGTCGTATTAAAATCCGACTCATGACCCAAAACGACACGTGAATCCCACATAGGTCAAAACCTATGGTTGCTTTCACAAATCAACCCAAAAACCCTCGAAGTCGGCGTACAAACGCCAAACCATCGAGAAAAACACCAAACGTACCAATCATGGTTTCAAAACTCACTAAATGTATAAGAAATAGGGATTAATTCATCAAATCCATAAAATTAAACCAATCGTTTTATTTTCCAAAAACCTAGTTATCACAAATTCCCATTTCGGTTCAAAACTTGATGTTTTAACCAATCTACAAATTTTAACGATTCAAATGGCCAAAATGCTCATTAAATAACATAATTAGGTCATACAAATCACTTTCATAAATTAAACTCATCAATTTGTATATATTCCAAATTCCTAGTTTGCAAAAATACCGATTTTAACTCTTTTTAAAGTAAAATTCGCAATTTTACAATTAAGCTTGGTTTTGCATATACTAAAATATTAAACCATAATTTATAATGTTAATAATGCCATGAAACCCTAATTAGAATTTTATCTCACCAAAATATATATATTTTTAAAACCTAGTTTGCAATTTATATAATTATCACAATATAAATTAACAAAAATGCAAACTAGCAACTAGATTTGATTTAGCATGCCCACTACATGTTAACTATATAACACAACCACAATCTCATCACTAAAAACCTAACTTGACTTTTGAAACTCTTCTCTTGAATTCACAAGTTTTAAATTTAAAACCTAATTAAGCATCTAATTTAGTCGAATTGAAGTATTAAAGCAACAATTTAACTATAGGGCAAAGATTTATACCTCACAATTTCAAGAGATCTAACATGAATCGAGCACCAAAATATTGGCCTCCAAAATGAAAACTTTTCACCAAAATCCATGCTTGAGAGGCTAAGGAAAAATGGGTAGGAATTAGATTTTGATTTTGTGGGATTTTTTTGGTGGATTTTTGATGCATTTTGTGAGGGTTTTTGATGAGGAATTGAGAGGGAAAATTAGGGGCTGTTGTAGAGGGAGGGCTCGGCCAGAAAATGGGGAGGAGAGGAGAGAGAGGGAGGTGAGGAAAATAGAGTCAAGTCCACACAAAAGTCAAAGCCCACTCACTTATCTATTTTCTTTCATTTCCTTTTTTTCTTTTGTTTGCTTTATTGTGTGTAATGGGAGGCCCATGAATGTTGGGCTGATCAAGGGGGCCGGCCAAAGCATGTTGGGGGAATGAGTGTGGGTTTTGTTTGGGTGAGAAAAAGAGATAAGTGTAGTAACCCACTTCCATTACACTAATTTCACCGGAAAAAAAAAGCATTTTTCTTCGATATTTTCTAAACCATTTTGGCTAACCATTTCATTTCAAAAACCATATGATAAAATTTTGTTTAATGTGTTATGATGCACAAAAATTGTTTCAACCCATTCCAGTTTGTAATTTTTCCTAATTAAATGTATTAGTGACGGCTTAAAATAATAATAAAATAATTTTTTTCGGAAAATTTTTCAGAAAATTTCAAATTTCACCAGTGGCTTAATAAACACCAAATACTAGCAATTACATAGCTAGAATATATATATTTAATTTTATAATAAAGATATTTGCATTTTGACTTTTTACAGAAAACCCCCTTATTTTACCGTTTTTTCGAAATTTCACCGAAACGATTTTCAAAACGTTACAAGTTCATGTTAGCTTCACAAGTTGAACAATGCTTCTATGTCAAAGATCCTAATCGTGAAGATACTTAGATTGCACTGCGGGCACCGTCTAAATCCTTATTCGATAGTTCTATCGATGAGGGTGATATTGAGGACGTAGATCCGATTGACATATAAAAAAATTTGCGGTTGTAATCATTTATATGTTAATATGTTATAAACTCTGCAGTTGAAAACACTTACAATCAAAAGCTATATGAAAAACTTTGCGTTCTAATCACATTTTAATCAATTGATATGTTGGTTTAATGATTTATGCATTATATATATTTTATATCGTCATAACATACATGAAACAGATGCCGCGAAAAGGAATATTCAACAGATTTACCAAGGCATTTTCTTCGAAGAAAAAAGATTGAGATGGTTCATCTTCTACACAGCCTGAGCATGAGAGTTGTGGTATTATATTACGTATTTTAGACAAGCTTGTTCAAATTATTTTGTTCATATAACCATTACGTTGATTATAATAAATTAAAATGTATAAGTACATCTGATTAGGAGGATGCAGGTGTATCCATGCTGGAGGATCCGTATGCAAATATATATAAGCAGTGCACAGATCTGAGCAGAGAACCTGGGACGTTCTCGGATCCCGTTATAGATGAGTTCGTCGATCCATTGCCTATTCCTCATGATTTATAAAATAAGAAACCTTATCGAAATAGGGACAATGGAAAGGCAATGGCGAGGTAGGATGCTTTTCTTCCTCAGATGGAGAGGATGATAGATGCGGCATTAGCGAGTATCGCTGAAGCACAGGTTGTGGGGGATGATTTAGCCCGGTTTGCACACCACGGAAGAGGTGTTGCCAACGAAGTTACCAAATACGATATAAAAGAAAAAGGACAGTTCTGCAATAGGTAGGTGGGAAGCCTGTCATGCCCCGCTTCCGAGTGTACGGGCAAAGAACGCGACGGGTCACGCTACGTATTTACTCAGAAGTAAACACTCTAAGATTATCTAAGGAATATAAGATAAAATATACAAGAGACAAGATGTAAATGAACGTCAACTTTATTTATTAAACATTCATTTTACAATACAGCTGAAATGTAAATACATGAAATGAAAGCAATGCCTAAACAATGGCATAACAGAAATAAAAATATGTATAAGTAATCTAGAGCTCTGGGTCGAAGGGTATCTGATCCAAGTCCTCGCTGCTGGGCTCTGTCTCCAGAAGGTCCGATCCACCTGACAACATTCCAAAGAAAGAAGAAAGGAATGTCGTCAGCGAACAATCGCTCGGTAAGTCCCAAAGAATAGTATAGACAGAATAGACAGTAGGAGAATGTAACTTTTAAAGTTGTATTATATTATTAACGTTGTTGTTTGTTGCTTAGTACAGAAAATGCCAGTGTATACGAGAAGAATCCCACTATTCCGAAGACTAAGGTATACGGAGCACTGTTGGATATATGTATGCCCTAGAGGCCATTATTTGATAGTGTATGTACTGATGTGTGTGTGTGTGTGTGTGTGTATTCAGAGGACAGTCTTGCTCGACAAGATAGTATTCTATCTGATTGCTCTTTATCATATGTTCCCTTGATCATACTTTTACTCATTTGATACATGTTGATAAAGCCCTTAGGATATTGACTTGACTACTGGGATTATGATGTGGATCATACTAGTGGGACACCTGTAGGTTAGAAGCATATCCTTGAAATGTTCCTAGTCGTGGGTATATCGAGACAGGGCATCGATATTCCAGAGTAGACTAGCATATACCATTCGTGTTCCATATGATGGGCGATGGATGATCCCATATCCATCTGGTGTGGTGACACCAAAGATTGTATACGGGTGCTCAGTGAGACTGGGTACACTGAAAGGACTCATCGAGAACTCCTATGTGGTATTATATCATACGTCGGATAACAGTTCTCAGGTAACACTGGTACAGGTTAGTCTGTAGACCCGAGATCGCCATAGAGCCTTGTGTGTCCTCCCACTGTATTTTGATCTCCACCCTACTACGGCTCTACTGAGTCGTACAAACGGGCGGATTTTGGGTACAGTCCCGAGGCACATGGAGGAAATGAGCGATAGGAGGGGTTTCGTCTCTCCTAGTATTGGGGGTTGATGTTGCGCTGTGCACGATTTTCTATAACAGGAAGTCCCTGGCCAGGGCTGCTGAGATATTACTGATAAGTGGTATCAACAGTTTCTCGGTCTGTTGTAGACCATATGCCGGCATGACTTATTGAGTTATTAGGGTCGACGATTCCATCTCTAGACTCGATATGCAACATATCTGACGAAGAGATCGTACTGTACGGTAAGTGTTGCCGGTTGGCTCGATAGAGTTTTGACAGGTTCGCTTGTTCTTCTTCTGATCGTTCAATACCCGGGTGGCCATTACGTTTAGCTGACCGCTTGCGGCTTGTAGGTGTTTGATCTGATCATTACCTACTACCGGCGTATTGACGAGTCTTAGAGTCCCACACAGAAGTTTCCTAGCTCAGGCAAAACGATGTGGTGTGCATATGAGATATGCGCGGGAGCTCGATTAAATGCGTGTATGAGATACCGTATATTAATCGGGCGTTTACTATTGGTCGGGTCATATGTGATATGACCGGTTTATTAAATCAAATGTTGATTTAATAATGACTTTTAGCTCACTTTTATTAAACCTTTTTCTTTATGGATGTATGCATATATGTATATACATACACATGATGATGTGTATGCACACATACATACATACAAGTGTATCATGGTTGATGATACATAGTTAATGGCAATGCAAGACTCACATGGTTAAAATTAATATGTGGATTTTTAGTTTGAGATAAAAGGAAAAGGAAATTAACTAATTACTCATAGTTTCCACACTCTTCTTGGGTTGACCTTTGACCAACCCTAGGTTAATTTCCTTTGTTCTTTTAACTCATCACAAAATACCTAGATATTTATTTTAACCATGGTTGGATGTGAGAGTGTCTCACATATATATTCTTTTGTTTTTATTTTAAAACATAACAATTATCATTATCTTGAAAAAGCTTTGACATCTTCATCTTCCTCCTTCTTCAAGCTCTCTTAAGTTTCTTTGAGTGTGAAGATAAGAAAAAGAAAGGGTTTTTAAGTGAGATAACAAACCACACAATCATTCTATACTAGTTTATCCTATTAGTTTAGAGTGTTTGCATCACTTCCTCATTGATCAAGTGAAGCAAGGAGCTTTGGGAAAAGGGACTTCGGGTGGATCGTCGTGGACTCGGAAGTGTTCAAGCGAGCCGTTCCAAACTTTAGGAGATCCAAAGAGTCACTCAAGGAGATCTACAAAGGTTGTTGTCTCTCCACTTAGTGATAGATTAACTTTTGTATGTGATACTATTAGTTGTTACCCTATATTTCTAGTTCGATTCCTAGTTAAGTTTGCTTAGCACCCCTTAAAATTTAAATTGTGGCATGTGTGATGCTTCCAAACCCTATATGAGGTGATAAGGAAACCCGACAAGCACAAGGAAACGTTCAGCCACGGTACAACGACAATGGATATTCAGGTTAGGTGTATTATGGTTATAGTCTCGTACCACTTTTAACACCTTCCGTACCAATCTACCCCTTATAAACCCCGTGGTGTATTGATTATATTGTTTGTGGTGTATTGTCTTGTATTGTAAATTGTATATGGATGACTTGCCGAAACCATGATATCAGTAAATGGAATGGATATAAATGGAGAGTCATGTAAACGAAGTATATCCATGGTTCGGCTTAGTCAATAGATTGATATATATTGAAGAGACAGTTTCATGTTGAATTATGATTTGTATTTGAATCACATTCAAGTCAGATTGATTAGATTGAGACTCAGTCTGAGTCAGACACTTTAAAAATAACTTGAAATCCTGAATTAGTTTTGATATTATCGGTAACCGCTACACATGGACGGCGGGATTTGTGTCTTTTTCCAAGACAATTACCGTGTTGATAACACCGTTTGTTAGATTGTCTACCTTAAATAGGCAAGCACCCATATCTCCGGCTCCCTGAGACTCAAGAGACTGATCCCGCTTAAACCTATGTTTACTAGGGTCCTTATTGTAATTTAGTATAACTTGAGGGGGTTTTATGTAAAAATAGTTTGATATAATTTTCAAAATACACCTCAAGTATTTAATTATCGTCTTTAGGGTTTTCATAGATGTATATTTTATAAATGTGAAATTTCTAGTGAGTAGAACCCAATACTCATAGTATATGGTATTTTATTGAAATATTGGAATTGTGTTGTATTTGGATGGTATTTTCATGTAATAGTGATTCCTTTTAAAAATTTAGAATATTTATATAATTAAAATAGGTATTTTGATAATATATATATATATATTTAATGAAAATAATTTATTTATTTTCTTGTAGAAATCTCATTTTCTAAAGAAAAATGTATAAAAATTCCATCGAGATCGAATGCTCCTTGCGGAGGTCTGCATCTCACTCTACTAGGCCTGAGAATGTGCGATAATCCGAACCATTCCGAACGGGGTCCGCAAAAGTGGGTTGTAGAGGCGCAATTGCATGGAAATGTTTAATACATCTTTTTTATATTGAAATGGTTTTATACGTTGAAGGAATTTATTTGCAAAGTCGTTTATCCCATAACTATGTTCCCAAAATTTTCATCGTGTTATGTTAGAGATGTGTGTTGTGATGAGGTAGGTCATTACCTCGTGAACTATCTAAAGGTAATACAAATTTATATTGTTATATGTCGGTAAATGAAGTATGTAGTATTTTACTATAAAACTGCGATAAAAATTGCAATATAAAGTCTTTTGATGTGAGACTTGTTTAATATGTTTGTTAATGTTTATTGAACATGATATGAAAGTTTGGTATTTTCTTGTTTAAGAAAAATAGGATTTTTAAAGAAAAACCGAATCAGAAGTCGGATTAACTCCGCTTCCGTCGGGTTTTAGTATTTAAGACTTTTAGAATAGAGAAAGAGATGGGAAGAGGGGAACCACTGGATTTAGGATAAGAGAAGGGAGAGAGGGAGCTAAAGAAAGTTTTGGGGCGTCGTTTCATCGCCGGAATCTCCTCGGAATTTCGTCAGAGCTTCGCCCTTCGCTAACTCCACTTGTACACCAAAGAGGACTTGAAAATTTTGTATAGTTTTGACAGGAATTTCTGAGTGGGGAGGGATGAAATATGGTGTGGTATTTATAGGGGAAATTAGGGTTTAGGGGTGAAAGAAATGCATTAAAAATTTGCATTTAAAAGGATTAAAGGGGAATTTTATTGCACTCTGAATAAATTCAGAGTAAATAAGCAATAAGGGGTTAGTGGGGTAGCTGAAAGGTTGCCGTGGGCAAAAAATGGGGGGGCTTTACCCACGGTTGGCCCGGTGGTACCAGGGATTTAGGGCATCTCGCCGATTTTGTACCGTCGGATGGGGCTAGGTCTTGGTGCCACGTGTCGTGTCGCTTTGGCTTCTTCAATGCACATGTTTATTTAAACTGTGACTCTTCAGTTTACGTGTAGTGCACGTGTAGACTCTTGGGCTTCTAAAAAGATTTAAAAAATTTTTAATAAAATGAATATGTAGCTGATGGGATTTGAACTCTGGTGTTATGTCCCAACAGTGCAAAGTCTTACCAATGAGTTACAAGCTCCTTCTTGCTGTTCAAAAGCAAAACAAATTCTTATAGCATTCACAGAATTTGCAAATATTCCAATTGTACATTAACTTTTAAACAATTTTCTATACACTGAAATTGGAGTTGTTACAGTCTATCCTCCTTACAAAAATTTCGTCCTTAAAATTTTTAATTTATTTTAAGAACTAGTTTACAAATAAGTGAGGGTATCTTGCGCGCATCTCATCTTCCCTTTCCCATGTTGATTCTCCTGGTGTGTCTTTTCTCCACATCACTCGAACCAAGTTGACTTCCTTGTTCCGAAGTGACTTCACTTTTCTGTCCAAGATCTCAACAGGTTGTTGCTCACAAGATAAATCTGGCTGTACAGTGAGCTCGGAATGATCAAGAATATGGTTGGGGTCACTCACATACCTTATGAGTTGGGATATATAGAACATATTGTGCACTCCTTCCAACGAAGGTGGAAGTGCCAAGCGATAAGCCACTTCACCGACTCGTTCGAGTATATCGAACGGTCCAATATACCTTAGACTTAGCTTACCCCTTCTTCCAAAACGAATCACTCCGCGGTTTGGATATATTTTCAGAAATACATGTTCTCCCAGTTGGAACTCCAAGTGACGGCGCTTTGCATCAGCTCAGTGTTTCTGTCGATCTTAGGCTATGCGCATTCTTTCCCTGATAGTGCGGACCACATCCACAGTTGCTACTATCATCTCAGGTCCAAGGAGTTCTCTATTTCCGATGTCGTCCTAACTTAATGGCGATCGACACTTCCTTCCATAAAGTGCTGCAAAATGTGTCATTCCTATACTTTCTCGGTAGCTGTTGTTGTATGAAAACTCCACAAGATATAGGTGATCTTCTCATAATCTTCTGAAGTCTAGCATACACGCTCTTAGCATATCTTGCAAGATCTGAATAGTTCGCTCAGACTGACCATCTGTTTGTGGATGATAAGTTGTGCTGAAGTTCAGACGTGTTCCCAAGCTAGCTTGCAGACTTTGCCAAAATTGTGATCGAAACCTGGTGTCATGATCGGAGACAATGCAGACCGGTACTCCATGAAGTCTCACGATTTCCTGCATGAGTTCATGGGTATCAGAGATAGTACATTATGAAGAGTTTAAATCTTACTTAGATTCTTACCTCCATGTACTTCTTTTCTAGAGTCTCGGTAGATTGGCCAACTCAAAATGAGATGAAGTGACCCGAATTTGTGAGTCGATCCACAATAACCCATACCGCATCGTTACCTTTCGTGCTGCGAGGAAGTGCAGTCACGAAATCTATTGTGATGTGTTGCCACTTCCATTCTGAGATAGGTAACGGTTGAAGTAATCCAGCAGTCATGTGATGTTCAGCTTTTACTTACCAACACACTAAACATTTAGCGATGCTTCTGGCTACTTCACGCTTCATTCCATACCACTGGTAATTTTAACGTAGATCATTGTATATCTTTGTACCTCCAGGGTGTACTGAGTAGGGAGAGCTGTGAGCTTCTTTCATTAACTCTTCTCATGCAGAACCTTTTGGTACACACAATCTGTTGCCGTACCTCAAAGATCCGTCTTCATGGATGATGAAGTCTGTTCGAAGTCCATTTTCTACTTGTTCTCTGATCTTTTGCAACTTAGCATCACTTGCTTGAGCTGCTTTGATCTGATTGACAATGGTTGATTGAACTTGTAAGTTCATCAAACTTGAAGCGTTACCTGGCATGACCACTTCAATCTCCATTTGATGCAAGTCTTGTTGAAGCTTCCACTGTGCGATGAGATTCAATGCTAATGGTTGGCAACTAAGGGCATCAGGTACTACATTCACCTTCCCTGGGTGATTTTGCAGGTTGATGTCGAAATCCGCCATGAGTTCTAACCATCTTCTCTGCCGCATATTAAGCTCCTTATGAGTAAACACATATTTCAGACTCTTGTAATCTGTGTATATGTCCACTTGTTCACCGAGAAGATAATGGCGCCAAATCTTAAGAGCAAAGATTACGGCCGCCAACTCCAAATCATGCGTCGGATAATTGCGCTCATGAATCTTCAGCTGTCTTGAAGCATAAGCCACAACCTTACCGTGCCGATGTAGAACACATCCTAATACCTTACCGGATGTATCGCAATACACTTCGAAACCTCCAGATTGGTCTGGTATGACAAGTATAGGCGCTGATGTCAATCTTGACTTGAGTTTTACGAAAGCTTGCTCGCATGCTTCTGACCACACGAATTATTCATCTTTACGTGTGAGCTTGGTGAGGGTGTTGAAATCTTTGAAAATCCTTCAATGAACCTTCTGTAATATCCAACTAGACCCAAGAAACTTCGAATGTCCTTCACTGCCTTCGGTGTCGGCCATTCGCTTACTGCTGCAACTTTAGCTGGATCCACAGAGATTTCATCGCCTAATACAATATGTCCAAGAAAACCAACTTGATCTAGCCAAAACTCGCATTTGCTATACTTGGCATAGAGTTGATGTTGTCGTAGAGTTTCCAGGACAATTCGTAGGTGTTCGGCATGTTCTTTCTGACTCTTAGAATACACCAGGATGTCGTCGATGAAGATGAAAACAAACCTGTCTAGGTACTCCCGGAAAACTTGATTCATCAGGTTCATGAATATAGCTGGTGCGTTGGTCACTCCAAATGGCATTACAAGAAATTCGTAATAACCATAGCGAGTTCTGAATGTCGTTTTATGGATATCAGATTCTTTGACCTTCACTTGATGATAACCCGAACGAAGATCTAACTTGGAGAAAACTCAAGATCCACTTAGCTGATCGAACAGATCGTCGATGCGCGGTAGTGGATACTTGTTCTTTATCGTTATTTCGTTCAAGGCTCTATAATTAATGCACATTCGGTATGAACCTTCCTTCTTCTTCATAAGTAGAACTGGTGATCCCCAACTTGAAGTGCTGGGACGAATCCATCCTTTCACCAATAATTCGTCCAACTAAGTTCGGACTTCCTTCAAACCTTCCGGACTTAACCGATACGGTGCTTTAATCACCGGTTGTGCTCCTGGTACTAAATCAATGCTGAATTCAAGAGCTCGATCGGGAGGCAAACCTAATATGTCTTCAGAAAACACATCGTCGAACTCTCGAACTACTTCTGGCTTTGATCCTTCCTCCGCTTGAATTGCCGCAATCACTGCCTTCTTTGGTTTCGCCTTGTATGTACTTGGCTCCAGGGTACGGTCTCCACTTTTGAAATAGAAGATCGGATGCTCTGGAATCTCGAATACTCCCCTCCTTTGACGACAGTCAGTGGTAGCATAGAATGTTCCGAGCCAATCCATACCTAAGACGAAGTCAAAGTTCGGTATGTCCAGCACCTTGAAGTCGGCATAGAATTCTCTCCTACAGACGACTACTGGACACAGGTACTGCCTTTAGAACGTCGTTCCTTGAACTGACATTCCAGCTGGATATGAGAGGTTTGACTGGAATCGCATGAGTTTGGACGAACCGTTGCGACATAAAGCAATGAGATGCTCCAGTATCGAAGAGTGCGAGTGCAGGAAGTGAGGCTACTAAGATTGTATCTAAGTTATGTGGGATTTGTTTTAGGTTTAAGGGAAAATGTATATAGGTATGTATAGATGGAAAATAAGGCTTGATGGGGAAGTGTTACCAGTAATGACTTGGCCGGTGGCTTCAGCCTCTTCCACAGTCATTGTGAAAGCTTGTCGCCTCGGCACATTCCCCCTTGCTGGAGGAGCATTCCTCTGTCCGTTCCTTTGTCCTTGAGGTATGTTTCGTTGAGCTTGATGGAACTGATGGGGAGGAGGTGCAGTCGGTCCACGAGGAGGTGGGGCGGGTAATGCGAGTCGTGGAGCAGGTGCCTGGATGGCTGGGCGCTGCTTGTAAGTGATTGCTGGTCTGGGTGCAGCATATGGGCTGTGTCTACGAAGACAAGACCCGATGTCATGAGTACCTGAACCGCAAACTAAGCAAAGGCGATTTGCACGCCAGCAGTCTTTCGCCAAATGTCCATCCCTCCTACAGTAGGTACAAAAGGCTGGGTTGGGCCGGTTGTTCGGTACTCCCGGTCTCCTGGGCAAAAATGGTGGCCTTGAAGAGGCTCCTCCTGCCATCTGAGTGGCAGGGCGCTACATCCCGGCAGATTGAGGTCTGCCTCTCATTTTCACTACTGCCTCATATCTGCGGGCAGCTTTCAAGGCCAATTCGTGGGTCGGGAAATCCCCCGTGGCTAAAGCAGCTTGGATTTCCGAATCTAACCCTTGCTGAAATCGACGGGCTCTGATCTCATCCGTCGGTATCAAGTGTGTCGCGAATCTGTTAAGGTATTGTGTTAGCTGTGTAGTATGTGATATTTGAAAATCGAAATATTAAGACATATCTTACCGACTGAGCATGGTAAACTCAGTATCATATTCATCCACGTATTTGTTCCACATCGAACCTTATTGTAAGTGAATGAACTATTGTTCCATGTCGAATCTGGCAGTTTCAGGGAAGTACTTCGCGTCAAACATATCGCGAAAAGTCCTCCATTCGATCGGTTGGGTGAGACGGCTTTCTTCCGCCTTCTACCAGACCTGTGCATTGTCAGTGAGTTGCAGCTCCGCAACTCAAACCCAAGCTATCTCTGGCACTTGTGCCGCTGCCAGATGATCCTCAATACCTTGAGCCCATTCCTCAGCTTCTAAAGGGCTCTATTTTCCTGAGAATTTCTTGGGGTGCAAAGTCCTGAATTGCTTCACCCCAGGTGCTTCCGCCTCTGGACGGTTCATCAAGATAGGAGTTTGCTGTTGCTGTCCTTTCAGGAGGCTGCGTGTTAGTTATATGTATGCCCTAGAGGCCATTACTATACATAGGATGTATATTGTAGTGGATGCTTGGACATATATAGGGATGACTTTCTTGCTCGATATGATAGTATGCTATCTGGTTACTCTTTACCTTAACGTGTACATTGATTGTCTCTCTGTTACATGTTGGTAAAGCGGATGTGTACTTGACTACCTGGACTATGATGCGGATCATACTAGTGTGGACATAGTCCATAAGTACATCCTTCAAGGTCCCTAGTCGTGGGTGTATCGAGACGGGGCATTGATATACCAGAGTAGACTCGCGTGTAGCTTCTCGACCCATACAGATGGGCGATGGATGATCCCATATCCATTGGTGTTTGACATCAGAGATGATATACGGGTGCTCAGTAGAGACTGGGTACACTGGACGGACTCGCCGAAAACTCCCAGATGGTATTATACCTTACGTCAGATGGCAGTTCTCTGGTGACACTGGTACAGGTTAGTCTGTAGACCCGAGATCGTCATAGAGTCTTGTGTGATTCCCACTGTGCTTTGATTTCCATCATACCACGTCCAAGAGGGCGTGCAAAAAGGTGGCTTTTAGGTACAGTCCCGAATCACATGGAGGCAATGAGCGATAGGAGGGGTTTCGTCTCTCCCGGTATAGGGAGTTGATGTTGCGCAGTGCTCGATTGGCTATAACAGGAAGTCCTTGGCCAAGGCAGCTTTAGGGATTTATTGGTAGGTGTTACCAGTAGTTTCTCGACCCGTTATGAGCCTCATATCGACACGACTTATCGAGTTATTGGGGTCTGACGTTTACCACCCCTAGACGAGATATGCGACATATCAGACGAACAGACCGGACTGTACGGTAGTGTTACTCGTTGGATTCACTGGAGTGTGAGCGGGCTTGCTCGTTGATCTTCTGATCGCTCAATACCCGGGTGGCCGTTACGTTTAGCAGACCGCTTGCGGCTTGTGGGTGTTTGATATGATCATCACCTGCTGCCGGCGTATTGACGAGTCTTTAGAGTCCTACACAGGGGTTTCCTGGCTCAAGCGAAACGAAATAGGAGCGCATATGAGATATGTGCGGGACCGAGGATAATACCAGTATGTGATACTGTATTCTATTCTCGCGATTTGTGGCATTGATCGGTTGTATGCGATATAGCCGGGTTATCGGATCAAGTGTTGATTCGATAAGTTGTTACTATTGATATTAGTCGGTTATATGCGATATGACCGGATCGTTAAATCAAGTGTTGATTTAATGATTTAATGTATAATTATATATTTGATATATTACTTTACATTAACTAGTATTGGTTCACTTAAGATTGATTTTCTCACTTGAAAGTGTACATTGTTTATATGTGATATATGCAAGTGTACATGTTTGTATCATGCTTGATGATACAAACAAGTTGTGTGTATGAGACTTGAACCATATCAAGGTTGGATTAGGGTTTATTATTTTCCTAAACAAATAACAAAAGAGAGAGACTTTGGTCAAAGTTATCAAGCTTCATGAAGCTTGATGAATATTGACAAAGTCAACTCTTTTGTCATTTGTTCAAGATATTAGCTAACCCAACCCTTAACCTTATGCTATGGTTAATTCTCTACATGAGTTAAGCATAAGGGCTTAACTCAACCATGGTGCCATGATTAAAAGGATAAGTGTTCATATTATTCTTTTAATGGATATCATTCTTTCTTCTTCATCATCTTCATCAAGCTTGAAAAAGCTTGTTAGCTCCAATGGCATCATGAGAAAAAGAGTGAGAAATTCAATTCTAAAGTGAACCCACTTCCTATTTCTTCATCCTCTACCACTTGCCATGTAGTATAGGGTGTTCTCTTCACAAAGTTTTCGACCGAGTGAAGGAATAGCTTGAGTTTGAGTCTCCCCGACGTAGATCATCTTCGGCCTCGAAGTCAATGACCTAGCCCGATCATTTCTCCGACGAAACCATTTCTAGAGTCCGAGATCCGATGATCGCAGTGGAGGGACGTCAACACGGAGCTAAAGAAATGGTGGAGCGGATCTACAAAGGTTGTAATCCCTTTCACTTAGTAGCAAAGTCGTTTGCTTGCTTGCTCGCCTTAACTTCTAGTTAACGATCTTCATTAGGGTTTCTCGGCACCGGAAAATTTTTGTTTGGCAGGGTTGATGCCTTGTGGAACCTCCTTAGTGTGCCTAGGAACCCTACAGTGGTATCAGAGCCTAGCTAGAGCCTAAGGCGATATGTAGACGGAGTTACAAGTCCGATTGAACCGAAACCCTAATACAAATTTGCTCTATGTACATTTTTTGAAATCAGAGATTTTTGAGAATTAAAAATATGCAGAAAAATCAGCAGGAGTTTTTAGGAATTATTGTGAAATTCGAGCGCCTGATTCGATCAAAGAGCGGCGGAACCGCGGCATTAGCATGGCTAATGCGGCGGTTCCGCGGCCGTTTTGTCTCTTCTTCCATTAATTGTTGCACAGTAATTCCTAGATTTTGGTGCTGTATTTTCTGGGAATTTTTAAATCTTACTCAAGAGTTGAGTTTTCTGGGTTGTATTGGGAGTTCGTAGATTCGATCGGATTATCAAACTTTGTCTATATGTTTTTCCGGATATTTTTTGAATATGTTAAAAAATTCGACCGGATATAAATACCCACTTTTTCTCCTGTCGGGAAATTTCCAAATATTGGATCTTTCCGTGGTTTAATAACGTTCTAAGTAGTGCAAGTAACGCGATGGACCCTCTAGAAGACAACAAACCTTAACTCGATTATGTGACCGTCTTGAACTGCCCTTTGAACCTTCGGGTTTGGGGCAGTACGACGTGCCACATGTGAGGTGTTGGCTTGACCCTTCTACGGCTGGACCGTTGGTACTGAGGCATGAACTGGATGTTTTTTAAACCTATTTCATGTGTTGATTTGTTTCGGGAAAACTTGGGTGTTTGAATGTTCGATCGGAAAGTTTAACATTTTCTATTTATCTGGAATGGGATACAATATTTGGAATTCACAAGTAGTTATGAGATAACTAATATGAATGTTATAAACATAGCACTTTAGTCTCACTTGATCGGTTGCCACGGAATTTTGATGTGATCAAAAGTCCGTCGCAATCACGTAGCGTACGCGGATACTCGCCGGATAAACTTAATAGACAGCTACACCCCTTAGCCCCGACCAAGTGACTGTAGGAGAGCCCCTTCGCCGAAAGTATCCGTTCGGGTGCTCGCGGTAGCGGTGTTCCATCTTGGTGCACTTCGTCGACGGTATCGGGGGTGCGGCCGTCTACTAAAGTTTGCGACGAGCATTCGATCAGTTAATCGGGAATCTTGTTGAATTGCCCGACTAAATATTGAAAAGTGTTTTCGATATAGAGACTAAAATGCGGGGTTTATAATTGTTAGGCATGTGATGTCTAAGAAATTCATTTGATTAGGCATGCGATGTCTAAATGGGTTGCAGATTCCAACTGTTGTAGTTTTACACTTTCTTTTCTGCGACCGTAAGTGTAATATGTGATATCGCCGGTTTCGTTGCTATATGTCAACGACAATTGGGATGCGCATATTTACTTACGTTGATGACATGTGATGTTATGTGTTGCTGGATATGTTATATTGGATCGTCGCGTTTTGAATAGCCGGGGGTTTTTATGTGAGATGAGAGTTTTTATTTTCATTCATGTAAAATTAAATTGTATGTAATATTCTTTTATTGGGGCACTTCCAGGTAGCGGAAGATGTCACCCATTGTATATTATTTATTTTTCTGCACTAGAATAGACCCAAAGAGGAGGGCACAAGTAACCGGGTTTGGAGTCCAGTGGGAGACCAACTCGAGGAGTCGAGTCCGGGTCTCCTAACTCTAGAATTGGCAGGGTTGCTTGCCGCTCTCTTAGGGGTCTAGGGGTGTGGGTTTGGCTATTCATCACGACCGTGGAATCCGTGTTTTATACAGGCTCGTATTGAAAACACGGACGTCCTAGTATATCCAATATTTCATATGATTCTTCTGCTGCGATATCTGTGATAGATACTGTATATAGTATATATGATATATTATATAGACGTTGCTTATGTTTTACACCCGCGCTAGCCCTGCCCCGCTCTGCCGTTAGTTACCTAACCTAACGGTGCACGAGGGAACATCGAGGCGAATGCGGATGGCATAAGTGTACGTCGTATTTATCTGTGGTGTTTAGGTGATTTAAATGATGGGACTTCATTAATGTGATTAATGAAAGAAAATAAACCTAAGATGTTGTGGAATCGAATTTTCAAAAACAGGTAGCTACAGTTCTTACTTTGCATCGCGGTGTTCCTTGTAGAACATCCTGCACCTTATTCGATAAGGAAAGGACCGAGATCCCTTCACCGGGAGTGACTCCTTTAGCAATAACTGGCAGATGCTACAACTCTCGGTTTGTCTTTTGATTGCTTCTATAGTTTCTGCTTTGCACAGTGATGTATATGATATATCCTGCACCTCATTCGACGAGGAAAGGGCCGACGATCCCTTCACCGGGAGTGACCCCTTTAGCAAAACTAGAAAAGCCTCAAAAACACTCCATTTAAAATCATTTGATTCTACAACGATATCAAGTTCATTACGCAAAAGGTTTTCAGAAAAACCTGTCGTAGCCCTCCGTCATTTCAGATATGTACTGGTTAGTATTCGTGCTGCGTTTGTTGACCTCTGTCAAGGCGTAGTGTGCGGTAGCTGGTTAGTGCTTATCTGTATAAGCATATGATGTGATTGATTTAGGATAGTTGTGCGACCTTGTTGACCTCTGTCAAGGGTCGTGCGGGTGGGTTTACTTCAATCAGGAAATGACGGGTTGAACTTGACTAGCAGCCTATGGTTTGTTGACCTCTGTCAAGGTCATAGGACGCTGGGGGCAAAATATTATCGGGAATTTCAAGTGTTGAAATTTGCAATGAGATTGCATACCTTCTATGAGATAGTTGGATCCCAATACCCACTGCGAGTAATTGTTACTCCTGGGAGAGTTTTACACATTACAATTAGCCGATCAAGTAGGTGTCTAGAAAGGTGTCAACGGGGTTACGCCTCTGGGAAAACGAAGTTTACATTAATTAGGTTCGTGAGAAAGCACGGGGCACCTCCCTCAAAGTACCGACACTGGCCTGGCTGAAAGATTGGCGAACTTGTAGCGTGTAATTAATCCCGGCTAGTCTTTCCTTTTAAGGTTTGAAGGAAGATTTGATAAAAACAGTGGGAGCCATCCTGATTAGATAAAATAATAACCAATCTGATCTTGCAAGAGCGCACGCAGAGTGTTTTCTTCTCTCTCTCTCCAGGTAGCGACCATATCACGCCTTAATCAAGATAATAAAACGGATAAATTGACCGAACCCGCTTATTATGCTGAGCTGGGGAACGTTGGTCCCGCTCCAACTTATAAATGTTATAAGATAGAGCAGGAATTAGGGGATTACCAGAATTCCCGTGCCGTCCAAACGAAGAAAGTGCATATGATGCATCTCCTTCGGGTGTGTTCGTTACAGAGAACTGTTTCTCAAATGTCCTTTACGTCCTGGGTATATGATACCGGATCAGGATCCCATATATGTAATATATTACATGGGCTACAGAAAGGTAAAGAACTGAGAACGGGTGATAAGTTTCATGAGGCAGAAAACGGTGCAAGTGTTGCAGCCAGGTCTGTTGGTCACTGTCACCCTGTATTACCAGAATACATTGATTTTGAACAAATGTTATTAGATACCGAACCTGATATACAAAATCATATCAGTCTCTTTATTTAGATAAAGAAGGATATAATTTTGTATTGTTGGATAATGTTTTGAACATTTCCTATATCAAAAGTTGATCGGTTCAGGCACGTTGTCTAAAAGCATTGATGTTCTAAATCAAACTACAGTTCTAAGTATACGGAACACACACAAGAGGAAGAGTTCAGAAATGAACGAATCCTTCTTGAGGTATTGTAGACTAGGTCATATCAATGCGACCCGACTAGCTGAAGTTACATATAGATGCATATTTAAATTAGTTTGAATTTACATCTTGTGAAACTTGCCAGTCATGTCACAAAGATAAGATGACCATAGCTCCGTTTATTGGAAACAGAGAAAGAGTTAGTGAACTCTTGGGATTGATACATGTTGATGTATGCAAGTCTCCTGTCTACACATGCCAAGACCGGTTCTTTGTACTTCATTACATTCTTTGATAATCTCTTAAGATTCAGACATATGTTCCTGTTGAAACACAAGTCCGAACCTTTTGAGATATTCATAGAATATAAGTTAGAAGTAAAGAACCTAAATACGGGTATAAGTATTATGTCCTTTGATGTGATCAAGGAGGAGAATACTTGAGCACGGAATTCCTGGATTATTCTAAAGGAGAATAAGATTCTCTCTCAGCATTACTCCTCCGTATACACCACAGCACCTCGGTGTATCGGGGCGGAGCAAAAACACCCTATGTGATATGGTGTGCTCTATGATGAGTACTACTGAGTTTCCTATTTCCTTTTTGGGAGTTATGCACTTATGAAGTTGCATACCTATTGAATAAGGTTCCAATCAAATCAGTTGCCTACCGCTTTATATGTGATATGGAAAGGGAAGAGCCCATATCTTAAGTTGGTTATTTGGGGTTGTCCGGGCTATGTCTAAAAGCATAATCCGGACAAGCTCGAGGCAAGGTCTGTTATGTACAACTGGAAACAGTTCCATCTATACAAACTGCAGCTGCTGATTTGGTAGAACCAAAGGATTCAATAGCAACCAACGAACCTCAGCCTCTCCGCCGATCTAGTAGGGTTCTTCACCCACCTGAGAGATACTTCGGTTTCTCTATGACAGTGGGAGCGAGGATTGCATCATGAGATGATGACCCAACTAGTTTCGGGCTGGCCATCAGGAGTAGGACTCTGTAAGAATGGCTGGATGCTTATCGATCTGAGATGGAATCCTTATACACCAACAAAGTATGGATTTTGGTTGCTTTATCTGAAGGGTTAAATCCCCATCAGGAGCAAGTATATCTTGAGAAGATTACTTGGTGTACATGGAAAAGTTGAGAATTTCAAAGCTAGACTCGTTAAAGATTTGCATCATAGACCAGTTGTGGCTAATGATGAAACCTTTTCTGGGTCTATGCTTAAGTCCATCCAGATCCTACTTGCCACGGCTACATACCATGACTACGATATCTGGTGGTTGGGTGTCATGACTGCTTTTCTAAATATTGATTTAGAAGAGAACGTCTATAAGTACACAGCCAGAGAGCTTCGTAGACAGTGGGAGCAGCGGAAACGTATGCAAGATATTTTATGTGATAAAAAAGGCATCGCGGAGTTGGAACATCTGTTTTGATGTGATAGTCAAAGAGTTTGACATCATCAAAATGGTAGATGAACCTTGTATGTACAAAAAGGTAGTAGGGAGTATGGTGGTGATCCTCGTAGAGTACGTGGATGACATACTCTTGATAGGGAACAAGTTTCCTATGCTACGCTCGGTCAATCTCCGCTTATCACTAGGATTCTCCATATAGGATCAAAATGATACCTACTAAATCCTGGGTTTTGGATCTATGAGATAGATCTAATTGGATGTTAGGATACTCACTAGTTGTAGTGAGATGGTATCAATCGATCCTGGGGAGAATCACTGGAAAGGTTCCAGGGTGATAAGGACAACTGAATGTCAGTCGCAGGCATTGTCTTTACCCTCAGTGGAGGGACGGTATGTTGGAAGAGTTCCAAGCTAGATACCGTGGCATACTAGATGATAAAGGCTGGATACATCGCTACTTAAGATGCTACCGATGAGGAAGTCTGGGTGTATACTAGTTCATGAGATGAACTTCGTTCCTCCCATTGTGTGACAATGGAGTTGTGGCTTATGCCAAGGAACGCCCGTCCCATCAGTGATCCGGACATATTCTTAGGCAGTATCACCTGATCATGGAGATGGTTGATCTCCAGGGGATCGAGGTTAGGAGAGTAGACTCAGAGGACAACACGGCGGATCCACTCACGAAAGGCATTTTCCCAAAGAGAGACGTTTATGGGATGGTTGAGTATGAGATACTACAACCACTGCTATCAGATGGCCCTAGTGCAAGTGGGAGATTGTTAGTTATGTGTATGCCCTAGAGGCCATTACTATACATAGGATGTATATTGTAGTGGATGCTTGGACATATATAGGGATGACTTTCTTGCTCGATATGATAGTATGCTATCTGGTTACACTTTACCTTAACGTGTACATTGATTGTCTCTCTGTTACATGTTGGTAAAGCCCTTAGGATGTGTACTTGACTACCTGGACTATGATGCGGATCATACTAGTGGGGACATGGTAGTCCATAAGTACATCCTTCAAGGTCCCTAGTCGTGGGTGTATCGAGACGGGGCATCGATATACCAGAGTAGACTAGCGTGTAGCTTCTCGACCCATACAGATGGGCGATGGATGATCCCATATCCATTGGTGTTTGACATCAGAGATGATATACGGGTGCTCAGTAGAGACTGGGTATACTGGACGGACTCGCCGAGAACTCCCAGATGGTATTATACCTTACGTCAGATGGCAGTTCTCTGGTGACACTGGTACAGGTTAGTCTGTAGACCCGAGATCGTCATAGAGTCTTGTGTGATTCCCACTGTGCTTTGATTTCCATCATACCACGTCCAAGAGGGCGTGCAAAAAGGTGGCTTTTAGGTACAGTCCCGAATCACATGGAGGCAATGAGCGATAGGAGGGGTTTCGTCTCTCCCGGTATAGGGAGTTGATGTTGCGCAGTGCTCGATTGGCTATAACAGGAAGTCCTTGGCCAAGGCAGCTTTAGGGATTTACTGGTAAGTGTTACCAGTAGTTTCTCGACCCGTTATGAGCCTCATATCGACACGACTTATCGAGTTATTGGGGTCTGACGTTTACCACCCCTAGACGAGATATGCGACATATCAGACGAACAGACCGGACTGTACGGTAGTGTTACTCGTTGGATTCACTGGAGTGTGAGCGGGCTTGCTCGTTGATCTTCTGATCGCTCAATACCCGGGTGGCCGTTACGTTTAGCAGACCGCTTGCGGCTTGTGGGTGTTTGATATGATCATCACCTGCTGCCGGCGTATTGACGAGTCTTTAGAGTCCTACACAGGGGTTTCCTGGCTCAAGTGAAACGAAATAGGAGCGCATATGAGATATGTACGGGACCGAGGATAATACCAGTATGTGATACTGTATTCTATTCTCGCGATTTGTGACATTGATCGGTTGTATGCGATATAGCCGGGTTATCGGATCAAGTGTTGATTCGATAAGTTGTTACTATTGATATTAGTCGGTTATATGCGATATGACCGGATCGTTAAATCAAGTGTTGATTTAATGATTTAATGTATAATTATATATTTGGTATATTACTTTACATTAACTAGTATTGGTTCACTTAAGATTGATTTTCTCACTTGAAAGTGTACATTGTTTATATGTGATATATGCAAGTGTACATGTTTGTATCATGCTTGATGATACAAACAAGTTGTGTGTATGAGACTTGAACCATATCAAGGTTGGATTAGGGTTTATTATTTTCCTAAACAAATAACAAAAGAGAGTGACTTTGGTCAAAGTTATCAAGCTTCATGAAGCTTGATGAACATTGACAAAGTCAACTCTTTTGTCATTTGTTCAAGATATTAGCTAACCCAACCCTTAACCTTATGCTATGGTTAATTCTCTACATGAGTTAAGCATGAGGGCTTAACTCAACCATGGTGCCATGATTAAAAGGATAAGTGTTCATATTATTCTTTTAATGGATATCATTCTTTCTTCTTCATCATCTTCATCAAGCTTGAAAAAGCTTGTTAGCTCCAATGGCATCATGAGAAAAAGAGTGAGAAATTCAATTCTAAAGTGAACCCACTTCCTATTTCTTCATCCTCTACCACTTGCCATCTAGTATAGGGTGTTCTCTTCACAAAGTTTTCGACCGAGTGAAGGAATAGCTTGAGTTTGAGTCTCCCCGACGTAGATCATCTTCGGCCTCGAAGTCAATGACCTAGCCCGATCATTTCTCCGACGAAACCATTTCTAGAGTCCGGGATCCGATGATCGCAGCGGAGGGACGTCAACACGGAGCTAAAGAAATGGTGGAGCGGATCTACAAAGGTTGTAATCCCTTTCACTTGTAGCAAAGTCGTTTGCTTGCTTGCTTTTCGCCTTAACTTCTAGTTAACGATCTTCATTAGGGTTTCTCAGCACCGGAAAATTTTTGTTTGGCATGGTTGATGCCTTGTGGAACCTCCTTAGTGCGCCTAGGAACCCTACACTGCGGATCGCCTCAAGCAAGACTGTCTGCTCGTTGATCGGAGCAGCAACGGCAGGTGTGAGCGGTAAAGGTGGGGGAGTGTTGTTGACATTTGTGCTAGTGTTGTTTGGGGAATCCATAACCTTGAAAGAAAAAATTGGGTTATGACAGATTCAAAATATATGAAATTGGAAGATTCAAGGAATATGAATTGTAAAGAATGTTTTCAGTTGCTAGTTCTTGTGTTATATTGCTTAGGACTTCATGCAGAATTAACCCGCATGTCCATGCAGAGCAGACATGCATATCCATACAAAGCTGACCTGCATGGGCCGCCAACAAAACCTGTCATGCCCTACTTCCGAGTGTACGGCAGAGAACGCGACAGGTCACGCGACGTATTTACTCAGAAGTAAACACGTTAAGCGTATCTAAGCAATATAAGATAAAATACACAAGAGACAAGATGTAAATGAACAACAATTTTATTTATTAAACATTCTTTTTACAATACAGCTGAAATGTAAATACATGGAATGAAAGCAATGCCTAAACAATGGTATAACAGAAATGAAAATATATACAAGTAATCTAATGCTCTGGGTCGAAGGGTATCTGATTCAAATCCTCGCTGCTGGGCTCTGTCTCCAGAAGGTCCGATCTACCTGACAACATTCTAAAGAAAGAAGAAAGGAATGTCATCAGCGAACAATCGCTCGGTAAGTTCCAAAAAATAGGTATAGACATAATAGACAAAAGAAGAATGCAACTTTTAAAGTTGTATTATATTGTTAACGCTGTTGTTTGTAGCTTGGTACAGAAAATACCAGTGTATACGAGAGGAGCCCCACTATTTCGGAGACTAAGGTATACGGAGCATAAGGAACCGTTCAGCTACGGTACAACGACAATCGATATTCAGGTTAGGTGTATTATGGTTACAGTCTCGTGTCACTTTTAACACCTTCCGTATCAATCTACCCCTTATAAACCCCGTGGTGTATTGATTGTATTGTTTGTGTTGTATTGTCTTGTATTGTAAATTGTATATGGATGACTTGCCGAAACCATGATATTAGTAAATGGAATGGATATAAATGGAGAGTCATGTAGACGGAGTATATCCATAGTTCGGCTCGGTCAATAGATTGATATAGATTGAAATGACGGTTTCATGTTGAATTGTAGTTTGTACTTGAATCACATTCAAGTCAGATTGATTAGACTGAGACTCAGTCTGAGTCAGGCACTTTAAAAATAACTTGAAATCCTGAATTAGTTTTGATGTTATCGGTAACCGTTGCACATGGACGGCAGGATTTGTATCTTTTTCCAAGACAATTACCGTGTTGATAACACCATTTGTTAGATTGTCTACCTTAAATAGGCACACACCCATATCTCCGGCTCCTTGAAGCTCAAGAGACTGGTCCCGCTTAAACATATGTATACTAGGATCCTTATTGTAATTTAGTATAACTTGAAGGGGTTTTATGTAAACATAGTTTGATATAATTTTCAAAATACATCTCATGTATTTAATTGTCGTCTTTAGGGTTTTCATAGATGTATATTTTATAAATGTGAAATTTCTAGTGAGTAGAACCTAATTTTCATAGTATATGGTATTTTATTGAAATATTGGAATTGTGTTGTATTTGGATGGTATTTTCATGTAATAGTGTTTCCTTTTGAAAACTTGGAGTATTTATATGATTAAAATAGGTATTTTGATAATATATATATATATATAATGAAAATAATTTATTTATTTTCTTGTAGAAATCTCATTTTCTAAAGAAAAATGTATAAAAATTCCATCGAGATCGAATGCTCCTTGCGGAGGTCTGCATCCCGCTCTACTAGGCCCGAGGATGTACGATAATCCGCACTATTTTGAACGGGGTCCCCAAAAGTGGGTTGTAAAGGTGCAATTGCAAGGAAATGTTTAATACATCATTTTTTATAGAAATGGTTTTATAAGTTGAAGGTATTTATTTGCAAAGTCGTTTATCCCACAACTATGTTCCCAAAATTTCCATCGTGTTATGTTAGGGATGTGTGTTATGATGGGCTAGGTCATTGCCTCGTGAACTATCTAAAGGTAATACAAATTTATATTGTTTTATGTCGGTAAATGAAGTATGTGGTATTTTACTGTAAAACTGCGATAAAAATTGCAATATAAATTTTTTTGATGTGAAACTTGTTTAATATGTTTGTTAATGTTTATTGAACATGATATTAAAGTTTGGTATTTTCTTGTTTAAGAAAAATATGATTTTTAAAGAAAAACCGAATCGGAAGTCGGATTAACTCCGCTTCCGTCGGGTTTTAGTATTTAAAATTTTTTAAATAGAGAAAGAGAGGGGAAGAGGAGACTTACTGGCTTTAGGATAAGAGAAGGGAGAGGGGGAGCTAAAGAAGGCTTCGGAACGTCGTTTCGTCGCCGAAATCTCCTCGGAATTTCGTCGGAGTTTCGCCCTTTGTTAACTCCACTTGTACACCAAAGAGGATTTGAAAATTTTGTATAGTTTTGACAGGAATTTCTGAGTGAGGAGGGATGAAATATGGTGTGGTATTTATAGGGGAAATTAGGATTTAGGGGATGAAAGAAATGCATTAAAAAATTGCATTTAAAAGGATTAAAGGGGCATTTTATTACACTCTGGATAAATTCAGAGTAAACAAGCAATAAGAGATTAGTGGGGTAGCTGAAAGGTTGCGGTGGGAAAAAAATGGGGGGGCTTTACCTACGGTTGACCCGGTGGTACCGGAGATTTAGGGCATCTCGCCGGTTTTGTACTGTCGGATGGGGCTAGGTCTTGATGCCACGTGTCGTGTCGCTTTGGCTTCTTCAGTGCATATGTTTATTTAAACTGTGACTCTTCAGTTTACGTGTAGTGCACATGTAGACTTTTAGGCTTCTAAAAAGATTAAAAGAAATTTTAATAAAATGAATATGTAGCTGATGGGATTTGAACTCTGGTGCTATGTCCCAACAGTGTAAGGTCTTACCAATGAGCTACAAACTCTTTCTTGCTGTTCAAAAGCAAAACAAATTCTTATAGTATTCTCAGGATTTGCAAATACCCCAATTGTACATTAACTTTTAAACAATTTTCTGTACTCTAAAATTGGAGTTGTTACAAAGCTCGTAGGTCCGGATATGTGGGCTACCCATGTCAATGAGTATATTGGTATCCTCATCCGCAATACAGACTTATGGAACGTAGGATTCATGTTTGCAGATAACCCATAGGAGGCCTATGTATGGAGTTAGCGCTCACTCTTGGTAATACATAACTCAATTAACAATATTTCAACATTACGTGCATACTTTTTTATAGCATTAATTTATTAACTAATATATTTATTAATCTGTATTATAGAGATATTTCTTCCTAGAGGATGATATAGACGGACATTGGACGTCTATGCAAAGTGAGATGTCAGGAATATTCAAGAGATGATGAACAAAATTGAGAAAAACTTTCAAAGACCGCAGCAAATTTACGGAGGATTGGGAATGGTTTGCCACTCTTCCCTCTGCCATCCCTAAGGAACAATTTGCCTTTCTCTCACTATATTGGGAAACACCCGAAGCAAAGGTAATTAAAAATATACTTAATTAATTTGAACATCAAATTTAGATTCGTTTATATTGATATATGTTATTTTCTGAATAAACAAGCAGAATCAGAGAGAAATAAGAGGAACCGGGGAAAGCAACATATGACTATTTCGGTGGATCGGTTTCTATTGATCAGTATAGGTCGACGTTTGTAAGTTTATCTTTAATTACTTACATGTTCGATTTTTTTAAGTTTATCATTACATATTCTCATGTATACATAAATCATATACCCGGTACATGAAGAGGCTGGGAAAAAACCGAGCCTTGCTGAGACTTGGAAGGCATTGCACACTAGAAAGCATGCCGGAAGAAAAAACGGATATAGCCACTCAGCATATGGTGAGATTGCATTTATAATTTTTTTTAAGTAATTACATTTAATTGTTAACTTTGCAACAAGAAGTAATTACTATTTTATCTGTCGAAGGCGGATTTTGACACGGCGGAGATGAGTTATTGGGAATCAAATCCCAATTTTCCGGCCGACGATTCTCCTCCTAGGGAGGCCGAGATATCTATATTAGATCATTTTATCCCTCACTCAAGGGAACACGGCCGTTATCCCGTTTTAGGTGATCCCGTTAGTCTTGTGTGATCGAGTTCCGTTAGAAAAATTTCAAATACGTCGACCGTTCGCTCCCACCAACAAAACAGCTGAAGCACAGCAGATCCACACGCTACCGGAGGAGCTCAGGAGAATGGGTGAAGAAGCAGAGAAGATGGCGGTGGAAGAAGGAGGCAGAAGAAGCAACATGGAGAGCTGGTATGGATGCGTAGAGGGATCAATACTCACAACAACACGGTCTACCTTCACAATCGTGGTCAACAAAGGGTCCATAGCTGTCGCAGCCGCCATATTACCTTCCTTCAACGTAGCGTATGTATTACCCTCCTCCAGCACAGGGATCGCCATCGTCGTTCTTCCCCCCGTCTCCGTAACAGGGATACTACCCTCAGCCTCCTCTTCGACAACCGGAACCCTATTACCCCCAGGCTCCCCTTTAAGGAGGGTTCTCTTCATTTTTTCGTAAAAAGACATCAATGAATCAAACCGACACTGGTCAAGGCGAGGTTCTGATAGCGATGATAGTGGTGGGAGTTAGTGAGGTACGCATATACATGTGTTAATTAGTATAACTGGCACGTTGTTTAATTTCGAAGATTATGATTTCAGTTCATATTTATTTATTTATTTGGATTTGCAGGATTCACATGACTTAGTGAACTATGATTGCGCCCGCGCGCGATTTAGAGTATTTTACGTATTATTGGACATATAGAGTACGCAATTTATTATTTGTATTCAAAACAATATTGTCTATGTATTGATTTGGAGAGAGTTTCGTATCATTCGACGTGTTGTATTGTTTATTACAATTTTAGTTCTATATTTAAGTTATTGAAACCGTCGGATATGTATTGATTTGTGATCGAAATTCTATTGGTTTGTGATATATCGTATTCATATATTTGTTTGGGATCGAAACGCTTTTTTGCATAATTTATCATGATTAATTGTATTATTGTATTGGATATAGGAATTTCTGGAAAAAAAAATTACATTGGTATTAGCAACCGTTCAAGCTACAGGAACGGTCGCTAACAGCCGCATTAGCAACCGTGCACTGATATCAAATATCAGTTAAAATTGTTGCATTGTCCACGTGACATCTTTTTAGCGACCGTAATATACGGTCACTAATATCGCATTAGCTATCGTGTACATTAGCAACCATCCGTGAACGGTCGCTCATACACGTATCAGCACCAAAGTTTATGAGACCGAGTATTAGCGACCGTTTGAATAGTGGACGGTTGCTAATACACTTTAACGTCCGTTCAAAAAGTATTGGAAACTGTATGGTACGGTCTTTAATATGTACAATATCCAATAGTGAGAGTGGTGGGACCCACGACACCTAGATATTGGTGTCAAACATATGGGTCCATGATATTTGTCTCTTAGATAGATTTTGGTAGAAATTACAAGGCGGTAGGTCAAACATTTTTCAAGATGCTAATGCCAAACAAGTGGGCCCATGATGTTTGTGTGTTATATAGATTTTGGTACGTATTTCAGGTGGACAGGTTAAGTAATTTTCATAAAATCTCAAATGTTGATAAGCTCGAAAGATGCAACAAGTGGCGCATTGCGATCTATTGTACCATGCCCCTTACCAATTGTTTCCTCGCATCTGTTCTCTTCACTATCCGCCAAAGATTCCTGTTTCTTTTTTAATTAAAAAATTTCAATTTTTTAATACTATTTTTCTTATTTTTTTTCCTTCTAGTTTCTACTAGATTTTGCTGCTTGACTAACCCTAGGTCTTTACTAAAGGCTGCTTCTTTTTGCTTGCAATCTTCTAATCATCACTTGATCGATCGAGTCTTCAATCAAAGGTAATCTTTTTGTTAACTTTTTCACTCAATTTTCTTTGATTGATTTTTGCCCCCTTTTTTTGAATGTAGAAATGGGAGCAGTTCTGGTTGCAGTTGCTGCTTCTATTGGTAATCTCTTGCAGGGTTGGGATATTGCTTCAATCGCAGGTAATTATATAATTGATTTTTTTTATTAGGGTTTCTAAATTGTTCGCTGTAAAAAACTTCGATTTTTCTTCAGGAGCTGTTCTTTTCATTAGGAAAGAATTTAACTTGGAGAGTAATTTCTCTGTTGATGGATTGGTTATAGCTATGGCCCTCATTGGTGCCACTATCATCACTACATTCTCTGGATCATTATCCGATTCAATCGGGAGACGACCGATGCTGATAATATCGTCACTACTCCATTTCCTTAGTGGTATATTCATGTTATGGTCTCCGAATTTATATGTTCTTCTATTAGCTAGACTTGTAGATGGGTTTGGGATTGGATTGACTGTTACGCTTGTTCCGATATATATTTCGGAGATTTCTGAATCGGAGATAAGGGGATTGTTGAATACGCTTCCGCAGTTTACGGGTTGTTGCGGGATGTTTTTGTCGTATTGTGTGGTTTTTGGATTGTCGATGATGGTGACGCCTGATTGGAGATTGATGCTTGGGGTTCTTTCGGTTCCTTCTATTTTGTGGTTTGCATTGACGATGTTGTATTTGCCTGAATCGCCAAGGTGGCTTGTTAGCAAAGGACGGATGATTGAGGCTAAACTTGTTCTGCAGAGATTACGGGGAAAGGAAGATGTATCGGGTTAGTATTTTCAGATTTATGTTTTAACTTGTTATTCCATAAGTATAACTCAACTATTATGTCTTGGTATGAATTTTCAAAGGTGTTAACTTGTACGGATTAATGCATTCGTGGTAGCTTATGCCTCCTTAAGGTTAATGGATTATAGGTTGTAGCGCTACATAGTATGTTCCATTATATGTTTAATAACGAAACCAAGAATGCTGTGGGATCTCCGGTTGGTAACTAAATTGTAGATGAACATGGAACATGGATGTTTGAGAATGAACTTATAGTTATTTATTCACTTGTTACATATTTGAGTATGATCTCTAATCTGCTTCTCAAAATCTTCTGTTTGCATAAAGCATAAAATTCATTGAAAAAAATTCAGTTAAAAAGGTGCTAATGTAATTATTGGAATGGCCTTTATGTTAGTAATAAGAAAACTCTAAAAGAATATAATGGATAACGTTTATATTAGTGATGCCCCTAACCGTTTTCTGCGTTTATGTGTTAGTATATGAAATGCAGGTAAAATCTTTCTTTCGTTCTATTTTTTCCTTTTGCGGCCTATATAGGAAAAATATAGCTACAAGTTTCACCGAAAATCAATAGATGCCTGCTTTACAACAACTGAGCCTTTATCCCAAGTATATGGGGTAGGCTAGATGAACCAACATGAGAATCACGCTGGATCGATCACATGAATCCCCCATCTTTACTCACTCCTATCGAACAATACTTTCATTAAGGCCTTTAGCATCCATATATTTTCGCAACGCTTACATCCACGTTTTCTTCGATCTCCTTTTTATCTTTTTGACTTGGCCTAAATCGAGAATATCCATTCGTCGAATCGGTGCTTCTATAGGTTTGCGCTGGATATGACCAAACCATCTTAGACGGTTTTCTTGCATCTTCTCCTCCATAGGTGCTACACCAACTTTTGCACGAATATCCTCATTTCGCACATTATCTTTTCTAGTGTTATCACACATCCAACGAAGCATACGCATCTCCGCTACATGCTTGCTTTCAGGAAAAAAAAGGTTTAATTAAAATACCATGGCGTCCTTTTGTAAGTACCATGACTTTTGTTAGAATAAACATACTTGACCGCAGAATTGGTTATATTTGAATTAGGAGATATTTAATGATGACAACTAAAGGGCAATATGATGCAATATTCGTGCAATAATCTATGAAAGAGTTATGATATAATACTGGGCCGCCGACTGCTATGCCCAATTACTGAATGCAAGCAAACAACTACTAAAATAGGGAACAAGAGAAGGATAGCCTTTCTCCACTTCAACAGATATTGAAACTGAAACTTCCATAATGCTAAAACCTAAATTTCAGGGGAGGTCGGAACTGTAAAGGATATGTCACGTCCCGCTTTCCAAAATAAGGAATACGAGGATGAAAAGACCAGTCATGCTCCTACGGTCAAGAAATATTCCTACCGTAGTCACACTTCGGTTTCTAGCAGTACATGGTAACCTTAATCTAATTCGGATGATAAGATAATACAATCATTAAAACTATCAGATATAAAGGAAACTGAGCGCAACGGATATAATGAACTGAGACAACTAACTAGTGATATCAAAGTTCACTGGTCTGGATCTCCGCGATCTTCTCGAAATAAAACAGATCCACTTCTTCCTCTGAACATGCATACTCATGTTGTGAGAGCGACATACTATTATAATATAATAATACTAAACATGTGACGGTAAATAGTGAAACATGAAACAACGGGTATACAACATTAATATGAATGTATAAAATAACATAAACAGGTAGCAGTAATGGGCATGGATCATGGCAGTACTCTAGGTTAATATGCATGTCACTAAACTAATAGTTTTTATGTTATTTGAAATCGATTGATAGAATGTATCCTCATGTTTATCAAGGGTCTCGTGTATGCCCGAGACAACGGTCAGAAATGTGTCTGAGACGTAACCCTGTCAGCCGTGCCGGTAGGCATAAATATCTACACGTAACACTGTCACTAATATCGAATGATCATCCTCGTATTAAAAGCTTTGCTAAATACGAGTTTGATTCCACCTTGATTTTCCCATTTTTCCAAGTTTCAATATATGTTCATGTATCTAACTGGTTGTATACAAGTGTGCATCCCTATTGCTTTTGAATCACTATCATTGTTCGATCAGTTTCACTATTCAACCACTTCACTGACTTACTTGATACAACCAATCAACACCAATATCACTCGACAATGCACTATAAACACTAGTGTATCAATATAAACGGTCACTAATCACTACAGGTAAAACGGTCAAGCTATATAATGAGAATGCTGTAAAATGCCTTAAGAATATAACATGGGCATTCAGTGTTCATGTTGTGAAAATCACGGTTAATCACGTGTAGAATCAGGCAAAACAATATAAAAGATGTAAATAATAAACTCAGTTATCTAAGCAACAAAATTGGTTTCGTATCAATCGGGGTTCGGGCTAGGGAGATACGATTATTTCAAAGAGATTGTTCGCTGCTGAAATCCCAATTTCTAATTTGAAAGTCTAACTTCAAACACATTTTTACCTAGGTTACATTCAGTTTTAGGCGTCGCTACAGTTGAATATTATTTAGGGTTATATGTTAAGGTTCCAACATAAAAGACAGATCAGTAATAGCCGTCATACACTAGAGTTATGTTCAGTTCATCATTACTACGTTTAAAGTGAAACTGCAGAATTTTGCCGTATACACCAACAATTTAAAATGTGTTATAAATATCAAACGATACTGGAATGCAATAGGACCAGTACCATTAGAAAGCTAATTCAATTCTTTACGCTTCGATATATGGTTTCACGCACTTGCGCACTTAAACAGTGAGATATACGCGTTCTAAAACAGGTAAAGTCAGAGATTTCGTCTCCGGACTGCAGTCCAGAGCCATGAATCGCCTCAGTTTTCGTTGTCATAACTTATTAAAATTCATGGATCAACTATGGGGCACTGTAAGTTTAGTTGTTGGCTTCAATACGAGCCATGGAACGCTATGATCCGATGTATAAATGATTTATTATGAATTTAACGGTTTAGCATGTTCGTGAAAATTCTGATTCGCAATGGTTATCGGGAGTAACATTTTATGGGTGAAACGATATTAATTTGCAGCCAAATTTTCTCAGTACCTCTGTGAACAGTAAACGGATTTAACAAACACAACTTCCGCTATTTAAAGATGAGTTTTAGCTTAGGGTTCGCATCGAGTACCTAGAATAAACATTCGATTCGCAACCGAAACGCTCGCTTCTTTCAACAAATAAACGGTATTTGATTCTACCATTTCTTTATGGTGTTATCACTAGATTCTAGACTTGATTACATCACAAACAACATTACTCAAATTAAAATACGGTTTATTATTAAATCGCAATGATATTTTCCGATATAATTCTTACGCATCGATAATAATATAGTATAGCATGTAAGCATGTATATAACTTGCTTGGCGACGACTTGACGGTCACGATAGCGGAGATGGTGGGCACGGCACGGCAGCGGCTACGAGGGACGAATCGCACAAGCATGGCAACGCAACAGACAACGAGATTTGATGGGTGGAGTTTGCTCGAGTGCGGGGTTGATGGTGGTGTCGGCGGTGAGGCAGAGACGATGAGGTTTGCAGTGGAGGCGACGGCGGCTCGGCGGGGAAGTTGAGCACGTGAGGGTTGCATGAGGTTGAAGTAGGGGTTCACGGTGGCCGAAGGTGGCTCGACTGGAGGCAGTGGGGGTCGCCGGCGATAGGGACGGTGACGCTGGTGAGGTGGGGTGAAGTGTGAGGGGTCAGCTATGGGAGGGAACGTGGCGAAGTTGCTGGGTTCGACGATGGAGATTGAGGGAGTCATGGTCGGTGGAGGGTTGTCGGCGGTGATGTCGGGGGCCGTTGGAGGGGGTCGCCGGCGTTGCAGAGGAGGCGAAGGTGATCGGGGGTGTGGGTATGGGTGTTCGAAGAGGGTGAGAGAGAGAGAGAGATGAGAATGTGTGAGAGAGAGATTAATAGGAATTAAAAGAAATTATGGGATTAAATAAGAATTAAGAGAGAATAAAGAGGTGTTAATGGGGATTTATGGGTGTTAATTGGGAAACCATCAGATTTGATTTGTGAGAATTCAAAATTTTAAGAAGAGAAAATGGCAGTTGAGGTGTGAGGGAAGGAAGGGAGGGGCCGGCCAAAACGAGAGGAAAAGAAAGAAAAAAAGAGTTTAGGTTTGGGTTTGAGATAAGGGAGTTGGGAGTTGGGATTTGGGTTTGAGATAAGGAATATTTGAAAATACTTGGTTAAATTATTTGGGTAGGAGATATTAGAATAGAAATTAGGTTAGGAAAGTTATAGAGATTTAATTAGGAAAAATAATTGGATGAAAAAAATATATGGAATAGATTAAATAGAAAATATAGGAAAAATTATTATTCAAATACGAATAATTGGGTACAAAAGGAACTGGGTATTACAGGATCCTAAACCGAATTTTAGATTTTTTATGTGATGGAAGTATGCTTCTTTGGTTTGCATAAAAAAATTCCGTATGTTGGGACAAGCATAGTAGTGGAAATCAGTATTTGCCAAATTAAAGCCTTAAACTCTACATATTGTATGCAGGAGTAAGTATACTTGAGTTGATTAGTGCTTGCTGGGACAAACATATATATGGGATAAACAACTTTTGCTTGGTGACATTACTACAGATTTTGAGTCTTAGATTCCTTGATAGCTAGATCTCAAGTAATTTCAATATCAGTAATTTGGCATCACTATTCGTTCTCTTTTCTCTTCTCGTTCTTCTATGGAAATGGTGGAAGTACTGCAAGGATTTGTTGCACGTAACATATCTCTATTTTTTTTTTAAATATGAAACAGATTATTAGGAACAGACCCTGTTAAAGCCACCCTTGGTACTCATTGGTTGCATTTTCCTACTTATTTTTTGAGATAATGCGCATTGATTCTGAATTATTTTGGTGTCTACTTTCTTATATACAGGAGAAATGGCTCTACTTATTGAAGGCTTAGCGGTCAGTCGAAAGCCTTCCATTGAAGAATACATAATCAGCCCCATCGACGAGGAGGAAGAACAACCCGCCGAAACCGACAAGATCATCATATATGGGCCCGGCGAGGCACAAACTATGGTAGCTCGCCCTGTTAATGAACAAAATCTCTTTGAAAGCACAACTCCTCTCGACCAAAACATCCCTCTCTTGGATCCCTTAGTTCCTCTTTTTGCGAGCGTCCACGAAAAATTACCCGAAATGGGAAGCATGCGAAGCACGCTATTTCCCAATTTCGGCAGTATGTTCAGCGTTCCAGGTCAGCAGCGTTGAAAAAAATACCATTAATTTATCGGTGCATAAATGCAGCTAGAAACCGCATCGAATAGTATTAATTGGTCATGGGCAAACACAATATACAGTTATTAAATCCTAGTTTCGTTCGTCTTTTCCTCATCAGCATTTTTTTCTTCTCTTTTCCCATTTTTCCAGGGTTTTCTACACACAGACATGCTATTGTCTATTTTTATGTAATTCTGCGTGAGACGATTATAAGATGTACTCTAGACTAACGAATAGAGAATGAATACGTGATTTATGCAATTGCAGGTCAGCAACCCACAAATGAGGAGTGGGATGAGGAGGAGAACATTCAGATTGAAGGTGAGGATTATGTGTCTGATGCTAAAAGTGGCGATTCCGATGAAGATTTAGAATCTCCATTAATTTCGCGTCAAGACACGAGCTTGGAGACTCAGGCCACAGGCCCACCGCTTGCTTCGCAAGAGGTTTCCGAAGATTATATGGGAATTGGTGGTGGATGGCATTTGGGCTGGAAATGGTGTGAAGCAGGATTTAAGAGAATTTATTTTCATCAGAAGACTATTTCAGGGACACAGAAAGGTTCAAGGATTTCGCTTCAAGGAGATGAGGTTGTTAAGGCTTCAGCAGTGGTGAGCGAGGATGTGATTTATTCGAAAGAGGTTATGGAGCAGAACCTGGTGGGGCCTGCTATGGTTCACCCGGCAGAAACGATTTATAAAGGCGTGAGATGGGGAGATCTTTTTGATGGTGGAGTTAAGCGTGCGCTGATGCTTGGAATTGTAATCCAAATACTTCAGCAGGTATGATATTTGAGAAATATGGTATGAATAAGAGATAAGTTACAAAACAATGTATAGAGAAATGCAAAAAGCATTCTAAAAGAGGGAAAAATCTCAAAAGGACAATAAAAAAAGACATGAAGTAGTTTTTATATATATATTTTTTATTTTGGATACTAATTATTAAGCATGCCTATAAACAGCTTCTATCACAATTATTATTTTGGATACTAGTTATCAAGCATGCCGCAAACCAGGCTATCATGCTAAAGACATAATTGAGTTTCTTGCATGGTGTACGAGGTATATTTGGTGATTTAATATAGGGGACATAGTTTACTACAATGTTCCTTGCCAAAAGTGGGAGCTGCCGTGTGCTTTGCTATTTCTTTTTTCTCCGTAAAATCTCGAGGATGTGTTCTAGAGTTATTTTGACTTCAGTTTTGAGATCTGGTTCATTTCAAATATACCTCAAAAATTTGTATTGTGCATGTGCACACACAGGAACCACAGCTCAATTAGACACAACAGTAACAAGCCTAAATCCCTCTTTTTTTAAATTGTTTTCTGTTTTTCTTAATATGTGAAGGACCATCTCGACCATCTCGTCGCTGCCATAACTCATCATCAATACCCATGTTAATTTAGACCTCTGTCTCCAGTACTCGTTTTATTATATGATTTTATCACTCTTTACTAGCTCACTTATTGGTCTCTACTGCCCTTGATACTAGCAATGCAACTCGCATTTTTGTTCTTTTGCAGTTTGCTGGCATAAATGGAGTGCTCTATTACACTCCTCTGATTCTGGAACAAGCAGGAGCCGAAGTTCTTCTGAAACACATCGGTGTCACTGCTGAGTCAGCATTTATTCTTATCGGTGCTCTCACAACCTTGTTGATGCTCCCATCTGTTGGTGTTGCAATGAGGCTAATGGATATCTCAGGCAGAAGGTTAGTTATGACCTCTTACATCTCTTGCTTTCGTTGTTCTACAGCTTAGCTAACTGTTTCCATTTTCATCTATGCTGTCATAGTGTCATTTGCAGACAGTTTTCTTTTTAATTTCCCTAAATGGGAAAAGGTCAATGGTGTGTTGTGCAATTTACCCTAATCTTGGAAAGTAATCTTCAACACCTTTATGTTTCTTCATGCAGGACTCTTCTTCTAGCAACAATACCGATTCTAGTACTCACACTCATCATATTAATCATCACCGATCTCATAAACCTGGGCACTTATGCGCACGCCGCTTTGTCAACTATAACCATCATCATCTACATCTGCTTCTTCATAATGGGCTTTGGCCCCGTCCCAAATATCCTCTGTGCCGAGATTTTTCCAACACGTGCCCGTGGTATTTGTATATCTGTATGTTCTCTAGCAATGTGGATCGGGTGCATTATCGTTACATACACGCTTCCGATGCTGCTGCATTCTATTGGTATTGCTGGTACTTTTGGGATATTTGGTATTGTGTGCATTGTATCGTTGGTGTTTGCTTTCTTGAGAGTTCCAGAAACCAAGGGCATGCCTCTTGAGGTGATTGTTGAGTTCTTCGCTTTTGGGGCCAGAAATTAGAGAATTATTTTCTCTGCATAAAAGTGCGAAGATTTTTTTCCCTCTCTCCATGTGATTGTTATCTGGAGCGCATGGAGCTTGAAGATCGAAAAGTTAAAAGAGTTTGAGGTTGTCATGTGTGTAAATGGGAAATTCGAAGATCGAGTTTAGTTTTATTTGTGAACCATGTTCGTTTTGTTTTTTAATTTTTTATTTCTATGGTTTTTTTTGCCTTGTGTGATGTGAGATATGTAATGCAAAAATTCTAGATCTTAATTTTTTATTTCATGGGCTAGAGATTTTTACTTTGGTGTATCATGACAAAGTGAAGATTTTTGTAAATTGAGATCGAGGGGAAATACAGATTATTTTTTTGAGGTGAACATTTGTTGTGCCGAGCAGAGTAACTAGAATTTTTTTTTCTCTGCACAAATTATTAGTTATCATGATTAACTTAAACCTCAAGGTCTAGAAAGCTTTATTTGTTACTGTGATCAACTTAAACTGCATTAGCTTGATTTGTTCATGTGTGCCGATTTTGCTGCTCTACAATACTCAATTCATTCATGTGAAGGTTAAAATAATGAATAAAATGGTTTTTCCCCCTTTTGAATTGCCTTTCTTTCTCTTTCTCACAAATTAATTAAATCTTTGCTGTAAAAGTTCAAAGTCATTGTCGTAGATTTTATAATTAAACCAAACGCGCAAAATTGGACCAACATCGGCATTAAATCTCTCCTACTAAACTTTATGGCTCACTCGTTTTAAATATGTTTCAATTTTATTGCTTTTTTGATAGCAAAACTTAGAGGGTGTATTGGCTAAAAGTGGTATTGCATGCAATAATGCAGATATATATATTTCAAAATTATCATATTGGAAGTCAAGTGTCATCATGCATCAAGTTTAAACAATATATTCTTCACATGAAGTATACATGTGAGAGATCAAGCCAAACTAAAAGTGCGGTTTTAACGACTTGGAAGTAGGCAGTTTACAGTGAAAACAACATTTTGTAAGTGAGGTTTTAATTAAAAACTGCCAATTCACACTAATCACCCAGCCAACACCATATTACTAAATATTTCTAAACCAACACCATTTTGCTAATTTCTTTCAAAAAATCGCTAATTTCCAAAAGTTGTCCCTGAAGAATGGCCTAAATTATTGGGTCAGTCTAAAATTGAGCAAGGTCTAAAGGTTGATTGTGGAGATGACGAGGCTTCAACCACTATGAATAATATTTGGTTTGATCTCTCACATGGAAAAATTATTTACTGTTCTTATTGCAATTCATTTGGAGAGCAGGATGGAATAGATGGCTAATTTCATTTACCTTTTAGACAATTTTATAACGCGCATGCATAATGCTAGATGTCTGGTAAATATAAGATATAGCCCTTGCAATCTGACAAAATTATTCACTAGTTACATAAAATTTGATTGGAATTTTGTCTGAGTTTGACCAAAAAAAAACCTTATGAGATAGCAAGGCCTGTTACAAATTGTGCAGGGCAATGCAGCGGAAAACCTCACGGATCACTTGACAATCAATCAAAGATGCAATCAAAATCAGAAAAGCAAACCGCAACACAAGAAAAGTAAATAAACGATAAAGGGAAGAGAGAAGAAAAAAAGAATTTACTTTAATAACAATAATAAGAGTACAAGATTGCTATATCTTATGTCTTCTTTAGATTCTTGTATAAAAGCTGGCCACGATATCTCAACATTTGTTTAATTTGTTTAATTTAATTTGACCTTACACCCTTATATATGGATCTCTACTCAAAACCTCTCTCTGCATAATGAATTTCTTATTCTTTTCAAAAATCATTATCCTAACTTTAATTATCCTAACTTTAATTAGGAGCTCTTGATTTATTCATATCCTTCTAAAAATTGATAGCAAATCATTGAGATTTGGCACATATCTAAGCCAGAGTGAGAGGTTCAGTAAATTCATGGAAGTACGAAAATAAATAATTTTAAGCTCACATATGCATTCAATGTGAGTCGTTGTGGAACGTCACAGTGCCGTGTTAGCTAAATTTCTTAGGAAGTTGAAGTTGCATGACCTAGGATCAAGGGAGGTTAGGCTCCGTCTCCGTAGCCAAGCCATAAAATCTTTTTGTATTTGAATGGAAGGTCGGAGTTTCGAACCATCGGGTTACACGGCCAATTAAAAATGTTCATATGTTTTTATTTTCTTAAATGGGTTACCGTTGGATATCTTTTTCATTACGTTGTTGAATAATTGGTTGTAACCTCATACATGCATGTTTTGACCCCAGACAAAAACGTTTCACCCCTAGGTTGGTTGTATCTTTAACATAGATTATGGATATATTTTGGCAGTTTCTCGGATTTTCTAATATATATATATATATATATATAAAAGCCTTTAAATGTTATTTTTAACATTTTCCATCCAGACCTTAACTTGCCAACCCGCCATCGGAGGGTCGCGGCCGTCTGCTAACACTCATCGACTAGTTGTTGTCGCTACCTCTGAGTAGTTGCCGTCTTTATTTTCGCTTCCCCAATGGCCGCAGCCGATTGGTTTCCGTCGCTGCCTCTGAGTAGTTGTCGTCATCCGCCCGTCGATGCTGTTGCCGCCGCCGCCGCCTCCCTGTCTGACCAGCGAACTACAACCACCCAATATCCTCGAATCTAAAACTGATTTCTAACAAATGCGCAAGAAATGCTTGATGCTATTATAAAACTTTGTCAAATCTTAATGACTTGAAATAAAAAGATAGTTGACTTTATTCTGACAAGAACTAATGACAAGTTGTGTGTGTGTCTGTCTGTCTATATATATATATATATATATATATAATGTCTTTGTGATGAAGAGAAGGGGCCATTCGAAGCATGATCAATGCAGACAGGGGTTAAGATGCCTGTTATTTGAAACGCAGGTGTCTTAATCAACCTAAAAGAAAACACACCTTTATGAGAGAATTTGATTATAGCTTGAAACTTTTTTCTTTTTGAAATATATACATAGAAATATCTCACCTTAAAGCGGAAGCATAATTAAAAGGTGCAATGAAGACCGAATAAATTTAGGCGTCACATATCCATTGCAATTTCAGAATCCAGAGAGATCTAAAATGACAAAAGATTGTGATTTTACTATAAAGGTATCCTTTCTGGTTAAATCACTGATTTTTTTTTTTTTTTTGCGGAAAACGGATAGGCCGTAAAGGTCCTAGCTAGACGTTGAATCACTAAATATTGCAAGGTAAGTTTCAAAATAGAAACGGAATATAAAGTATAGATAAAAATACTTATCTATCCACTGATTTCGACTATGACCATCACCATGTGTATTGATATTTACAACCTAAAATATAAGCATTCATATTTTCATACATTTTTTGTTTATCTACGAGTGTAATTGTTCTATCATCGAGAAACCGGATATCCATATTACACAGCTGCACAGATTGTTACACAGCTATTTGAGAAGTGTAAAAAATTGAAACAAAAAAGAAAGAAAAGATAATAGAAAAGTTATCTTAGGTTCCATAGATAATTGCTATTCAATTATATTATTTTACATGTGATCATTTATATTCTATACTAATCGTTAGGCAAGTAGAAATAAAGTGATAAACCTCTCCACATATCTCCTGTGATGACATCCGATCAAAAAAAAAATTTGCAGATCTATGGGATCCAATAAAAGGTAACAAAAGAAATTGCAAAATCTTGATTGCATCATGTACTTTCATTATTATAATGTGATTAAAATATGGAAAACACGCTTAATCTTAGAGAAGTAAATAGGAAGAGGTCCTAAGCTGTGAGAATCCTATGCTACCCGAGAGATTGGCAATCTTGCCGAGAATTCTGAAAGAGCGGAACGGTTAACGAGTGAAGCGAGGGTCCCGAGCTGAACGGAGAAGGACAGTTGAACGAGTGGAACAACGTCAAGTCAAGTGCAAAAGGGGTAAACAAAACCTCGGTCTTCTTTGTTGCCCTGCTGCTCGAGTGAAACGTAAGGCCTTCCGAGCTGAACGGAGAAAGAAAGCTGAACGAGTGGTCAAGTCAAGCCGCAAAAAGAGGATAAAGAGTCTTGGCTGCTAGTCCGGATCTCGGGCTGCTAGGCAAGTGAGTGATTGCCCAGTAAACAAGCATGAACGATTGAGTTCACCTCGTCAAGTCAAGTCACTCCTAATCTTTATCCTCATCCAATCTTCAAGCAGACAAGCCAAGACCAACAGTTTCCTTCAACACACTGCTTTCACAAATATCTTATTTTTTGTTAAATAAAATGAAAGCTAGAAGCCCTGTGTTTCATTAAATGACGATTTAACGAAACTACATCAAAGGCCTGTCAAAAAGAAAATGCAAAAGAAAGGGACAAAGGGTAGAAAACAAAAAAAGGATAAAGGGGCACACATCCTCAACATAAAGCCAAAACAAATTAACCCCTCGCAAAATCAATAAAAACAGCCTCCTTCCTCATTGAGCCCGTCCCTGTAAACCGTCAACACCTATGGTTCTCCTTCTCTATCCTATCCTACCCCATCTATCAAGACGATAGAAGCCGAGTCACCATGACCTACCTCTAACCTCTCATCTTCTACGATAGTCCGTGCCCTTTTATTAGCTCTCTTTTGTGTACCACCTGACCAAAACACAATATTGGCTTCAATTGCATTTAAAATACTCAAAACTGATTTTTTAGTGTTCTTAAAATTCTATTGTATCTCTCTGACCAAATATTCCAACACACAGCTGAGACACTATAAGAATCAGCCCTTTATACGGAATAAGGGGACTCTCGACAAAAGAAATTTATTCAGTCGGGAGAAACTCGACGGAATAAATGTAGACGAAATAAGTTCTATTCCGTCAGGTAGATTTTTATTTCATCGATTACTTTATTCCTGTCGGAATGTATCTGACGGAATAAAGTGAAAAAACCTGGGCTTATTTCTTTGTATGCAACTTATTCCGTCGGTTAATTTCTAACGGAATAACTTATTTCGTCAGAAAGCAACCGACGAAATAAGTTGCATACAGAGAAAAAACATAGACCAGATTTTGGGCATTCGATACAAATTCAATTCAATTACTGATATCATAACCAACAAACAATCAATACACATCAAAATAACCGCGGTCGTGCCGCATACAAAGTCAATCCATTCCACAGTCAATTCAAAACAAAGAAATTAGATAATAGACACAAATCCGACACGATACGATATGACATTGAAATTAAGGTCATTACTTAATATAATTTCATGAAATTATAAAATCCGTGAATCCGATACAAAATATAATTAACATGTCATTCATTTAATTGTATTTTACAACTTAAAACGTAAAAAAGTACGAAATGAAGTGACTCGTCGATGCGCGCATGTCTTGTGCTTTTCCACTCCATCTCGAGCTTACTCTTCGCCTTCGCCGCCGCTACCGTCATCCGGAAAGTTATTGAAATCGAGCAGGTACTATAGTGTTATCAATAGACAAGTATTAGTACGCAATATTCTCGATAATTATATGAAAAATCTATTGAAACCAAGAATTATCAAACTTACTTCCGGTATTTTCTTCCCTTGAGACTTCAAGTTCTCTATGATCTGTATTCTCGTCTCAAGTAAACTAGCGACTTCAGCTTGCGACATCTTCCTACGTGAACCTGAAGCTGACGAGGGCCCAAATGCAGGAGGAGATGAGAAGATGTGTGCTTGAGAACCCGCGGGAGTATGAGGAGACGATCCTTCTCCATGGAATACCAGAATGGGCGGGGACGCGGATGAGGGCACGGGGGCCGCGGGCTCCTGAATGAATATCCCTGTACGTATCTGAGGAGGATGCAATTCCATTTCTACAAATCCAGTATAACAACCCTAAATTTTCTGTACAACTTTCTGTACAATTTTTTCAAAAATACAGAAAGCGGTGTTTTTGCTTGAGCACAAGATATAAGTTTGTTTTGCTTTTTAATAGCAAAATTGAGCTTGTAGCTCATTGGTAAGACCTTACACTGCTGAACTAAAGCACCAAATTTCAAATCCCATCCACCGCATTACTTTAATATTATTTTGTTTTGAATTTTTAGAAGTCCAAGGGTCTACACGTGGATAACTCGTAAAAACCCCACTACACATGTAAAACAAACTGACCCAGGGGCTACACCAAGAGACGAGGGACACGTGGCGGCGAGCCCCGGCTCGACTCGGGCCGGCGGCTCGGCCGACTCGACCGGATCGTCGATTGTCCAACATGAAAGTTCTGCCTCTGGTCTTCCCTAAACCCCTGTACACTTTAAATTTCCTGCAATTTAACAGAGCATTTTAAAATCCCATTAAACCATAATTTTAATACAATTTAATACATTTTTCTTTACACCTTTTCACCTACCCTAACCCTAATCTTTTCCTATAAATATCAACCCTAAACACACCCTCCTCACTCCAAATTTCTGTCCAAAACTCTCAAGAAAATCCCAAGAACTTTTGTGTACAAGTGGGTTAGCGAAGGGTAAAACTCCGGCGAACTTCCGACGACGACCCTAGGAGTTTCCGGCGACGAAACAACGCACCGGCGAATCTTACTTCCTCCTCTACCTCTTCTCTTCATTCTAAGCCAGTAAGTCCCTTCTCCCTCTTCACCTTGTTATGTATTTTTAAAACCCGACGGAATCGGAGTTAATCCGATTTCCGATTCGGTTCTTCCTAAAAATCTAACATATTCTTAAATACAAACATACCAAACCCTTAAATGTTGACTATTAATCATTAACAAACATGTTGAGCAAATTTCATAGCAATATATTTCATTTTGTAACTTTTACCGATCTTTTTCACTAAAATACCATGTGGTTTACTTTCTACTTTAAAACATCATTAAATTTGCTATACCTTTAATTAGATCACGAGGTAATGACCTACCTTCTCACAACACTCATATGCAACATAGCACAATACCTTTCGGGAACATAGAATACGGGAAAACGAAACTTTACATATAAATACCACTAGCTATTAAAACCGTTTTCTATAAGATTGCGTATTTTTATAAATCTTTGCAAAGCGCCGCTACAACCCATTTTGCGGAAGCCGACTGAGATGGTGCGGATTATCGCACATCCCTGGGCTTAGTAGTGCAAGATGCAGACCTCCGCAAGGAGCATTCGGTCTCGAGAGATTTAAAATACGAATATCTTAAGAAAATGAGATTTCTAGAAAATAATAAATTAAAATTATTTTATATAATATATATATATGTGTGTGTGTGTGTGAGTGTGTATTATCAAAATACCTATTTTTGATATGATATAAATATTCCAACCTTTCTAAATTATAAGAATCGTTTTACATGAAAATACCATGAAATTCCATACAAGTTCAATATTACAATTAAATACCCTATATTATGAAATTAGGTTATCTTCACTAGAAATATCATAAATATAAAATCAACATCTATGACAACTCTAAAGACGATAATTAAATACTTGGGGTGTATTTTGAAAATTATACAAAAGTATTTTTACATAAAAAACCCTCAAGTTCTATAAATTACCCTAAGGACCCTAGTAAATATAGATTTAACCGGGACCAATCTCTTGAGCCTCAGGGAGCCGGAGAAGTGGGTGCTTGCCTATTTATGGTAGACAACTTAACAACGGTGTTATCAACACGGTAATCGTCTTTGAAAAAAACACAAATTCTGCAGCCCATATGCAGCGGTTACCGACAACATCAAAACCTAATTCAGGACTTCAAATTTCTTTTCTAATTGTTCTGACTCAGACTAAGTCTTATTATAAATAATCTGACTTGAATATGATTCAAGTACAATCTACAACCCAATATGAATCCATGAATCCATAATCAATCCGTTCAAGCTATTCAATCTATATTGACTGAACCGAACCATGGATATACTTCCATTTACATGATTCTCCAGTTACATCCATGATTCTCCAGTTACATCCATTTACTGATATCATGGTTTCGGCAAGTCATCCAATTATACAATCTATATTACAAGACAATCCACATTGCAATACAAATACAAACAATACAATCAAGACATCGCAGGGTTTAAGGGGTAGATTGGTACGGAAGGTGTTAGAAGTGGCACGAGACTGCAAGATTTAAGACACCTAACCTGAATACCACGCCGTTGTTCCTGGCTTTCTAACGGAGCCTTGTACTTCCATTTGCCTCTAGTCTCTGACATATAGAGACTCTTCTCGTATACACCGGTATCCTTATGTACCAAGCTACAAACAATAGCGTTAATACTAAATACAACATTATAACAATATAAGACAACTTTAAAAGCTACACCCTCTCTCTTACTCTCTGTCTATTCTACTTCTCTCTTATCTTTGAGACTTACCGAACGATTTATTTGTTGACGACATGCTCTTTCTTTTTTTGAATGTCGTCAGGTGTTTCGGACCTTCCAAAGATCGAGCCCAGCACTGAAGACTTGGACCAGTTTACTGAAGATTCCGAGCTATAGTCCACTTGTACATTTTCCATTTCATTTCAGTACTTTCCATTTCTGTTATGCCATTGTTTAGGCATTTCTTTCATTCGGATATATTTACTTTTCCATGCATTGTACAAAAGAATGTTAATAAATAAAGTTGTCGTTTCATTACATTTATCTTTTATGTATATTCTTTTATATTGTTTAGATACGCTTAGCGTATTTACTTCAGAGTATATACGTAGCGGCCAGTCATGCCCTCTGCCCGTACACCGGGAAGCGGGACATGACATCCCGCCAACATTTTCATTTACAATTCATTTTCTACAAATCACAACTTTTATTCTTGAGACCAATCTCAATATACTTCAAGTAAATCCATGTACATCCTCAAAACCAATGTCTTTACCCTAATAAAGATGCACAATCATTGCTAAACCCTATATATAACAACCAAATGTTTTAGAAAATTACTTTAATGTGATCAAGATGGCGTCGAGGCCGTCAAGAAGGTGAAGAACTCGATCACAAACCCGAGAAGATAGCGTTGAGGAGGAAGGAGACTACAACAAAGCCACATGATCAAAACTTTTTACCACATAATCAACGACTTTTTCAACATGTTCACAAATTTCATAGACTTGCATTCAATTTTTTCCACATAATCATCGGAATTATTTGCACTTATTCGATTTGTTCCACATATTCAATTTTTCCACACCAAATTAGAGATCGAGAGAGAGAGAGAGAGAGAAAAGACAGATGAGAGAGAGAGAGAGAGAAAAGACAGATGAGAGAGAGAGAGACACACACACACACAGAGGGGGGCCTTACCTTTGATCACGAGTAGATTCAGCCGGCAACACTGCGTGGATAACGGTGGTGGTGGTGGCCGCAGAGGGTTTCGTGGCGTCGGCGTCCAGCGTCGGGCTTCATCGAGAGAAGGATGGCGGGGGGCTTTGTCAAGCTTGGAGGATGATGGCGGCGGAGGGGCGGAGGTCTTCGTCGAGCTTGGAGGGTTCGTCGAGAGGGAGGAGGAGGGCAATGGTTGAGGCGGTGGAGGCGGTGGAAGGGTTTGAGATCTTTGGGAATGGTGGAAGGGGTAGAGTTGATGGCGAGGTCAATGGTGGAGGCGGGTGGCGGCGAGAGTGCTGGTGATGGTGGCGGCGATGGTTAGGGATAGAAAGAGTTTTGAAGGGGTTTGGGAAGAATGATTCAATTTGGAGGAAATGGGGGTTTTGGAGAGAATTATTTGTTTCGTCGGGCCAAAAACAATTCCTCAATCGGGTCCCCTTTTGATTTAAAATACAGGTTATTTCGTCAGATATTAACCGACGGAATAAGTCCCCCGACGAAATAACCTGTATTTTCTTGTAGCGAGACCATAATTTCCAATTTTCCAATAAGCCTTTTATTCCTCACTCTTCCAGTGACTCCAAATATCACCAAAAGTACTCAGCAAATTTGTATTTTTGAAAGACCCCCATAACTTATCCTAAATATCCCTAGCCACCGGACACATGAAAAATAAGTGAACCGCCATTTCCGCTTGAGGCTCACAGATACCGCAGTGTATTGGGCCTACCCATTTCCTTTTGTCTAGGTTATCTCTGGTCAAAATTGTTGGATGCTAACCACAAAAAAACCAGACTTTTAACGGAACTGAGAACTTCCAAATATCCCTATCAACCTTTGACTCAACCCCACCGTAACTGAGAATAAAGTAGAAGGATTTAACAGAGAATGCCCGACTTGATGACCATTTACATGAAGCTGTTAGGAATATGTATGCCCTAGAGGCCATTATTGTATGACATAGTGGATGCTTGGACATATATATAGAGAGGACTTTCTTGCTCGACATGATAGTATACTATCTGGTTGCCTTTATCTTAACATGTAGACTGATATTATTATACTGTCTATCTCTTACATGTTGATAAAGCCCTTAGGATGTGTACTTGACTACCAGGACTATGATGCAGATCATACTAGTGAGGCCAGGGTGGTCCGCAAGTACATCCTTTAATTGTTCCTAGTCAAGGGGGTATCGAGACAGGGCATCGATATTCCAGAGTAGAGTAATGTGTACGTTTCTTGACCCTGTATGGGGCGATGGTTGATCCTACAGCCATTAGTGTTTGACATCAGAGATTGTACACATGTGCTCATTGGAGAATGGGTACACCGAACAGGACTTTCCGAGAACTCCTAGTTGATATTATACCTATCGTCAGATAGCAGTTCTCTGGTGACACTGGTACAGATTAGTCTGTAGACCCGAGATCTTCATAGAGTCTTGTGTGGTTTCCACCGTGCTTTGATTTTCTCCTTACCATGGCTCAAAGGAGTCGTGCAAAAAGGTGGATTTTGGGTACAGTCCCGAATCACATGGAGGCAATAAGAGATAGGAGGGGTTTTGTCTCTCCTGGTATTGAGAGTTGATGTTGCGCTATACTCGATTGGCTATAACAGAAAGTCCTTAGCCAGGGCTGTTGATGAGATTTACTGGTAAGTGTTATCAGTAGTTTCTCGACCCGTTATGAGCCTCACATTGGCATGACTTATCAAGTTATTGGGGTCTGACGATTCCACCCCCAGACTCGATATGCGACATATCAGACGAAAAGACCGGACTGTACGGTAGTGTTACTTATAGGCTTTGCGGAAGTTTGGACAAGCTTTGTCACGCCCCGCTTCCCAAAATACGGAATATGAGGGGTAGACAAGGCCAGCCATGCTCCTACGGTCAAGGAAATGTCCCGCCGTAGTCACACTTCGGCTTCTAGTTTATCATGGTAAACAGTAAATAATGCGCAGGTAATGAGAAATGCAGTAACTGGAACAAAACAGTAAAATGAACTGACCTGATGGGAAACAAAAGATATAACTCTGGATAGCTAAACAAGATGTCCGCGGAGTGCGTCTAGTCCTGGTCCAGGCTAAATCTTCTCCTCACACTGAGTATGCATACTCAGGTCGTCAGAGCGACACAATAGCAATATAATATATATAAACCATGTGACAACTCTACAGTAGTAACAGATATGTGTAACAATAAATCAATGACAGCATGGATATGAATGTGCAGTAATCAATGCAGCGGAACAGTAAAAGCAGTAGAACGATAAGCCACGTATGTCAACACAGTAAGTAAGATATCTCAATGCCAGTATCCCTATCAGTCTCTAAGTCTCACTGTACAGGTCACCAAGCCTATCATCAGTCTAAGTGTGAGAGTCAACCACTCGCGAGTGTCCTCCACCCAAGGGTAGAACCCAAGGGCAAGGGACCACGGGCCCAACATGTATATCACGGTGATAATCACATACCCTGTAAATCTCCATATATCTCCCTAAATATATAAGCCGGCATGGGACTCCCGAGATTCTGTTGAACTCACACTCAAACTACCCCACACCCCGTGGTCTACATCAAATGCTAACCATAACCCTAAATGCTAATCGATCCGTGACAAGTCTGCGCGAGAATTGGAGGCAGGACCTCCATCAAGCACGTCTCGACTAATACCTAAGATAAATGGCAGTGTTTGGTGCCTTATCTGTGACACCCGTGCAAGCGCTTCCATAAGTGTCCCATACCACTTATAGTCACACATACACGCATCCCACAGACGTCGACAATGCAATAGAATTAATAGGGTCACTGATTGTGTACAAGTACGTATCACTTTTACTTATTCACGGATACACGAACACTGACGTACTTGCCACAATCGTCACTAAAATCTAACACTGGATAAATGCACGATATCACTAGGTTATCACTGCAATGATATAGGTATGATATGATACGTAAACAGTATATGAAGCATGATTAAGGTGTCATAAAATAGTATTCTATCACTTGTACAATTTATCATGAAACGTACGTGTATAGTTTAGCGAAAAGATAAACAAGTAATAATTAGTATGTTCAGTTTTCCATCCATCGAATTTAGTTTCAAGCCAATCGGGTTCCAGGGTCATTAATTATAACCATTTTATTTTAAGCGCTCGCGGCTGGAAATCTGGTTTCAGAATCAGAAGTCCGTTTCGCAACGCATTTTAATCCCAGTTGGGATCAGATTTTAGCGACGCTACTGTTGGATGAAATCTAGGGTTTTCATTAAGGTTTTCAACTCAATAGACGGATCTTCGATCGCGTCTGTACGTCAGGAGATATACACTATTCAATCCCAATATGTCAGTTCTGATTCTGCTGGGACTGTTATGCGTCCCGATCTATTAAATTACAGATTAATTAACAAACGATAACAAAACAGAATGAAACCACTTGTGTTATCTAGCTAACAGATTTACCTATAATAAACAGCGGAGTTCCGCAACCTACAAGTTAAGGAAAATCTTGTGGTACCCATTACGGAACAGCAAGCAACAATTTGAGTCGCTCTGGATTGCCGTCCAGAGTCGCACTCCGATCCAAACATCGTCACAGTTTTAGTACAGGAATATCTGGAAACTAGCATAGGGTTAAAGTTCGTCGAGTTGGCTTCGATTTGAGCCCTCGAACGCACCATTCTAGTATATATATAATTTATGGCGATTTTAATAGTTTTCAGGTACAAGAAAACTCCAGTTTTACGGTTAAACTTGGGGGTAGTTGTTTTAGTCGTTAACGGTCATAGTATCCAACGAAATTCACACATTAGGTCCACAGCCATACGGGCCAAACAATACTATTTAGTTCCGTCAAATTTAATGATGATTTCCTATGAGAACACACATCGAACAGTTACGTTGTAATATTTAACACAAGGTAAAACATGGAATATGTATACAATTATAATTTGTAATTAATAATAAGTAGCATGTAGCAAGTGGGGACTTGCCTGGACACGTCACGGGAATGTACGGCAGCGACGCGGTCTATCGCAGCGGCATGACGCGATCACGACGCGAAATACGATAAAGATTTGCCTTGGCTCGAGCTTCGCTTGACGGCTCGGTACCGTGGTTGTTTGCGTGGGTTTTGGTTTTGTTAGCTTTGAAGAGAGAGGGAGATAACAGATAGGGAGAGAGATAGAGCGAGATAGGTTGAGAGAGAGATAGAGCAGAAGGGACAAAGAGTGTATGAGAGAGAGAGATTAGAGAGAGTGTAGAGGAAGAGGGAGAGAGTGAGAGAGTAAGAGGGAGCCAAAGAGTGAGTGAGAGCAGAGGAGGAGAGAGGGCACAGAGGGAGAAAGAGAAAGAGAGAGTGAGAAAGTAGAGGGACACAGAGAGGGAGAGAGATATGAGAGAAGCAGTGAGGTGTCAGGGGAAAGATGGAGAGGGGGAGAGATCGGAGGTCGGGGTTCCGGCGAGGGGAGTGGGTGAGGAAACTGAAGAGGGAAGGAGGTGCTCGGTCGACGAATAGGGTGAACGTCGGCGACAAGGGCAGGTGAGGGTGTAGTGGGGCTCACCGGCGTCGGGGTTGGGGGCTGAGCTCGGGTGCAGTGTTGTGGGTGAGTGAAGGAGTTTGGTTGAAGTGGGGAGCTCGGTGGTGTTTCTGCGCTGAGACGAGGCGATGGCGATGGAGGGAGGTGGCCGGAGGTGACGGCGGCGACGTGTACGCGAGGTCGGGATGTGGGTTTGAGAGTGGAGAGATGTCGGGAGGGAGAAAGGAATTATGAGGGGAAGAGAAAGAGGCGTGTCAACGAGAAGGGGTCGAAGGCGTGCGTCGTGGGTAACGCTCGCGAGCGTGAGCGTCGGCGAAGGCGAGGAGCGCGGCGGAGGAAGTGGATCGCGCGCATGAATGGGGAGAGAGCCGTTGGGGAGATGTACAGGAGCGGGCCAAGTATTGGGCTTGGGATTTAAAATAATTCCTTACTTAAAATTCTTGGGCTGAGGGAAGAATGGCCGGGAAAAATTTAGGGATTTAATTATATAAAGATGTGTGGGCTGAGTGAGCTGGGCCTGCTCAAGGGCAAAAAAAAAAATTAAATTGAAAACAAAGAGGAAACGGGCCGGGCTGAAGGGAAAAAGAAATAAGTTTATTAAATAAAAGAAGTGGGCTGTGCTGGGGTTCCAAAATAAAAATAATAAGAGAATGGAGAAACGAAAGAGGCCGGGCTGCGGGGCTAGGGAAAGGCTGAGTTTGGGTTAAAAGAAATTCATTTTAGGTTTCGGATAAATAAAGTTATAAATAGAATAAATAAGATTATAAAGTAACAGAATACAGATTTTGGTATAAAGAGGGCTTGGTATTACAAGCTTGCTGTTGATCTTCTGATCGCTCAATGGGTAGCCATTACGGCTAGTACCGCTAACGGCTTCTAGGTGACTGATGTGATCATCACCTACTGCTGGCATATTGACGAGTCTTTAGAGTCCCACACAGAGGTTTCCTAGCTCAAGCGAAACGAAGTAGGGCATATATGTGATATGTGCGGGACCGAGATTAAATATTTGTATGTGATACCGTATTCTAATCTCGCGATATAGGTTATATGTGATATAACCGGATTATTGAATCAAGTGTTGATTCAATAATTTGTTATATGTATATTTGATATACATAAGAAATGATATTAGTCGGTTATATATAATATAGCCGGATTATTAAATCAAGAGTTGATTTAATAATTTAATATATAATTATATATTTGATATATTAATGTATATTAACTAATATTAACTCACTAAAGAATTTCTTCTCTTGATTTGTATATATGTTGATATATACATTTATGTGATATATATATTTGTGTATATATTACATATACTATTGTGTCATGCTAGATGATACATTGGACATGGGTGTATGAGACTCACACCAAACTAAAAATAATTTGGGTAATTTAATTATTAAGAGATAAACCAAAATTAGGTGGAAATTGCCATAGCTTAAGATACTTGTGGAAGCATGTAGAAATATTGATTTAGTCCACTAATTTTATTTTACTCTAGATATTTATTAACCCAACCATTATCTTTAGTCATGGTTAAGTCTCTACAAATATCATTTGAGATATTTTTCACCATGGTTCATCACTTGATCATCTTCTTCATCTTATTTTTCTTCTCTAGCTTTTGATGAGGTGAAGAAAGAAAAAGAGATATTCTAAAGTGAGCAAAATTCCTACTTCATTAATATATACCAAATTAGCCATTTAGTATAGGTTGTTTACTTCACTAATTCCTCAATTAGTGAAGAAGTGGCTTGAGTGAGAGATTCCTCAAGGTGGATCATCTTCGGCCTCGAATATCTTTAAGCAAACTCATTCCTTTCGCCAAGTGGAGCCTAAGAAGAGTTCGGGGGACCACTACTTGGAGCTAAGGGATTACTACTTGGAGCTTTAGAAGTAAAGGACCGGTCTACAAAGTTTGTATTCCTTATTCACTTAGTGTAAACTTTATTTACATGCAACAAAACCCTAATTCTCTAGTTCGATTCTAAGATGGCATGCATTAGCACACTAGATTTTTTAAAATTGTATACTTGATACTTCTAAAAACCTAGTAGTGGTATTAAGGTAAGCTTTCAGAAGCGACGTCATTATTTTCTCTCTCCATAAATTTCCAGGCCGCAAGATAATCAATCAACAATCTTCGATATCTTCTCTCACCCACTGTTAGTGCCCTGTGAAACTTAGACCACAATTTATCACCCTTCCTGTCACGCCCCGCTTTCTAAAATATGGAATACGAGAGGTGACAAGGCCAACCATGCTTCTACGGTCAAGGAAATATCCTGCCGTAGTCACACTTCGGCTTCTAGCATTACGTGGTAATCAGTAATCAATGCACAGATAATGAGAAATGCAGTCACTAAATACTACCAAAATAGATACAAAACTAACCAGATAGAAATCAAGGAAAAGACAGCGCTGGTGTGGCTGATCTAGATGTCTCCAATATCCTCGAGGTACGGCAGATCCTGATCCAAGCTAAGTCCACTTCTCACTCTGAGCATGCATACTCAGGTCGTCGGAGAGACACAACAGCAATATATATATAAACATATGTAAACACGTGCAATGATGATGAACATGAAGCAGTAAATATAGAACGATGACGCGAGCATGAAATAATCGGTACTGGTAACGATAAAGCAAGTGTATCAGATCAGTAGCTAAAGCAATGTCCATGTTACAAAACCTACCAGTCTCTAAGTCTCAATGTCCAGGTCACTAAATCTATCGTCAGTCCATGTGTGAGCGTCAACCACCGCAGGAGTATCCCAACCCAAGGGTAGGCCCCAGGGGAAAGGGAACCCGGGCCCAAATCACGCTCGCTAATAATCAGTAATATCACCCATACGACTCCCGAAATCGTTGTCGATGCCGGCAGTGGGACTCCCGAGATTCCGTTGATCGAACTCACACTCAAACTACCCCACACCCATGGTCTACATCAAACACCGACCATGAACCCATATTCTAGTCGCTCCATGACAAGTCTACGCGAGAACTGGAGACAGGGTCTCCAACAAGCATGTCTCGACTGGTATCCAAGATAAATGGACAGTACTTGTCACGCCCTGCTTCCCAAAATACGGAATACGAGGGGTTGACTAGGCCAGCCATGCTCCTACGGTCGAGGAAATATCCTGCCGTAGTCACACTTCGGCTTCTAGCATTAAGTGGTAATCTGTAATCAATACACAGGTAATGAGATATGCAGTCACTAAATCAAAACAGATATAAAAAATAACCAGATAGAGATTAGGGAAGTATAGCGCTGAGTCGCTGATCTAGATATCCGCAATGTCCTCGGGGTACGTTAGGTCCTGGTCCGAGCTAAATCCACTTCTCACTCTGAGCATGTATACTCAGGTCGTCAGAGCGACACAATAGCAATAAATAGAAATACATATGTAACAAGTGTAATAATGATGAATATGAAACAGTAAGCATGGAGTGATGATATGAGCATGAAGGAGCCAGTACAGGTAAACAGTAAAGCGGGTAAACAGTAAGACAGGTGTATCAGTCAGTAATCAATGCATGTCACTAAATCTATCAGTCTCTAAGTCTCACTGTCCAGGTCGCTAAACCTATCGTCAGTCTAAGTGTGAGAGTCAACCACTCGTGAGTATCCCCCATCCAAGGGTAGGGCCCCAGGGGCAAGGGAACACGGGCCCGAAACACGCACGATAATAATCAGTAACTCCATCCATACAACTCCCAAAATCACGATATAATCCGGCAATGGGACTCCCGAGATTCTGTTGAACTCACACTCAAACTACCCCACATCCCGTGGTCTATATCAAACCCCGACCATAAACCCAAATACTAGTCGGTCCATGACAAGTCTACGCGAGAACTGGAGACAGGATCTCCATCAAGCATGTCTCGACCGGTACCCAAGATAAATAGACAATGTTTGGTGCCTTACCTATGACACTAATATAAGTTCTCCATAACCGTCTCATTCCAGTTATAGTTACACTTATATATGTCTCATAGACGTCGACAATGTAATAAATCAACCGGGTCCGCTGATTGTGTACAAGTACGTATCACTTTCATTTATTCATTCCCACTTTATCACTACATGCTTTCCACAATCAAAACACTAATATATAATACTGGGTAATGCACACGATCACTAGGTTACCAATGCAATGACATCTACATGATATGATGAGAATACAATAATTACGATATGAATAGAATATCATCAGTCAGTGTCCTACCACTTGCATAATTTACTATAAATCTTACATGCAGAATTAAGCGAAACAATGTAAAGGAGGTAAGTAGTATGTTTAATTATCTATCCATAAAAATTGGTTTCACGTCAATCGGGTTTCAGGTTCGCTAGATATGACCATTTCAATTTAAATGTTCACTGCTGGAAATCCGGTTTCAGAACTGGAAGTCCGTTTCGTAACACGTTTTAATCCTAGTTGGGAGCGAAATTAGGCGACGTTATAGTTGAACAATATTTAGGGTTATCAGTTAGGTTTCCAAAGAAATTATAGGATCGATAATATCCATGGTGTACTGGAAGTTATGCATTGTATAATAAAGGGGTATACGTTCTGTCCCTGTTTGGGACAGCTATATGTTCTGTTGATTTAAAATATAATTTAAATAGTAAACGGCAGTAAAAACAAATGAAACCACTTTCAACAGATATCTAACAGATTTATCTTCGCTATGATATAGGGTTCCGCATTATAACATTTTCATACAGTAGAGTGAAAGCATTATAAAACGAGAATCGACAGCCAGAGCTGCTCTGGACTGCAGTCCAGAGTCACACTCCGAACCAGTTTCCGTCACATTTTTAGCGTAGAAACAGATGAAAACTCTTATGGGGTTCTAGGTTGTCGAGTTAGCTTCGATATGAGACCTCGAACGCAACATTCCAATTTGTAGCCAATTAACTGTGATTTTTACAAAGTTCAGGTACAGGAAATTTCAGTTTCGACGGGTCTAAAAGGGAAAGACATATCACGTTGTTAAAAACCGTATTTTCACGCCAATTCATAACACAGCACTCGTTATCACTCGGGCCATCAGTCGTGATTAGTTTCTGTCAATTTAAAGGGGGTTTTCAGTTCGTGTTTTGCATCGAGCACTTGCATTACTTGATTCGCAATCGAAATGTATATATGATATTGAAGTGAAATCGAATTGAATAGGTATAATTAGCATGAAGCAAGTATTAAACTTGCCTGACGACGTGTTGATGACGGTACGGCAGCGGCAATGGTGTGATCGCGACACGTGCGCGGCACGGCAACCCGACTTGGCTCGGGCTCGAGTTCTTCGGCAGCGACGGCTTGGCTGCTGGGGTCTTGACGCGGTGGAGCTTGGAGGCAAGGAGATGGCTTTGGAGATGGCTGGCGGTGACGGCGACTCTCGGCTGGAGTTTCTTAGGGGTTTTGTGTGGGTGGAGTTCTCGGTGGTAGGGTCGATGACGAGGGAGATGGAGGAAGATAACGACGAAGGTGGCAGCGGCGGCGATGGTGGTGTGCAGGGGTTGCCGGCGATGGTGGTGGCTTCAACGGTGGTGATGCAGTGGGGAGGCTCGGTGTTGTTGGGTGTTGGGTCGCGAGGCTTGGTTGATGGAGGGAGAGGAGGAAGAAGGAGAAGAGGGTTGCTGGGGATAGTTGTGAGGTGATCGGGTTAACTTAGGCTGTAGCGGTGGCCGGTGAGGAGGAGACAGCGAGGGAGGAGCTCGAGTTGGAGGTTGGCGTCAATGGCGAGGGGCGTGCAGGGGGTGCAAAAGTGGTCGGTGGTGGCAAGGTGAGGGGAGAGCAGGAATGGGTTTTGGTGAAGGAGGTGAGGGAGCTCGGCTTGTATGAGAGAGAGGGAGACGAGGTCGGGGAGTTGGGGTTGCCGGCGAGGGTGTCGGCGGAGGAGCTCGGCGGCGTGCAGTGGGTTTGAGGTTGCAGTCGGGGATGGAGAGAGAGGGGGAGAGAGCGAGAGTGTGAAAACAGAGAATGAATGAAGAAGAGGGGGTGAAGCAGGGGGAGTCGTGGCCGTTGGAGTCGAGGATGTGGGGAGAGTAGGTGCGGCCGTCGAGGAGCGCGAGGGGGAGGGGACGTTGTGAGAAGGGAGCAAGTCGTGGGGGTCCCTGGGTGGAGGGCCGTTGCGGGGAGGGCGCGAGAAAGGCGAGGGCGTGCGGCGACGTGGGAAGAGAAAAGAGCGGGAAAGAAAAGGGAGAGTGGGGAAGAAAGGATGCGGGTCGGGTCGGGTCGAGTCAGTGAGAAGGGGTTTGGGCCGGGCCGGGAGTGCAAGGAAAAATATAAAAAGAGATAGAGAGGGAGTGGGATGGGCTTGGGGTTTAGGTTGGAAAACGAAAAGAAAATGGAAGAAGAAGTAAATTAAATTAGGGTAAGGTAATTAATAGGAAGAATATAGAAAATTTATAGAAAATTTGGGGAAAATGTTTGGCCATTTATTTATTAAAATACAGTAACTATTTGTAGGGACTGGGTATTACAGTACTCGATGTCTTACCTATGACAGTAATATAAGTGCTTCCATAACCGTCTCATTCCAGTTATAGTTACATATATATATGTCACATAGGCGTTGACAATACAATAATTTAACTGGTTCCGCTGATTGTGTACAAGTACGCGTCACTTTACTTATTCATTCACGCTTTAACACTAACGTACTTGCCACAATCCAATCACTAATATTTATCACTGGGTAATATAACACGGTCACTAGGTTAACAATATTTATGACCACTATTCAAATAAGGATATAACCGCTACATGATATGATGAGAATGCAATTAATTATGATACAAATAAAATACAGCAGCCAGTGTCATACCACTTGCAAAATTTACCATAAGTCACACGTACAGAATTAAGCAAAACAATAAAATGGGTAAGCAATATATTTAATTATCTGTCCATCCAAATTGGTTTCGTGTCAATTGGATCTCAGGTTTGCTAGATATGGTCATTCCATTTTAAGTGTTTACTGCTGGAAATCTAATTTATGAACTGATAGTCCATTTTGTAACACGTTTTACTCCCAGTTGGAAGCATAATTAGGCGAAGCTACAGTTGGATAATATTTAGGTTTATCAGTTAAGTTTCCAACGCATCAGACGGATCAATAATATCCACTGTACGCAGGGAGATATGCACTGTTTTAGGGTAAGGTATACATTATGTCTCTGCATGAAACTGCAGAACACATTGACGATTTAAAAGGTGTTATAAATATCAAACGATACTGGAATGCAACAATACCAGTACCATTAGAAGGATAATTCAATTATCTAGACTTCTATGTATGGCTCCGCACACTTGCGGGCTTAAACAGTGAGAAACATGCGTTCTAAAATGGGTAAGGGTAAAAATTCTTACTCTGGGCAGCAAACAAGAGCCACGAATCGCCTCGGTATTCGTCGTTATAGCTTATTAAAATACAAGGATGAACTCAGGGGTGCTGTAAGTTTATTTATTGGCTTCGATACGAGCCATCGAACATTAAGTTGTGAGTTGTATTCAATTTAATATGAATTTTAGAATATGGCCTGTGCGGTGAATTCCAGATTCAACGCCGTCTTTTGGGGGCATCGTTTCTTGTGCGAAACAATGTTATTTTGCCTTCAAATTTTTTTCAAGATAATTATAAACAGTAAAGGAATTTATCTATCATAAGTTCCGCTATTTTCATTTAGGTTTTAGTTTAGGATTCGAATCGAACACTCTTGCATTATATACATGTCACGATTGAATCATCGGTTTTACCCAATTAATTAAAGTGTGATTTAATTACTACAAGTTCTACACGATACTAGAAAGGTAATATTAAGCCCGAATGCGTTCCACTCAATATGATTAAATGACGACGGTCACACATTAGAATGTAACGATAATTATAGTGTAAATATAATATCAATATAATTACAATTTGGCAACTAATAATTTATAGCATGTAGAGCAAGTCAGGGGTTCACTTGCCTTCGGTCTCTTGATATAGAAGCGACACCACATGCGGGATCCGTCTCGTCACTCGAGACGATGCGATGCTGGACACGTGCGTGCCGCGGGCACGACATGCGGTGACCTAGTACTGGATGCGGTGGCGACGCGGGCGTGATATGGTAGTGGGCGTGGTGATGACTCGGTGCGTGACACAGTACTGGGCACGATCTTGACTCGATGCGTGGTGCGCGTGTGGAACGGCGCGAGCACTGGATCTGGTATGGTGTGGCACGGGGACTGGGTACGGAGCTGGCACGACGTGGCACGGGGACTGGGTACGGTATGGCACGGGGTTGGCACGACGTGGCACGGGGACTGGGTACGAGACGCGACACGTCTGGGTATGCGGTGGCATGGAGGCGGCGACAATTCAGGCGACAGCTAGGAGTCCAGCGATGGATCAGCAGTAGGGAGCTCGGCTTGGGTCTTGGTCGGGTCTGGAGTTGTGCGGAGGCCATGCACGGGGCTGAGGGTTGATGTCCGATGGTGAAGTGAACGACGACGAGGCAACGATGCACCGGAGAGGATGTTGGCGATTGGGTTTGAGGTTGGTGGTGATGGTTTTTGCGACGAGGTGACTATGGTGGCGATGGAGGTCTTGATGGTGGCGCTCCGGGTGCAGCGGCTAGTGGCCGGAGATGGGTGGATTCGGCAGCGAGCAGTGGCGGTGGCAGTGAGGAGAGAGATAGGGCTGCCGGGCTTAGGAGGAAGGAGTGGGGTTGTGGTTGAGGGAGGAAGTGGGTGCTCGGGGGTGAGTTCAAGGAGGAGGCTCGTCGGCAACAGTAAGGTGATGGTTGCGATGGTGGTGCGAGGGAGAGATGAGAGAGCTGGAGTGAGGGGATGAGGAAGAGAGACGTTTGAGAGAGAGAGAGAGTGTGGGGAGAGGATTTGAGGGGAGGGGATCCCGGGGAGTTGGCGAGCGGGGCGGCGTCGACGAGGGCTGAGTTGTGGGAGCGGTTCTCGCGATGGTGGGCACGAGGAAGGGGTTATGGGTTGTCAAGGAGAGCGGGTCTCGGGGATGGCCGTTGGGACGAGGTCGACGTGGTGGGGGGAACGTTGAGACATGCGCGGGGGAGGCGGGAAAAAGAGGATGGGGAAGAAGAGAAAGGGACGAAGAGGGGTTACGAGTCGGGTTGGGTCGGGTAGGGAAAAGAATTAGTTGGGCTGGGCTTGGGTTTGGAAGTTAGGGAAAAAGAAGTTTTGGGGGAGAAAAAGAGTTTGGGGCTTTTGGGGTTAAGAAAAAAATAAAAGGGTTTAGGGTTTGAGTTTAAGGTTTAGGTTAGGAAAATATAGAAATTATATTTAGAAAAATATAGAAAAATTATGTATGAAAATTTGGGAAAAATATTGGGAAATTATGTATAAAAATATACGGTTACAGTATAATCGAAACTGGGTATTACACTTCCACTGGCTCAAGACTAATGTTTCTTTATCCTTCACCTCCGAACAACGTTGTGAATCTCTCCAGTAGTGTTATGTCCCCACACCAGCAGTCCCTCCAAAAGTTAATCGAGCTTCCGTCCCCTATCGTATAGAAAATACGTTTGAAGAAAGATTCCTTTACAGACATCACTCATTTCAAAAAATCGGAGGCCATAGCAACATTCTTATTAGGTGCATTAACCGCTCCAGCTTTATTACTGCAAGCTGTATTAATGCTGGTCACCCAACCTTTTTTATTTCCTGCCATCCACCTCCACCATCATTTTCCTAGAAGGGCCAATTCATATCTTTTAAGTTTTTTTACTCCCAGACCTCCTTTCTTCAGTCTACAAACCTTTTCCCAACATAGCAAATTATATTTCTTTTTCTCTGTCGACGCCACTCTCCACAAAAAATTACGCCGAGTTTGGTAAATTCTTTTGATCGCCTATTCCAGAAGCAGGTAAAAAAACATGTAGTATTGCGGTATTGCTGATAGAATATAGTTAAGTAAGGTCATCCTCCCACCAATGGAGAGGTACCGTCTCTTCCAACCACCCAATCTATCCTGGACTCTGTTTATCAAAGGCATCCAGTCTGCTTTCTTTAGCTTTTTTGGTCTCAAAGGTAATCCTAAATAGGTAACAGGAAAATTTTACGTCTTGCAATTGAAAATTGAGACTAAATTCTCCTCCCATTCAGCTTCTCTCTCAAAAAAATCACCGAACTCTTGTGAAAGTTGATCTTCAACCCTGACCAAAGTTCGAAAGAGTATAAAATCCATTCAAGCATCGCAGCTTGTTTCTCACAAAATCTCTCAAATAGCAATGTGTCATCAACGTGCTGTAAATTGATTATCTCCATCCTTGCACCTCCCGGACCCAAACCCTCTAACAAATCTTTATTCTGACATCTATGAATCATATGTGCTAGACCGTCAACCAACAGAGTAAAGATGAGGGGTGATAAAGGATCTCATTGACGTATGTTACGTTTGCACCGAAAATCATTTGTATCTTCGCTATCAATACATATATTAGCATATGCAGATGATAACCATGCCCCGGTCCATGACCTCCACTTAGGCGTGAACCCCTAGAGATCTAAGCATTCCAATATGCACCTCCAATCAACCATGTTGTAAGCTTTCTCAAAATCTAATTTCGGCAAATATCAATCTTTCCCTCTCCTTCTAGAATCCTGAATGACTTCGCTATAGTTATTTTATCCATGATGTATCGCCTTGCCATGAAACCAGTTTGTGTCCTTAGTAATATCCCTCAAGACCCTCCGTAGTCGATTCGCTAGAACATTAGAGATAATTTTGCATGAACAATTAACTAAGCTTATGGGCATATAGTCTTTAAGGAACCTGGCATGATTTTTCTTCTAGATAAGGATCATAGTAGAACAGTTCAGACATTCAATATTAAGTGCATTGTCTTTCATTGCCCTAAACAATCGCATTAAATCGCCTTTCACAATCTTCCAAAGTCGACGATAAAATATGATAGGAAATCCATCTGGCTCAGGTACCTTATTTGCTCCTAACTCCCAAACTGCTACTTTAATTTCGTCTTCTAAAAATCATGTGCCCAGCTCTTCATTCTGCTCCCCTGTTAATCTTTCACCATCATTCCAAAAGCCTGCCTGTAGATTCCATCTTAACTCCTTGTTCGAACCCATTAAGTTTTTGTAATAGGCCAATGCCACCTTCCTTATCTCGTCTTCATCCGTAACTTCAGCCCTTTCATTTTCAATCAAACAAATGAAATTTGATCTTCTTTTCATACTGGCCATCTTGTGAGAGTAGCTCGCGTTTTCATCTCCTTCTTTCAGCCGATTTTCTTTCGCTCTTTGACTCCCGTCTGGCTCTTCTTTGACGTATATGTCTTTCAGTTCCACCCTCCACGACCGAAAATACTCGTATTCTCTTTGGGATAAATCTCAATCTTCCTCTTGCTTTTCCATCTCTTCAATATAGTTGATCAGTTCCTCTTTTCTTTGCCTCTCCAACCATCTTTGCTTCCTATCCCATTTTTGTGACACATTTATCAATCTTCTCAGTTTGGCTATCAAATTACTTGCAGTATCTGAACATGATGTGGGGCATGCCCAGCTTAACCTACATGTCGCCTCTTCACCTAGCCATCTTTTTTCAAATTTAAACGTTTTCCTGCTCATTTTACTGTCGTTAGTCCCATCAAAACGCAATATCAACACATGATCAGAAGTTGTTTTCACTTCCGCCCTTGCATAAGCATAAGGATGTCTACTCTCCCAATCCAATGACACTAAAATCTTGTCAAGCTTTTCCAGACGCGCTCTCGGACAGTGGTTAGACAAGGTATATTTCCTATCCTTAACCGGAATTTCAAGGAGACTCGGCTTGTTTACTGTTTCATTAAACAGTAATCTATCTCTGGAATCATTCAACATCCCTACCATTTCTTCTGTAAATCTAATAACATTGAAGTCCCCTCCTACCACGCAAGATAAGCTCCACCTTCCTTTAATTTAGTTTAATTCGTCCCAAAAATTCTCTCTTGATTCTCTCTTGCAAAGGCCATACACTAATCACCTGCATCCAACCATCACTCTCCGACCTAGCCACCGCTGATATAGAAAATGAATCTATGTGTGTTTCCACCACGCCTAAAAGATCTTGCCATGTACCAAGCAAAATTCCACCATGGGCTCCTTCTGCATTTTTAATCAACTAAGTGCCTCCCTCCCGACCCCAACACCCTAGTGGAAGGGTCACACAACTTTGTCTCCGATAAACCTATTATCGGAACCCCTGTTTCCTAATAACATATCTTACAGATATCTTTGTGACATCTCACAAATATCTTTTGCTTTCCTCTCTCTATTCCCCTTCAAAAGAAAAGTTTTTTTTCCCCCTTTTTTTCCTTTTATTTATATTGGATTACAAACTTGATAGCTTTTCATGTTTTTTTTATCGCTTCCTACCGTCATGTGGTTTACCGGTAATCCGAATTGCCGAAACCACACAATAATAAAAACCAATCATCAAAAACTTCAAAGTTACATTCTGTCATACAACCCCGTAACTGTTCGTTTTCACACTTCTTAACCATTTTATCCTTCAAATTTCCCTCATCTTCCTATATCGGTTGTTAGTTGGATCAAGTCATGTAAAAACCAACGGTTAGGAAGGGTGTTATATAACGGAATGTAGCTTCGGATGATTTCGATAATGGGTTTTCACCACGTGATGGTTTAGGACAAGTCAAGTAAACCATAGGATGATTTCTCTTTATTTTATTTTTTAAAGAAAAAGGTCATCTAGAAAGTATTCTACAGTTAAGCATCTAAAAATTTTCCCGCGTTAGTAACAAACCATCCCTTATTTTTTATCATTACAAGCACCGAAACATATGTTGACCATGGCTCACGCAGTAAGAAATTTTTTTCCCAAAGCAAGAGTCAGAAGGGAGAGGGGTCGATTGTCGAGCGGTCTCATCCGAAGAAAGCGGGAAAAAACACTGGAACATGGGAAAAAGCAAACAATTCCCTAAACTAAAGGCTAGCAAACAAACTCTTCCTCCTAATCTTTATCCTCATTTTCTAATTCAAAACCAAACCAAAAGCTACAGTCTTCCTTCAACAATTAACTGTCTCAATGCTCTGTTTCCCCCCTCCACAACAATAGAAAACACAACAAAATCTCTCAAATCTCATCTCTACAAAACCTTCATCAAGAGGAAGAGGAGAGGGGCCTAGGGCAGGTACGTGCTGTAGCCAGCTGAGCTGGCGCCACACTTCTGACACGCAGATGCCGCGGGGACCACCAGTACCCGCCGGCAGGACGGGCAGGACGAGTGGGACCGGAGCCACGTGTCAATGCAGGCGACATGAAACCCGTGCCGGCACTGCGGCAGGACCCTAATCTCGTCCCCTGCCTCGAACTCCGCCAGGCAGATGGCGCAGCAGTCCTCATTGACCTTCACCCCGACGACGCTCTTGTCATCCAAATGGAGCTTCGGGATCGAATCAAGAACCTTCTTCTTGATCCCCAGGCTCGCCGCGGGCCCGGGGGACTGGGCCTGGGCCCCGGGGTAGCGGCGGAGCCAGGCGCAGCGGGCGAGGAGGGCGAGGCCGAAGATGCAGAGGAGGGAGCAGAGGAGGGCGGCGATGACGACGATGAGGTTCGGGTCCATGGTTAGGGTTACGGGTGGGTCCGGCGACGGGAGCTGGGTGGATGAGGACTGGAGGGATCTTGTTAGGGAAGGCATCGTCTGCAGGAATGTTTGTTTGAGCCCGGTTGTGAGAGTTTCAGTTCAAGATATTTGTACGAGAGTTTTCGAGTTTGATGAGATGCTATTTATAGAAATGAGGGAAACTAAGTAATACCCTTGCGTGTGTCCCATGCTGGAGCCTGCGGTGATAATGATGCCTCGTTCTACAATTCTGATGCCCACAATTTGGTATATACCTGTTCAGCACCTGTTTACGGTTCGTTCCACTGGCTTATTAGCACATAAAATTTTCGGGTAAGCCCTGATGTAACAATGTTCGTTGATACAATTATTCGCCATCTCAAAGGTATTATATACGGATACATCATCCACACTAACTCACTCATGGGTGCGACATAGAGATAAACCAACCGGGTGATGGATTAGCAAAAATCTATCATGATTTTTGACTGACTAAATCATATGTGCTGATAAACCAGTTGAAAGATGATACATGCCAAATAGGCACATGTGAGAGGTTAAATGGAATCGGCTCTTTATATAGTAACATTAAAAATACCATCTTTGTTATTATAATGGGTACATGCCAACATGGTAGAAATTGGGTTAATTGCTAAACAATCCCCTAATGTTCTACCTACTTTGCACTTATATGCCTTGTTAATTTTTTCACTGCACTTGTGTACCCTAAAGTACAAACAGTATGGATTTTGTTTAAAGTGGTGATGGATTTTATGGCCAGCTGAAGGGGTCACTGTTTTAAACAAAAACCGTACGGTTCATAATTTAGGATATCTAAATACTGCAAAAAAATTAATAAGACATATAAGTGCAAAATAGATGAAACGTTGGGATATCATTTAGCAATTAAGCAGTAGAAATTGATAGGGAGAAAAAGCGTTTTTTGTTTTTTGTTTTTGTTTATCACACATCTAAGTAAATCATAAACATCATCCAATAAACTATTGCAAGGTTAAGGACTTTGTTTGTTACATAATAACAAGACACAATAAATTATGTCTTGCGACTGCCATCATAACATGGTGATAAAACCTTGCTGCAGCTGCTAACCATTCAAGAAATTATTTTCCACCAACATATAGAGAAGGGGGAAAAAGCATTTTGGAACCCATAAAAACAACTATTTTAAAACATTTTGTCTCTATTATTTCCATATGAGACACCAATAAATGAAGCAAAATTGAAGGCGAGGACAGATATTTTTGTCAGGGGAGAGAGAGCAAATTAGGCAGTTTATGAGGTGGGTCCCACTGAAGTTGGAACGATTCGGAACCACAAGCGTTTTGTGGATGAGGTGCTGCAACAGACTGGTGAGACAGTCTGGTTTTTCCAAAAGGCTATAAATGGAGCGGGTAAGATTCTGAAACCAAAAACCCATTCCGCTTTTTCCTTGGGTTAGTGGTAGGTAATATGCTATAAATATACTCCAACATTTGACTAAAAGTAGATTATGACTAAATCTTGAGCCTAGAAAAAATATCAGCATCTAAAAAGACTGCAGTACATTTCAGCTGTAACATCCTAAAATTATTATTTGTTTTTTTTTCTTTTGGAAAATCAACCCACGAATGGAACTTGTTGACCTCTCATATTGAAGAAAAAATTGATACCAACTGAGCTAAACCCACTCTAACATCATAAAAAGTATTGTCCTATAGAAACTCTCACTTATTAACCCAAAACCATGGTCAAGATCACAATATTGATTCAGAGAGAAGAATTTTATGATAGTACTACAATGTACAAGGTAGCTATAGTATTATAAGCTTGTAACAAGAAACACAAACAAGAATGAACCAAGAAATGAAATACGTGAACCAAGTTTATGTGAGTACCAGTATAACCTATTTGCAATTGATCAATAGGTCTAGAGCCCAAATCCATCTTATAGAAACAACCGATGAAAAATGCAGGTTGCTCCACAAAAGTGTGAACGGAAAGTACTGCAGTAAACAGCATTCAAAGATCGTTTGTGGAATTCATTTCATTCATCAACAAGTGTCAAGAAGAGAAGAAATATAAGTCATTGCCACAAAACAAGAATGTCCTCGACACGAAACAAGCATGAACATGCCCCTTAAAACTGTGTTTGCTTTGAAAGCAAGCAAAGGATAGCTAAAATTAAAATCATAGGAAATTAATGACAATTCTTCCTGAAAGAACATTAAAATTTCAAGACAACTCATGAATGAATGCAAGACAAAAGAGACAGCACCTAAGAAAACTACAGAATCATACATTCTAAACGATGGCAAGTTGATTGGAGAACTCAAGAATCAGTGTCGATGCCTGTCGCCCTTGGTCCCTGCAGCTATAACAACAAATGTATGTAGACAGTTTCCATACGCTACCTCTAACAACCGATGAATCAATTTATTTTGCAAGTACCATCAAAGAAAGTTTCAAATTGCAGTCACCTGAATCTTAGTGATGAACCCATGCACAAAAACAAACCATATTGTTCGTGATAGAGTCATCTACGAAAGGCACATTTGTCTGATTTCATCACAATCGCATTTTATTTGGTAACCATACGCAAGAGATCATGTTTTTTCTATTAAAAAAATGATAACTGTACTACATAGACAAATTTGTGATTATGCAGTAAGAATTTACTTTAACAATACTTGGACATGATTAAGAATGAACGATATTTGACGTTTGAATTAACAAATTGAACGTTGTAGGAAAATTCAATTAAATATCTAATAAATGTATGCAGAATGGAATGATAGTAATTTAATGGCGCCATTGTGCTCATGTGAAACATAAAAGAGGATGAGGAGGATTACAAATCATATCTTACATTCCATTTACCATTACCATTTGCATTGAGGGTCCAATTGTTCTCCCGGACTTGAAAGTATGGCACCTGCTATTTAAAACCCAAGATTATGAAATGATATAACAAAATTCACTTTGAAGAAGCTAAATAAATTGCTGGGTCTAAATTCTTGGGCTAACACATAAGCTTTACTTGCCACCTCAGAACGAAACATAATTTGGAAAATCACCATACTAGATAGATTTAGCCATTAACTTTAAAGCTAGCATTTGTTCTCACAACTTTTAGTACTTATCTTCATTCGCTTCTTATTTTTTGTTGTTGCACTCTCTCTGTTCCTCTATGGTTCAATTTCCTTAGATTTATGTTTTAGTTTCGAATGCATTTCATCATATATATTACGTAATATTATATTCCACATTTGGTATAACCGTATAATAATATTGAAACAAAAAAGAAACTGTATAATTATCCACCACATCCCTAACCCACCATACTATTTGCTAAAAACTGGCAGGCTTGTTTAAGTAATGAGGAACAATAGCTAGAAACCAAACTGAACATGGAATGAAAAATTAGATGAAGTTCAGAGAGAAATCAGAATGGTTCTTTAGTGTTTCTTTTCGTTCCTTGCTTAAAAAAATGTTCTAATATTATTTATAATAATACATAGAAAATATCTCAACTGAAGATAATCTGTTTGGTACAAACTGTAGTTCAGCAGAAAAAAATATAAATGATAAATAATAATGATAATGATAACGATAACCATAATAGCAGCAACATATACCTATCACAAATATAACCAAAGGTACAGTAATTACTAATTAAAGATAGTAGTGTAGTCAATTTTTATATACGACAGCATATATAACATAAGCAGAATATGGTGAGGTTAGCAATAAATTGGCTCTCGGAACAAAACATTCAAAAGCCAATGGGTTATGTCATATAGCAAGGTAAACAGCTGGAAATAATAGAAAGTGATGAAATAAGCGATGAACAGATAATATCACCTAAAAATTAAATAGATAGTAAAAAGACTATACCTTCTCAGACATTTCATATCCCACTTTAATTCTCACATCTTGGTCTTTTTGAAAATTAAGCATGCTCCAAACCAATTCAAGTGCTCCTCTTGCCTTCCTCTACATAAAGTATTTCAACAAGCAAGAGCAATCCATAGCCAATTTGGTGGAATCAAACAGTAAATGAATATAGAACCATACTAACAGTTTGACGAAATTTATTGAAAAACGGAAACATTTTTCTTATTATATCTTCTCACAAGTAGGCTGTAAATTTTGGTGAATCTTTCCATGGAGCATTGCCCTAAATTTTGATGGGAAACGGCTTTGATGATGAAAAGATAAAATCGGTTAGATTCTAAATCACCATCATCCAGGCCTTTTATCATGGAAAAATAAGCTCTGCCGAAGGGAAGATTCAAGTCAAAGGTGTCATACTCTATGCAAGACTGGACACGATGCATGATGGAAACCCCATCATGAGTTGGTGCTAATTTAAGCTCATGCAACGAAGGAGAAAGCCTACAATATCTCTAGCCTTGGATAGCATCCAACTCTAAACCGACAAAATCTTTCCTTATGGAGTCACATGCAACTCTAAGACAATGCACGATTATTTTAAAAATCAATATGCGGTCTAGGAGTTATCTAACATATTGAGGAAGCAACTTACTTTGTGCTGGAGAGACAACAGTGATCAATGTTTAAACGAGAAGTCTTGAACAAAGTTTGTCCAAGGTAAGAACAACATGCATATTGACTGCATTTACATAGCTTGTTTGGTTTACCAATCTTATGTATATATTTTTTATGCAACATTTTAACCAAAGGAAAAGGATCATCTTAGTTGTCACAATACGAGCTGTCAAATGAAGTGGGACAAGTTACCCCGTAATAAAGCCAACATCCTGTCAAACAACCCTTCCAATTGCTCTAGTTTAAATTTTACAAGTCAGTTGCGCTTATAAATCTAAGAGCAGCAATCTTGGTAAAGTTTCTGTAACTCTTCATCATTCTGCTGTTCCAGCATGGAAAGACATTTTTTTAGCGGATTTGAATGATAAAATTTGAACATCACGACTATACTACGAAATAAAAATTTAGGTAAAACCCTGTGTATCGGTTTATACATGTAGGATGCATAATTTTCTGGTAGAAGTAAATGTACAATGTTAGTTATGTGTCGAGGTATCAGAAATCTAGTTCATATGAAGTACAAAAACATGCATCACAATCATTTTATTTACAGGCGAGGTTGACTACAATTCTGCCTATTAATCCTTACCTCTGTAAATTCTTTGTCTGTATCGCATCTGCCCTTGATGCTGATGCTCATAGAACCACTGGATGTCAGTGAAACTGCCTTCTTTCCTCTAACGTGGTAACCAAGCTTGTCATGCTTAGCCGAATGAAGCCCTGCCCCTACCCCCATGCTGGCCGATAGCTACAAAAAAAGAAATAAAAAATACATCACATACCTTTGTTATAAATGTTACGTAGGCATATTCAAAGTTGGAGCAGGAGCATGAAAATTTTTACCTGAGGATAGAAGTGTCGAATAATGAGAGAAAGATTGCTGGGAGCCCCAGTCCTGGTATCTAATTCTCCATGAGCCTAAGATAAAACAATGTTACAGAGCACGTTAAAAAAGACTTCATAACTGCTCGTCTACTCAAATAGAAATATGACTGGAGTATCAAAAGGTATTACAAGGGAATATAAAATGGTCAGAAGACCAATTTATGATTTGAGCCTGAGATAAAACAATGTTACAGAGCACGTTAAAAAAGACTTCATAACTGCTCATCTACTCAAATAGAAATATGACTGGAGTATCAAAAGGTATTACAAGGGAATATAAAATGGTCAGAAGACCAATTTATGATTTGAGTACCAGTGATATCAGAAACCTTATGTTTTGAGAATTTGGATTTGCTTCAAATTATCTAGTCAAGTATAGTTTGTTGGATAATGCTCGATCCAGCTATGATGTTACTATAATTAGTTTAAAACTCCAGTTTGGTGTTCATATAAGATGACAAGTCTTTTGCATGTGTTTTAACTAGATTAATTTTTTCGACAACAGCTGCAGAAGGCAGTAGAAGAAGTAAAGATGCTTAGTTATAGGTGCATGGCCAATGCTCTATACACAGAATGTTATAGCCAGTTATTATTGATGCTTAATACAGGCTTTTCTGAAAAGATAAAGACTAATTGTGATCTCAATTTCATGATAGGAAGAATTGGTATTTTGTAATTAATGGGACACTGGCTAGTCAAATATGTAGAGGATGCTATAGAAAATTCAAAGGCATGCAATTTGAATAGTCAAAATTTTCCCAGAAATGATTAGACTTTGACTACCCTTCAATGCTTTTTGCTATTGTTAAAGCCTATTTTCTAATATTTATGTTTGCAAATTCAAACATTCTCAAGCAAACACTTTTTTTTTTCTTTTAAGCCATCTTGCGGCTTTGTTATGCTCCAATTTCTCAAGTATCTTAAGCTCTTGTTTCTTAAGAGGGTGGCGGTGCTCCTTCACCCATCTTATGTATCTTGTTCTTCATTTATCCCTTACTTTCTATGCTTTTTGCCCTTCTTTACCAATTCTCTCAATATTCCATGTGAGTCTTCTGGCTTGTCTTGAGTGAGTTATCTAATTTTCAGCTGGCCATATAGTTTTGGTTGTGGTAAGAAAAATTGATCCGACTGGGTAGCTGTCCAGCCTATTGACAGTTGCACAAAGAGGTGGCAAGTCAGTACATTGTTGTAACAAGCGGCTTGGGCAACCGTCTAGGCGAGTGTGGTGTCTAGCGGCCCTAGCCATCCAATTTTTTGATTAAGAAGTCCAAGTAAACAGTCGGGCATCTAGGCGGCTAATTAAACCACCAAACTGCCTAGGCGACTGATTAAGCAGTCCAAGTCACCAAATTATGTAAGTATATGCCTCTTAGTGGCCTAGCCCCTTCAACAAGTTAAGATTATAATACTAGGTTTTAAATATTGTGTACTCCAATTAATACGATAATTTACTTACATTTGAATCCTCTAGATAACATTTTTCCATGATTTTCCTACAGTTTTTTTTTTGCAATTTTATTTATATATGAGAGTAGTTTCTAATTGAAAAATACTAAAACCATCTAGGCCGGCTAGGCGTTAGGCGATACCCCAACCGTGCAACACCGGCTAACACATTTTAAAACCTTGTTGGTAGCGCAAGTTAATTACACATGAAGGTCGCAAGTTCAAGGCATGGAACCAACGTAAAAGGGAAGACATTGAAGTTAAGAAGATTTAAGTAATCTATTTATTTCCCTTAAAAGTTTCACTTCATGGCCTTTGAAAAGTTGCTCTTCTCAATACTAAAAATATCCACTTGTCATGCCATCACCATTAACAACTACAGGCTATCTCCGCATCCACAAATGTCTTCTTTTGGAGCACCTCAGGCTTAATTTTTTTTTTCAGAAAAAATGGTCAAGAAGAGCAATATGTGGAAAGGGTAAAAGGTTAACCCTTAAGTGAACAACAGGAGGTTGTGAGAAAGGTAAAGGAGCACCATGGTCATTGCAAGAAACGAAATCTTAAAACAGTTGATGAGTTGGAGCGCATTAAACCAACCTACGAGAGGGCTTAGCAAAAATAAATATTGGTGTTTGCTTGAGAATGCTTGAGTTTGCAAACAATTATTGGAAAAGAGGGTTCAACGGTAACCAGAAAATAAAATTGTTGAATGGTGGTCAAAGTTTATTCATATCTTGGGGAATTTTTTTTTTGACTATCCAAAGTTCCAAACACTAGTTTCCCTTAACCTTTTATATATACGATTAGCATTGTCCTATTTGACTATTCCATGAATAGTTTCCTTAAAGGTGATCCCCCCAACCCCCAACCCCCCCCCCCCCCCCAAAAAAAATAAGGTTAATGATAGGAGACGGGCAAGGAATTAAAAACATGGTTCAGACTAAAGTCTTAGTTCAGATCATAATCCAAGGTGAGAGTTTGGATTTATTTCATACAATCTTGCTGAGTCTAGTTTTGATTTGTGTGCTACTTGGCCCCCTTGCATCCCAAGCCTCCATGAATCACTTATTGTCTTTTGTATATCGTGAAGCCAGATCCTATGTATACCTTGCAATTATGTTCCCCTACTATTTATTTGATAGATTCCTAAGCTTACTATAAATAAGCATATAGCATGTATACATATAAACTGCATGTTTATATGCATACGCCATGATCCACTCTAGATAACAATACCTCTCAGACACAGTTTCACTATCCAAATGGAATCCACCTAGTTTACGTAATTCAAAAAGAATCAAGAGCTGCTCAAGTTAAGGAATAAAAATTAGCATCTAGGTATCCAAAATTATAAATTTATTATACATGTATCGTTCCTTGAGATTAGAATGTACAGACAATGAAAATATTGTAAGCATTCTATGTGATCCCAAAAAATACAGCGGTTCAAAGCTAGAGAATCTAGATCGTGCTTCCTTCTCTACTTTGGACTTCCTCATTGACAAAGAACTGCACCCTCCTTCACCCTGCTATGCGGATCATACTTATACTCAACATGCCTTTTTCTTTCAAATCTTCCAGGTCTCTCTTCTACGTTGCACAGACACTTCCAACGGGTTACCGTATCTGTGTGCGACACATGTCGGACACCAACACTTGCAAGACACTTGCACAACGCATATCGGGCGCGTTGTATATATATCATATATGTATAGTATGTGTTCTAATTTCTATGCATGCCATATGTGTATAAACATATTTTTAGTATGTTATTAGCGTAGCATGTTAGACTTGTGAATTTTTTCTTGTTTAATGTTGTCATTATAGTTTGATATCTTATTTATCTTTATAAGATTATATATAGTCATGTCCCCGTATCCTACATTTTGGGATTTTGCCGTGTCGTCGTACTGTATCGTGCCGTCTTCGTGTCCACGCAACCTTGTCTCTCTTAACGATTTAAAGTAGAAATAATATGTACTAATGAATTTTTCATAATAAAGAAACATACAGAAACAGCATTGAATTTCTATCTATTAGGCTAGCATTGGTAATTACAAATTCTATCGAAAAAATACCCAATTAATATTCAAATCTCAAATAATTGATAACGGACGTGAGGAAAGCTCCAGGTTTTCAATGATAGAGGGTGTAAGTGACCTCCTAGGACAATCAGCAACAACCATAAAACAAAATTGAGCTAGTTTAAGGTTTTGCGATAGCATGAGAACAATTAAATTGCACTTATCTAAAAAAAATTACTACACATTTCATAATGCAAAAAAAAAAACCTTTACTCAGATTTTAAGTTAATCTCATGGGAGAACAAGCGGATTACATCTGAAAACTGCTACATTTGTCCACCTACCATGCACCACCTCTTTCGTCTTTCTCAATAAATCCATCATGTGGAGAAACATTCAGGACCAGGTTAGGACACACATGCATGTCGCATGACAAGACTTAATAATAAACAAGGATGATAGAAGAGGGATGCTTCAGAATTTTAGTAAAGGAGGTTATCTCCAACCACTTAACACAGAAAATGAGTGTTTCAAATTTATCCCATATAAGAATATAATTATATGTGTATACCCAATATGCAAAAACAAGCTGTCAACTATCAAACACGCACATATTCGGTACACATGTTCATGAGCATAGTGGACAAGATCCTATAAGTACAATCAAACTACTGAAAGCTTAAGCTTTAATAATTGCATCGGACATGCATTCTAGCCCAATGTACCTTGCTAGTTGGGATGTGACCGCAGCGCCATTAAATTCATTAAAAGAAATCGTGTGAATGCGTGAGCACGCTACATTGCTCAAACAACTGGTAATGCAGAAGTTAAAATCGATCCAGCTACCATTAAACTCTAATGCCCGAGAGTAATTGTAGCTATATGAAAAGCTAATCGCCAAAGTAATCAATCTTTCATGACTTGCAAACTCAATGAACAATTTCGAAAACATGTTTCCCTATTTTAGCAAAACGCGGTTACATGCATTTCGAGAAGATCAATTCTCAAGATTCCAACACAGCATATCACATTGAGACCAAACTGATCAAATAGATAAATTGACAGGTTTGCAAAGGAAACAGAAGAAATATGAAATTGAAAAATTGGGAGTCACCTGAATTAGGGTTTTAGGATCGAGAGGAAAGCTCTGCTTGGCATGAATCCTTAGGGATTTGGAATCGGCGCTGTATCTCAAAGACGTCTCCATAATTTCTGATGATGATGATGATGATGATGATTTGAACATGAGAGGGATAAGGAGAGCTGAGAAACCCTAGCTCTCAATCCCAGGGTTTATATGAATATGCGACTCCGGCTCGTTTATTTTACGGGTCGAAATTCCTCTACCGGGCCTGACCCGTGTAAACCGTTTGTTAACCCTTTCCCATTAATTTGAGGGAATCAAAATTCAAAAGACACAAGTGGCGATTTGTTTCATGGATATGGGACTTGAGCATGGAGTCAACATGAATAAAATTTTTCTTGTCCCCTTCAATTTGAAATATCTTGTTTTTTTGCTCGACTTCAATTTTTGATTTAAAAGTCAAAATATCATCCCACATCATAAGCCAAGAATTGAGACCAATTTATATTTGTCCCAACTCTCCTCTTGAATATTGCCATCTCACCTTTTTTAATAACAAAAAATTAAAAAAAGATATGATTACCTCCCTTTTGACCAGGGAAGAAACTCTGCCTTTTGACACTTAAAGTTTCGTTATTTTTATTTTCATTTGGCTTAATTTCAATAAACTATTTGGCTTGGTTATGAGAGATTATTGAAAACTCTCAATACTATGAGAAACTACCATAAACTTTAAGAAACCACAAAACTTTCAAAAACTGTCATGACTAAGGTGCTGGCTAGTCATAAATATTTGCAAGAAACTATCAGAAAATATTCAAAGTATGGTAGTTTCTCGTAATTGTGAGAGATTTCGGTAGTTTCTCGTAACCAAACCAAAATATTTGATAGTTTTTAACAATTTGCATGGAAGAAGTAGGAAGAGAAGGAAACGGCAATAAAAATGGAAGGAAAACACTATATTTTAATTGTTAATTACCAGAAAATGGCCCACAAAAAAAATTATAAGCCACTGGGGGCTATTATTGTAAATCCCCAATTCCATATATATATTTTCCATATTTTCCTAGTATTTTTGTATATTTTTTAAAATAAATTTTTATTATTTTATTTCCTAACCTAAACCATAAACCCTAAACTACCCAAACCCGACCCGACCCGAACTCCCACTTCTTTTTCTTCTTCTCCTTCTCTTTTCTTTTCCTGCTCTTTTTCCCCGTCTCCTCCTTCCTCGTGCCCATGCCCGCGACGACCATGCCCACCATGCCAACAACCTCCCCGAGATCCCCTCCCCAAAATCCTCACCCGCTCCCCTCGACGTCGACCACTTCCCCGAGATCCCCTCAACGCCCTCCTCGATCCCCTCGCCTGCCTCTCCTCCCTCTCAACAGCCGACCCCCTCTCTCTTCACCTCTCTCTATCTCATTCTCTACCTCTCTATCTCTTCACTCTCGAAGACCCTGAGCTCCACCTCCTCTCGTCGCCGACCCAGTGCCACCGACGATCTCGTCTTCACCATCCACCGACACCTTCGCCGAGACCCATCAAAACCCACGATTCCAACCCCTCTGCCGTCTCCAACCCGAGCACCTCCCTCCGCCACTTCACCTCACCCGGGCTCCCTTGCTCCAGCACCATCATTTTCCTCTACCCCTAGCTCCTCCTCCACGAGCACCAACGACCACCTCACGAACACCGCTGCCCTCCTCCATCTCCGAGCTCCCAAGCCGACCTAGCTCGCATCCGAGCCCAACCCCGGCCATCACCCCGCCGCTACAACCACCGGCCACCTCCTCCTTACTTTCACACTGAAGCCTCCCCTCCGCAACACCACTGCTGCAGCCACCCATCATATAACGACCCCAATATTACCATACCATCGTGTTTTCTTTCTTTAGTAAAATATTGTATTTATTTATTTGTAGTATTTTTCCGTGTATTTTGTTTTCTATTATATATATTATTTTATTATTTCATCTATTTTTTCCCAAACCTAATTCTTTAAACTAAATCTTAACCTATTTCAAATTAAACGCAAGACCCGACCCAGCCCATAACCCAAATCCAATCTCATTTTCATTTTGTTTTATAAAACTATGAGCTCAAAAGCCAACTTTCTTTTCAAGCAATATCATATATTTAATTCTTATTAAATATGTGTATGAACAACCTTGTAGCTCATTGGTTAAGTCTTTGCATTGTTATTCCATAAGTTACATGTTCAAATCTTCATTCTTACAATTATTTTTTATCAATTTTTATTCTTCTCATAACCTACAAATGAGACTTTTTATTTCTCTTTTAATTCCCATGTTGAATGCATATATTATGATAGATAATTCACCATTACACCATCTTTATTTTCCTCTTTCTTTTTCTTCCTCACATTTTTCTATCTCTCTCTTCTCCCTCTTCACCCAGAGTCCAAAAAGAAGAACATGAAGAAGTTTTCAAGAAGGTCTTGCTAGTAACGCGAGGCTATCGGCGGACAGACAAGCCCGGTGACAATATCGGCTTGTGTATCTAAGTCTCTTCTCTCTCCCCCCCCCCCCTCCATCTCTTTATTCTCCTCTTGTCATATCTCGTGAACCCGCTATTCTTTTCATATCATAATCCATAAGAGAAGATAAACATAAACATATATATAAGTTTAGATATATATGGTTTAATAATACTTTATTATCTCTTGTTCAAATTAAAGTGTTTTCGATTCTTTTTCATGACTACGAATGTTTATTATGAGTAGTGAGAACATAAATTTCATGCCACAATATATCTACGATATCTCATGGAATTGGTTTGGTTATTAAAAAAAAGATGAAGCTTGTATAAAAATACTAGTTAGTCTTTTTACCGATTTTAGTATACATATCAATACCTTTACCTTTAAAATAATTTTTAGAAATTAATTTTTACTTCTGGAAATTTCATGAAATTTACATATGATAGAATATATTATTTTATACATGCTGTAAAAATTTTAGATTGATCCACATAACGGTTTAGGAATTATATCGTTTTTATTCACTATTCGTAAAAACAGAAAACTGCATTTGTCGATCAACTTCTTAGACACATAACTTGGTCTACAGTTATCCAGATTGAGCAAACTCAAGTATTTTAGATATCTAAATCGAAATATATAGATTTTATTAGTTTTAAGTTTTTACTGAAAACCGACGTAAAATATAGAAAACCGCGTTACAATATTTAGTGACGGATCTGGACAGAATCTATTCCGATCCGCACACTGTTTTAAATTGGACATAACTCGAACACCCGATGTCCGTTTGTGACAAAATTTAGATGTGTAGATGCAAAATTGATAGAACTATAATTTTCTGTATATTAGATTACTTAGAAATACATGAAACAATCCGATATAGGCTTTGCAATACAATATGTAG